>CM061070.1:36062076-37283743 GCA_030762895.1 Sophora flavescens | reverse complement strand
TTAACAAACGAAAACCGCTACTACGTATGTATGTTCCTATTCCCGAAATAACAAACGGGGTTAAGCTCTCATGAACAAACGAACATGAATGAACACACGCGAAATAACAAACGCGATTATATATAGGAACATTACATCACCGAGATGAAACAATACCACACCATACATTATCGACATAACAAACAAACATACAAAGATGGCATTGAAAAGAGAAAAGCAACTAAACATGGAATACGTAACCTCAAGTGTTAACAAAACCAATTACAGAGATTAATCTAGGAGACTAATTCTCCATTACAGAAATAAACAATAAACTAAGAGAAAAACAAAAGACTAACAAGTTCGTAAACTAGCCAAAACTCAGCTAATTCGACTCCCTAAAAACTAGCTATATACACGTTTCGAATCCAAGTCCTCGCAAGGCGAAGCACCAAGCCGCGAGGCGAATTATGCGAAAGGTCCGCAACTTGGTCTTCTCGCGAGGCGAGCATATCTTTGCGAGGCGAACTCTTCAAATTCCCAACCGTAACGCCTGTGGCCTTCAACACGGTAAACCGTGATGCTCTCGACTTCCGTGTACTCATGGCGAGTCCTTCTTCGTGGGCGAGACAGAAAAGTTTTGCAATTTTCAGGAACAATACCTTCCTCGGTTCGCGGGCGAGCAGTCTTCATGGGCGAGAAACCCTGAATTATTCCTTTTTATTAACCTGAAAATAGAAAATAAAAGTAAATACTTTATTCACTCTAAATTAACTAAATTAACTTAAAAACACTTTACAGACTCAAAATACTACTTAAGGACAATCAAGTCTAATTTGGGTAAAAATGATATAAAGTTAGCACAAAGCCAAGGTCTTTACTAGTTATAAAATCAGTCAAACAGAGGCTCATCAAAATACCCCAAACTTAAACTTTGCTTGTCCCCAAGCAAACTAAAACTCAAAAACTTAAAAAGACTCAAGACCTGGCAAAACATGGCAAGCTTAAAGATTCAATCAACTTTACACAAATTTCAAGCAATTCACCAAAACAATTTTTTTTCTCAATGTTCCCCCCTTCAAGCAAAGTAATCCCCACAATCATTTATTCTAAAAAATTGAGAATTTCATCATTCAAACAATCATTAAGCTAAGCAGGGGATCTAAGTTACATACAAAAGGAAGATCACCAAATTCAAACAACTGCCTTCCTCACAAGGGAAATTTATGTTCACTCAATCACTCAATTTGTGTCAGGTTTTTAACAATTCACTCAATCTCACTTTTAAGAGCACTTCCCATAAATTTGGTTTTCATCTCTAAATGATTCCCACAGAAGAACATGCATGCAACATCAAAAGGACTTTTATGGGATGTAATGGGGCCTGGCTAAGGGTAGGATATACAAAGGAACTAGGCTGAAGACCCTAGGAACTAAGAGAGCATGAACATTATTTACACTTTGAAATTCACTCAAGTTCCTTTTCCATTTTCTTTTATGCCTTGGGTGGCTACAGCCTCTTTATTCCTTTTTGGCATTTTTGCACTTTTAAAATTTTTTTCTTTCTTTCTTTTTTTTTTTCTGCTTTTCTCTTCTTTTCTTTTTATTTTTATTTTATTTTATTTTATTTTTTTTCACAAAATTTTTTTTTTTTCAATCCCAAACAACAGATTACACCTTACAGCCACCCCAAACTTAGTTTCTTGCACCCATTCTAAGATTCCATACTCTCCTAATCCTAAGATCGGGTTAACATGGTTTTCCAGATTTTTGGGCTTATAACATTAGGTTATCAAGAATTAACAGGCTAATAGGCTCAATGGGGCTAACTAGGGAACATGCATTAGGAATTGGTTATTTTTAGGCTAAGTAGCTATTTACAAAGAACATGCCTAAATCATATGAAGCAAACACATAATCATGCAAACCATAAAGAGATTCAAGCAAATTCAGGAAAGTGCAACTTAAAAAGTGATTTTCACACAGTTTAAAACATGTTGGAGGCTCAAAACCTCACCTGGACATTTATGTGCATATTGCTTGACAGAGATTCTATCCCTAGTGTGTGCTTCCTATCACCCCAAACTTATCATAAATCATGCCATCATAATAAAATCTCAAAGTTCAGTTTTTAATCACATGGGGATCATTTTTCAAAAATTTTTCAAGTCCTAGGGGGAAAACAGTCAAAACATAACATGCCATCTATCTATGCAAAATCAATCAAACCAATAAACTTGCCATAACCAAGACACAAACACAACTCCTGAGCTTCTCAAATTATTCAGGAGCATTATTGACAATAAAACAGAAACAAAGCAAAAGAAAATTAAAAAGAAGAAAGGGTTAAGAAAACTCATTAAGGGTGGTTCCACCAGGATCCCATTGCTTGTAGCATAAGGCCCACGTGATGGACAAAGAGTAGGAGTTCATTCCATGCTTCCCTAACTCGCAGCCTTGATGTGGGGGTGAGCACTTGACAATTATAATAACTCCACCCAGTGCGGCGGACTTCTCACTACCTCTCGGGTCACAGATGACCTCCTTCTCAATAAAGTCTCCCCAATAGAAGTGGGGCTCAACCTCTTGGATTGGCCATGGTGCAAAATCCAAGGGCTTAAACTCCATCACTGGTTCCTCAGGGGGAGGTGACAAACAGTTAGTTGGGGTCTCCGGTGTTGCTTCAACTCCTGCAAGGTCTTCATCCACTGCACTAACAAATTCATCACTTGTTAAACCTGCAGAAATCTCATCACACACCACAGAAAGGTTAGAGTTAGTACAATTAGTAAATATATTACAATAAACTAAATCAGAAAGCGACTGAATGTCTGGAAGTTGCTTGAGCTCTATGGAGGGTGGCTGTTCAATGGATGGTATATTTGGAACTTCTAACTGAACAAACAAGATCACTCTCACTATCACCCCGCAAAATAGAGTCAAGAAACCCAGCACAAACATCACACGGGTTAGTGTCAAGACAGTTAGTACATGTATTAACGAAACCGAGTTAGTAAAGGTCCGATTGTCCGGACTTTCTGCACACCGCTCATCCACCCCATCACTCTCAACACATGCATCCGATTCCACAGTGTTCTTCATTATCCTCAAGCACGGTGGAGCAGATGTCCTCTTGATCCTCCCGATCCTCATTTTCTTTGTTTCCTTTCAAGTATAAACCTGCATAACAAAGGTATACACAAAGCAGCGCATACCATCACAATAACAATCATTAGAATCAGGGGATTCAACACATAATTCATCATCAACAGAAATATCATCATCAGAATTATCATCAAAAGTATTTTCAGGAATAACCATCTGTGAATCCTTATGTTCCTCAAGGGGCTGTGGAATTAGCATTGCAGCCGAGTTGGCGGTAACTTGATCAATTAGAGCCCACAACTTCCGAGATTCAGCTTGGTCCCTCTGGTATTGAGCCTCCATCCTCTGTTGGAATTCAAGATTGCTCGCCTCCATCATCCGTTGAAATTCAAGATCTTGTTGTGCCATCCGTTGATTGTTCTCTTCCATTTGTTGTAGCATTGAAGCAATCTCATCCAAGGTGCTCTGTGAAGGTTTGGAAGGTGCAGAGGTGGTCACTTGGCTAGGATAGTATGGTGGTGGCTCACTAAAATTAGGATAATACATGCATGGTTGCTCATAATAAACATTAGGCACATAATTTCGCATATAATTATCCATGGGGCAAAATTCACAACCAGACAATGCAGACAAAACTAATTAGCAAAGATTTTTTTTTTAATTTTATTTTCTGCTAATAACAACAAACCGTAGTCCCCAACAACAGCGCCAATTTTTGACCGCATTGCCGCCACGCGCCAAAAAGAACGAGCGATTATAAAAATAATGCAAAGATAGTGCGACAACCTCGGATCGTCTCTCAAGGACTCTTTAGGTGTTGTTATTATTAAAGGAAAATTAGTAAAAGTTAGAAATGGGGGTTTTGAGATTAAAACTAAAATAAAGGAAACAAAATAAAAACAGAGAAAAGAAGCAAAGCGGTTTAAGAAATTAGCAAATAAACAAAAGCGATTAACCTCATCATTTTCGTTTCCCACTATCATTGGTTCATGCAAATCCTAAGCGAGATACTAATCCCCTCCCGGTTGTAGCAACAATTAACAAACGAAAACCGCTACTACGTATGTATGTTCCTATTCCCGAAATAACAAACGGGGTTATGCTCTCATGAACAAACGAACATGAATGAACACACGCGAAATAACAAACGCGATTATATATAGGAACATTACATCACCGAGATGAAACAATACCACACCATACATTACTGAAATAACAAACAGAAACATACAGCATGGCATTGAAAAGAGAAAAGCAACTAAACATGGAATACAGAACCTCAAGTGTTAACAGAAACCAATTACAGTAGATTAATCTAGGAGACTAATTCTCCATTACAGAAATAAACAATAAACTAAGAGAAAAACAAAAGACTAACAAGTTCAGAAACTAGCCAAAACTGGCTAATTCTGACTCCCTAAAAACTAGCTATATACACGTTTCTGGAATCCAAGTCCTCGCGAGGCGAAGCACTGCTCGCGAGGCGAATTATGCGAAAGGTCTGCAACTCTTGGTCTTCTCGCGAGGCGAGCATATCTTCGCGAGGCGAACTCTTCAAATTCCCAACTGTAACGCCCGTGGCCTTCAACACGGGTAAACCGTGATGCTCTCTGACTTCCAGGTACTCGCGTGGCGAGTCCTCCTTCGCGGGGCGAGACAGTAAGTTTTGCAATTTTCAGGAACAGTCGCCTTCTGGTTCGCGGGGCGAGCAGTCTTCTCGCGGGGCGAGAAACTCCAGAATTATTCCTTTTTATTAACCTGAAAATAGAAAATAAAAGTAAATACTTTATTCACTCTAAATTAACTAAATTAACTTAAAAACACTTTACATACTCAAAATACTACTTAAGGACAATCAAGTCTAATTTGGGTAAAAATGATATAAAATTAGCACAAAGCCAAGGTCTTTACTAGTTATAAAATCAGTCAAACAGAGGCTCATCAAAGAAGATCCTGATTTTGCCTACGGTAGCAGCCCAAAAGTCCCTAAAAGTCCCCCTATTTTTGAGCCTAAGTGCTCTATTTATAGATTATGGTAACTTGAATCCCAATCAATCACAAATTCAGATCAAATCAGCTTCTAAAGATCCATATATTATGTGTCACGGCCGTGATAGCCATCACGGCCAGGCCATGACGGATTCTGTCTTGGAGGTTGCTTCACTGGTTGGTATGTCACGGCCGTGACCACCATCATGGCTAGGCCGTGATCAATTGTGACTTTTCCATTCTTTCTTTTCAGCTCAACTCGATCATGACCGTGATGGCTGTCACAGCTAGGCTGTGATGGGCTCTGTTTGGCTCATTTTCCTTACTTTTCAAGCTCTGTCTTCATGCAAGCTCCATCATGGTTGATCTTGAGCATTTTAATCCTTAATTCCTGCACAACAACACCACAAAACCGCCTTACCCATTCCAAGGTAAAAACTAACCAAAATCAAATTAGAAATGCCTAAACTATATGAAAATGCATGCAAAATGTCAATGAAATATGAGGTGAAATCACACTCATCATCTACGTCCAGTCCCTTCGACTTGAAGGATTTATCCACCATTTCTCCAAATAAATCACAACAAAGTATTCAACACCTCTCCAGGCTACAAGTATTCATTTCTTACCAAGCCTCTTCAGGCTCTAACTCTAACAAAGAGATTTAATGTTTGATCTTCTTAACTCACTTTGAGTGAGAATATGACAGTTTAAGATCAGTTGAATATTACAATAGTATTCAAACTAAAGAATACTGACTCTTGCTCTTGAAAGAATAATGAAATGAATGATTATTAAATGGCAAAAGTTCAGCTAGTAAGATTGTGCAGGCAAGAGTTATTCTTCAGTATCCGAGGTCTTCAATTTATAGTGACCTTCTTCTTCACTTGTATTTCTTCAACGATTACTTTGAATAATCCCGTTTAGAATAACATTTAATGCATGATATCTGTTGTGACTGATAGCTTGATTGTAGCAATGTTGAATAGTACTCTTGGTAATCGAGGTAGCATGAATTTGGAGGTTCACTCCTCTGAGTATTGTAGCTTGAGCACTTGTTGTTCCTCTTTTGTATATAATCCAGCTTTTTTCAGTCATAGAGTTGTCATTGTATAGATCGTTTTGCAGTATTTTATTGTACGATTCTGATTTTTACATTTCTTGATTGTACTATGTTTCTTTTACAACAAGTTGAAATATTAAAGCAGATAAAACAAATGTGAAGAACAAATATTCTATTGAAATAAATATCAATCTTTTGAAATAAATATAAGGGATTCGGATTGCATTTAATTCATTCAAAGATGGAGCTCGTCTGAAAAGAAACTCCATCTACTCATTTATATGAGAGTCCAATTCTGTTCTATATTTTACTTAGCTCGTCTGATGACGTGGCATATCTTCTTATCTATCAAGTCTTAGGACTTGCTATTCTTTAATGAGTTAAAAAGATCTCCGTTTAGTGACGTGGTGGTTAGAGCTCGTCTACTAGATTACTTTGTGTTTTAGTTCATTTTCTTCCAACTAATTATTTCCGTCTGCTTACGTGACAAGATGGACGCGCTTATTATTAAGTCTTTGGACTTGCTGTACCTAACAAGTTCTTTAGGTATTCATCTAGCAAATATTTATAGCCTCGTTTACTAAAGAGAACCAGTCTACTTAATTAAAAGACTAAGCAACTTGACCAACCCGTCTACAGCGGTGGACGCGTATTTTTCAATTTGAACTTATCCCAAGTTTATAATATGTAAATATTCCTGCATAACTGAAAGCACATGTTAGATCTCAACTAACACTTTGCCAAGCAAATTTAATTCTTTCGTTAGCATCAAAACTTAGAGATTATTAAATCCAAAACCACTTTGGTTCCAACAATATCCCCCTTTTTGATGATGACAAAACTAATTAAATTTGAAAAGCAAAGTCTAAGACAGCTTGCAGGGCTCCCCCTAAGACAAAGCATTCAAATAATTAAGCAGACTTAGAATCTATATAAACACAAGTATCAGCAGATATCAAAGTAAATATGTAAACATAAGTATATCAGAGCAATTTATCAAGTAGAGAGAATATGCAAAAGCAAACGCATAAGAGCTTTTCAGAAATAGACTTTATATATATAATTCTATTTTCTTTCCTTTCTCCCCCTTTATGTCATCAGCCAAAACGGTAAAAGGAGAGGATCATCATTGTCAGTACAAAAGAAAAAAAAAAGACTAAGCAGAGGGAGGTGGTGGAGGAGGAGGGTTCTGAATTTGACTCTTAGGCTTGTGGTCATAAAAAACAACATTCACCTTTAACAATGTTCATCAACACATGATTGGATGAAAAGTGAATGGTTAAGGAGTTTTGGATTAAAATATAGTAAATTTCAAAAAGTGTAATGACGATTTCTTTGTGATGTGACATTTGCCATCACCCATCAAGTCACTTCATCTCCAACAAGTCTCTTCCACCGTCTCAGCTCTCTATTCTGCTTCGTTGCTTATCCGGTTGAAGTTTATGATCGTATTTTTCGAAGATTTCACCCGGATAAAATATTATATTTTATTCCCAAACGAAACTTTTCAAAAATAACCAAGATCATTGGAAACACGACAAAAATACAAACCGTTTCATTCGCAGGTCAAAATTAGGTTTTTTGCTCAGTAAATTCTTACTGTCAGTGAAAACGCAACCGGCTTTCGTCAGAATTTTCAACCGAAAATTTTACCGTGACTTTCTACGGTAAGGTAGAGCAAGACAATGATTTTAGTTTATCCAAAATCATTCTCTGGGCTTTATCAAAATTAAACACACATACACGTGTATTTACTGTTATAGAAAGACCCCACTAAAAAAAAATTCGTCCTCGAAATTACGTAACTCGAAACCAGATAGGGTCTTGTAATTATATATTAATCCCAAGATCCTACATCGTACTTGTTGTATTCACTTTCCCTTAGATGATTTAACTTAATAGCGAAATTCATACTTATTTTTCGTTCTATTCTTCCTCAACATCAACTCGATTATCCTCAATTCGTACTTTCCCTCCTTTAAATACTAGTCCATAAGAAAATTTCTCTACATCCTTAATTCTCACGGTTAACACCAAGATTCCATCTAAGATTTACATTCCTCTCGCATGAAGAGTAAAATCAAAACTTAATCCCTCATATTCTCAATTACTTGTACGCTAGAAAAATTGCTTTCCACACATCTTACTCTCATCGCTATCACCCAGATCAAAACTAACTTTAATGCAACATGTATCACTTTCTATTCAAGGTATACCATTGTAGTCTTATCCCCTCTCAATATAATATGCTTTTCCAGATCCTCTCGACATCACATACTTCAAGTGTCCATCACAATACTTCTTAAGATAAACTAAAACCAAAATACAACCCGCCAGGTTGGATTATCTAACTCATCAATTTTGAATCTTCCTAACAAACTTATATAACACACGAGTTTACCTCTTTCGATTCGAATCAACTTAAGGGAAATCACTATAGATACTTTCCTTCCAAACATTCAACTCATACAATCAATCTTAACTAAAAGCATCTGATCATTACTCTAGATTCCGTTGGTAACATTCTTCCTCAAATCATGATAAGATCTATTGAAATCGTTTCACTTCGTGACATCTTGCCAAACAACTCTACCTCTCAATAAGATTCCTACTATAGGAATGATCGTTCTCAGGTACTAAACCTACTCTCCCCACTAGCCTTCTAAGGATAGATCGTTCCTTACTTGTCCAATAGGTTGAGGGTGATCAGTTGGACTTAGCCTGAACTGGGTCCTCAACACTCACAGCAGACTTTACTGATCAACGTTGGTAAACTTCGGGTCTTCTTTTAGAATGATATTGGAAGATATTCCATGAAGTTTGAACAGTCCTCTGATACATTCTTCGGTTTACTTCTCCACTGCATAGTGAATATTAACAGCTAAGTAAGGTGCCTTCCTCGTTAGCATGACATCGATCGTCCAAACAAATTACAACTCTTAGAGGTCCTGGTAAACTCATAAAGGGGTTCATTGCGATGCCATCATCTTAACAAGAAAGATCTCAAATAGCAAGTTTTCTCTTTTTCCCTGTACTCGACTAACTCTGACATCCTGATATGAATCGGATACCCATCCTCATGACTCAGGAGATATGACAATGATGTTTTTGAAAAGATACAGGGTAAAATTGGTCAACAATTGATAAGTTTTTATCGACGATAATGAGACATAGTCTTAAGGATTTCAGGAAGAAATTTTCAAGGAAAGAAATCTCTTGATTTCATTTTCACAAGGCATAGAGAAGAATTTCATCAATTTGATAGATACAGGAATATCCACTATGGAAAAAGTTTCTTCAATTAGGTTTGTCGATGTAAAAATGCATAGCTAATACATATTTACTACCATGACTCTAATAAAGGTTCTTCTTTCTCAAGAACATCCAACGGATTAGGAACTCAAGGATGAAGAGCTCCTATCATCGAGAGAATTCGCTTTGAATAACAACTTTAGAAAAGAAGAGTAATACGCCTCAAAAACCAAGCTGGATCACATAAATTAAAGAAAAGAGACTGAAATAAGTTTCCCCCAAGGAACCTTTGTTCTCAAAGATCATAAATTTCATACACCAACGGAAAAGAACAACAACATAAGAGACTCCATAGAGCCAAATACTCAAGGATGTCGAAATACAGTTATACTCAGAATCCGTTACAACAGAGGGTGACTAAATAATGATAGGACAGTTCAAGCAAACATAATTGACAATAACTAGCTTAACAGTTATGGTTGAAACAATTAGATCATATGATAATGAAGAAATAGGCAAGTTTAGAAGTTTTACACAATCCATCGAAATGAAAGAATGTGTCACACCCGAATCAAAAAGTACAGTTAAAAGATTACCATCTATGTCATATTTACCTTGTACAAGATCGTCAGAGTTCGAAGCCTCAGCTCCGCTCATAGTGTAAACCCTTCCTTTAGCAGTCGGCTTGTTAACTCTAGTGTGGTTGACTGCTGGTTCACGTTTTGGTGCTCTACAATCGTTTGTCGGATGTCCAAAACGATCGTAGTTGAAACACTTCATTCCTCTCTTCGTGTAAGCATCAGCCATGTGACTCGGGTCACCACACTTGTAACATCTCCTCCCTTGGCCTTGGCTTGGTTTCTTTGGCCTCCAGTTCCAGTTCCAGAAGTACCGGAACGATATGGTTGCTGACCCTGGTTGTTGCTTGGTGGTCGAAAGTATTATTTCCTTTGATTCTGTTTTCCTCTTTGGTTATGATTCTGATTTGGGTTCTTAAAGCGAGAGGGTCCTCCAACATTCCCTCTGTTGTCTCTTCCCTACCGTATCTGCTCAACCTTCCTACACTTCTTTACTGAAGCCTGGAAATTCCTGATTTCCAGTGGTAGTACTGACTCTTTGATTTTGAAGTGCAGTCCTCTTTCAAATCTATCGCACTTCCAGTCTTCATTTGGGTTGTTTTGGAAGAAATGGAAATACTTGGCAAGTGATTCAAACTTTGCCGCGTATTCCCCAACAGTCATGTCCCTCTGGTGTAGATGCAGAAACTCTTGCTCCTTTTCAGTTCGAGCACTTTGAGGAAAATACTTGTTCAGAAACCTATCACGGAATACCTCCCAAGTAATCTCCTGTTGTTCAGCTTGCAGTAGTTGCTCGGTGCCCTTCCACCAATATTCGGCATCTCTGACCAGCAGAAAAGTAGCGTAAGGTACCTTTACTCCCTCTGGTGTGTGGATCAGCTCAAATATTTTCTCCAACTCTTGAATCCACAGATTGGCCTTTGCAGGATCCACATCTCCATCGAACTGAGATGGATTCTGGCGCCTAAAAGCATTCAGATTCTTGCCTTCGACTGCTTGTTCAGTCCTTATCTGCTCTTATTGGTTCTGAGCAGCCATTGTTGCAGTATGGAAAGCAATCGCAGTAGCAACATCAACCATTGCCTGTGCTGCAAAGTCCATTCCACCATTGCCTCTTCCGCGACCGCGTCCACGTGCACCTCCTGGTACCATACTGACCTGCAGGACATAATCAGTAACATGGTAACCAGAAAATGAAACGTAAACTCGCTGATTATCGCACATTACTTCTAAGAAGTAATTCAAACAAGTCTTAATCAGAGATCACACAACATCAACACAATAGACCTAAACCCAAAGATTCCCGAAAGACTCGACCAGCTCTGGTACCACTAATGTAACACCCCAACTTGGGCGTCACATGGTTACTTGTTACGGAAAATAAAACTTATTAAATTGCTGGTTGCTCTCAAATAATAATATTTTCTTAGTAAATAAATATTCTCAAAAACGGTGATAAAAATTTTCTTTTCTTAAGATGAACACTCAGAACATGAATGACATGAACATATATAAATCAGCATCATCAGTTGTAGCATCAAGTCTTAAGTACAAAATACTTAGGGACTTTACAAGAGCAGACCATTGTCATAAGTAAATAAGATAGAAAACAAATACATAAACACCAAAAAGCAAAATGTCCGGAACCACATCTCAAAAAATTGTGGCTCTCAGAAGCCAGAAATCAGCCGGACAAGGATACACTACCCAAAAAAAGACACCTATAGCTGGTCTATCTAAAGGTGGCCATTAGGAAGGCCAGGATTAATGCTCCCACTCCCCGATGAGATCTCAGGTGAAGCGTCCAACACTTGCCCTCCTTCATCAGGATAGTCATTGTTGTCAAGCAAATAGTACTCAGGCTCCTCATCGAAGAACTCCTCCAGATCTTCCTCCGGCGATGAGTCAGGTACAACTCCTGGGAGTGACTCTCCGAGCGGTGGGTGAACGTGTAATTGCCCCTAGTCGGTCAAATACTGAAGATAGAGACAGGTGGGTGGCAGAGATATCCTCACTGCCTCGACTATCTGAATCATGCGCTATGGTCCCGCCTCTGCATTGCCCTCCAAAGAACTTATCGGTCCCAGTATAGGTGGCATTGTGGGATCCCTGGATGTATAACCCACGCCACCAGGTCTTTAGCGTTCTCAAATGTGAGGGGCCACAACCCCACTGGTGCCATAGGGGAATTGTGAGACATCTAAACCCATATATATATTTATATATATATATATATATATATATATATATATATATATATATATATTTATAACAATTTCATATAGGAAAAGGAAACAACATGAAAATATGCAAGAGCGAGATACCAACATATGGATTAATCACAATAACCATATGCACGACACAAAACATCAGATAAGCATATAGGACATATAACAAAATTCTTGAGAATAAACAAGCATAATATCACAGGGTCTCATACCCGATCAGTCAGTCATTTATAAAAATATGCATGAAACTTCAATATTCAAGCTCTAACTTAATCTCATGATATCCCATCATCTTTCTATAAGTTGATCAAACTCAATTGCCATAATAAGGCATACGTGGTTAATTTTCCATAGCACACTGTCCAGTACAGGATGCAATGATCAATCTTATGGATTCCATAGCACACTGTCCAATTTAGGATGCAGTGATAAATCTTATGAATTCATTGTCCATCAAGGCACAATGCTACCACGTGATGTGAATACCCCGACCATCAAGGCATCACTCCTAAAAATGATTGGCAGGTCTGCCAAAAATATATCAAAAACAGTTGTTCTTAACGTTTTCTTTGTGTTCAATTTTTTCTTATTGAAGCTCAAAGGCTAACGAGTATTCATAAACTTCAAGGTTTTAAGATTATTCAACATCAACACGGGACACGAAGCCCAAGTGCTCAATCACAATGCCCTAAACCGATGCACCAGTCTTAGGCTTGTGGTCATAGAAAACAACATTCACCTTTAACAATGTTCATCACAACGTGATTAGGACATCAAGTCCATAACAACGTGAATAGGACTCAAAGTCCACAACAACGTGAGTAGTACTCAAGGCCCACAACAACGTGACACGGATCCAAGATCGACGTGTATATTATAGAAAACTGGTATCCGACATCTCATATACTAGATTCAAAGTTCAACTTGTCTATTCCTTTGCGTTTAGTGAAACACAAATATAAATCGAAACCTTTTCAACTTATCCAAGCTTGCCGGAATATTTTTGGTTGAATAAAAGTATTTCACAAAAATCCTTTTTTGTTTGAAAATCATTTATAAATGCTAAGTTATAGAGAAGTCCCTTGTTTGTCTAAAATTCAACATCTATGAAATTCTTCCTTTTTTAGAAACATTACTAGAACTTCATAAAGATTCTTGTCAAAATCCATTTCTAACCAAATAAGGTAAATCATTTTGTCAAAAGCTTTCTCCAATGAATATATTTTCTAAAATTGTTTTTGTTCAAACTAAAATCATTTGTAAGCAAAACGATTTTCCTCTAGCTTTAAAATATTTCAACACCTAGTTCCTAACAATAACTTTCTATCTCATTTAAAAAAAAAGATAATGTACCAAGATATATTTTTCTTTTCTTTTTCAACCTTAACTTCATTCTTTTAAGCACCGATGAATGTCAGGCTTCTCAGACATCAATCAACAATAGTAATATTTCCACATCAATATCATAACAGTTAAAACAGTTCATGCCATATAGTAAGGCTATAACACATTTTCAAATAAGTCATAAAGCTCAGGCATTTAAAACAGTCAGTTCAATCACATCAGATAACTCAAAAAAACCACAACAAGACTCAGGACACATCACGGAACACAACTAATAGCATATGGCTATTGGAACATCCATCAGGCAATCTATTCTTACCTCGTTCCAAAGCAAGCAAAGTTCCTTGTTCTCGATTGCGTGTAACGATCCTCCTCAGCCTGCTTCCCGACGGAAGTCTAAAGATTCCAACACATAACACAAGTTAAAAACAACCAAAAACATCTCATCCAACTAAGGCATAGGTTCGGTCAAGGTACAAAAGTAAGGTTAGAGATTTTCAAAATTTCTCAAACTCATGGATTAATGATCCTTACGTATTAGAGATTCATAAACAATGATCATTTAACAAAGATGGAACAAAAAATCCTCTAAGCACAAGCTTAGGGTTTCAGCCATGACACATAAAATAGGCTGGGAATTTTCAAACTTTTCAAGCTTTTAGATTCAACAACAAAAGGTACAAAAGAGTTCAAATCAATGATCATTCTTCAAAAGTTGAAACAAAACTTCCTTGCTCAACAACAACATAGGTTCGGCCTTCTAAGGAAAATAGGGAAGGAAAATTTTGCTTGATGCATGCTCTTAGAAAAACAATATAGAGGTCATTATGAGTTCATAGAAATTGTTTTCAACTCAAACGGATTTTTCTACTAATTTCTAGAGATTTTAGAATTTAGAAGTTTAGGGACAACAACTAGAAAAACAAAGCATAACTCATCAAGTAATTGAAATGGAAGAACTTAGATGAGTAGAGGAAGAAAATGTTACCCTTGAAGCTTGAAGAAAATTGATAGAAATGATAAACTCTTTGACGTTGAAGAAGAAACCAAATGAAACTTTGTAAGTGTTTTGCTTAGTTTTGAGTGTGTAAAATGGAGAATGAAAAACATGAGTATATTTATAGGAAGGAAGGGTGTGAGGCCGTGGAGAGGAGAGAGGGAAAATGAGCTTGGGCTCCAAGTTTTCCTTAGGGAGTGTTTGGATGAAAAAGTGAAGGGTTAAGGAGTTTTGGATTAAAATATAGTAAATTTAAAAAAGTGTAATGATGATTTTTTTGTGATGTGACATTAGCCATCATCCATCAAGTCACTTCATCTCCAACAAGTCTCCTCCACCTTCTCTGCTCTCTATTCTGCTTCGTTGCTTATCCGGTTACAGTTTCCGATCGTGTTTTTCGAAGATTTCGCACGGATAAAATATAATATTTTATTCCCGAACGAAACTTTTCAAAAAAAAAACCAAGATCATTGGAAACACGACAAAAACACTAACCATTTCGTTCACGGGTCAAAATTAGGTTTTCTGCTCAGTAAATTCTTACTGTTAGTCAAAACGCAGACCGACTTTAGTCTGAATTTTCAACCGAAAATTTTACTGTGACTTTCTACGGTAAGGTAGAGCAAGACAATGATTTTAGTTTATCCAAAATCATTCTCTGGGTTTTATCAAAATTAAACACACATACATGGATTTACTGTTATAGAAAGATAGAGAAATCGGGGTATTACAATCCGCGTAGGAATTCACTAATCTGGGGACATGCACCATACGAATTTGCCAATCCCTATCCATTAAGGCTTTCACAACATGAAGAATAGGGTTGTTAGTGTAAAACGGAGTGGAGTTTAAGCTATCCACCACCCCCTTACTATCACTCTCAACCACTATCCTCCTAAAACCTTCCCTCCAAGCTATCTCCATGCCAACCAACACCCCCCACATTTCTGCACGGTGGGCATCACGGAAAGCCTAACCTCCTTTGGAAACCACAAAGCCAACTTCCATATGGTTTCTAAAAACGCCACCACACCCCACCGTGCCAGGGTTGCCCCGAAAAGCTCCATCAATATTGAGCTTCAACCAATCCACATGTGGGGGCTGCCAACTAATCTCGTGATCAAACAAGTTGGGAACCGAGAGCATCTTAGACTCATTTCTAGAGTCCATAATGTAACTAATCTGAGTTAAGATAGGAATTGACGGATCTTGAGTAAACACACTGAGTATGCTCCTCCGAAAAGAACTTGACAATATGCTTTGAAGCCACCAATCTGATCCAAACGCGACATGCTTGGGGACAGTCCCGTAAAGCATGCAGCGTAGTCTCCTCCCACCGATCAAATTTATGACACTACAGAGAGATGCCACTGCCCCCACCTATTTCTTTTGCTAGTAAGGAGCTTATCTTGCACTGCTAGCCAAAGGAACACCTTGTCTCTTTGCGGACCACTCCACTTCCAGATTAAATTCCAAGGACCAGGAATGAGAATCCTGGTAGGAGCAGTAAGAACCTCATAAGCACTCCTAGTCAAAAATTCATAAGAGAAGGAATGTCTCCAACCAAGCTTATCTTCGCCATTCTCTGGTTTCGGGGGCAAGATCGCATGAAAGGAGATCAAAATATCATCCAGAATCAATTCCTTCAGCAAAGTAAAATTCCATCTTCCTTTTTCTGTCACACGGTCTTTCACTTGAAGGGTAAGATCAAGCACCTGCACACCTGGTTTGGCAACCCTGAACAACTCTTGGTTATTATCCACCCATTTATGCATCCAAAAGTTGGCAATAAGGTTTTTTTTTAATAAGGTAAGATATATGTGACACTATATTTAGCCTAGCAAGTCGCTCTTTTGCCTAGACCACCTTTGCAGGTTTTCAGCCTAGGGAGCCATTTTTTCCTATTTCTCCTTTCTATTCTATTTTTTTTCTTTTGGAACTACGTCCAAACATAGCACTTTTGGCTGCACCTAAGTTTACAGGGAGTGACAAATCTTCATCATCTATTCCCGATCGCATTAGCATATGATACAGCTTCGATGCACTTTGTAAAATAATTGATCGCAAGCAAGAATGAAATGATATCGGTTTGAGGCTTTTCATTCAATTGGTCCAATGACATCCATTCCCCACATCGAAAATGGTTGAGGTACCGCCATGACATTCAGGGATGTTGGCGACACATGGACCTTATCACCAAATTGTAACAATCACATTATTTCTTAGCAAATTGTAACGAGATATCTTATGTTTCAACCACAAGAAAGAAAACCAATATAGAACCACAATTAGAACATTACATTAGCAATTCTAAAATTACTTATATCCACTCATCATAAGTAAATGGTAGAACCAACAGGACTTCAATTCTCATACTTTACAAGAAACACGTTAGTGCGTCACCCTTCTTTCTATAGAATACACAAAACCCGAGTGGTGTACAATATAAAACAAGTCACTAGGCCAACAAGATGAGCCTAATGTTAAAGTCACCATATTAGATACTATAAAAGAATTTAGCTTTTGATATATAATAGTTCGAGACAACGTCATATATATAATTATTTCAAATTAGGTCTAAGTCGAAGAGAGTGATATATAATGAATCCTAAATTAAGTACTGCCCAATAAGAAGTTGATAACTAAACTACAAATTTGACATATAATAGTTAAAGACAATGTTTTATTAGATTCTCTTGGTTTTGTAATTGACCGCATTTTTTTTTCTTTTCAAGCTTACCATAAGTTGGGTGTATTGTTTCAATTGTACACTTGTACCATTTCAATGAAATTTTGCTTATAAAAAAAACAACGTTTTATCAGAAAGTATCATCATAATAAGTTAAAAAGACAAAAGTCTAGACAAAAAAAAAAAGCAAATTTAACAACAGAATATTTATCATCTGATATTTTTCACATCACGCGTTTCCTTTCTCAATCGGGATCTTCAATACCTGCAAAGTGAAGAAAGCAAGTATTAAAGTTAAATGAAACAAAAATATAATTGATGGTTGTTATTTTTATGCCTGTATGAGAAAAGCCCTTGTCTTAAACTATACATTTCTCAAAGGAAGTCAAAACATTTTTTTTTTTATAAACAAAAAGTATATTGATGGGAGTACAACACTCGTCTTCAAAAACTTGCATTGAATTTGAAGTCATCTTAGATCATAATATCTAATTAAAATTCAAAGACACCAAGGGGATAAAATTACCTTAAATGAGGACTTATCAATACTTAAGATGGATCAAGAACTAAGACCAAAGAACACACAAAGAAGATTATTTGCAATCTTGGAAAATATATAAATAATTACATATGTCCAATTTGCGTCTAGAACCATGAGAAAATAAACTTCAAACATCATGCTTTCCATACTATGCCCTAACAATTCATAAAGTTACAAAATATATATATATATATATATATATATATATATATATATATATATATATATATGAAATTGTTAAAAGTGATGCACATTTATTATAAGTCTCACGATTTGTCTAGAGACTAAATGACTAGAAATAATTAGAAGTTGCAAAACATGTAAGGACAAAAGAATGCTCTAGAGATAGTCAAAGTGTAGATACAAGATTAAATTAAAGGGTAATATATTACGTGCTCCTTGTTGCTTAGTAAATGACTTCTTTATAAAGGAGGCAAATAGAAACTGCATCACATCTATTCTTTGAATGTGAATTCTATTCAAAGGTGTGGACTGTGGATGGCATGTCTGAGGTGGTGGGGCATTTCATTGGTTTTGCATAATAACTGCCAGATTAATTTCTTTCAATTTCTAGGATTGCCTAACTGTAGTTCAGCTAATAGAACCAAGTGGCAAACTGTGTGGTTTTCTGTTATTTGGCCAATTTGGAAGGCATGGAATTATCAGATCATTAAGTCAACTCAAAACAGATTGGATGAAATAGTAGAATCAGTTAAGTTAAACTCTTGACAGTGGATTACACTATTACAACAAGGAGTGCTGGGTTTAAATATCCAGTTTCATGTTCGTTTTCTTATCTAGATGCCTGTTTGAGGTTCTTATGAGGGGATGCTCTCAGTATAATGTGTCTAGGCAGAGGGGGTAGGCATTGGCTTGGTGGAAGAGCATTCAGTCTCCTGATGGTGTTAAATTGGAGGATTTGCAAGTTGCAGCAATGATGTCTTGTACAGATTCAACAGTAGCTTCGAGGGGGTAGCTTTAGTTTATTCTGAAAGAATAAGTTTATTTGAATTGTTCTGGGGTTATTATTCTGTTTGATTGTCTCTTGGTGATCCCCGTATAATGTCCCTAGCTTATGCAGCTTGTCTAGATGTTATCATATGGTAGCTGTGTGGCATTTCTTGGGCCAAATGCAGCTAAGCTTGGTAAATGGTCTGAGCTGGTTTAACGATACATGGAATTATGTGGACTTAGTTTAGTGGTGTTTTGTGGGGTGTTATGCTTGTTGAAGTGGAATGTGGGTATGTATCTGCGATGAAGGTGGTTTTTAATGCTCAATAGTCAAAAGCATTCAGAGGTAAACGTGTAAGAGCCATTTGTGGTTGTGGTGTTGTCTTCTTGTTGTATGTGATTATCTGTGAAGTTGATCTACCTGTTTTGTTGTTATATACTAATTTAGCTGGTTTGTTTTTCTCTTTTGTGTTGGTTGGAATGTCCTATCCTTGTATTATTTAAGGTTGAGGATATTTTCCTTATAAAAAAAAAATAGATGAAATCCCAACATAACACCAATAATATCAGAAGACCAGATAACACCCCCCTCACATGCACAATCACCTTTAAAGAGGCCAACTCACAGTCACTAACTAAAGCCCAATGAATCATTGCTTCTATGCAACCACACCACCCATAATGGCAATTGTAGATTTCTTTTTTGTAACACAGAATATTTTTTTTACTTCAACCTTTTACGCCATATTACAGTTTTCAGAACAGCATCAAATCAGTGAAATTCGAACTAAAAAAAATAAGATTATTGAAGGAGTATATTTGTCATAGTTTGCTTATATTATAAATTGCATCCTTCAATATTTATAAATCAAAAGAAAACAAAGTCATAAGCTACCTCATGCACACAAACATCTGTAAATAAATGTCAAATTCTATTCATGGTAGTCCGATTACCCAAATCATTTGCACTTTCATCAAATAAAATCTAGTGCAAACTTATATACATGTCAACCAAAACAAACAAAAGAACCAAGTGTCGATCCCACTTCAAAACATGGTATCATACAAACTAAGGTTTCATTATTATTTCTTAGCAAATTATAACAAGCACCGAGGGATATCTTATGTTTCAACCACAAGATAGAAAACCAATATAGAACTACAATTAGAACAAGAACATTGCATTACATTAGCAATTCTAAAATTACTTATACACTCATCATTAAGTAAATGGTAGAACCAGTTGCACGACTTCAATTCTCATTCTTTCACGAAACATGTTAGTCTGTTACCCTTCTTTCTAAAAGAATACAGAAACTTAAGTGGTGTACAATATAGAACAAGTCACTAATACACTCAAGAATAATCCTTAATTTGGCACTTCCATCGAATAAATCAATATCATGTTAACCAACACACTGAGTCAAATTAATGAGATAAGGAACAATAGCATATGCATCACCGAAACCATTATCCTCTGTCCATTCACAGTGTACCAGTCATGCAAAACCATCATTTCCTGAGACTAACAGTAAGCTAACAATAGGAATCGACTATCCTAAAAAGCCAGCACAAAACACCACAAGTTTCATTGTTTAAATGAAATACTAAAAATGGAAAGAACAAAGCCACACCCCAGTCAATAGTAAAATGAGTTTGGCATTTTATCAAACATTATGCACACACTTGGATATCATGGTATTAAGTCCTGAGAATTAGCAAGACTCTATCAAAATCAGTCACGGAGTTCACTAACTGTTGAAACCATTCAAGATATAGCAAGAAAGATGAGCTAAATGTAGAAGTCATCATATTAGACATCAAAAAAAAAAAAAAAAAAAAAGCTTTTGATATATAATATTTAAAGACAATTTCATATATATAACTGTTATGCTGAATATTATCTCAAGGCATAACAACCAAACCTGATATTCCCTTGAAACTTAACTTGATAATGCAAGATTTATAGGCATAACATGACCAAAGATTGGAAAACATTACATACCATAATTGCTATTTTTGATCATCTTCCTATGCTTGCCCAGAGTCAGTAGGGAGTGAGAGTAGACTATCTGTATAAATATGACACTCTTCAGCAGCTCTTTGATGATGTAGCAGCTCCCCTTTGTCATTGAGTTTTGCTAATCCGATACTTGAGTATCCAACAATGTGACCAGCTTTAGTGAAGTATATGGGGTTAAAGTAGAAGCAAGGAAGAGGACTTGCATCATGTTGAGGAACACAAAAGCACTTAGTCCAAGATGACTTCACTTTATATTCTTTCATCATCCATACCACAGCAAAACCTGGCAGCTGCCTTCGAAAACACAACAGACAGAGACATCCACCAATTACCCCCAATGTTGGTATACAATTATTGACAAAACCATTATCTGGCAGAGGTATCTCGGAATAATTCCTTTCAGTAAAATCAAAGACATCAATTGCTTTAACTGATTCTCCACCAACTGTAGTAGTATTCAACCAATGAATAGCCCCATTAAAAAATAAAAATGGCAGTTGTTGGCCACAGCATCTTGTACCACGATAATCCTTAATAGAATAAAATTGTTTCCATGAATTGCTTCTCATGGAGAATAACTCAAATCCGTCAATACATTTGCAATCTCTGGAGTACCCCCGAATCCATGCTATAACTACAAAGTAATCATCAGTTAATGCGTCATACTCAAAACTATAGCTAGCACATATGGAGTGGTCTCGTAAGCAAGGAAGTGAGCACCCAATTTTAGAGTATGTAAGTGTTCTGTGGATTCCGTTTGATGGGTTCCACACAAGCAGATTTTTGGGAGGCCATGAAGATGATCCTTTAGGGCCATGTCCTAAAAGGATAAACCCTCTGCAAACACCCAAAATATGAACATAATCTGCTTCTAGCGGTGACTGAAACGGAGAAACCAACTTTACAGAATGAACTAATTCTATTGATCCCTCTGGGTCTATTGATCGGATTTGGGCTTTATTGGAATCAACAATAGACACGGAGAAAACAAGTTGTGGAGTGTGAGAAGATGCAGTTAGGTCATAATGTAATTTGGCAAAGTTGACATCGGAAATCAAAGACAACCATGACTTAGATACACACTTGAAACGAACCAGTGACTTCACTGGCAACCTCAATAGAATTTCCCATATCAAGTGCTCATGGAGCTTTGGCTTGCTCTCCATGCTCCTTGCTTCCATGTGTGAAATGAAATTTAGATATCACAAACACAGATATATATACAGAATATTAAAATCTTTTTACCGTTTAACCATCAATCAAAATAAACTAAATTTGTCAATAAACTAAAATAGCTCCAATCAACTATTAATCAAATCTTTTGAAATCATTAACCGATCAAATCTTTCTCTTTCTAACCGGTCAAATCTTTATTTGAGATTATCTATTTTAAATCTATTTAAAATTTAAAAATAAAAATAGAAAATGCATTACTATCCATCCGTAAGAGAAGGAACTAACTGGCAGCGCATTTTCTCCATTTCACTAAACTTCAATAAACTAAAATAGCTTGAGAAATATCAATCAACTATTAATCAAATCTTTTGAAATCATTAACCGATCAAATCTTTCTCTCTCTAACCGGTCAAATCTTTATTTGAGATTATCTATTTTAAATCTATTTAAAATTTAAAAATAAAAACAGAAAATGCATTACTATCCATCCATAACAGAAGGAACTAACTGGCAGCACTTTCTCCATTTCACTAAACTTTTGAGTGGAAACAAAACAATCTACGGCGCACAAGTTCCATTCCTCTTCTCCGTTCGTCAGTACAGTGACTGACGCTGTGCCGCCCCTTTCACTAAATCCTTTTTAGTTCCTCGTTCTCTAAAAAAAAATTCGGTCATAGTCTCGTATTTAAAAAACATTTTTTTTAGTCCTCTATTTTTTAGTCATCATATATCACATATTTTTAATCTCTTGTTGTTTACAACAACCTATCTTTAGTCCCTCATTTTTTAATAAAAATTCGATTTTAGTCCCCCATTTTTTCAAAAGGATGTATGGTGTAGGGACCATTTATACATTTTAAAAAACGGACGGACTAAAAAAAATGCATTTTCCAAATAGAGGACTAAAACCGAACTTTTGTAAAAATCGAGGGACTAAAAACATTTTTAACCCTAATATTTTTTAATACTTACTTTCAAAAAAATAAATAATACTTATGGTGTGTTTGATATAAGAGAAAATAAGAAGGGAGAAAATGATATGAAAGAAAAGATTATTTTCTCTTTTCTGGTAAGCAAGAGAAATAGAGAAGAGATGAGAAATTGGGTGGGACCCACCTAAAATTTTATTCTCTCCAAAGATGAGAAGAAAATGAAGAAAAAGAGAGATTGACAAGTTAAATTACTCTTCTACCTCTTTTAATTGTTACTCATGAGGTTTTTGGATCTTCTTACGGTTGCTTGCGGAAGCATGGCGTAAGTGAATGTTGCACTATAGAAGTCCCCTGATACCTTTCAGAAGAGGACAAAAGTTTAGGACACATTTTCTCTCTCCTATTGGACGTGTTTGCACTGATTGGTTGTGGGCCTCACGCGCGCGCCTAGTGATCCGGTTTCCTACATTTCTGGAAATGGGCCAGGTTCTTGAATTTAAATTAATAAAGGCTAGCCCAAAAAGGATGATTGAGGCTTTTATAAACCCTTAGCAACCCTAGGAAAGGACACTTCACTCTTACACTAAGAAATTTTCTGTTTTCTGACCTAAGGGAGAGCAGCCGAAAGTTCCTCCAACTCTTTCACCATTGTTCTGCATTTTCGAGTCCACCATTGTAATGAACTTCTTTTCATTTTTATTTCTTAGATTGTTTAAGCTCATCATGAGCTAAGCTTGTTGTAGCTATGAGTATATAATCATGTAATGGATGCTTAGCTGAAATTTATGTCATGTTATGTTGATGCATTTTCTCTTAACTTGCATCTAATGCTATTTGTTTAAGCCTGATCAACTTGAATGAGTGTTGATCGAGCTTGCTAAGTTTGGAAAAACTAAGTTTAGTGGAACTAGTTAAGAGATAAGGATTAAGTCATTAATTGAAAAATTAAATGATGTTGAATAGATTAGGGATAATTATTCAAGTCCTTAAACTAGCTGGAACGAGCTTATTAAGAAGAGTGTGTAATTAATATGAATCTAGAAATAGAAAGCATTTAATGAACCTCATCTTTCAAGTGTTGGAAAACACAATTTTTATTTCCTAGAGTTAAATGCTACAACATACGCAGAGCATAAGCTAAGCTAAGCAGAAATTACTAGGGAAGCATACCAATGATTGTTTAATCCCAATTGTTAACAACAACCATTTCAAATCTCCTGTTATTAATTCTATTTTTATTTACAAAAGTTTAATTTAAATCATTGTCACTAAACACACAATATTTTGTCACCTAAATCTTAACTATTAAGAACAATTACTTTGAATCTTGATAATTGCTACAGCATTATAATCCTTGTAGGAACGATCTTACTTACTCTTTATTACTTATTGCGATTGTGTATACTTGCACATGCTTAAGACATAAGCTTTTAAGACAACAGTAAACCAATAAAGTTATGCTTTCGTCAATTAATTAGTAACAAAATCCTATGCCAAGAAAAAATTGTAACAAAAATATGTTTTTTTTTATGTTTTTGTATAAAAGCTTTTTATCACAATTACTAATATTATTAAATATTAAACTAATTTGTTTTAATAATAATTTTATAGGTGAAATTATATATGGCATAAAATCTTTTAAATAATTTAAATATGAAATGTTTAAATATGATTATTTTAATGGATTTTACATATTACTCGTGCATATATTTCACCCCGTGCATTGCACGCAGGGACGGAGCCAGACTTGAATGGTTGGAAGGGCCAAGTATAAAAATTAATATTCATCCAATAAATATATATATGCCTCAAATTTCATGCAAAATATTCCTAATTATATATTTTAAAATGTTAATTACATTAGTAATATATCAAAACATGGAACAAGTACCTCTTTTACATGTCATGAAAATCATCTATAATTGAATCTATACTAAACTTTTTAGCATACCCTAAACTTTTCAATAGTATATATATATATATATATATATATATAAAATTCAGGGAGGGCCATTGCCCTCCCCACCCATAACATACATCCGTCCCTGGTTGCACGGGTCATAAATACTATTTTAAAAACTTTTTTCATCATAGCATTTCATATTGGCTCTTAATTGATTTCTGCTTGAGGTTAGCCATTATTAACTTTTTCATTTTAATTATGACATCTAATCAAACTTAATCACTAAGAGATTTACATCAAAACCTTTAACAAAACCATATGCAAAAGATTACATATTCATCAAAACTTATTTCCTCTAGCTTATAATTTGGTGGAGAGATTCTTGAAATCTTCATGGAAGCACATATGAGAGAACTCTTTCTCTTTATCATCTACAATCTCCTCATTTTTTATGATGACAACTCTTTTGAATCGTTGACAATTCTTCTTTGCTTTTGAATCATAAGGTTTTGATTGAACTTGGGAATATGTGTATCAATATCTTCAACGAATTGAACTCCCCTTGAATATGTGAGTCCTGCAAAACAATCACAAAAGCCCACATTTTCTCCACCTTTGGTATTATAAAAAAAGCATGTAATATTGGAGAGAAAAGACACAATATTCACAAATAATGATAATCATAATACGTCTTACATGCGTGTTAAAATTTCAGATATAATCCAAAACATGCATACTAGTAATAACATCCAAACATAATAAGTCCATCAGAGTCATACAAACACCAATAGAGGTGCACCAGATAGGAGTAGGCCAAGAGTCAAGCATGAGTATAACTTTAAAAAAATATAGAAAAATAGGTTTTTTGGAATACCTCATTTTGATTGCCTTTTTTCTGCGAGTGGGCTGCCAGCCTCCAACTGAGTACCTGGTGGTTGAATACAAGGTTCCAAACAAACCAGCTACTCAAGAAGCCAGCAGTAGGTAGTTCAAAAAATTTATATTTAACATATTACAATTTCTTGCACTTTGAGGTTATCAAACAATAGATAGGACCCTTACTGATATAGATATTAGGCGTGACACCATATCCCATGCATGAAGTCCATTGTAATAATTCAAAAGATTCCAACTTCATCTTTGTAAGATGGTATTAAATTTTTTTTGAAAGAAACTGGTAACTTCAGTGTGCAAGAAATTATATTTTTTAAATATAAACTTTTCGAATTACACTTTGCTAGTTTTCTGAGAAGCTTGATGGTTTGGAACTTGTCTTTCAGCCTTCAGGTACTCAGTTGGAGGCTAGCAGTCCAGTTGCAGAAAAGAGGCCTAACGAGCTATTCTAAATTACGTTTTTTCTTCAAAATTACACCCATGCTTAGCTCTTCGTCTACTCCTACCCGGTGCTTGATCTCTCAATCGTCCACATTACAAATGGGTTTTGCAGGTTAATCTACTAGATTTTTTTGGTGTTCGGATCCGAACAGAATCGAACCAAATCAAACCGGTGATAATTGGTTCGGTTATCGGATTGAAGTATTTTAGAACCAAACCGAACCAATTACTGTATTTTAGTGTTTTTATATAATTCTTAATATTTAAATATTTATGATATTTTAATATTTATATTTATTTTAGAAGAAACCCATTGAGCTGCGAAATCCTTTGATTTGGTGCTAAAAAAGTGAGATAGTAGATTAAGCAGCGAAACCCATTCTTCAATGTGGACTGAGAGCGAGAGATGAAGCACCAGATGGGAGTAGGTCACGAGTCAAGTGTGTGTAACTTTGAAGAAAAAAAAAAGAGTTATTTTGGAACACCTCATTTAGATTTTCTTTTTTCTGTGAGTGGGCTGCCTTCCTCAAACTGAGTACCTGGTGGCTTAATACAAAGTTCCAAATCAACAAGCTACTCCGGAAGCCAGCAGTAGGTAGTTCAAAAAATTAATATTTAACATAATACAGTTTCTTGAACATTGAAGTTATCTTACAATAAATAGGCCCATTGCTGGTATATATATTAGGCATGACGCCATGTCCCATGTATGAAGCCCAATGCAATATTTCAAATGATTCCAACATCATCTTTGTAAGATGGTATTAACAATTTTTGCAAGAAATTGATAACCTCAGCGTGCAAGAAATATATTGTGTTAAATATAAATTTTTTGAACTACCCACTACTGGTTTTCTGAGAAGCTTGATGGTTTGGTACTTGTCTTTTAGCCTTCAACTCAATTGGAGGCTACCAACCCAATTGCAGAAAAGAGGCATAACGAGCTATTCTAAAATACATTTCTTTCTTCAAAGCTACACCTATGCTTAACTCATCGTCTAGTCATATCTCGTGCTTCATCTCTCACACTATGTCCACACTACAAAATGGGTTTTGTAGGTTAATACACTATTGCACTTTTACATCCCCAAATCAAAGGATTTTGCACTATAGTGTTTCTATAGTAAATACGAACAGAGCGTTTCGCCTTTGCTTTTTCATGTTACAACTTAAAATACGTGAAAGAAGGGGTGTTCATTTGTTCAATTCAATACAATGAACCTGAAACTCAAAACGAACCAATTAAATTGGTTAGAATTTTGTGGTGTTCGGATTCGAACAGAAACGAAGCAAACCAAACGCGTTGATAATTGGTTCGGTTATCGGATTCAAGGACTCTAGAACTGAACCGAACCATTTACTATATTTTATTGTTTTTATATAATTCTTAATATTTAAATTATTATTATATTCCAATATAAATTTATAGTTATCTGAGAAGAAAATCATTGAGCTGCGAATTCCTTCAATTTGATGCTAAAAAAGTGAGATAGTAGATTAAGCTACGAAACCCATTCTGCAATGTGTACAGAGAGTGAGAGATGATGCACCAAATGGGAGTAGGCCAAGAGTCAAGCATGGGTGTAACTTTAAAAAAAAATAAAAAAAAATAGGTATTTTAGAATACCTCATTTTGATTACCTTTTTTCTGCAAGTGGGCTACCAGCCTCGAACTGAGTACCTAGTGGCTGAATACAAGGTTCCTAACCAACAAGCTACTCAAGAAGTCAACAGTAGGTAGTTCGAAAAATTTATATTTAACATAATACAATTTCTTGCACGTTTAGGCGTGACGCCATGTCCCATGTATAAAGCTCAATGCAATATTTCAAATGATTCTAACTTCATCTTCGTAAGATGGTATTAAAAAATTTTGCAAGAAATTGGTAACCTCAGCGTGCAAGAAATTGTATTTTGTTAAATATAAATTTTTAGAACTACCCTTTGCTAGTTTTATGAGAAGCTTGATGGATTGGAACTTGTCTTTCAACCTTCATGTACGGAGTTTGTGGCTAGCAGTCCAATTGCAGAAAAGAGCCATAACGAGATACTCTAAAATACATTTTTTCTTCAAAATTACACCTATGCTTAACTCATCATCTACTCCTACCCGGTGCTTGATCACTTGCACTCTGTCCGAACCGAACCGAACCAAACCAAACCAAATCCGATGATAATTAGTTCGGTTATCGGATTCAAGGATTTTAGAGGCGAATCGAACCAATTACTATATTTTAGTATTTTTATACAATTCTTAATATTTAAATATTTATTATATTTTAATATTTAAACTTATCTGAGAAGAAATCCATTGAGCTGCGAAATCCTTTGATTTGGTGCATAAAAAGTGAAATAGAAGATTAAGCCGTGAAACGCATTCTGCAATGTGGACAGAGAGTGAGAGATGAAGCACCAGATGGGAGTAGGCCAAGAGGCAACCATGGTGTAACTTTGGAAAAAAACCAAAGAGGTATTTTGGAATACCTCATTTTCATTGGCTTTTTTTTTTGCGAGTGGGCTGCCAGCCTCGAACATAGTCCCTGGTGGCTGAATACAAAGTTCCAAACCAACAAGCTAATTAGAAAGCCAGTAGTAGGTAGTTCGAAAAAAAATTATTTAACATAATACAATTTCTTGCACTTTGAGGTTATCCTCTATTGTGATGAATTTGCATGCCTCCTTTGCTTGCACTTTGAGGTTATCAAGTAATAAACAGGACCTTTGCTGACACAGATATTAGGCGTGACACCAAGTCCCTTGTATGAAGCCCAATGCAATATTTCAAATGATTCCAACTTCATCCTTGTAAGATGGTATTATAATTTTTTTTTTTTTCAAGAAATTGATAATCTCGGGTGCAAGAAATTGTATTGTGTTAAATATAAATTTTTTGAACTACCCACCACTAGTTTTCTGAGAAGCTAGTTGGTTTGGAACTTGTCTTTTAGCCTTCAGGTACTCAGTTGGACAGCCCAAATGAATAAAAGAGGCATGACGAGCTATTTTAAAATACCTTTTTTTTTCTTCAAAGTTACACGCATGCTTAACTCTTCGTCTACTCCCATCTGGTGCTTCATCGTTCACACTCTGTCCACACTGCAAAAAGGGTTTTGCAGTTTAAACTACTTATTTTTTTCGAATTGGATCCGAATTGAATCAAACCAAACCAAACACGGTGATAATTGGTTTGGTTAGTGGATTCAAGGATTCTAGAATCTAACCAAACCAATTACGATATTTTATTGTTTTTATATAATTTTTAATATTTAAATATTTATTATACTTTAATATTTATATTAATCTGAGAAGAAAACTATTGAGCTGCAAAATCCTTTGATTTGGTAGCCGCGAAACCCATTCTGCAATGTGGATAGAGAGTGAAAGACGAAGCACCAAATGGGAGTTGGCCAAAAGTCAAGCATGGGTGTAACTTCGGAAAATAAAAACCAAAGAGGTATTTTGGAATACCTCATTTGAAGCGAGTAGGCTGCCAGCCTCGAACTGAGAACCTGTTGGCTGAATACAAAGTTCCAAACAACGAAGCAAATCAGGAAGCCAACAGTAGGTAATTCGAAAAATTTATATTTAACATAATACAATTTCTTGCACGTTGAGGTTATCAAGCAATATATAGGACCCTTTCTGGTATAGATATTAGGCGTGATGCCATGTCCCATGTATGAACCCCAACAACCAAGCAAATCAAGAAGCCAACAGTAGGTAGTTGAAAAATTTATATTTAACATAATACAATTTCTTGCACGTTGAGGTTATCAAGCAATAGATAGGACCCTTATTCATATAGATATTAGGTGTGATGCCATGTCCCATGTATGAACCCTAGTGCAATATTTCAAATGTTTCCTACTTCATCTTTGTAAGATGGTATTATAATTTTTTGCAAGAAATTGATAACCTCAGCGTGCAAGAAATTGTATTATGTTAAATATAAATTTTTAGAACAATCCATTGCTGGTTTTATGAGAAGCTTGTTGGTTTGGAATTTGTCTTTCAGCCTTCAGGTGCTTGGTTGGAGGCTAGCAGCTCAGTTGCAAAAAACAGGCATAATGAGCTATTCTAAAATACATTTTTTCTTCAAAGTTACACTCATGCTTAACTCTTTGTCTACTCCCATTTGGTGCTTCATCTTTCACACTCTGTCCACACTGCGAAATGATAATTGGTTAATTATCAGATTCAAGGATTCTAGAACCGAACCAATTACTATATTTTAGTGTTTTTAGATAAATTTTAATATTTTAATATTGATATGTATTTTGATTTTCAAAAAATTCAATAATTTAGTATTTACTATATTTTATTTTATATGTATATGATCTAATATTTTATATTTTAAATATTTATATATTTTTTTAATATTTAGTATTTTTTGGGTCCGATTCGAACCAACCCGTTCTTGAATGATTTGGGTTGGTTTGGATTTTTGACTAAAAAATTGCTAATAGGAACCGAACCAAACCAATTGATTTTGATTGGTTCGGATTTGTTTTTTATGTTAATCTGATCCAAACCAACCCAAGAACACACCTACTCAATTGGAGGCTAACAGCCCAGTTGCATAAAAGAGGCATAACGAGCTATTCTAAAATACCTTTTTTTTCTTCAAAGTTACATCCATGCTTAACTCTTCGTCTACTCCCATCTGGTGCTTCATCTTTCACACTCTGTCCACAATGCAAAAAGGGCTTTGCAGCTTAATCTTCTAGATTTTTTTGTAGTTTGGATCCAAATTGAATCGAACCGAACCAAACCAAGCATGGTGATAATTAGTTTGGTTATCGGATTCTAGAATCGAACCAAACCAATTATGATATTTTAGTGTTTTTATATAATTCTTAATATTTAAATATTTATTATATTTTAATATTTATATTTATCTGAGAAAAAACCATTGAGCTACGAAATCCTTTGATTTGGTGCTGAAAAGGTGAGATGGTAGATTAAGACGCGAAACCCATTCTACAATATGGACAAAGAGTGAAAGACGAAGCAGCAAATGGGAGTAGGCCAAGAGACGTGGGTGTAACTTTGGAAAATAAAAACCAAAGAGGTATTTTGGAATACCTCATTTTCATTGCCTTTTTTTCTGCGAGTGGGTTGCCAGCCTCAGACTGAGTACCTGTTGGCTGAATACAAAGTTCTAAATAGCCAAGCAAATCAGGAAGTCGGCAGTAGGTAGTTCGAAAATTTTATATTTAACATAATACAATTGAAGTTGACACATACAAACACAAGAAGGGGGGTTGAATTGTGTTTGTTAATAATTTTAGAAAACAACCTTTTTCAAAACTATTTTCTCACACAAGAAGATTTAATCAGAAGCAAGCACACAGAAATAGATATTTTAGAAACTTAACATAAGCAATATCAAAACCCCACAGTCAGTATAAACAAATAAAGCTGTAAGAGTTAGAGATAGAAGATTCACACAAATGATTTTATCCTGGCTCACTCTCTTCCAACCATGAGCTACGTCCAGTCCCTTTGACTTGAAGGTTTTATCCACTATTTCTCCAAATAGATTACAACCAAGTTTTCAACACCTCTCCAGGCTTACAAGTATTCCTTTCTTACCAAGCCTCTCCAGGCTTACAAGTATTCCTTTTTTAACAAGCCTCCCCAGGCTCTAATTCTAACAAAGAAATGTAACTTAGATCTTATTAACTCACTATGTGCGAGGATATGAAAGTTTTAGATCTGTTGAATATTTTCACAATATTCAGACTAAGAGATTACAGACTTTTTCTTTTTGAAAGAATGAATAAAAGCTTGCTCTCGCAAATATTGTATAGGCAGGAGTTGTTGGCTTGCAAAAGTTGTTCTTCAGTATCTGAGGTCTTCTACTTATGGATACCTTCTCCTGCTCTTGAAAAGCTTCAACGGTCATTTTGAATTTCCCGTTTAGAGATAGCATAATATCCATTGTGACTGAAGGCTTGATCGAAGCAATGTTGAAATGCACTCTTGGTTGATAGTACAAAATGGTGGCTCACTGCTCTGAGTATTGCAGCTTGAAAATATTCTATTGGAATAAATATCAATCATTTGAAATAAATTCAAGAGAACCGGATTGCACTTATTCACTTTAGAAGAACGTATAGGAGACAGAAACTCGTCTACTCAAAATCTCCGTCTACTAAGTTATTTGTGAGACTAAGTCTGCTTACTCCTTCTATTTCGCTCGTCTACTGACGTGACATATCCTTTCGTCTATCAAGTCTTTGGAATTTCTATATCTCAGTGAGTAATTTTGATTTCCGTCTAGTGACGTGGCACTTAAAGCTCGTCTACTTATTATTTTATTTTTCCATGGGTTTTATTCTTTTAACAACTTCTGTCTGCTGACGTGGCAGACTGAGCACGTCTACTTAGAAAATTTTAAGCCACGCCTACTTAAATAAACAGAAAGTAAATTTACCAAACATTTTTTATCAGCTCGTCTATTCGATTGGACGTGAATTCTCTTTCTCGGTCCAAGCAGATATAAAGAACTTTATACAAGATTTCTCATGACTTACATGATTCAAGTAATCCTGCAAAAACCGAATAACCTTGTTAGATCTAAACAAACACTTTGCCAATTAAATTTAATCCTTTTGTTAACATCAAAATCTAGAGATTAATTAAATTCAAATCACTTTGGTTCCAACAATCTCCCCATTTTTGATGATGACAAAAACTTAATTAAATTTGAGTAGCAAAGTCCAAGAGAGCTTACAAAGCTCCCCCTAAGATAAAGCATTGAAACTTCTAACAACACATGTATATAACTTATCAGATCAGGATTGTATCAAAGTAATTACTTATCAGGGCATGTAGACTTAGAATTAGAGTATGTAGACTCAGAATATATCAAAGCAATAAACAAATCAGTATCAAAGCATTCAAGACAACAGATATATAGAATATTTAAAGCATAACCAGAGACATGCATGTGCTAACAGATATATGCTTTTCAAAAACTGAGTTTTCTTATTAAATTTAATTCTATTTCCTTTCTCCCCCTTTTTTGTCATCAGATAAAATGGTAAAGTAGTGGACCATCATTGTCAGTAAGATAAAAAAATAAGGTAAATTAAGAGGAAGGTGGAGGTGAAGGAGGAGGGTTTTGGTTTAGATTCTGATAAGGAGTAGGAGTAGGAGCAGGGATCTGTGTTGGCAGATTCTGGCTTTGCTGAAAATTGAGCATGATGCTCATCATCTGGTTCGTCATTCTATTTTTTGGGACCAGAGCCTCTGCAACATGTTCTCTTACTTGCTCCATCACTTCAGTTTTGACTTTTTCTTCAATAATTTTGCCAATGATATCTTCAAAGTTTGGTGGCAGAGAGAGTGATGGTATAGAGCTTTCAGTACTGTCATGAGCATGTGCATGACTTGGCAAGGTGTCCAATGCTCTTGACTGTTGAGGTTGATCCTGAGGGTGAATAATTGTGAGAGCTAAAGGTTGAGATGAGTGATTCTCCGAAGTGCTTGGTTTGGGAGTAGACTCAGCAACTTCCTCATGCTCAATTAATATTTTAACAGACTCAGGTTCTACAGCAGGATCTTCAACAATGATTTCTTCTTCAGTGTGCTCTGATGTAGGTGATGGAGGAGGTGAAGTAGCATACTGCAGCACCAGTTCAGGTATTTCTTTGGCCCATTGAATTGCATCTTCATTCTCAATGTGTATATTTGTAACAGGAAGGCCAAAGATATCCCTGATGGTGATGAATCTGCAATTTAAAATGCCACATTTTCCTCTGACAATTGGAGTGAATTTCTTCTCTTCTTGAGTCACTCCTGAAGTGGAGGCTTCTCTTATGCAGTGGATGACATGAGATTTCCAGAAGTCAACTGCAGGTTCCTTTTCAGAGACTTCCTCAATTGAGAGAGATTGCCAAAATTCCAGCAGAGTGTAGTCAAATGGTTCTGAGTTGAGGTCCAGCATGATTGGCTCATTTTTTGGCATCTTGCCTTTGAACCTTCTTCTTTTCTTGTCTTTGTCCTTGTTGTGGTCAATCATTGGCAGTCTTAGGAAAATCATATATGGCTTGATTCCTATCTTGGTTTTCTCCAATGAATGCCTTAGCCAGGTTGGAGGGACAAAATTTGCAGCTCTGTCAATTCTAAAGTGACTGAACTCTCACTTCAGCATTTCATACGTTAAAGTATCAACAAAGTCTGCAGCTCTGCCATACACACTGGGGTGCTTAAATGTCTGTAAACTAGTGTTTCTGTCCATGACGAAGGCGACATGAATGTAGGATCTGGATCGCTTATAGGTATCATTGGTGAGGTCTTTCTTGGCAGGGTCTGTATGCCAATCTGAAATGATGTGTCTTTCAGCTCCTTCAGTGAAGGGCTTGAAGGGTGGATATTTGATTAAGTTTGGATAAATTTTTCTTGGTGGGAATTTCTTTTGGGGAAGATGAGTTAGGTCAGGACCAAGATGGTTATGGAGAGTGGATGGAAGTGGTTGTGTAATGGTTGGGACATATGGTGTTGGTACATAGTGCGGTATGAAGTTGACACAAGCAAACACAAGAAGGGGGGGTTGAATTTTGTTTTTTAATAATTTTTGAAAACAACCTTTAAAACAGTTTTTGCACTCAAAGAAATTTGAAACAGAAACACACACAAAGACAAAGATCCTTTTTAAAAGACTTTAACAAAAGCAATATCAAAATCCCACAATTAGTATAAGCAAATAAAACTGAAGAGTTTAGGGATAGAAGATTCACGCAAGAGATTTTATCCTGGTTCACTCTCTTCCAACCAAGAGCTACATCCAGTCCCTTCGACTTGAAGGATTTATCCACTATTTCTCCAAATAGATTACAACCAAGTATTCAACACCTCTCCAGGCTACAAGTATTCCTTTCTTACCAAGCCTCTTCAGGCTCTAACTCTAACAAAGAGATTTAATGTTTGATCTTCTTAACTCACTATGTGTAAGAATATGACAGTTTAAGATCAGTTGAATATTACAACAGTATTCAAACTAAAGAATACAAAATCTTGCTCTTGAAAGAATAATGAAATGAATGATTATTAAATGGCAAAAGTTCAGCTAGCAAGATTGTGCAGGCAAGAGTTATTCTTCAGTATCTGAGGTCTTCAATTTATAGTGACCTTCTTCTTCACTTGTAATTCTTCAACGGTTACTTTGAATAATCCCGTTTAGAGATAGCATTTAATGCATGATATCCGTTGTGACTGATAGCTTGATTGTAGCAATGTTGAATAGTACTCTTGGTAATCGAGGTAACATGAATTTGGAGGTTCACTCCTCTGAGTATTGCAGCCTGAGCACTTGTTCCTATTTTGTATATAATCCAGTTTTTCCAGTCATAGAGTTGTCATCGTACAGATCGTTTTGCAGTATCTTATTGTACGATTCTACTTTTTGCATTTCTTGATTGTACTATGTTTATTTTACAACAAGTTGAAATATTAAAGCAGATAAAACAAATGTGAAGAACAAATATTCTATTGAAATAAATATCAATCATTTGAAATAAATATAAGAGATTTAGATTGCATTTAATTCATTCAAAAATGGAGCTCGTCTGAAAAGAAACTCCGTCTACTCATTTATATGAGAGTCCAATTTTGTTCTATATTTTACTTAGCTCGTCTGATGACGTGCATATCTTCTTATCTATCAAGTCTTCGGACTTGCTATTCTTTAATGATTTAAAAAGATCTCCGTCTAGTGACGTGGCGGTTAGAGCTCGTCTGCTAGATTACTTTGTGTTTTGGTTCATTTTCTTCCAACTAATTACTTCTGTCTGCTTACGTGGCAAGATGGACGCGCTTATTATTAAGTCTTTGGACTTGCTGTACCTAACAAGTTCTTTAGGTATTCATCTAGAAAATATTTATAGCCTCGTTTAATAAAGAGAACCAGTCTACTTAATTAAAAGACTAAGCAACTTGACCAAAGTACTTGAGCAACCCGTCTACAGGGGTGGACGCGTATTTTTCAATTTGAACTTATCCCAAGTTTATTATATGTAAATATTCCTGCATAACTGAAAGCACATGTTAGATCTCAACTAACACTTTGCCAATCAAATTTAATTCTTTTGTTAGCATCAAAACTTAGAGATTATTAAATCCAAAACCACTTTGGTTCCAACAATCTCCCCCTTTTTGATGATGAAAAAACTAATTAAATTTGAAAAGCAAAGTCTAAGACAGCTTGCAGGGCTCCCCCTAAGACAAAGCATTCAAATAATTAAGCAGACTTAGAATCTATATAAACACAAGTATCAGCAGATATCAAAGTAAATATGTAAACATAAGTATATCAGAGCAATTTATCAAGTAGAGAGAATATACAAACGCAAACGCATAAGAGCTTTTCAAAAACAGACTTTATATATATAATTTTGTTTTCTTTCCTTTCTCCCCCTTTTTGTCATCAGCCAAAAAGGTAAAAGGAGAGGATCATCATTGTCACTACAAAAGAAAAAAAAAAAGACTAAGCAGAGGGAGGTGGTGGAGGAGGAGGGTTATGAGTTTGACTCTCAGGCTTGTGGTCATAGAAAACAACATTCACCTTTAACAATGTTCATCAACACGTGATTGGATGAAAAAGTGAAGGGTTAAGGAGTTTTGGATTAAAATATAGTAAATTTCAAAAAGTGTAATGACGATTTCTTTGTGATGTGACATTTGCCATCACCCATCAAGTCACTTCATCTCCAACAAGTCTCTTCCACCTTCTCAGCTTTCTATTCTGCTTCGTTGCTTATCCGGTTACAGTTTATGATCGTATTTTTCGAAGATTTCACCCGGATAAAATATTATATTTTATTCCCAAACGAAACTTTTCAAAAATAACCAAGATCATTGGAAACACGACAAAAATACTAACCGTTTCGTTCGCAGGTCAAAATTAGATTTTCTGCTCAGTAAATTCTTACTGTCAGTGAAAACGCAACCGGCTTTCGTCAGAATTTTCAACCGAAAATTTTACCGTGACTTTCTACGGTAAGGTAGAGCAAGACAATGAATTTAGTTTATCCAAAATCATTCTCTGGGTTTTATCAAAATTAAACACACATATACATGTATTTACTGTTATAGAAAGACAGAAATCGGGGCGATACATTACCATCCCACTAAAAAAAATTTCGTCCTCGAAATCACGTAACTCGAAACCAGATAGGGTCTTGTAATTATATCCTAATCCCAAGATCCTACATCGTACTTGCTGTATTCACTTTCCCTTAGATGATTTAACTTAATAGTGAAATTCATACTTATTTTTCGTTCTATTCTTCCTCAACATCAACTCGATTATCCTCAATTCATACTCTCCCTCCTTTAAATACTAGTCCATAAGAAAATTTCTCTACATCCTTAATTCTCATGGTTAACACCAAGATTCCATATAAGATTTACATTCCTCTCGCATGAAGAGTAAAATCAAAACTTAATCCCTCATATTCTCAATTACTGGTACGCTAGAAAAATTGCTTTCCACATATCTTACTCTCATCGCTATCACCTAGATCAAAACTAACTTTAATGCAACATGTGTCACTTTCTATTCAAGGTATACCATTGTAGTCTTATCCTCTCTGAATATAATATGCTTTTCCAGATCCTATCGACATCACATACTTCAAGTGTCCATCACAATACTTCTTAAGATAAACTAAAACAAAAATACAACCCGCCAGGTTGGATTATCTAACTCATCAATTTTGAATCTTCCTAACAAACTTATATAACACACGAGTTTACCTCTTTCGATTCGAATCAACTTAAGGGAAATCACTATATATACTTTTTTCCAAACATTCAACTCATACAATCAATTTTAACTAAAAGCATCTTATCATTACTCTAGATTCCTTTGGTAACATTCTTCCTCAAATCATGATAAGATCTATTGAAATCGCCTCACTTCGTGACATCAAGCATAATGGTTCTTACTTGCCAAACAACTCTACCACTCAATAAGATTCCTACTATAGGAACGATCGTACTCAGGTACTAAACCTACTCCCCCCACTAGCCTTCTAAGGATAGATCGTTCCTCACTTGTCCAATGGGTTGAGGGTGGTCAGTTGGACTTAGCCTGAACTGGGTCCTCAACACTCACAGCAGACTTTACCGATCAACGTTGGTAAACTTCGGGTCTTCATTTAGAATGATATTGGAAGATACTCCATGAAGTTTGAACAGTCCTCTGATACATTCTTCGGTTTACTTCTCCACTGCATAGTGAATCTTAACAGCTAAGTAAGGTGCCTTCCTCGTTAGCATGACATTGATCGTCCAAACAAATTAAAACTCTTAGAGGTCCTGGTAAACTCATAAAGGGGTTCATTGCGACGCCATCATCTTAACAAGAAAGATCTCAAACAGCAAGTTTTTTCTTTTTCCCTGTACTCGACTAACTTTGACATCCTGATATGAATCGGATACCCATCCTCATGACTCAGGAGATATGACAATGATGTTTCTGAAAAGATACAGGGTAGAATTGGTCAACAATTGATAAGTTTTTATCGACTATAATGAGACATAGTCTTAAGGATTTCAGGAAGAAATTTTCAAGGAAAGAAATCTCTTGATTTCATTTTCACAAGGCAAAGAGAAGAATTTCATCAATTTGATAGATACAGGAATATCCAGTATGGAAAAAGATTCTTCAATTAGGTTTGTCGATGTAAAAATGCATAGCTAATACATATTTACTACCATGACTCTAATAAAGTTACTTCTTTCTCAAGAACTTCCAACGGATTAGAAACTCAAGGACGAAGAGTTCCTATCATCGAGAGAATTCACTTTGAATAACTTTAGAAAAGAACAGTAATACGCCTCAAAAACCAAGCTGGATCACATAAATTAAAGAAAAGACACTGAAATAAATTTCCCCCAAGGAACCTTTGTTCTCAAAGATCATAAATTTTGTACACCAACGGAAAAGAACAACAACATAAGAGACTCCATAGAGCCAAATACTCCAGGACGTCGAAATACGGTTATACTTAGAATCCGTTACAACAGAGGGTGACTAAATAATGATAGGACAGTTCAAGCAAATAGAATGGACAATAACTAGCTTAACAGTTAGGGTTGAAACAATTAGATCATATGATAATGAAGAAATAGGCAAGTTAAGAAGTTTTACACAATCCATCGAAATGAAAGAATGTGTCACACCCGAATCAAAAAGTACAGTTAAAAGATTACCAGCTATGTCACATTTACCTTGTACGAGATCGTCAGAGTTCGAAGCCTCAGCTCCGCTCATAGTGTAAACCCTTCCATTAGCAGTCGGGTTGTCGGCTCTAGTGTGGTTGCAGCTGTTTCACGTTTTGGTACTCTGCAATCGTTTGCCGGATGTCCAAAACAATCGCAGTTGAAACACTTCATTCCTCTCTTCTTGCAAGCATCAGCCATGTGACTCGGGTCACCACACTTGTAACATCTCCTCTCTTGGCCTTGGCTTGGTTTCTTTGGCCTCCAGTTCCAGTTCCAGAAGTACCGAAACGATATGGTTGCTGACCCTGGTTGTTGCTTGGTGGTCGAAAGTATGATTTCCTTTGATTCTGTTTTCCTCTTTGGTTATGATTCTGATTTGGGTTCTTAAAGCGAGAGGGTCCTCCAACATTCCCTCTGTTGTCTCTTCCCTACCGTATCTGCTCAACCTTCCTACACTTCTTTACTGAAGCCTGGAAATTCCTGATTTCCAGTGGTAGTACTGACTCCTTGATTTTGAAGTGCAGTCCTCCTTCAAATCTCTCGCACTTCCAGTCTTCATTTGGGATGTTTTGGAAGAAACGGAAATACTTGGCAAGTGATTCAAACTTTGCCGCGTATTCCCCAACAGTCATGTCCCTCTGGTGTAGATGCAGAAACTCTTTCTCCTTTTCAGTTCGAGCACTTTGAGGAAAATACTTGTTCATAAACCTATCGCGGAATACTTCCCAAGTAATCTCCTGTTGTTCAGCTTCCAGTAGTTGCTCGGTGCTCTTCCACCAATATTCGGCATCTCTGACAAGCAGAAAAGTAGCGTAAGGTACCTTTACTCCCTCTAGTGTGTGGACCAGCTCAAATATTTTCTCCAGCTCTTGAATCCACATATTGGCCTTTTTTAGGATCCACATCTCCATCGAACTGAGATGGATTCTGGCACCTAAAAGCATTTAGATTCTTGCCTTCGGCTGCTTGTTCAGCCCTCATCTGCTCTTATTGGTTGTGAGCAGTCATTGTTGCAGTCTGGAAAGCAATCGCAGTAGCAACATCAGCCATTGCCTGTGCCACAAAGTCCATTCCACCATTGCCTCTTCCGCGACCGCGTCCACGTGCACCTCCTGGTTCCATACTGACCTGCAGGACATAATCAGTAACATGGTAACCAGAAAATGAAACGTAAACTCGCTGATTATCGCACATTACTTCAAAGAAGTAATTCAAACAAGTCTTAATCAGAGATCACACAACATCAACACAACAGACCTAAACCCAAAGATTCCTGAAAAACTCGACCAGCTCTGATACCACTAATGTAACACCCCAACTTGGGCGTCACATGGTTACTTGTTACGGAAAATAAAACTTATTAAATTGCTAGTTACTCTCGAAAAATAATATTTTCTTAGTAAATAAATATTCTCAAAAACGGTGATAAAAAATTTCTTTTCTTAAGATGAACACTCAGAACATGAATCACTTAAACATATATAAATCAGCATCATCAGTTGTAGCATCAAGTCTTAAGTACAAAATACTTAGGGCCTTTACAAGAGCAGGCCATTGTCAAAAGTAAAGAAGATAGAAAAGAAATACATAAACACCAAAAAGAAAAATGTCCGGAACCACATCTCAAAAAATTGTGGCTTTCAGAATCCAGAAATCAACCAGACAAGGATACACTACCCACAAAAAGACACCTATAGCTGGTCTATCTAAAGGTGGCCATTAGGAAGGCCAGGATAAATGCTCCCACTCCCCGATGAGATCTCAGGTGAAGCTTCCAACACTTGCCCTCCTTCATTAGGAGAGTCATTGTTGTCAAGCAAATAGTACTCGGGCTCCTCATCGAAGAACTCCTCCAGATCTTCCTCCGACAGTGAGTCAGGTACAACTCCTGGAAGTGACTCTCCGAGAGGTGGGTGAACGTGTAATTGCCCCTGGTCGGTCAAATGCTGAAGATAGAGACAAGTGGGTGGCAAAGATATCCTCACTGCCTCGATTGTCTGAATCATGTGTTGTGGTCCCGCCTCTGCATTGCCCTCCAAATAACTTATCGGTCCGGTATAGATGGCATTGTAGGATCCCGGATGTATAACCCACGCCACCGGGTCGTTAGCGTTCTCAAAGGTGACGGTCCGTGTAACACCCGGGTGCCGACGAGGGCGGGGAGTGGTCGCCTGTGCAAGAAGGCACGAACAAGGAGCGGCTCCTGGCAGGCTTCTAGGCGGAGGGAGACATGAATGAACCGATTACACACCTGAATGAGAGGGATCCTGAGACTGTGTAGGTATGGGACTATACAGTTGAGGATGGCTTATATGAATTGATTGGTATTACCTATACTAACAAGATGCATCTTCTTTTCGGTAGCCCATAACTTAAGAACTCCACAGTTAAGCGTGCTTGACTTGGAGCAATTCTGGGATGGGTGACCTCCTGGGAAGTTTTCCCGGGAAGCGTGTGAGTGAGGACAAAGCATGCTGAAAAGACCCATGTTAGTTTGTGGGGACAGTCGTCAATCCATAAAGCAGTCAGGGATGTTACAAATGGTATCAGAGTGGCACCTCTCCCAGTACGGTGTGGTTCGGGGATGAACCAAAGCGGAAGCTGGTGGGCATGTAACACCCGGGTGCCGACGAGGGCTGGGAGTGGTCACCTGTGCAAGAAGGCATGGTCAAGGAGCGGCTCCTGGCAGGCTTCTAGGCGGAGGGAGACATGAATGAACCGATTACACACCCGAATGAGAGGAATCCTGAGACTGTGTAGGTATGGGACTATACAATTGAGGAAGGCTTATATGAATTGATTGGTACTACCTATACTATCATGATGCATCTTCTTTTCGGTAGCCCATCACTTAAGAACTCCACAGTTAAGCGTGCTTGACTTGGAGCAATTCTAGGATGGGTGACCTCCTGGGAAGTTTTCCCGGGAAGTGTGTGAGTGAGGACAAAGCTGAAAAGACCCGTGTTGGTTTGTGGGGACAGTCGTCAATCCATAAAGCAACTAGGGATGTTACAGTCCGCATCCCCACTGGTGCCAAAGGGTAATTGGGATCCATCTAAACCCATATATATATATATATATTGTACTGACCGAGGATATAAGGCCGATGATTGTCAACACGACCGAGCTCATTCTTATAGGTGGGCCGTGACCCGAACTCCCATAAAGCCGAAGACCTATTAATGTACTTGACACCCGAGGATAACTACTCGGGCCTATTCCACAGCAGGCCAGGATGAAGATATCTCGGCCCCGAGCTATCCAGTCACAACTGACTGGACCGAATATCTCGCTGGTCCAAATATCTCTCCGTATAACTCGGAGCCTTATCCTTATCATTATCTAATTGCAATAACAACCCGATCCTAACAAATAGGATCTCAATAACAGTCCTACCCAAACTGTTACTCCAAACATCTCTATAAATAGGGGTCCAACCCCCTCACTTAGAACTACGTTTGCTTTGATTCCCATTTAGATACGTAGGAGCAGAATTCCAATTCCGTCAAGCTAATTCCAAAACACTCCCACAAGACCTTCTCCGATCGAGTATCTCCCACCTGAGGTATTTGGACGGAACATTTGGCGCCGTCTGTGGGAATCGAAGCAAAACTTTCCCATACCACAAACAATGGTGAGAACAAGGAGCGGGAACTCCAGGAGAGAGGAGCCAGAGAATGCCAACAATGGGGACAATGGGGAACGATCCATAAACCCAGCCATGACAACCGACAATCCAATTATTCAAGAACTCCTCGCACAAGTGGCCATGCTAAGAAGGGAGAATGAGGAGTTTCGGCGGCAGAACAGCCGTCAGGAACGAGAACAAAGCAGAGAAAGATCCGCCTCTTCTCCTCATGAGAGAGAGCGTCGGACAGCCGAGAACGAAGGATCCAGAAACACGCGCAGAGAGGGAGGCCAACAACCTCAGGTTTCTCATCATGTTGACCGAGCAGACGAGGGGGAATTTCCTAGGCAGGCCCCTGAACTTTCACTTCAGGTAAATAGGCCTAATGAAAGGGCCGACGTGCGGAGGCCGAGACATCCCTTCACCGATGCCATCATGGGGGTTCCTCTTCCAGCCAACTACAAACCCATAAACATTGACAGGTATGATGGCACCTTGGACCCGGAGCGTCACTTAGATGCTTTCACTACTCAAATGTACCTCTTTACCGACGATGATGCTGTCATGTGTAAAGTCTTTCCAACTACTCTGAAAGATGCTGCGTTGAGCTGGTATACCCAGCTACCGCCAGCGTCAGTTGACTCCTTTGACACATTCATGACTAAGTTCAATGCTCGGTTTGCTACGAGCCGAGCTCATCAAAAAACCTCGGCCTCGTTGGTAAACTTTAAGCAAGAAAAGAACGAGTCTCTGCGTGATTTCATGGCCAGATTCAGCAAGGAGACTGTCCTCATCCGGAATCTCAGTGCCGATGTTGCACTACGCACTATCTTGACCGGGTTACGGCCTGGCCCTTTCGCCAGACACTTAGCACGGAAGCCACCAACCAGTATGGATGAGTTGAGGAGAAAAGCTGTTGGATTCATTAATATAGAGGAGATTGAGGAGTCTAAAAAAAGAGACAGAACTGATGATTCAGATAGACGAGAAGGGAGAGAGAAGAGGAGGGCTGGAGGAGATAAGCAGAAATTCAAAAGTACATCCGAGCATTTGCACAGGGGACCGAAGTATGAGCATTATACCCCTCTTAACACCAACCGAGCTTGGGTGTTTGAGGAAGCCTACAATGCAGAACTTTTGCAGCTCCCCAACCGTGGCCACACGCCCCAGAATGCTGATCGACAGAAGCATTGTCGGTACCATCGTAACTACAGGCATACCACCGAGGAGTGCTGGGTCCTGCGGGATAAGATTGAAGAGTTGGTGCAAGCTGGCCATCTCAATAATTTTGTTCGGAGAAATCATAACAGTGGTGAGGGACGTGGCAGAAGTAGAAGAAGAGGAGGTGGCCAAAGCCCGAGAAGGGGCGACGGTCGACAAAATAATGAAAGAACAGAAGCCAGGGAGGACCAGAATGAAAGGCGAGAGGAGGATAATGTTGTCTGAGGTGTGATAAACACTATCTCAGGTGGATTTGCAGGGGGTACGACAAGTTCAGCTCGGAGAAAACACCTGCCGGCTATTCGGGCTGTTAACTCGGTATCTGGTAAACCCCCGAGGGTTTCCCCGCCGATTATCTTTTCTGACGAAGACTTCTTGGGGGTGGATCCTAATCAGGACGACCCTATGGTAATCACAGTACAATTGGCCAACTTCTCGGTCAAGAGAACCCTTGTCGACCAGGGGAGCTCGGCTGACATTTTATATTATTCAACATTTCAGAAGCTCGGGATCCCAGAAAAATCTATTCAGCCATACGACAGTAAGCTTGTCGGCTTTGCTGGGGAACAGGTGGATACCCGAGGATACATCGACCTCCTAACTACTTTTGGGGACGGCAAAGCGTCCAAGACTATCATGGTCAGGTACGTGTTGGTTAATGCAGTAACATCGTACAATATCCTGATCGGAAGACCATCTTTGAACGAGTTAGGAGCTGTGGTCTCTACTCCCCACCTCACAATGAAGTTCCCTTCCAACTCGGGAGACATAGTTGCTGTCCGGGCTGATCAAAAAATGGCCAGACAGTGCTATACTGATAGTTTGCGTGTAAGCAAACTCAAATCTACACCTGCAGAGACACTAGACAGGGGAAAAGACAAGTCTGTGAATTCTGTTAACTCTGTTGAACTAGACCCAAGAATGGACATGCAGGAACAACGACCACAACCCATTGAGGAGTTAGAAAAATTCCATATCGGATCACAACCCGATCAGTGCACCAAGCTCGGCGGGCAACTTGAGCCGAATTTAAAAAAGAAAATAAAGGAAGTGCTCCGCAGCAACACCGATTTGTTCGCTTGGACCACATCTGATATGCCGGGGATTGACCCCGATTTCTTATGCCACAAATTGGCAATCTGTCCTGAGGCAAAACCAGTAGCCCAAAGGAAAAGGAGACTTGGAGAGGAGAGGAGAAAGGTGGTGGAAGAGGAAACAGTGAAGTTGGTCAAAGCCAACTTTATTCGAGAAGTAGAATACACTACTTGGCTGGCCAACGTGGTTCTGGTCAAAAAAGCAAATGGCAGGTGGCGCATGTGCACTGATTACACAGACTTAAATAAAGCCTGCCCGAAGGATTCCTATCCTTTACCGAGTATTGATAGACTGGTGGATGGTGCCTCCGGATACAGAATTTTGAGCTTCTTGGATGCATACTCAAGGTACAACCAGATCCGAATGTATCCCCCAGATGAGGAGAAAACAGCTTTCATAACTGAAGGCTTGAATTATTGTTACCGAGTAATGCCATTTGGATTGAAGAAAGCTGGAGCTACCTACCAAAGGCTCATGGACAGGGTGTTCGAAAAACAGATCGGAAGGATTATGGAGGTTTATGTGGATGATATGGTCGTAAAATCCGATGACCATAACAACCACCCGAAAGATTTGGAGGAAATTTTTCAGCAGCTGAGAAAGTATAATATGAGGTTGAATCCGGAAAAATGTGTTTTCGGTGTTCAGGGTGGAAAATTCCTCAGTTTTATGTTGACACACCGAGGAATCGAGGCCAATCCTGATAAATGCCGAGCTTTGATTGAGATACGAAGCCCACAAAATATTAAAGAAGTGCAACGACTTGCAGGGCGGCTGGCATCATTATCTCGGTTTCTCCCCAGGTCTACAGAGAAAGCTCGGCCTTTCTTTAGATTATTGAAGAGACCTCAAACCTTCGCATGGACCGAGGAATGCGAGAAGGCCTTCGTCGATTTCAAGGCCTTTTTGTCTTCACCCCCAATATTAACTCGACCTATCCCAGGGAAAGAGTTATACTTATACCTGTCAGCCACCGAGTACGCCATCAGTGCGGTCATTGTGCAAGAAGTAGAGAAAGTTCAAATGCCGGTGTACTTCATCAGCAGGGTCCTTCATGATGCCGAAACCCGGTATCAAGTCATAGAAAAGCTGATTTTGGCCCTGGTAACTGCAGCTCGGCGATTGCGTCCGTATTTCCAAAGTCACCAGGTGATTGTCAAAACTGATCACCCGATTAAGCAGATTCTCAAAAAGCCCGAGTTGGCAGGTCGTATGATTGCTTGGTCAGTGGAGTTATCCGAGTTCGGCCTGAAATACGAGTTGAGAGGTCCTTTGAAAGCTCAATGTCTCTCCGACTTCGTAGCCGAGCTCAATCCGCGGCCGATAACCGAGGATATATGGTGGAATTTGTATGTGGATGGATCCTCGAATGTCAGAGGCAGTGGAGCTGGGGTGATACTGGAAGGCCCGGGAGAGCTGATCCTGGAGCAGTCACTAAAATTTGAGTTCAAAACCTCAAACAACCAAGCTGAATATGAAGCCTTGATAGTAGGGTTAATGCTGGCAAAGGAAATGGGGGCAAAGGCTGTTAGATGCCGAAGTGATTCACAGCTAGTCACAGGACAAATATCTGGAGGGTACCAAACGAAAGAGCCTCAGCTCACCAGGTATTTATGTAAAGTCAATCAATTAATTTCCAGCTTTGAGAAATTCGCTATTGAGCACATTCCCAGAGAAGAAAATACTCGGGCCGATCTGCTGTCCAAATTGGCCAGTACGAAGAAACCGGGCCAGCATAGAACAGTTATTCAAGAAACCCTCAATGAACCGAGTATCACGTTTGGGGAGGTGATGGCCAACAAGTCGGTTGACCGAGAATGGATGACACCCATATGGGAGTATTTATCCTCAGAAACTCTGCCCCCAGATCACACTGAGGCCAGGAAGATCAGGCTCAGAGCAAGTCACTTTGCTATCGTTTCCGGAGAATTGTATAAACGGGGATTCTCGGTACCGTTGTTAAAATGTCTGACAAAGGCACAATCAAAGTATGTCATGGAAGAGGTTCACAGAGGAATCTGTGGTTTTCATTGCGGGGGCAGATCAATGGCCTCCAAGGTAATCCGAGCAGGGTACTATTGGCCTACCATCCAAGCAGATTGCATTGAGTGGATGAAGCAATGTGATGAGTGCCAAAGATTTTCCAATGTAAGTCGTACCCCACCCGAAGGACTTCACACATTAAACTCGCCTTGGTCCTTTGCTATGTGGGGGATGGATATACTTGGGCCATTCCCTGTAGCCAAAGGTCAAGTCAAATTCCTCCTGGTAGCAGTGGCCTACTTCACAAAATGGATTGAAGCAGAGCCTTTGGCGAAAATTACCGCCGAGAAGGTACAAAAGTTTGTGTGGAAAAGCCTCATCTGTAGGCACGTAATTCCCTTTGCAATTGTCACAGACAACGGAAGACAGTTTATAGATAAGACATTGCGAGAATTCTATGTCAACCTCGGTGTTAAACACAACGTCACATCGGTTGAACATCCCCAGACCAATGGGCAAGCCGAGGCGGCCAACAAGGTCATTCTCGGAGAATTGAAGAAGAGATTGGGAAAATCCAAAGGAGCTTGGGCAGAAGAGTTGCCGAGTATCCTCTGGGCCTACCACTGCACGCCTCAATCCACTACTCAAGAAACACCCTTCAGGCTGACATATGGAACAGACGCCATGATCCCAGTTGAGGTTGGTGAGCCATCTTTCCGACGTATGCAACATGAGCAGAATGAGAATGAAAGCAACTTAAGGGTCGAACTTGACTTGGTGGAGGAAGTCAGGGAGGAGGCTAAAATCAGGGAGGAAGCCTGCAAACAAAGAACAACTCGGAGGTATAATTCAAAACTGAAACCGAGGAGTTTCCTGCGTGGGGACTTGGTGTTGAGAATGAAAGGAGAAGCAAGGAGGGATCATACAAAAGGCAAACTAGCGGCAAACTGGGGAGGGTCATTCCAAGTGGTAGAAAACTTGGGAAACGGAGCATATAGGTTAGAAGAATTGTCAGGGAAGCCTATCCCGAGAACTTGGAATGCTTCTCATTTAAAATTTTATTATAGTTGATGTATATAGTCAGGTGATGTACTCTTTTTCCTACCTCGGTATTTTGTCCCAAAAAGGGTTTTGACCGAGAAGGTTTTAATGAGGCACACCGCAGACTTCCTTTTTATCCAATAAAAGAATTTATTATTGACATTGTTCTATTTTCTTAATTTGCCGATGTATTTATTCCGCGAATATTAAATATTTAAGGCCAAGTTTGAGCCTGAAGGTCGAGTACGAGCCGTTAAGTTTCTAAGGCCAAGTTTGAGCCTGAAGGCCGAGTTTGAGCCAATTAAATTGTTTAAGGCCAAGTTTGAGCCTGAAGGCCGAGTTCGAGCCAATTAAACTGTTTAAGGCCAAGTTTGAGCCTGAAGGCCGAGTACGAGTCGTTAAGTTTCTAAGGCCAAGTTTGAGCCTGAAGGCCGAGTTCGAGCCAATTAAATTGTTTAAGGCCAAGTTTGAGCATGAAGGCCGAGTTCGAGCCAATTAAATTGTTTAAGGCCAAGTTTGAGCCTGAAGGCCGAGTACGAGCCGTTAAGTTTCTATGGCCAAGTTTGAGCCTGAAGGTCGAGTTCGAGCCAATTAAATTGTTTAAGGCCAAGTTTGAGCCTGAAGGCCGAGTACGAGCCGTTAAGTTTTTAAGGCCAAGTTTGAGCCTGAAGGCCGAGTTCGAGCCAATTAAGTTGTTTAAGGCCAAGTTTGAGCCTGGAGGCCGAGTACGAGCCGTTAAGTTTCTAAGGCCAAGTCTGAGCCCGAAGGCCGAGTTCGAGCCTTTGAAATTATTTAAGTGAAATAGAATACGAGCAGTAAGAAGAACAAAACTTTGATCTAAAGTCCGAGGTCGAGCCATTAAAATTTTTTAGTAAAACCGAGTACAATTCCTAAAGTAAAAACAAGGTGCGAGTCGAGTACTAGAAAGTACTACGACTTACATAAAGAGCTGAAATTGAAAATAAGACCCCCCCGGCTTGCCAGTAGTCCCCCCAATTAGGGCAGGGGCAAGACCAGTTGGTCAGTAGTCCCCCCAATCGGACACCACGACTTTCCCTCGAGGGGAAAAGTAATCACTTTCCCCTGAGAAAGCTGGACGATGAGGTGCTCGGCCTGCTTCGGGAGTAGACGGCCTCTACCCCTTTCTCCACGCCCGAAGACTGCTATTCTCCCAGTTAACATCCTTCTTGAAGGTTCAAATCATAAAAGTAATTATGGATCCCATCTCCCACTTACATCCTTTTTTGCAGCTATAAAGCTCAAAAAAGGATGTTAACTGGGAGAGAGGAGCGTAAACCCCTAACACTATTATAGAACTACTCGGGTTGAAGGAAGACGAATTTGGCTGGTGGAAAAGAATGAAGAATGAATAAGTGAAGCAGTGAAACGGCCCTATTTATAAGGGGCGAGAGGCGTTGGAAAGGAAAAAATATGCGCTGGGAAAAGGTTTGTTGAAAAAACAAATCTCGAAACTCAGCAAAAAGCAGTAATTGCATGAGCCCACTACGGTTTCCAAAGCACATAATGTGTGACCACATATGCAAAGCGTGAATCATGTATTTCACGTGTGACAACAACTATCCGTTTTCGATACGGATGGCAGAATATCTCGGTCTTAGCCGAGGTCGAACACAACATCGGAATATAAAAATATTTCCAAGAATATCTCGTCAAAACAAAAGCTACAAGAGGAACAAGAAGTCATCAAAATAGCGGAGGAATTCTCATTAAATCAACCGAGGTTACAAGGGCAAAAGCCCATTACAAGGGATGAAGAAAACAAAAAACAAAGAATACAATCACTCGTCCCTATGACTCTCTTCGGCCTCAATGTGATCCTCGGGAGAATCTTCTGCCCCTTCCACCTCCTCTTCCTCTTCGGGAATAATGGGAACAAGTTCCCCGTTCAGCACCTCTTTAGTCACATCGACACCCGAAATATCAACCCCCGGGGCGAGAATTTCAACTTGAGCAATGGCCTTGTCAAAACCTTTCCGATGCTCGACAATAATGCAGTCAGTGGCCTCTTTTAGATCCTCCTGGAGCTCCATCCTGGCCTTAGTCTCGGCCTCCAGGGCAGCTTTAAGTTGCTCAATTTCAGCTTGAGCCTTCTTGAGCTCTTCTTCAGCGCGAGCTCTACCTTCTTCAGTCCGAGCTTTACTCTCCTCAGCAAATTTTTCTTGGGAGTTAAGCTCGGAGTTCTGTCCATTCAGCTCGGTAATGGTAGTATTCAGGAGATTATTAGCCTTGGCCAGCTCGTCACGCTCCATGGAGGTCCGGGTAAAATCCCCCTTCAGCTTCTCAATAGAAGCAAGTTCAGCTTCCAGATGCCGGGATTTCCTCTCAGTCTCCACCAAATCTCGGCTACAAAAGCGGGCTAGAGTAGCAGCTCGGATGCAGTAGGCCGAGAGGGCCTCCATGCTGGATTGAACCCCTTGTTACCTGATTAATCGGAGATCAGCGGGCTTGAGGAAGTTCGAGTCAAAGGAAGGGAACGGGTTGAAGTCTTCGCCCCAGAGAGATGAGGTCCCTGCTTTTAGAGAAGTGTTATACCACTTCACCTCGGTAGAAGGAGGAAGTGGTTCTTCTCGCCCCGCGGTTCTTCGGCATCAACCACTACCTCTACCCTCTTTCTTTTAGCGGATGATGAAGCCCCCTTGGCTGCCTTAGCAGTGGCCGGAGGAAGTCTTTTCTTTTTCTTCTCGGTCGTGGAGGGACCCTGACCCTCTTTCGCAGCAGATTTCAAAAGCTTGGAGAAGTCGAATTTCCCCATAATGACTGCCAAAAATAAAAATTTTTAGTACAGCAACACATACAGAAAAGATTCAAAAACTAAAATGCTGAACACTTACTTTTTAAGTCGGTTCTCGGAGTAGATGAGAAGGGGAGTTTCAGAAGACGCCCACAGTGGAGAGGCCGAGGAAGTTTTTCTAATATATCTATATCTCGTCTATCCTCGGCAGGAAGGGATTGGTATTCGAAACCGACGAATTTGGTGGGAGATGATTGCCAGTATAAAGGAAACCTGGCGCATCTATTTTCGTCAAAGAAGTGGGAAGAGTGAGAGCCCGAGGGGCGAACTCGGAAGAAGCCGACTTTGAAGTCTTTATACGATGATGTGTATAAACTAATCAGTCCTCTTCGATTCAGCCCATTAAGGGAAATCCATCCCGTTTTCTCACCAAACCTTGTTTGGTAAAAATACAAAAATTTTGGAGTAGTGGGCTCCATCCCGAGGTATTTACACAGAATTTGAAAGGCTTTCATAAAAGCCCAACTGTTGGGATGAAGCTGAGTAGGTGCGACATTCATAGTTCTCAGAACGTCACACTCAAACTCAGTGAAAGGAAGAGACACGCGCAGCTGGGCAAATAGTGTCTTGTACATATATGTGAAAGGAGGCTCAGAAGGATGAGCCCTTAGAAAGACATACTCGGTACCCGAGCATGGGGAACAAATAAACTCGGATTCGTCTCCGTACGCCGGGATATTAATCTGGGACCGAAGATGAGCAATTGAATCTGAAGTCTGAAAGTCAGAGAAATAAGTCCCAACCTCTCCTTTAACCCAGGTATACCCAGGAAGGGTAATATCGGGAACGGGGTCTTTTGGAACCCTTAGGCGTTGTTTGCGAGCAGCGGGTTTGGAAACTTGGGGGGAGGGAGAGCCAGACCCAAAAGAATCGGACCCAGAGGAATCAGACTCAGTGGAAGACGACCTGGAGGAGGACGGTTCCACCTGTCTGATGTTCGGATCCTGTGAAGGAATAGAGGAAGTGGAAGGAGAACCTCCAATGGGGGAAACCTCGCGCTCAATCAGAGGCGAGGTGTTTGACTCAGAAGACTCGGACGAACTCATATCTGGGAGCAGAAATTAAACTTAGAAGCACGAAGGAGGGGAGAAGACTGGGCGTACCTGAAGAATGATAGACAGGAGAGCGATGGCAGAAACTTGAAAAACAGAGACGAAGGGCGAAGGAAGGTAGGCAAGGTGGAGGGGAGTTGGAGTTAGAAGGGATATTTATAGCTGCTGTAGTTGATGATATGATCAACGGTCCACGTTTCATGAAGCCCAAAGGCGCGACTTTTGATTTCCCTTCATTAAATGGGCGCGGAACTCTAGGGTTACTCACCTGTAGCGTGCCGCAGAAGGATTATGGGAAATGATTGCCTTCTTTGACAGGAGGGAAAGTTCGGTTGAAATGACAGCTGGGAATACGGAAGTCTATATGGCCGAAGAATAAGCTCGGTTTAATACTTGTCAGCTCTTTCGCTTATTTAAGCTCAGAGCTCGGGGGGCTTGTGTACTGACCGAGGATATAAGGCCGAGGATTGTCAACACGACCGAGCTCATTCTTATAGGTGGGTCGTGACCCGAACTCCCAAAAAGCCGAAGAACTATTAATGTACTTGACACCCGAGGATAACTACTCGGGCCTATTCCACAGCAGGCCACGGATGAAGATATCTCGGCCCCGAGCAATCCAGTCACAATTGAATGGGCCGAATATCTCGCTGGTCCAAATATCTCTCCGTATAACTCGGAGCCTTATCCTTATCATTATCTAATTGCAATAACAACCCGATCCTAACAAATAGGATCTCAATAACAGTCCTACTCAAACTGTTACTCCAAACATCTCTATAAATAGGGGTCCAACCCCCCACTTAGAACTACGTTTGCTTTGATTCCCATTTGGATACGTAGGAGCAGAATTCCAATTCTGTCAAGCTAATTCCAAAACACTCCCACAAGACCTTCTCCGGCCGAGTATCTCCCACCTGAGGTATTTGGACGGAACATATATATATATATATATATATATATAACAATTTCATATAGGAAAAGGAAACAACAAGAAAATATGCAAGAGTGAGATACCAACGTATGGATTAATCACAATAACCATATGCACGACACAAAACATCAGATAAGCATATAGGACATATAACAAAATTCTTAAGAATAAACAAGCATAATATCAAGGGGTCTCATACCCGATCAGTCATAGTCATTTATAAAAATATGCATGAAACTTCAATATTCAAGCTCTAACTTAATCTCATGAGATCCCATCATCTTTCTATAAGTTGATCAAACTCAATTGCCATAATAAGGCATACGTGGTTAATTTTCCATAGCACACTGTCCAGTACAGGATGCAGTGATCAATCTTATGGATTACATAGCACACTATCCAATTTAGGATGCAGTGATCAATCTTATGGATTTTCATAGCACACTGTCCAATTTAGGATGCAGTGATAAATCTTATGAATTCATTGTCCATCAAGGCACAATGCTACCACGTGATGTGAATACCCCAGCCATCAAGGCATCACTCCTAACAATGATTGGCACGTCTGCCAAAAATGTATCAAAAACAGTTGTTCTCAACGTTTTCTTTGTGTTCAATTTTTTCTTGTTGAAGCTCAAAGGATAACGACTATTCATAAACTTCAACGTTTTAAGATTATTCAACATCAACACGGGACACGAAGCCCGAGTGCTCAATCACAACGCCCTAAACCGGTGCCCAGTCTTAGGCTTGTGGTCATAGAAAACAACATTCACCTTTAACAATGGTCATCACAACGTGATTAGGACATCAAGTCCACAACAATGTGAATAGGACTCAAAGTCCACAACAACGTGAGTAGGACTCAAGGCCCACAACAATGTGACACGGATCCAAGATCGACGTGTATATTATAGAAAACTGGTATCCGACATCTCGTATACTAGATTCAAAGTTCAACTTGTCTATTCCTTTTCGTTTAGTGAAACACATACAAATTGAAACCTTTGCAACTTATCCAAGCTTGTCGGAATATTTTTGGTTGAATAAAAGTATTTCACAAAAATCCTTTTTCGTTTGAAAATCATTTATAAATGCTAAGTTATAGAGAAGTCCCTTGTTTGTCTAAAATTCAACATCTATGAAATTCTTCCTTTTTCAGAAACATTACTAGAACTTCATAAATATTCTTGTAAAAATCCATTTCTAACCAAATAAGGTAAATCATTTTGTCAAAAGCTTTCTCCAATGAATATATTTTCTAAAATTGTTTTTGTTCAAACTAAAATCATTTGTAAGCAAAACGATTTTCCTCTAGCTTTAAAATATTTCAACACCTAGTTCCTAACAATAACTTTCTATCTCATTTAAAAAAAAAAAGATAATGTACTAAGATATATTTTTCTTTTCTTTTTCAACCTTAACTTCATTCTTTTAACAAAAGAAGTTCTAATTTAAACATATTTGTGTTCAAAGTTCTCATGAGGCTTTTAAGACTTTTATCTCCATAATTAATTGAGCACTGATGAATGTCAGGCTTCTCAGACATCAATCAACAACAGTAATATTTGCACATCAATATCATAACAGTTAAAACAGTTCATGCCATATAGTAAGGCTATAACACATTTTCAAATAAGTCATAAAGCTCAGGCATTTAAAACAGTCAGTTCAATCACATCAGATAACTCAAAAAAACCACAACAAGACTCGGGACACATCACGGAACACAACTAATAGCATATGGCTATTGGAACATCCATCAGGCAGTCTCTTCTTACCTCGTTCCAAAGAAAACAAAGTTCCTTGTTCTCGATTGCGTGTAACGATCCTCCTCAGCCTGCTTCCCGAAGGAAGTCTAAAGATTCCAACACATAACACAAGTTAAAAACAACCAAAAACATCTCATCCAACTAAGGCATAGGTTCGGTAAAGGTACAAAAGTAAGGTTAGAGATTTTCAAAATTTCTCAAACCCATGGATTAATGATACTTACGTATTAGAGATTCATAAACAATGATCATTTAACAAAGATGGAACAAAAACTCCTCTAAGCATAAGCTTAGGGTTTCGGCCATGACACATAAAATAGGCTAGGAATTTTCAAACTTTTCAAGCTTTTAGATTCAACAACAAAAGGTACAAAAGAGTTCAAATCAATGATCATTCTTCAAAAGTTGAAAAAAAACTTCCTTGCTCAACAACAACATAGGTTCGGCATTCTAAGGAAAATAGGGAAGGAAAATTTTGCTTGATGCATGCTCTTAGTTAAACAATATAAAGGTCATTATGAGTTCATATAAATTGGTTTCAACTCAAACGGATTTTTCTACTAATTTCTAGAGATTTTAGAATTTAGAAGTTTAGGGACAACAACTAGAAAAACAAAGCATAACTCATCAAGTAATTGAAATCGAAGAACTTAGATGAGTAGAGGAAGAAAATGTTACCCTTGAAGCTTGAAGAAAATTGATAGAAATGATAAACACTTTGACGTTGAAGAAGAAACCAAATGAAACTTTGTAAGTGTTTTGCTTAGTTTTGAGTGTGTAAAATGGAGAATGAAAAAAATGAGTGTATTTATAGGAAAGAAGGGTGTGAGGCCGTGGAGAGGAGAGAGGGAAAATGAGCTTGGGCTCCAAGTTTTCCTTAGGGAGTGTTTGGATGAAAAAGTGAAGGGTTGGGAGTTTTGGATTAAAATATAGTAAATTTAAAAAAGTGTAGTGATGATTTCTTTGTGATGTGACATTAGCCATCACCCATCAAGTCACTTCATCTCCAACAAGTCTCCTCCACCTTCTCTGCTCTCTATTCTGCTTGGTTGCTTATCCGGTTACAGTTTCCGATCGTATTTTTCGAAGATTTCGCTCGGATAAAATATAATATTTTATTCTCAAACGAAACTTTTCAAAAAAAAAAACCAAAATCAATGGAAACACGACAAAAACACTAACTGTTTCGTTCACGGGTCAAAATTAGGTTTTCTGCTCAGTAAATTCTTACTGTTAGTGAAAACGCAGACCGACTTTAGTCTGAATTTTCAACCGAAAATTTTACTGTGACTTTCTACGGTAAGGTAGAGCAAGACAATGATTTTAGTTTATCCAAAATCAATCTTTGGGTTTTATCAAAATTAAACACACATACATGTATTTACTGTTATAGAAAGATAGAGAAATCGATTTGTTACAGTCCGCGTAGGAATTCACTAATCTGGGGACATGCACCATACGAATCTGCCAATCCCTATCCATTAAGGCTTTCACAACATCAAGAATAGGGTTGTTAGTGTAAAACGGAGTGGAGTTTAAGCTATCCACCACCCCCTTACTATCACTCTCAGCCACTATCCTCCTAAAACCTTCCCTCCAAGCTATCTCCATGCCAACCAACACCCCCCACATTTCTGCACGGTGGGCATCACAGAAGCCTAACCTCCTTTGGAAACCACAAAGCCAAGCTTCCATATGGTTTCTAAAAACGCCACCACACCCCACCGTGCCAGGGTTGCCCCGAGCAGCTCCATCAATATTGAGCTTCAACCAATCCACAGGTGGAGGCTGCCAACTAATCTCATGATCAAACAAGCTGGGAACCGAGAGCACCTTAGACTCATTTCTAGAGTCCATAATGTAACTGATCTGAGTTAAGATAGGAATTGACGGATCTTGAGTAAACACACTGAGTATGCTCCTCCGAAAAGAACTTGACAATATGCTTTGAAGCCACCAATCTGATCAAACGCGACATGCTTGGGGACAGTCCCGTAAAGCATGCAGCGTAGTCCCCTCCCACCGATCACATTTATGACACCACAGAGAGATGCCACTGCCCCACCTACTTCTTCTTTTGCTGGTAAGGAGCTTATCTTGCACTGCTAGCCAAAGGAACACCTTGTCTCTTTGCGGACCACTCCACTTCCAGATTAAATTCCAAGGACCAGGAATGAGAATCCTGGTAGGAGCAGTAAGAACCTCATAAGCACTCCTGGTCAAAAATTCATAAGAGAAGGAATGTCTCCAACCAAGCTTATCTTCACCATTCTCTGGGTTCGGGGGCAAGATCGCATGAAAGGAAATCAAAATATCATCCAGAATCAATTCCTTCAGCAAAGTAAAATTCCATCTTCCTTTTTCTGTCACACGGTCTTTCACTTGAAGGGTAAGATCAAGCACCTGCACACCTGGTTTGGCAACCCTGAACAGCTCTTGGTCGTTATCCACCCATTTATGCATCCAAAAGTTGGCAATAAGGTTTTTTGTTTTAATAAGGTAAGATATATGTGACACTATATTTAGCCTAGCAGGTCGTTATCCAAACATAGTACTTTTGGCTGCACCTAAGTTTACAGGGAGTGACAGATCTTCACCATCTATTCTCGGTCGCATTAGCATATGATACAGCTTCGATGCACTTTGTAAAATAATTGATCGCAAGCAAGAATGAAATGATATCCGTTTGAGGCTTTTCATTCAATTGGTCCAATGACATTCATTCCCCACATCGAAAATAGTCGAGGTACTGCCATGACATTCAGGGATGATGGCGACACATGAACCTTATCACCAAAGTGTAACAATTATATTTTTTCTTAGCAAATTGTAACGAGATATCTTATGTTTCAACCACAAGAAAGAAAACCAATATGGAACCACAATTAGAACATTACATTAGCAATTCTAAAATTACTTATACCCACTCATCATAAGTAAATGGTAGAACCAACAGGACTTCAATTCTCATACTTTACAAGAAACACGTTAGTGCGTCACCCTTCTTTCTATAGAATACACAAAACCCGAGTGGTGTATAATATAAAACAAGTCATTAGGCCAACAAGATGAGCCTAATGTTCTAGTCACCATATTAGATACTATAAAAGAATTTAGCTTTTGATATATAATAGTTCGAGACAATGTCATATATAATTATTACAAATTAGGTCTAAGTCAAAGAGAGTGATATATGATGAATCCAAAATTAAGTACTGCCCAATAAGAAGTTGATAAACTAAACTACAAATTTGACATATAATAGTTAAATACAATGTTTTATCAGATTCTCTTGGTTTTGTAATTGACCGCAGGTTTTTTTCTTTTTCTTTTCAAGCTTACCATAAGTTGGGTGTATTGTTTCAATTGTACACTAGTACCATTTCAATGAAATTTTGCTTATAAAAAAAAACAATGTTTTATCAGAAAGTATCATCATAATAAGTTTAAAAAGACAAAAGTCTAGACGGAAAATTTATCATCTGATATTTATCATAATAAGTTTAATAACAGAATATTTATCATCTGATATTTTTCACGTCACGCGTTTCCTTTCTCAATCGGGTTCTTCAATACCTGCAAAGTGAAGAAAGCAAGTATTATATTTAAATGAAACAAAAATATAATTGATGGTTGTTATTTATATGCCTATATGAGAAAAGCCCTTGTCTTAAACTATACATTTCTCAAAGGAAGTCAAAACATTTTTTTTTATAAACAAAAAGTATATTGATGGGAGTACAACACTCGTCTTCAAAAACTTGCATTGAATTTGAAGTCATCTTAGATCATAATATCTAATTAAAATTGAAAGACACCAAGGGGATAAAATCATCTTAAATGAGGACTTATCAATACTTAAGATGGATCAAGAACTAAGACCAAAGAACACAAAAAGAAGATTATTTGCAATCTTGGAAAATATATAAATAATTACATATGTCCAATTTGCGTCTAGAACCATGAGAAAATAAACTTCAAACATCATGCTTTTCATACAATGCCCTAACAATTCATAAAGTTACTATATATATATATATATATATATATATATATATATGAAATTGTTAAAAGTGATGCCCATTTATTAGAAGTCTCACGATTTGTCTAGAGACTAAATGACTAGAAATAATTAGAAGTTGCAAAACATGTAAGGACAAAAGAATGCTCTAGAGATAGTCAATGTGTAGATACAAGATTAAATTAAAGGGTAATATATTACGTGCTCCTTGTTGCTTAGTAAATGACTTCCTTATAAAGGAGGCAAATAGAAACTGCATCACATCTATTCTTTGAATGTGAATTCTATTCAAAGGTGTGGACTGTGGATGGCATGTCTGAGGTGGTGGGGCATTTCATTGGTTTTGCATAATAGCTGCCAGATTAATTTCTTTCAATTTCTAGGATTGCCTAACTGTAGTTCAGCTAATAGAACCAAGTGGCAAACTGTGTGGTTTTCTGTTATTTGGCCAATTTGGAAGGCATGGAATTATCAGATCATTAAGTCAACTCAAAACAGATTGGATGAAATATCTGTTAAACTCTTGGCAGTGGATTACACTATTACAACAAGGAGTGCTGGGTTTAAATATCCAGTTTCAAGTTCGTTTTCTTATCTAGATGCCTGTTTGAGGTTCTTACGAGGGGATGCTCTCAGTATAATGTGTCTAGGCGGAGGGGGTAGGCATTGGATTGGTGGAGGAGCATTCAGTCTCCTGATGGTGTTAAATTGGAGGATTTGCAAGTTGCAGCAATGATGTCTTATACAGATTCAACAGTAGCTTTGAGGGGGGGGGGGGGGGGGGGGGGAGCTTTAGTTTATTCTGAAAGAATAAGTTTATTTGAATTGTTCAGGGGTTATTATTCCGTTTGATTTTCTCTAGGTGATCCCTGTATAATGTCCCTAGCTTATGCAGTTTCTCTAGATGTTATCATATATGGTAGCTGTGTGGCATTTTTTGGGCCAAATGCAGCTATGCTTGGTAAATGGTCTGAGCTGGTTTAATGATACATGGAATTATGTGGAATTAGTTTAGTGGTGTTTTGTGGGGTGTTATGCTTGTTGAAGTGGAATGTGGGTATGTATCTGCGATGGATGAAGGTGTTTTTTAATGCTCAATAGTCAATAGCATTCAGAGGTAAACCTGTAAGAGCCATTTGTGGTTGTGGTGTTGTCTTCTTGTTGTATGTGATTATCTGTGAAGTTGATCTACCTGTTTTGTTGCTATATGCTAATTTAGCTGGTTTGCTTTTCTCTTTTGTGTTGGTTGGAATGTCCTATCCTTGTATTGTTTAAGGGTTGAGGTATCCCTTGTAGTGTACCCATTTTAATAATATATATTTTGCTTATAAAAAAAAATAGATGACATCCCAACATAACACCAATAACATCATAAGACCAGAGAACACCCCCCTCACATGCACACTTCAGAGAGGCCAACTCACAGTCACTAACTAAAGCCCAATGAATCATTGCTTCTATGCAAACACACCACCCTTAAGATACTATTATGCCATATAACACTTTCCAGAACAGCATCAAATCAGTGAAATTTTCGAACTAAAAGAAATAAGATTATTGAAGGAGTATATTTGTCATAGTTTGCTTATATTATAAATTGCATCCTTCTATATTTATAAATCAAAAGAAAACAAAGTCATAAGCTACCTCATGCACACAAACATCTGTAAATAAATGTCAAATTCTATTCACGGTAGTCCAATTACCCAAATCATTTGTACTTTCATCAAATAAAATCTAGTGCAAACTTATATACATGTCAACCAAAACAAACAAAAGAACCAAGTGTCGATCCCACTTCAAAACATGGTATCATACAAACTAAGGTTTCATTATTATTTCTTAGCAAATTATAACAAGTACTGAGGGATATCTTATGTTTCCACAAGATAGAAAACCAATATAGAACTACAATTAGAACAAGAACATTGCATTACATTAGCAATTCTAAAATTACTTATACACTCATCATTAAGTAAATGGTAGAACCAGTTGCACGACTTCAATTCTCATACTTTCATGAAACATGTTAGTCTGTTACCCTTCTTTCTAAAAGAATACAGAAACTTAAGTGGTGTACAATATAGAACAAGTCACTAATAATTAAACTCAAGAATAATCCTTAAATTGGCACTTCCATCGAATAAATCAATCTCACGTTAACCAACACACTGAGTCAAATTAATGAGATAAGGAACAATAGCATATGCATCACCGAAACCATTACCCTCTATCCATTCACAATGTACCAGTCATGCAAAACCATCATTTCCTGAGACTAACAGTAAGCTAACAATAGGAATCGACTATCCTAAAAAGCCAGCACAAAACACCACAAGTTTCATTGTTTAAATGAAATACTAAAAATGGAAAGAACAAAGCCACACCCCAATTAATAAATAGTAAAATGAGTTCAGCATTTTATCAAACAGTATGCACACACTTGGATATCATGGTATTAAGTCCTGAGAATTAGAATTAGCAAGACTCTATCTAAATCAGTCACGGGGTTCACTAACTGTTGAAACCATTCTAGATATAGCAAGAAAGATGAGCTAAATGTAGAAGTCACCATATTAGACATCAAAAAAAATAATTTAGCTTTTGATATATAATATTTCAAGACAATTTCATATATGTAACTGTTATGCTGAATATTATCTCAAGGCATAACAGCCAAACCTGATACTCCCTTGAAACTTAACTTGATAACGCAAGATTTATAGGCATAACATGACCAAAGATTGGAAAACATTACATACCATAATTGTTATTTTTGATCATCATCCTATGCTTGCCCAGAGTCAGCAGGGAGTGAGAGTAGACTCTCTGTATAAATATGACACTCTTCAGCAGCTCTTTGATGATGTAGCAGCTCCCCTTTGCCATTGAGTTTTGCTAATCCGATATTTGAGTATCCAACAATGTGACCAGCTTTAGTGAAGTATATGGGGTTAAAGTAGAAGCAAGGAAGAGGACTTGCATCATGTTGAGGAACACAAAAGCACTTAGTCCAAGATGACTTCACTTTATATTCTTTCATCATCCATACCACAGCAAAACCTGGCAGCTGCCTTCGAAAACACAACAGACAGAGACATCCACCAATTACCCCCAATGTTGGTATACAATCATTGACAAAACCATCATCTGGCAGAGGTATCTCGGCATAATTCCTTTCAGTAAAATCAAAGACATCAATTACTTTAACTGATTCTTCACCAACTGTAGTAGTATTCAACCAATGAATAGCCCCTTTAAAAAATAATAATGGCAGTTGTTGGTATCTTGTAGCACGATAATCCTTAATAGAATAAAATTGTTTCCATGAATTGCTTCTCATGGAAAATAACTCAAATCCGTCAAAACATTTGCAATCTCTGGAGTACCCCCGAATCCATGCTATAACTACAAAGTAATCATCAGTTAATGCGTCATACTCGAAACTATAGCTAGCACATATGGAGTGGTCTCGTAAGCAAGGAAGTGTGGACCCAATTTTAGAGTATGTAAGTGTTCTGTGGATTCCGTTTGATGGGTTCCACACAAGCAGATTTTTGGGAGGCCATGGAGATGATCCTTCAGGACCATGTCCTAAAAGGATAAACCCTCTGCAAACACCCAAAATATGAAGATAATCTGCTTCTAGTGGTGACTGAAACGGAGAAACCAACTTTACAGAATGAACTAATTCTATTGATCCCTCTGGGTCTATTGATCGGATTTGGGCTTTATTAGAATCAACAATAGACACGGAGAAAACAAGTTGTGGAGTGTGAGAAGATGCAGTTAGGTCATAATGTAATTTGGCAAAGTTGACATCGGAAATCAAAGACAACCATGACTTAGATACACACTTGAAACGAACCAGTGACTTCACTGGCAATCTCAATAGAATTTCCCATATCAAGTGTTCATGGAGGTTTGGCTTGCTCTCCATGCTCCTTGCTTCCATCTATATGAAATGAAATATGATGAAATTTAGATATCACAAACACAGATATATCATATATATACACCCATCTTCTATCTCTTGCAATCAGAATATTAAAATCTTTTTACGGTTTAACCATCAATCAAAAGAAACTAAATTTGTCAATAAACTAAAATATCTTGAGAAATATCAATCAACTATTAATCAAATCTTTTGAAATCATTAACCGATCAAATCTTTCTCTCTCTAACCGATCAAATCTTTATTTGAGATTATCTATTTTAAATCTATTTAAAATTTAAAAATAAAAACAGAAAATGCATTACTATCCATCCGTAACAGAAGGAACTAACTGGAAGCACACTTTCTCCATTTCACTAAACTTCAATAAACTAAAATAGCTTGAGAAATATCAATCAACTATTAATCAAATCTTTTGAAATCATTAACCGATCAAATCTTTTTCTCTCTAACCGGTCAAATCTTTATTTGAGATTATCTATTTTAAATCTATTTAAAATTTAAAAATAAAAACAGAAAATGCATTATTATCCATCCGTATCAGAAGCAACTAACTGGCAGCGCACTTTCTCCATTTCACTAAACTTTTGAGTGGAAACAAAGCAATCTACGGCGCACAAAAATGTTTTTTAATACTTACTTTCAAAAAAAAAAATTAATACTTATGGTGTGTTTGATATAGGGGAAAATAAAAAAAAAAAGAGAAAATGATATGAGAGAAAAGATGATTTTCTCTTGTTTGGTAAGCAAGAAATAGAGAAGAGATGAGAAGTTGGGTTTATTTTCTCCGGAGAAGAAAATGAAGAAAAAAAGAGATTGACAAGTTAAATTACTTTTCTACTTTTTTAATTGAATTATATTAATAATTAAATTAAATTGAATTAGATTGACAGTTTAATTAAATTGAAATTAATAAAGTAATTATATTAAACTAATAAATTTTATTAGTTAAAATAAATTAAATCACTTAAATTAGTTTAAATGACTATTTTTAAATTAACTTAATTAATGAAATTTAAATATTTGTATATATTTTTTAGTTAAGGTTATTTTTATCTTTTTAAAAACAATTATTTTTCTCTATTCTCACTTTCTGTCCAATCAAACAAAGGGGAGAGAGAATACAATTCTTTCTTCTATATTTCTCTTTTATTTTTCTTGCACCAAACAACACATCAAACTTACTGTTTCTCACTTACTTCTGTTTTCTCATATTTTTTCTCACATCTTTCTCTCTTCTCATTTTCTTCTCAAAGTATTAGTCATGCCAATATGCCATGCATATAAAAAATTAAAAATTCAAATATATCTACGTCCAAAAAATAAATTAATTCAGATTCTTTAAAAAAAAATGGATATGTCTATCTAATCAATCTTCTATCTATCTATATGCTATATCTATATACCCATCCTCTATGTTTTGCAATCAGAAAATTAAAATCTGTTTTTACCGTTTAACCATCAAGCAAAAGAATTGAAGTCAACTATTAATCAATCAAATCTTTTGAAATTATTAACTGTTAATCTTTAATTAAATCTTCTCTGCTATCTTTCGCTAACTAAAATCTGTTGTGTAAACTATCAAGAGAAGATGACAATGAGACGAAGATTTATTAAACTCGGATATATCATATCACCATATACCTATCTATATTCAAGGGGTGCCCATGGATCGAGTTGGGTTGGGTTTAGTGGATTTTGGCACCCAACCCAGTCAAATTTGAGTGAGTTGGGTTGGGTTTGTCAAAAAAAATTATGAAACCCGAACCAACCCAACCCGACCATTTATGGGTTGGGTTGGGTGGGTCGTCGTGTCTGGCAACAAACACGCAGATGTTCATTTATGGGTCAGGTTGGGCCAGGTCTGTAGGACCTATCGGGCAAGAAAACGTGAAAAAATGTCAAAAACACAAGTAAACATGTTTAAAACTTAAAATTACATCAACAACCATGAACTAAAAGAACCAATGAAGGTTGGTCCAGTTGGTAAGGATACAACTCATGACCCACAAAGTCGTGAGTTCGAATCCCACTACCAATGTGAGAATCTCGTTGGTGGATAATTTGTAAGTACATCTTTAAGCGCTCTTTGAGCTTTGAGGCCTACACCGACCCTGGTGAGCCCCCGGGACCCAACTCGCCTAAACTTTTCTTCATAAAAAAAAAAACATTTTTTATCTTATAAAACATGGTTACTAAACGTATAACTAACGTCATATAACACGAATGTAACATGTTTTATATTAGAAGGTTATTTTATTTTTAAGTTGTACGAATGTTACTCATGAGGTTTTTGCATCTTCTTACAGTTGCTTGCTGAAGCATGGTCCCCTGATACCTTTCAGAAGAGGACAAAAGTTTAGGACACATTTTCTCTCTCCTCCTAGACGTGTTTGCACTGATTGGTTGTGGGCCTCATGCGCGTGCCTAGGGATCCGGTTTCCTACATTTCTGGAAATGAGCCAGGGTCTTGAATTTAATATTAATAAAGGCTGGCCCAAAAAGGATGATTGAGGCTTTTATAAACCCTTAGCAACCCTAGGAAATGACACTTCACTCTTACACTGAGAAATTTTCTGTTTTCTAACCTAAGGGAGAGTAGCCGAAAGTTCCTCTACCTCTTTCACCATTATTCTGCATTTTCGAGTCCACCGTTGTAATGAACTTCTTTTCATTTTCATTTCTTAGATTGTTTAAGCTCATCATGAGCTAAGCTTGTTGTAGCTATGAGGATGTAATCATGTAATGGATGCTTAGCTGAAATTTATGTCATGTTATGTTTATGCATTTTCTCTTAACTTGCATCTAATGCTATTTGTTTAAGCCTGATCAACTTGAATGAGTGTTGATCGAGCTTGCTAAGTTTGGAAAAACTAAGTTTAGTGGAACTAATTAAGAGATAAGGACTAAGTCATTAATTGGAAAATTAAATGATGTTGAATAGATTAGGGATAATTATTCAAGTCCTTAAACTAGCTGGAACGATCTTATTAAGAAGAGGGTGTAATTAATATGAATCTAGAAATACAAAGCATTTAATGAACCTCATCTTTCAAGTGTTGGAAAACACAATTTTTATTTCCTAGAGTTAAATGCTACAGCATACGCAGAGCATAAGCTAAGCTAAGCATAAATTACTAGGGAAGCATACCTGATAATCCGCTGGCTTATCATGTTTTAGCTATTATTTTAGAGTGGATTTCATCAATTAAATTTTGTTTAATGCTTGATTTAACCCAAATTAGACTTTATTATCCTATTTTGATTATTTTAGAGTCAATGTGTGCATTTAATTAACTTTAATTAGATTTTAGTTGATTTTCTCATGATTCTCCTATCTTAATTTTTAGGAAGATATCAAGAATGAAGAAGAAGGATTGCTGTTAAATTGGAGTTTGCAATTGAATTAAATTTTGCAAGTGAAAGAAAAGAAAGAAAGGTGAATATAATTGCTAGAGGATAGCACATTCAAGGAGCAAATTATGGAAAACCAATTTACATGGATAAGATTTGGTTGATCAATTACTGTTTGAATTGAACCTGAATTTATGAAGGTGGCCCCACGTGAGTGTGGTTTTGAATTTTAGAATTAAATAAAAAGAATGGGGAGCACTTGATCAAATATAGCTTCACCAAAAATCATGTGAAGCAATTTTCACAAGGGTCCCACGCGATGCATTCTTGATTAAATATTGATATTGATATATATTGGATAAAAGATAGGATAGCATCAGCCATAAATAGAAGTTTGGTCAACTTGAATGGACTTACGTATGGGCCAAGAAAAGTATTCCAAATTGAATTGAATTAGAAGATTGCACTATATATAAATAGAAGGTGCACAGGAAGTGGGGGCGGGAGCAGCGCCGTATAGGAACGAGTGCAGCGTAGCAACACAGTACCGCGGATAGCCACGGTTCAGCAATGGAGTTTGCTTATTATTTTCTTCTTCTTGTTATTTCTTTGATGGCTGAGTAGTTGTTTTGTTTTTAGGATTGTGCAATGCCCTTTGACATTATTATGATGAATATTGGATTTTTCCCTTTTGTTAATGTTTGATTCATTGATTTGGTTCTTATTGTGCTTTATCCACGTGAATTGACTGATCAGCTTTTTGCATGTCTTAGATATTCTAGGGATGAACTTAGCAGTGAACCTAAGTATTGGATCCATAGGAATTGAACTTAGGACTTAAATCACGAGAGTTAGAAGCGGTCCTTCGAGGGTACCATTGAATTATCATAAATCGTAATGGGTTCAATTTAAATACAATTACCACGAGAGTAGGGGTTGGTTTAATTGAGCACGGTTCTTGTATCTCGAGAGGGAACATTAACTAAGTTAGGATGATTCACCTTCAATTGAGTTAAATATTAATAAAGGGGTAGTCAATTAGATTTCATAATTTGTCATTGTGGTAGTCTCAATCCTAGAAATCTCTTCTCATATTTAAAAACAAAAAATATTTGATTTTGATTTCTTTTATTGTTTCTTTTATTTTCTTGAAATCTATTCACACTTATTTCTTAGTCTAAAATAGTTGTTTAATTTGTGAAGTGGTACTTGGTTTCCCAATCCCTGAGTTCGATACTCGGTAATTTACTTGCCATTTTAATTATTACTTGCTTCGATCCGGTACACTTTCCGGAGCCCATCAAGTTTTTGGCGTCGTTGTTGGGGATTGGCACTATCAATATCATTAGTAACAAAGAATACAACTACTTTAGACATTATTTTTTCTATTTTGTATATATTTGATCTTTTCTTTTGAGTTTTGTTTGTGTTTGGTGGATGCCACACATGGACCATTGTTTCTATCTAAACAGGGAATCTCAAATTGATTGGATCGTGCTTGATTGTATAGTTGATAAGCATGTGAAGATATACTCCAAGGAGGAATGGAGATCCTATTTGTCATCCTTACAACCACCACCATACATTAAGCTGGATCCCGAGGTGCTGGAATCACTTTGGGATATAGATGCTCAACATTTGATCCAGAGCATAGAGCGTAGCAAGGAGGAATTTAGTGTCATGATTCAAAGGCATAAATTGCGTAAGAAACGTTCTCAATTGGTAGCGGAGATGCTAAGTAACAACTTTCAGAGGTTAGAAGAGCAAGCTGGTGAATTTTCTAAATTGCTAGCTGAGACACCCCATTGTGCCCCATCGTATTATTACATTAAAACTTAATATTTATTTACTTAATCGCTCGCTTATCATTGAAAATACGTAAAAATTAAAACTTAATTAATAATTATATAACTTATGCATATATAAAACATACCAAAACTATATTACATAAATACACACCTGTTATTTATTACATTCCAAAAGTATTGTTAAGGGTACCCTCTCAGTAGGATCCCTCACAGGCATAAACTTCACTACAGACATACTCAGCGGAAATATAAATACTCTTTAGACACACTGGCCATACTGTCTATACTCTAATCGCCTTGAATCACAGCTCGACCTCCAGCATCTGGTTCGTAAGGAGTTCCATCTAACCCCTCAGCAATTGGTTCCTCCATCGGGTCTTCTCGTACGATCACATCAGAAATAAAACACAACACACAGAAAGATATAGGGAATAAGAAACAGTTCTATCATCAAAAAGCGGAAAAGAGTAATAGTAAATTATACAAGAATTGTCACACGAGACACGCATCAATCAAAATCAGCAATCATCCTCAATTCACTATATCATCCTCTACCCTCAGCCCATGCAACTAAAACTTAATACTTGATGTGGCCATCTTCACTCTCTGTCACATTAGTCAAGTTAGTCCGTAACGGTCCAGTACCAATAACTTTCGAACGCATCAAAGACTAAACACTTATTAGTCTAAAATGGTCCAGTGCCAAGATCATACGAACTCGTCAAGGAATATCATTCCATAACGGTCCAGTGCCAAGAACATACGAACTCGTCAAGGAACATCCTTCCATAACGGTCCAGTGCCAAGAACATACGAACTCGTCAAGGAATATCAATCCAAAACGGTCCAGTGCCAAGAACATACGAACTCGTTAAGGAATATCATTCCATAACGGTCCAGTTCCAAGAACATGCGAACTCGTCAAGAACTAAAGAGTATTACGGTAGTCTACCTCGGCATCCCCATCCGTAGGGCACTCACCCGTAATATCCGATATCCCCAAAATAGGATATCCTGACCTCGTGTGTTCCACTCACACGGCTGTGACTAACAATACCTCGATAAATGAATCTCCCTAATTTAAATCAATAACAACCTAGTGCCTCAACCTTCCATCAAAGTCTCAACACCTTTTTCCTCTTAGATAAAACCACTTAATTAGGCTAGGCACCTCTAAATCACCTTTATTCTCTCACCCAAACAATTATCTCCCGAACAACACATATCCTTACTTAAAAATCAGCTAAGCACAATATTAAAAACCAGGCAGATCATCTCTAACCATATATCATAATATTGTTGAACCAAGCAATTCAATTATCATCAAGCTATAATACATTCTCACATAAACATATTAATCATCATACAATATCATTCAACAGAATAAAAATCACCAAATTTAAGAACTACGAATAGTATACCGGATAACTTCCCAGGAAAAAGAGGTGGTGATAAACACGCTTAAATACCAAGTTTTTCCTTAGCCAGAAATTACTCAGACATATACCATTCCAACCTCAAAACAGCATATTAACATCCATATCATAAAGTATCAATTCGATATAAATAATAAAAGCAAATCATCCATCAACGGTTAATAAATATCAACATAATATCAATAAAATAATCAAACACCATAAAATATCACTTAAAACAAATTATCACAGCCAGCATATCACAATCAAATCAAATAATAAATAAATCCAAACATCCTCAACATCATAAAATCAACCTTAATGTCGATAAACCTACAATCCCCGAATCACCATTGGTTTTACAGAAAAGGTTTCCAATGAGATTTTGGTCTTGTCGATTACTCAACTATTAGTAGGGTTTAGGTCGCCCTACACAATTATCATATAATCTACTACTTATCGATTCCGACGATAGGTTGATTCTTTTCCCCACCTGAGTTTTCACCGGAAACACGTACACGACGATCCTCGTTATCCCGCCACGAGTTAACACAACCACCTTCATTCAAACAACATAACTATAATCAACTAACAACCATCTATGACACTTTAGGGCTAGGTTCGGCCAAGACTTAGAAAATAGGTTTAGGATTATCTTCTTAATGCCATCTTTTGGATCCTAGTTACTAGAGTCTTAACTAACATAGATTACTTATTACAAGACTAAAATTTGAAACAAAATCCTCTAACCTTTAGGGTTAGGGTTTCGGCCCATATTAGGAAAATAGGCTAGGAAATTTAGTTGGATTCAAGCTCTTGGATAATGAAATTGGAAGACATCACAAGATCATAGAAATTGGTTTCACATTAAAAGGATTTTTCTACAATTTTCTAGAATTATTTGAAGTTCTAGATCTAGGAATGGAAAAATATGATTCATGGCATAAACATGATAAATACATGAATATGAAAGCTTATATGATCAAGGAGATGAGCTTTTACCTCTTGAAGATTGAAGAAATGAAGAAAATGATCAACCTTCACTATGTTGAAAACTGGACAGCTTGAGGGTGTGATGGTATTGTGAGTGTATCTCACAATATACTCATCCAAAAGTTACGAACTTTAGCTTGATAGAAAGATAAGAAGAAAAGGAACAACTTTGGTGTTTAAGGTTTCATTTGGTTCGGATCATAACAGGGGTGAAAAGGGCCTTATTTATGCTGTTTCGTGGGTTGCTGGGAATTCTGGGCAGTTTCTGTATTTTGAGCCTTTCTCCCAATCCACTTATCCGTTTTTGATGATCTTTAGCTTGTTGGAAAGAAGAGAGAAAGAGTAACAACTTTTATGTTTAGTGTTTTCCGAGTTTCAGAAAGTAAGAGGGTCATATGTTTGGTGGGAATTCGGTGTTCTTAGCGTTTTGTAACTTAGTTGGTGGGGAAGATGAAGAGAATGAAGAAGATGAGTGAAATGGTGAGGGAGGCCACGGTTTTGGGGTATTTATAGGAGTAATCTTATTCCTTGTTTGGTTAAAAGGAATTGGTTTAATGGGTTTTGTGATTATTAAATTAATATAAGCTTAACTAAGGTTATAATTAACTTAACTAAGGTTATAATTAACTTAACTAAGGTTATTTTGGCTAACCATGGTTAATAATATGTGGCTCACATTTGATGGAGGTGCGGCTGATTTTGGGCCACACAAAATGACTCACCAATGAGTCATCGATCTTATCCATTAGCGGTTCCCGGAAATTCCGTACGCAGACTCAAATCGTTTACCCGATTTCGGTTTTTGAGAGGAAAATGATGAAACGAAAGCAAAATGAAATAGGTAAGATTTATTGGAGGTGGAGGCACGAAATTGGAGAGATGTGGGAGGTTTTCAACCACGTAAAATGAGTGGATAAGAGTGCGTAGATGCGTCTTGTTAATACCCGCGAAAGCTTGGGGGTATTTTGGTCTTTTTACCTAAATGTCATGATTACTTGCATTTAATGCTCATAAATGCTTAGTGACTCATCCTCCATGAGTCATCATGTATGACTCGTTGTCCCGATCTCTTGACGGGTCTCTGCAGTCCCGTTTTCGACTCCGTCGGCTCCCCGATTAGGGTTTTACGCCCGTATAAAAGCGTAATATTTTATTTTCGGTTGAAAATTTTCAAAACAACCAAACTTTACAGAATGAACTAATTCTATTGATCCCTCTGGGTCTATTGATCGGATTTGGGCTTTATTAGAATCAACAATAGACACGGAGAAAACAAGTTGTGGAGTGTGAGAAGATGCACTTAGGTCATAATGTAAGTTGGCAAAGTTGACATCGGAAATCAAAGACAACCATGACTTAGATACACACTTGAAACGAACCAGTGACTTCACTGGCAATCTCAATAGAATTTCCCATATCAAGTGTTCATGGAGGTTTGGCTTGCTGTCCATGCTCCTTGCTTCCATCTGTATGAAATGAAATATGATGAAATTTAGATATCACAAACACAGATATATCATATATATACACCCATCTTCTATCTCTTGCAATCAGAATATTAAAATCTTTTTACGGTTTAACCATCAATCAAAAGAAACTAAATTTGTCAATAAACTAAAATATCTTGAGAAATATCAATCAACTATTAATCAAATCTTTTGAAATCATTAACCGATCAAATCTTTCTCTCTCTAACCGATCAAATCTTTATTTGAGATTATCTATTTTAAATCAATTTAAAATTTAAAAATAAAAACAGAAAATGCATTACTATCCATACGTAACATAAGGAACTAATTGGCGGCGCACTTTCTCCATTTCACTAAACTTTTGAGTGGAAACAAAACAATCTACTACGCACAAGTTCCATTCCTTTGCTCCGTTCGTCACTACAGCGACTGACGTTGTGCCGCCCCGTTCACTAAATACTTTTTAGTTCATCGTTCTCTAAAAAAAATCGGTTACAGTCCCCTATTTAAAAATCATATTTTTTAGTTCTCTATTTTTAAGTGATTTTATATCACACATTTTTAATCTCTTATTTTTGACAACAATATATCTTTAGTCCCTTATTTTTTTTTTGACAAAAATTCGATTTTAGTCCCCCATCTTTTCAAAAGGATGTGTGGTATAGGGACCATTTATACATTTTAAAAAACGGACGGATTAAAAAAATGTGCATTTTCCAAATAGAAGACTAAAATCGAACTTTTATAAAAAACGAGGGACTAAAAACATATTTAACACTAATATTTTTTAATACTTACTTTCAAAAAAAAAATTAATACTTATGGTGTGTTTGATATAGGAGAAAATAAGAATAGAGAAAATGATAAGAGAGAAAAGATGATTTTCTCTTTTTTGGTAAACAAGAGAAATAGAGAAGAGAGGAGAAATTGGGTGGGACCCACCTAAAATTTTATTCTCTTCAAAGGTGAGAAGAAAAAGAAAAAAAAAGAGAGATTGACAGGTTAAGTTACTCTTCTACCTCTTTTAATTGAATTATATTAATAATTAAATTAAATTGAATTAGATTGATAGTTTAATTAAATTGAAATTAATAAAGTAATTATATTAAACTAATAAATTTTATTAGTTAAAATAAATTAAACCAATTAAATTAATTTAAATGATCTGATTTTTAAATTAACTTAATTAATAAAATTTAAATATTTGTATATGTTTTTTAGTTAAGGGTAATTTTGTCTTTTTAAAAACAACTATTTTTCTCTCTTCTCACTTTCTGTCCAATCAAACAAAGGGGAGAGAGAGAATACACTTCTTTCTCCTTTGTTTCTCTTTTATTTCTCTTACATCAAACAACACGTCAAATCTACTCTATTTCTCACGTATTTCTCTTTTCTCATATTTTTTCTCACATCTTTCTCTCTTTTCATTTTCTTTTCACAACCAAACAAAGCATTGGTCATGCCAATATGCCATGCATATAAAAAATTTAAAATTCAAATATATCTACGTCAAAAAAATAAATAAATTCAGATTCTTTCAAAAAAAAAAATAGATATGTCTATCTAATCAATCTTCTATCTATCTATATGCTATATCTATATACCCATCCTCTATGTTTTGCAATCAGAAAATTAAAATATGTTTTTACCGTTTAACAATCAAGCAAAAGAATTGAAGTCAACTATTAATCAATCAAATCTTTTGAAATTATTAACTGTTAATCTTTAATTAAATCTTCTCTGCTATCTTTTCCTAACTAAAATCTGTTGTGTAAACTATCAAGAGAAGATGACTATGAGACGAAGATCTATTAAACTCGGATATACCATCTCACCATATACTTATCTATATTCAAGGGGTGTCCATGGGTCGAGTTGGGTTGGGTTCTGTGGATTTTGGCACCCAACCCAATCAATTTGAGTGAGTTGGGTTTGTCAAAAAAAAATTTACGAAACCCGAACCAACCCAACCCGTCCATTTATGGGTTGAGTTGGGTGGGTCGTCGTGTCTGGCAACAAACACGTAGATGTTCATTTATGGATTGGGTTGGGTCAGGTTTGTAGGGCCTATCAGGGCAAAAAAGGTGAAAAAATGTCAAAAACACAAGTAAACATGTTTAAAACTTAAAATTATATCAACAACCATGAACTAAAAGAACCAATGAAGGTTGGTCCAGTTGGTAATGATACAACTCATAACCCACAAGATCGTGAGTTCGAATCCCACTATCGATGTGAGAACCTCGTTGGTGGGTAATTTGTAAGTACATCTTTAAGCGCTCTTTGAGCCTTGAGGCCTGCCCTGACCCTGGTGAGCCCGCAGGACCCAACTCACATAAACTTTTCTTCATACAAAAAACATTTTTTATCTTATAAAACATGGTTGCTAAATGTATAACTAACGTCATATAACACGAATGTTACATGTTTTATCTTAGAAGGTTATTTTATTTTTAATTTGTAAAAATGTTACTCATGAGGTTTTTGCATCTTCTTACAGTTGCTTGCTGAAGCATGGCATAAGCACTGGAACTGGGTTTCCGAATGTTGCACTATAGAAGTCCCCTGATACCTTTCATAAGAGGACAAAAGTTTAGGACACATTTTCTCTCTCCCGCCGGACGTGTTTGCACCGATTGGTTGTGGACCTCACGCGCGCGCCTAGGGATCCGGTTTCCTACATTTCTGGAAAAGGGCCAGGGTCTTTAGTTTAATATTAATAAAGGCTGGCCCAAAAAGGATGATTAAGGCTTTTATAAACCCTTAGCAACCCTAGGAAAGGACACTTCACTCTTACATTGAGAAATTTTCTGTTTTCTGACCTATGGGAGTGCAGCCGAAAGTTCCTCTACCTCTTTCACCATTGTTCTGCATTTTCGAGTCCACCATTGTAATGAACTTCTTTTCATTTTTATTTCTTAGATTGTTTAAGCTCATCATGAGCTAAGCTTGTTGTAGCTATGGGTATGTAATCATGTAATGGATGCTTAGCTGAAATTTATGTCATGTTATGTTTATGCATTTTCTCTTAACTTGCATCTAATGCTATTTGTTTAAGCCTATCAACTTGAATGAGTGTTGATCGAGATTGCTAAGTTTGGAAAAACTAAGTTTAGTGGAACTAGTTAAGAGATAAGGATTAAGTCATTAATTAGAAAATTAAATGATGTCGAATAGATTAGGGATAATTATTCAAGTCCTTAAACTAGCTGGAACGAGCTTATTAAGAAGAGGGTGTAATTAATATGAATCTAGAAATAGAAAGCATTTAATGAACCTCATCTTTCAAGTGTTGGAAAACACAATTTTTATTTCCTAGAGTTAAATGCTACAGCATACACAGAGCATAAGCTAAGCTAAGCAGAAATTACTAGGGAAGCATACCAATGATTGTTTAATCCCAATTGTTAACAACAACCATTTCAAATCTCCTGTTATTAATTCTATTTTTTATTTACAAAAGTTCAATTTAAATCATTGTCACTAAACACACAATATTTTGTCACCTAAATCTTAACTATTAAGAACAATTACTTTGAATCTTGGTAATTGCTACAGCATTATAATCCTTGTAGGAACGATCTTAAAATCTTGGTATACTTGCATATGCTTAAGACATATGTTTTTAAGGCAACAGTAAACCAATAAAGTTATGCTTTTGTCACTTAATTAGTAACAAAATCCTCTGCCAAGAAAAAATTGTAACAAAAATATGTTTTTTTTTATGTTTTGTATAAAAGCTTTTTATCACAATTATTAATATTATTAAATATTAAACTAATTTGTTTTAATAATAATTTTACAGGTGAAGTTATATATGGCAGAAAATCTTTTAAATAATTTAAATATGACATGTTTAAATATGATTATTTTAATGGATTTTACATATTACTCGTGCATATATTTCACCCCGTGCATTGCACGTAGGGACGGAGCCATACTTGAATGGTTGGAAGGGCCAAGTATAAAAATTAATATTCATCTAATAAATATATATATGCCTCAAATTTCATGCAAAATATTCCTAATTATATATTTTAAAATGTTAATTACATTAGTAATATATCAAAACATGGAACACGTACCTCTTTTACATGTCATGAAAATCATCTATAATTGAATCTATACTAAACTTTTTAGCATACCCAAAACTTTTCAATAGTATATATATATATATATATATATATATATATATATATATATATATATATATATATATATATATCATTTATTTATAATAAAAAATTTAGGGAGGGCAACCCATAACATACATCCGTCCCTGGTTGCACGGGTCATAAATACTATTTTAAAAACTTTTTTCATCATAGCATTTCATATTGGCTCTTAATTGATTTCTGCTTGAGGTTAGCCATTATTAACTTTTTCATTTTAATTATGACATCTAATCAAACTTAATCACTAAGAGATTTACATCAAAACCTTTAACAAAACCATTTGCAAAAGATTACATATTCATCAAAACTTATTTCTTCTAGCTTATACATTGGTGGGGAGATTCTTGAAATCTTCATGGAAGCACATATGAGAGAACTCTTTCTCTTTATCATCTACAATCTCTATAATCTCCTCATTTTTTATGATGACAACTCTTTTGAATCGTTGACAATTCTTCTTTGCTTTTGAATCATAAGGTTTTGATTGAACTTAGGAATATGTGTATCAATATCTTCAACGAATTGAACTCCCCCTGAATATGTGAGTCCTGCAAAACAATCACAAAAGCCCACATTTTCTCCACCTTTGGTATTATAAAAAAAGCATGTAATATTGGAGAGAAAAGACACAATATACACAAATAATGATAATCATAATAAGGATGTCTTACATGCATATGAAAATTTCAGATATAATCCAAAGCATGCATACTAGTAATAACATTCAAACATAATAAGTCCATCAGAGTCATACAAACACCAATAGAGGTGCACCAAATGGGAGTAGACCAAGAGTCAAGCATGAGTTTAAATTTTAAAAAAAATAGAAAAATAGGTATTTTGGAATACCTCATTTTGATTACCTTTTTTCTGCGAGTGGGCTGCCAGCCTCCAACTGAGTACCTGGTGGTTGAATACAAGGTTCCAAACAAACAAGCTACTCAAGAAGCCAGCAGTAGATAGTTCAAAATATTTATATTTAACATATTACAATTTCTTGCACTTTGAGGTTATCAAACAATAGATAGGACTCTTACTGATATAGATATTAGGCGTGACACCATATCCCATGTATGAAGCCCAATGCAATATTTCAAAAGATTCCAACTTCATCTCAGTAAGATGGTATTAAATTTTTTTGAAAGAAATTGGTAACTTCAGTGTGCAAGAAATTATATTTTTTTTAAATGTAAACTTTTCGAATTACACTTTGCTGGTTTTCTGAGAAGCTTGATGGTTTGGAACTTGTCTTGCAGCCTTCAGGTACTCAGTTGGAGCCTAGCAGTCCAGTTGCAGAAAAAAAAAGCATAACGAGCTATTCTAAATTACCTTTTTTCTTCAAAATTACACCCATGCTTAGCTCTTCGTCTACTCCTACCTGGTGCTTGATCTCTCACTCTGTCCACATTACAAATGGGTTTTGCAGCTTAATCTACTAGATTTTTTTGGTGTTCGGATCTGAACAGAATCGAACCAAATCAAACCGGTGATAATTGGTTCGGTTATCGGATTAAAGTATTCTAGAACCGAACCAAACCAATTACTATATTTTAGTGTTTTTATATAATTCTTAATATTTAAATATTTATGATATTTTAATATTTATATTTATTTTAGAAGAAAACCATTGAGCTGCGAAATCCTTTGATTTGGTGCTAAAAAAGTGAGATAGTAGATTAAGCAGCGAAACCCATTCTACAATGTGGACTGAGAGCGAGAGATGAAGCACCGGATGGGAGTAGGTCACGAGTCAAGTGTGTGTGCAACTTTGAAGAAAAAATAGAGGTATTTTGGAACACCTCATTTTGATTTTATTTTTTCTGTGAGTGGGCTGCCAGCCTCGAACTGATACCCGGTGGCTTAATACAAAGTTCCAAATCAACAAGCTACTTTGGAAGCCAGCAGTAGGTAGTTCAAAAAATTAATATTTAACATAATACAATTTCTTGCACATTGAAGTTATCATACAATAAATAGGTCCATTGCTGGTATATATATTAGGCATGACGCCATGTCCCATGTATGAAGCCCAATGCAGTATTTCAAATGATTCCAACATCATCTTTGTAAGATGCTATTAACAATTTTTGCAAGAAATTGATAACCTCAACGTGCAAGAAATTATATTGTGTTAAATATAAATTTTTTGAACTACCCACTGCTGGTTTTCTGAGAAGCTTGATGGTTTGGTACTTGTCTTTTAGCCTTCAGGTACTCAATTGGAGGCTAGCAACCCAATTGTAGAACAGAGGCATAACGAGCTATTCTAAAATACATTTCTTTCTTCAAAGTTACACCTATGCTTAACTCATCGTCTAGTCTTATCTCGTGCTTCATCTCTCACACTATGTCCACACTGCAAAATGGGTTTTGTAGGTTAATATACTATTGCACTTTTACATCCCCAAATCAAAGGATTTTACACTATAGTGTTTCTACAGTAAATACGAACAGAGCGTTTCACCTTTGCTTTTTCATGTTACAACTTAAAATACGTGAAAGAAGGGGTGTTCATTTGTTCGATTCAATACAATGAACCTGAAACTCAAAACGAACCAATTAAATTGGTTAGAATTTTGTGGTGATTGGATTCGAACATAAACGAAGCAAACCAAACGCGATGATAATTGGTTTGGCTATCGGATTAAAGGACTCTAGAACTGAACCGAACCATTTACTATATTTTAGTGTTTTTATATAATTCTTAATATTTAAATTTTTATTATATTCCAATATTTATAGTTATCTGAGAAGAAAACCATTGAGCTGCGAATTCCTTTGATTTGATGCTAAAAAAGTGAGATAGTAGATTAAGCTACGAAACCCATTATGCAAGGTGTACAGAGAGTAAGAGATGATGCACCAGATGGGAGTAGGCCAAGAGTCAAGCATGGGTGTAACTTTAAAAAAATAAAAAAAATAGGTATTTTAGAATACCTCATTTTGATTGCCTTTTTTCTGCAAGTGGGCTACCAGCCTCGAACCGAGTACCTGGTGGCTGAATACAAGGTTCCTAACCAACAAGCTACTCAAGAAGTCAACAGTAGGTAGTTCAAAAAATTTATATTTAACATAATACAATTTCTTGCACGTTTAGGCGTGATGCCATGTCCCATGTATAAAGCTCAATGCAATATTTCAAATGATTCTAACTTCATCTTTGTAAGATGGTATTAAAATTTTTTGCAAGAAATCGGTAACTTCAGCGTGCAAGAAATTGTATTTTGTTAAATATAAATTTTTAGAACTACCCTTTGCTGGGTTTCTGAGAAGCTTGATGGATTGGAACTTGTCTTTCAACCTTCAAGTACGGAGTTGGTGGCTAGCAGTCCAATTGTAGAAAAGAGCCATAACGAGATACTCTAAAATACCTTTTTTCTTCAAAATTACACCTATGCTTAACTCCTCATCTACTCCTACCTGGTGCTTGATCTCTCGCACTCTGTCCGAACTGAACCGAACCAAACCAAATCTGATGATAATTAATTCGGTTATCGGATTCGAGGATTCTAGAGCCGAATAGAACCAATTACTATATTTTAGTATTTTTATATAATTATTAATATTTAAATATTTATTATATTTTAATATTTAAACTTATCTGAGAAGAAATCCATTGAGCTGTGAAATCCTTTGATTTGGTGCATAAAAAGTGAAATAGAAGATTAAGCCACGAAACGCATTCTGCAATGTGGACAGAGAGTGAGAGATGAAGCACCAGATGGGAGTAGGCCAAGAGGTAACCATGGGTGTAACTTTGGAAAAAAACCAAAGAGGTATTTTGGAATACCTCATTTTCATTGGCTTTTTTTTTTTCGAGTGGGCTGCCAGCCTCGAACATAGTCCCTGGTGGCTGAATACAAAGTTCCAAACCAACAAGCTAATTAGAAAGCCAGTAGTAGGTAGTTCAAAAAAAAATTATTTAACATAATACAATTTCTTGCACTTTGAGGTTATCAAGCAATAAACAGGACCTTTGCTAACACAGATATTAGGCGTGACACCAAGTCCCATGTATGAAGGCCAATGCAATATTTCAAATGATTCCAACTTCATCTTTGTAAGATGTTATTATAATTTTTTTGCAAGAAATTGATAACCTCGGGTGCAAGAAATTATATTGTGTTAAATATAAATTTTTTGAACTACCCACTACTAGTTTCCTGAGAAGCTAGTTGGTTTGGAACTTGTCTTTTAGCCTTCAGGTACTCAGTTGGACAGCCCAGATGAATAAAAGAGGCATGACGAACTATTCTTAAATACCTTTTTTTTCTTCAAAGTTACACACATGCTTAACTCTTCGTCTACTCCCATCTGGTGCTTCATCGTTCACACTCTGTCCACACTGCAAAAAGGGTTTTACAGCTTAAACTACTAGATTTTTTTCGAATTCGGATCCGAATTGAATCGAACAAAACCAAACACATTGATAATTGGTTTGGTTAGTGGATTCAAGGATTCTAGAACCAAACCAAACCAATTACGATATTTTATTGTTTTTATATAATTCTTAATATTTAAATATTTAAATATTTATTATATTTTAATATTTATATTTATCTGAGAAGAAAACTATTGAACTGCAAAATCCTTTGATTTGGTAGCCGCGAAACCCATTCTTCAATGTGGACAGAGAGTGAAAGACGAAGCACCAAATGGGAGTTGGCCAAAAGTCAAGCATGGGTGTAACTTTGGAAAATAAAAACCAAAGAGGTATTTTGGAATACCTCATTTGAATTGCCTTTTTTCTGCAAGTGGGCTGCCAGCCTCGAAATGAGTACCTGTTGGCTGAATACAAAGTTCCAAACAACCAAGCAAATCAGGAAGTCAATAGTAGGTAGTTCGAAAAATTTATATTTAACTTAATACAATTTCTTGCACGCTGAGGTTATCAAGCAATAGATAGGACCCTTACTGGTATAGACATTAGGCGTGACGTCATGTCCCATGTATGAACCCCAACAACCATGCAAATCAGGAAGCCAACAGTAGGTAGTTCGAAAAATTTATATTTAACATAATACAATTTATTGCAAGTTGAGGTTATCAAGCAATAGATAGGACCCTTACTGATATAGATATTAGGTGTGATGCCATGTCCCATGTATGAACCCCAATGCAATATTTCAAATGTTTCCTACTTCATTTTTGTAAGATGGTATTATAATTTTTTGCAAGAAATTGATAACCTCAACGTGCAAGAAATTGTATTGTGTTAAATATAAATTTTTCGAACAATCCATTGCTGGTTTTATGAGAAGCTTGTTGGTTTGGAATTTGTCTTTCAGCCTTCAGGTACTCTGTAGGAGGCTAGCAGCTCAATTGCAAAAAAGAGGCATAATGAGCTATTCTAAAATACGTTTTTTCTTCAAAGTTACACTCATGCTTAACTCTTTGTCTACTGCCATTTGGTGCTTCATCTTTCATACTCTGTCCACACTACGAAATGGTAATTGGTTAATTATCGGATTCAAGGATTCTAGAACCGAACCAAACCGAACCAATTACTATATTTTAGTGTTTTTAGATAAATTTTAATATTTTAATATTGATATGTATTTTAATTTTCAAAAAATTCAATAATTTAATATTTACTATATTTTATTTTATATATATGATCTAATATTTTATATTTTAAATATTTATATATATTTTAATATTTTATATTTTTCGGGTCCGGTTCGAACCAACCCGTTCTTGAATGATTGGGGTTGGTTTGGATTTTTGACTAAAAAATTGCTAATACGAACCGAACCAAACCAAACCAATTGATTTTGATTGGTTCGGATTTGTTTTTCATGTTAATCTGATCCAAACCAACCCATGAACACACCTACTCAGTTGGAGGCTAACAGCCTAGTTGCATAAAAGAGGCATAACGAGCTATTCTAAAATACCTTTTTTTTCTTCAAAGTTACATCCATACTTAACTCTTCGTCTACTCCCATCTGGTGCTTCATCTTTCACACTCTGTCCACACTGCAAAAAGGGCTTTGAAGCTTAATCTACTATATTTTTTTGTAGTTCGGATCCGAATTGAATCGAACCGAACCAAACCAAACATGGTGATAATTAGTTTGGTTATCGGATTCAAGGATTCTAAAATCGAACCAAACCAATTACGATATTTTAGTTTTTTATATAATTCTTAATATTTTTATATTTATTATATTTTAATATTTATATTTATCTGATAAGAAAACCATTGAGCTACGAAATCCTTTGATTTAGTGCTGAAAAAGTGAGATGGTAGATTAAGACGTGAAACCCATTCTGCAATATGGACAGAGAGTGAAAGACAAAGCACCAGATGGGTGTAGGCCAAGAGGCATGGGTGTAACTTTGGAAAATAAAAACCAAAGAGGTATTTTGGAATACCTCATTTTCATTGCCTTTTTTTCTGCGAGTAGGCTGCCAGCCTCGGACTGAGTACCTGTTGGCTGAATACAAAGTTCTAAACAGCCAAGCAAATCAGGAAGTCAGCAGTAGGTAGTTCGAAAATTTTATATTTAACATAATACAATTGAAGTTGACACATGCAAACACAAGAAGGGGGGTTGAATTGTGTTTGTTAATAATTTTAGAAAACAACCTTTTTCAAAACTATTTTCTCACACGAGAAGCTTTAATCAGAAGCAAGCACACAGAAATAGATATTTTAGAAACTTAACATAAGCAATATCAAAACCCCACAGTCAGTATAAACAAATAAATCTGTAAGAGTTTAGAGATAGAAGATTCACACAAATGATTTTATCCTGGTTCACTCTCTTCCAACCATGGGCCACGTCCAGTCCCTTCGACTTGAAGGATTTATCCACTATTTCTCCAAATAGATTACAATCAAGTATTCAACACCTCTCCAGGCTTACAAGTATTCCTTTCTTACCAAGCTCTCCAGGCTTACAAGTATTCCTTTCTTACCAAGCCTCTCCAGGCTCTAATTATAACAAAGAAATTTAACTTAGATCTTATTAACTCACTATGTGTGAGGATATGAAAGTTTTATATCTGTTGAATATTTTCACAATATTCAAACTAAGAGATTACAGACCTTTTCTTTTTGAAAGAATGAATAAGAGCTTGCTCTCGCAAATATTGTATAGACAGGAGTTGTTGGCTAGCAAAAGTTGTTCTTCAGTATCTGAGGTCTTCTACTTATAGAGACATTCTCCTGATCTTGAAAAGCTTCAACGGTCATTTTGAATTTCCCGTTTAGAGATAGCATAATATCCATTGTGACTGAAGGCTTGATCGAAGCAATGCTGAAATGCACTCTTGGTTATCAGGATAGTACAAAATGGTGGCTCACTGCTCTGAGTATTGCAGCTTGAAAAAGTTTTTCCTCCTTTGTGTACAATCCAGCTTTTTCCAGTCATAAAGTTGTCATCGTACAAGTCATTTTTCATTTCCTCATTGTACCATTTGCTTTTTGTATTTCCGCGATGGTACTGTGATTTTCTCAAAAGGAAACAAAGCATTAACCGGATAAAACAAATGGGAAGAACAAATATTATATTGGAATAAATATCAATCATTTGAAATAAATTCAAGAGAACCGGATTGCACTTATTCACTTTAGAAGAACGTATAGGAGATAGATACTCGTCTACTCAAAATCTCCGTCTACTCAGTTATTTGTAAGACTAAGTTTGTTCACTCCTTCTATTTTGTTCGTCTACTGACGTGACATATCATCTCGTCTATCAAGTCTTTGGACTTGCTATATCTCAGTGAGTAATTTTGATTTCTGTCTAGTGACGTGGCAATTAAAGCTCGTCTACTTATTAATTTATTTTCCCGTGGGTTTTATTCTATTAACAACTTCCATCTGCTGATGTGGCAGACTGAGCACGTCTACTTAGAAAATTTTAAGCCTCGTCTACTTAAATAAACAGAAAGTAAATTTACCCAACATTTTTTATCAGCTCGTCTATTCGATTGGACGTGAATTCTCTTTCTCAGTCCAAGCGGATATAAAGAACTTTATACAAGATTTCTCATGACTTACATGATTCAAGTAATCCTGCAAAAATTGAATAACCTTGTTAGATCTCAACAAACACTTTGCCAATTAAATTTAATCCTTTTGTTAACATCAAAACCTAGAGATTAATTAAATCCAAATCACTTTGGTTCCAACAATCTCCCCCTTTTTGATGATGACAAAAACTTAATTAAATTTGAGTAGCAAAGTCCAAGAGAGCTTACAAAGCTCCCCCTAAGATAAAGCATTCAAACTTTTAACAACACATGTATATAACTTATCAGATCAGGATTGTATCAAAGTAATTACTTATTAGGGTATGTAGACTTAGAATTAGAGTATGTAGACTCAGAATATATCAAAGTAATAAACAAATCAGTATCAAAGCATTCAAGACAACAGATATATAGAATATTTAAAGCATAACCAGAGACATGCATTCGCAAACAGATATATGCTTTTCAAAAACTGACTTTTCTTATTTAATTTAATTCTATTTCCTTTCTCCCCCTTTTTGTCATCATACAAAAAGGTAAAGGAGTGGACCATCATTGTCAGTAAGAGAAAAAAAAAAGGTAAATCAAGAGGAAGGTGGAGGTGAAGGAGGAGGGTTTTGGTTCAGATTCTGATCAGGAGTTGGAGTAGGAGTAGGGATCTGTGTTGGCAGATTCTGGCTTTGCTGAAAGTTGAGCATGATGCTCATCATCTGGTTCGTCGTTCTATTTGTTGGGACCAGAGCCTCTACAACCTGTTCTCTTACTTGCTCCATCACTTCAGTTTTGACTCTTTCTTCAATAATTTTGCCAATCATCTATTCAAAGTTTGGTGGCAGAGAGAGTGATGGTCTAGAGCTTTCAGAACTGTCTTGAGCATGTGCATGACTTGGTATGGTGTCCAATGCTCTTGACTGTTGAGGTTGATCCCGAGGGTGAATAATTGTGAGAGCTAAAGTTTGAGATGTGTGCTTCTCTGAAGTGCTTGGTCTGGGAGTAGGCTCAGCAACTTCCTCATGCTCAATTACTATTTTAACAGACTCAAGTTCTACAGCAGGATCTTCAACAATGATTTCTTCTTCAGTGTGCTCTGATGTAGGTGATGGAGGAGGTGAAGTAGCATACTGCAGCACCGGTTCAGGTATTTCTTTGGCCCATTGAATTGCATCTTCGTTCTCAATGCGTAGATTTGTAACAGGAAGGACAAAGATATCCTTGATGGTGATGAATCTGCAATTTGAAATGCCACATTTTCCTCTGACAATTGGAGTGACTTTCTTCTCTTCTCGAGTCACTCCTGAAGTGGAAGCTTCTCTTGTGCAGTGGATGACATGAGATTTCTAGAAGTCAACTGCAGGTTCCTTTTCAGAGACTTCCTCAATTGATAGAGATTGCCAAAACTCCAGTAAAGTGTAGTCAAATGGTTCTGAGTTGAGGTCCAGCATGATTGGCTCATTTTCTGGCATCTTGCCTATGAACCTTCTTTTTTTCTTGTCTTTGTCCTTGTTGTGGTCAATCATTGGCAATCTTGGGCAAATCATATATGGCTTGATTCCTATCTAGGTTTTCTCTAATGAATGCCTTAGCCGGGTTGGAAGGACAAAATTTGCAGCTCTGTCAATTCTAAAGTGACTGAACTCCCACTTCAGCATTTCATACATTAAAGTATCAAGAAAGTCTGCAGCTCTGCCATACACACTGGGGTGCTTAAATGTTTGTAAACTAGTGTTTCTGTCCATGACGAAGGGGACATGACTGTAGGATCTGGATCGCTTATAGGTATCATTGGTGAGGTATTTCTTGGCAGGGACTGTATGCCAATCTGAAATGATGTGACTTTCAACTCCTTCAGTGAAGGGCTTGAAGGGTGGATATTTGATTAAGTTTGGATAAATTTTTCTTGGTGGGAATTTCTTTTGGGGAAGCTGAGTTAGGGCAGGACGAAGATGGTTATGGATATTGGATGGAAGTGGTTGTGTAATGGTTGGGACATATGGTGTTGGTACATAGTCCGGTATGAAGTTGACACAGGCAAACACAAGAAGGGGGGTTGAATTTTGTTTTTTAATAATTTTCGAAAATAACCTTTAAAATAGTTTTTGCACTCAAAGAGATTTGAAACATAAACACACACAGAGACAAAGATCCTTTTTAAAAGACTTTAACAAAAGTAATATCAAAATCACACAGTTAGTATAAACAAATAAAACTGAAGAGTTTAGGGATAGAAGATTCACGTAAGAGATTTTATCCTGGTTCACTCTCTTCCAACCAAGAGCTACTTCTAGTCCCTTCGACTTGAAGGATTTATCCACTATTTCTCCAAATAGATTACAACCAAGTATTCAGCACCTCTCCAGGCTACAAGTATTCCTTTCTTACTAAGCCTCTTCAGGCTCTAACTCTAACAAAGAGATTTAATGTTTGATCTTCTTAACTCACTATGTTTGAGAATATGACAGTTTAAGATCAGTTGAATATTACAACAATATTCAAACTAAAGAATACAGACTCTTGCTCTTGAAAGAATAATGAAATGAATGATTATTAAATGGCAAAATTTCAGCTAGCAAGATTGTGCAGGCAAGAGTTATTCTTCAGTATCTGAGGTCTTCAATTTATAGTGACCTTCTTCTTCACTTGTATTTCTTCAACGGTTACTTTGAATAATCCCGTTTAGAGATAGCATTTAATGCATGATATCCGTTGTGACTGATAGCTTGATTGTAGCAATGTTGAATAGTACTCTTGGTTTTCGAGGTAGCATGAATTTGGAGGTTCACTCCTCTGAGTATTGCAGCTTGAGCACTTGTTGTTCCTCTTTTCTATATAATCCAGCTTTTTCAGTCATAGAGTTGTCATCGTACAGATCGTTTTTCGGTATCTTATTGTACAATTCTACTTTTTGCATTTCTTGATTGTACTATGTTTCTTTTACAACAAGTTGAAATATTAAAGCAGATAAAACAAATGTGAAGAACAAATATTCTATTGAAATAAATATCAATCATTTGAAATAAATATAAAAGATTCGGATTGCATTTAATTCATTCAAAGATGGAGCTCGTCTGAAAAGAAACTCCGTCTACTCATTTATATGAGAGTCCAATTCTGTTATATATTTTACTGAGCTCGTCTGATGATATGGCATATCTTCTTATCTATCAAGTCTTCGGACTTGCTATTATTTAATGAGCTAAAAATATCTCCGTCTAGTGACGTGGCGGTTAGAGCTCGTCTAATAGATTACTTTGTGTTTTAGTTCTTTTTCTTCCAACTAATTACTTCTGTCTGCTTACGTGTCAAGATGGGCGCGCTTATTATTAAGTCTTTGGACTTGCTGTACCTAACAAGTTCTTTAGGTATTCATCTAGTAAATATTTATAGCCTCGTTTACTAAAGAGAACCAGTCTACTTAATTAAAAGACTAAGCAACTTTACCAAAGTACTTGAGCAACCCGTCTACAGGGGTGGACGCGTATTTTTCAATTTGAACTTATCCCAAGTTTATTATATGTAAATATTCCTGCATAACTGAAAGCACATGTTAGATCTCAACTAACACTTTGCCAAGCAAATTTAATCCTTTTGTTAGCATCAAAACTTAGAGATTATTAAATCAAAAACCATTTTGGTTCCAACAATCTCCCTCTTTTTGATGATGACAAAACTAATTAAATTTGAAAAGCAAAGTCTAAGAGAGCTTGCACGGCTCCCCCTAAGACAAAGCATTCAAATACTTAAGCAGACTTAGAATCTATATAAACACAAGTATCAGCAGATATCAAAGTAAATAAGTAAACATAAGTATATCAGAGCAATTTATCAAGTAGAGAGAATATGCAAAAGCAAACGCATAAGAGCTTTTCAAAAACAGACTTTATATATATAACACTCTTTTCTTTCCTTTCTCCCCCTTTTTGTCATCAGCCAAAAAGGTAAAAGGAGAGGGTCACCATTGTCAGTACAAAAGAAGAAGAAAAAAAGACTAAGCAGAGGGAGGTGGTGGAGGAGGAGGGTTGAGTTTGACTCTTAGGCTTGTGGTCATAGAAAACAACATTCACCTTTAACAATGTTTATCAACACGTGGTTGGATGAAAAAGTGAAGGGTTAAGGAGTTTTGGATTAAAATATAGTAAATTTCAAAAAGTGTAATGACGATTCCTTTGTGATGTGACATTTGCCATCACCCATCAAGTCACTTCATCTCCAACAAGTCTCTTCCACCTTCTCAGCTCTCTATTCTACTTCGTTGCTTATCCGGTTACAGTTTATGATCGTATTTTTCGAAGATTTCACCCGGATAAAATATTATATTTTATTCCCAAACGAAACTTTTCAAAAATAACCAAGATCATTGGAAACACGACAAAAATACTAACCATTTCGTTCACAGGTCAAAATTAGGTTTTCTGCTCAGTAAATTCTTACTGTCAGTGAAAACACAGACCCGCTTTCGTCAGAATTTTCAACCGAAAATTTTACCGTGACTTTCTACGGTAAGGTAGAGCAAGACAATGATTTTAGTTTATCCAAAATCATTCTCTGGGTTTTATCAAAATTAAACACACATATACATGTATTTACTGTTATAGAAAGATAGAGAAATCGGGGCGTTACATTACCACCCCACTAAAAAAAATTTCGTCCTCGAAATTACGTAGCACGAAACCAGATAGGGTCTTGTAATTATATCCTAATCCCAAGATATTACATCGTACTTGTTGTATTCACTTTCTCTTAGATGATTTAACTTAATAGCGAAATTCATACTTATTTTTCATTCTATTCTTCCTCAACATCAACACGATTATCCTCAATTCATACTCTCCCAACTTTAAATACTAGTCCATAAGAAAATTTCTCTACATCCTTAATTCTCACGGTTAACACCAAGATTCCATCTAAGATTTACATTCCTCTCGCATGAAGAGTAAAATCAAAACTTAATCCCTCATATTCTCAATTACCGGTACGCTAGAAAAATTGCTTTCCACACATCTTACTCTCATCGCCATCACCCAGATCAAAACTAACTTTAATGCAACATGTATCACTTTCTATTCAAGGTATACCATTGCAGTCTTATCTCCTCTGAATATAATCTGCTTTTCCAGATCCTATCGACATCACATATTCAAGTGTCCATCACAATACTTCTTAAGATAAACTAAAACCAAAATACAACCCACCAGGTTGGATTATCTAACTCATCAATTTTGAATCTTCCTAACAAACTTATATAACACACAAGTTTACCTCTTTCGATTCAAATCAACTTAAGGGAAATCACTATAGATACTTTCCTTCCAAACATTCAACTTATACAATCAATCTTAACTAAAAGCATCTGATCATTACTCTAGATTCCTTTGGTAACATTCTTCCTCAAATCATGATAAGATCTATTGAAATCGTCTCACTTCGTGACATCAAGCATAAGGGTTCTCACTTGCCAAACAACTGTACCTCTCAATAAGATTCCTACTATAGGAATGAATGTACTCAGGTACTAAACCTACTCCCCCCACTAGCCTTCTAACGATAGATCGTTCCTTACTTGTCCATTGGGTTGAGGGTGATTAGTTGGACTTAGCCTGAACTGGGTCCTCAACAATTACAGCAGACTTTACCGATCAATGTTGGTAAACTTCGGGTCTTCATTTAGAATGATATTGGAAGATACTCCATGAAGTTTGAACAGTCCTCTGATACATTCTTCGATTTACTTCTCCACTGCATAGTGAATCTTAACAGCTAAGTAAGGTGCCTTCCTCGTTAGCATGACATCGATTGTCCAAACAAATTACAACTCTTAGAGGTCATGGTAAACTCATAAAGGGGTTCATTGCGACGCCATCATCTTAACAAGAAAGGTCTCAAACAGCAGGTTTTCTCTTTTCCCTGTACTCGACTAACTCTGACATCCTGATATGAATCAGATACCCATCCTCATGACTCAGGAGATATGACAATGATATTTCTGAAAAGATACAGGGTAGAATTGGTCAACAATTGATAAGTTTTTATCGACTATAATGAGACATAGTCTTAAGGATTTCAGGAAGAAATTTTCAAGGAAAGAAATCTCTTGATTTCATTTTCACAAGGCATAGAGAAGAATTTAATCAATTTGATAGATACAGGAATATCCAGTATGGAAAAAGATTCTTCAATTAGGTTTGTCGGTGTAAAAATGCATAGCTAATACATATTTACTACCATGACTCTAATAAAGTTTCTTCTTTCTCATGAACTTCCAACGGATTAGGAACTCAAGGATGAAGAGCTCCTATCATCGAGAGAATTCACTTTGAATAACAACTTTAGAAAAGAAGAGTAATACGCCTCAAAAACCAAGCTGGATCACATAAATTAAAGAAAAGAGACTGAAATAAATTTCCCCCAAGGAACCTTTGTTCTCAAAGATCATAAATTTCATACAACAACGGAAAAGAACAACAACATAAGAGACTCCATAGAGCCAAATACTCAAGGACGTCGAAATACAGTTATACTTAGAATCCGTTACTACAGAGGGTGACTAAATAATGATAAGACAGTTCAAGCAAGCATAATTGACAATAACTAGCTTAACAGTTAGGGTTGAAACAATTAGATCATATGATAATTAAGAAATAGGCAAGTTTAGAAGTTTTACACAATCCATCGAAATGAAAGAATGTGTCACACCTGAATCAAAAAGTAAAGTTAAAAGATTACCAGCTATGTTACATTTACCTTGTACGAGATCGTCATAGTTCGAAGTCTCAGCTCCACTCATAGTGTAAACCCTTCCTTTAGCAGTCGGCTTGTTGGCTCTAGTGTGGTTGACAGCTAGTTCACATTTTGGTGCTCTGCAATCATTTGCCGGATGTCCAAAACGATCGCAGTTGAAACACTTCATTCCTCTCTTCATGCAAGCATCAGCCATGTGACTCGGGTCACCACACTTGTAACATCTCCTCTCTTGGCATTGGCTTGGTTTCTCTAGCCTCCAGTTCCTGTTCCAGAAGTACCGGAATGATATGGTTGCTGACCCTGGTTGTTGCTTGGTGGTCGAAAGTATGATTTCCTTTGATTCTATTTTCCTCTTTGGTTATGATTCTGATTTGGTTCTTAAAGAGAGAGGGTCCTCCAACATTCCCTATGTTGTCTCTTCCCTACCGCATCTGCTCAACCTTCCTACACTTCTCTACCGAAGCCTGGAAATTCCTGATTTCCAGTGGTAGTACTGACTCCTTGATTTTAATGTGCAGTCCTCCTTCAAATCTCTCGTACTTCCAGTCTTCATTTGGGTTGTTTTGGAAGAAACGGAAATACTTGGCAAGTGATTCAAACTTTGCCGCGTATTCCCCAACAGTCATGTCCTTCTGGTGTAGACGCAGAAACTCTTGCTCCTTTTCAGTTCGAGCACTTTGAGGAAAATACTTGTTCAGAAACCTATCGCGGAATACCTCCCAAGTAATCTCCTGTTGTTCAGCTTCCAGTAGTTGCTCGGTGCCCTTCCACCAATATTCAGCATCTCTGACCAGCAGAAAAGTAGTGTAAGGTACCTTTACTCCCTCTGGTGTGTGGATCAGCTCAAATATTTTCTCCAGCTCTTGAATCCACATATTGGCCTTTGTAGGATCCACAACTCCATCAAACTGAGATGGATTCTGGCGCCTAAAAGCATTCAGATTCTTGCCTTCGGCTGCTTGTTCAGTCCTCATCTGCTCTTATTGGTTATGAGCAGCCAGTGTTGCAGTCTGGAAAGCAATCGCAGTAGCAAAATCAGCCGTTGCCTGTGCCGCAAAGTCCATTCCACCATTGCCTCTTCCGCGACCGCATCCACATGCACCTCCTGGTTCCATACTGACCTACAGGACATAATCAGTAACATGGTAACCAGAAAATGAAACGTAAACTCACTGATTATCGCACATTACTTCTAAGAAGTAATTCAAATAAGTCTTAATCAGAGATCACACAACATCAATACAACAAACCTAAACCCAAAGATTCTCGAAAGACTCGACCAGCTCTGATACCACTAATGTAACACCCCAACTTGGGCGTCACATGGTTACTTGTTGCGGAAAATAAAACTTATTAAATTGCTGGTTACTGTCGAAAAATAATATTTTCTTAGTAAATAAATATTCTCAAAAACGGTGATAAAAATTTTCTTTTCTTAAGATGAACACTCAGAACATGAATGACATAAACATATATAAATCAGCATCATCAGATGTAGCATCAAGTCTTAAGTACAAAATACTTAGGGCCTTTATAAGAGCAGGTCATTGTCATAAGTAAAGAAGATAGAAAAGAAATACATAAACGCCAAAAAGAAAAATGTCCGGAACCACATCTCAAAAAATCGTGGCTCTCAGAAGCCAGAAATCAGCCGGACAAGGATACACTACCCACAAAAAGACACCTATAGCTGGTCTATCTAAAGCTGGTCATTAGGAAGGCCAAGATAAATGCTCCCACTCCCCGATGAGATCTCAGGTGAAGCGTCCAACACTTACGAGGATCAGGAGAGTCATTTTTGTCAAGCAAATAGTACTCAGGCTCCTCATCGAAGAACTCCTCCGGATCTTCCTCCGGCGGGGAGTCAGGTACAACTCCTGGAAGTGGCTCTCCGAGCGGTGGGTGAACGTGTAATTGCCCCTAGTCGGTCAAATGCTGAAGATAGAGACAGGTGGGTGACAGAGATATCCTCACTGCCTCGACTGTCTGAATCATGCGCTGTGGTCCCGCCTCTGCATTGCCCTCCAAAGAACTTATCGATCCGGTATAGGTGGCATTGTGGGATCTCGAATGTATAACCCATGCCACCGGGTCGTTAGCGTTCTCAAAGGTGAGGGTCCGCATCCCCGCTGGTGCCAAAGGGGAATTGGGATCCATCTAAACCCATATATATATATATATATATATATATATATATATATATATATATATATATATATATATATATATACAATTTCATATAGGAAAAAGAAAGAACAAGAAAATATGCAAGAGTGAGATACCAACATATGGATTAATCACAATAACCATATGCATGACATAAAACATCATATAAGCATATAGGACATATAACAAAATTCTTGAGAATAAACAAGCATAATATCAAGGGGTCTCATACCCGATCAGTCATAGTTATTTATAAAAATATGCATGACACATCAATATTCAAGCTCTAACTTATTCTCATGAGATCCCATCATCTTTCTATAAGTTGATCAAACTCAATTGCCATAATAAGGCATACGTGGTTAATTTTCCATAGCACACTGTCCAGTACAGGATGCGGTGATCAATCTTATGGATTCCATAGTACACTGTCCAATTTAGGATGCAGTGATCAATCTTATGGATTTTCATAGCACACTGTCCAATTTAGGATGTAGTGATCAATCTTATGAATTCATTGTCCATCAAGGCACAATGCTACCACGTGATGTGAATACCCCGACCATCAAGGCATCACTCCTAACAATGATTGGCACGTCTGCCAAAAATGTATCAAAAACAGTTGTTCTCAACATTTTCTTTGTGTTCAATTTTTTCTTGTTGAAGCTCAAAGGCTAACGACTATTCATAAACTTCAACGTTTTAAGATTATTCAACATCCACACTGGACACGAAGCCTGAGTGCTCAATCACAATGCCCTAAACTGATGCACCAGTCTTAGGCTTGTGGTCATAGAAAACAACATTCACCTTTAACAATGTTCATCACAACGTGATTAGGACATCAAGTCCACAACAACGTGAATAGGACTCAAAGTCCACAACAACGTGAGTAGGACTCAAGGCCCACAACAACGTGACACGGATCCAAGATCGACGTGTATATTATAGAAAACTGGTATCCGACATCTCGTATACTAGATTCAAAGTTCAACTTGTCTATTCCTTTTCGTTTAGTGAAACACAAATACAAATCGAAACCTCTGCAACTTATCCAAGCTTGCCGGAATATTTTTGATTGAATAAAAGTATTTCACAAAAATCCTTTTTCGTTTGAAATTCATTTATAAATGCTAAGTTATAGAGAAATCCCTTGTTTGTCTCAAAATTCAACATCTATGAAATTCTTCCTTTTTCAGAAACATTACTAGAACTTCATAAAGATTCTTGTAAAATTCCATTTCTAACCAAATAAGGTAAATCATTTTGTCAAAAGCTTTCTCCAATGAATATATTTTCTAAAACTGTTTTTGTTCAAACTAAAATCATTTGTAAGCAAAACGATTTTCCTCTAGCTTTAAAATATTTCAATACCTAGTTCTTAAAAATAACTTTCTATCTCATTTTTTAAAAAAAAAAAAAATAACGTACTAAGATATATTTTTCTTTTCTTTTTCAACCTTAACTTCATTCTTTTAATAAAAGAAGTTCTAATTTAAACATATTTGTGTTCAAATTTCTCATGAGGCTTTTAAGACTTTTAACTCAATAATTAATTGAGCACCGATGAATGTCAGGCTTCTCAGACATAAATCAACAACAGTAATATTTCCACATCAATATCATAACAGTTAAAACAGTTCATGCCATATAGTAAGGCTATAACACATTTTCAAATAAGTCATAAAGCTCATACATTTAAAACAGACAGTTCAATCACATCAGATAACTCAAAAAAATCACAACAAGACTCAGGACACATCACGGAACATAACTAATAGCATACGGTTATTGGAACATCCCTCAGGCAGTCTCCACTTACCTCGTTCCAAAGCAAGCAATGTTCCTTGTTCTCGATTGCGTGTAATGATCCTCCTCAGCCTGCTTCCTGATGGAAGTCTAAAGATTCCAACACATAACACAAGTTAAAAACAACAAAAAACATCTCATCCAACTAAGGCATAGGTTCGGTCAAGGTACAAAAGTAAGGTTAGAGATTTTCAAAATTTCTCAAACTCATGGATTAATGATCCTTACGTATTAGAGATTCATAAACAGTGATCATTTAATAAAGATGGAACAAAAACTCCTCTAAGCACAAGCTTAGGGTTTCGGCCATGACACATAAAATAGGCTAGGAATTTTCAAACTTTTCAAGCTTTTAGATTCAACAACAAAAGGTACAAAAGAGTTCAAATCAATGATCATTCTTCAAAAGTTGAAACAAAACTTCCTTGCTCAACAACAACATAGGTTCGGCCTTCTAAGGAAAATAGGGAAGGAAAATTTTCCTTGATGCATGCTCTTAGATAAACAATATAGAGGTCATTATGAGTTCATAGAAATTGGTTTCAACTCAAACGGATTTTTCTACTAATTTCTAGAGATTTTAGAATTTAGAAGTTTAGGGACAACAACTAGAAAAACAAAGCATAACTCATCAAGTAATTGAAACAGAAGAACTTAGATGAGTAGAGGAAGAAAATGTTACCCTTGACGCTTGAAGAAAATGGATAGAAATGATAAACTCTTTGACGTTGAAGAAGAAACCAAATGAAACTTTGTAAGTGTTTTGCTTAGTTTTGAGTGTGTAAAATGGAGAATGAAAAAAATGAGTATATTTATAGGAAAGAAGGGTGCGAGGCCGTGGAGAGGAGAGAGGGAAAATGAGCTTGGGCTCCAAGTTTTCCTTAGGGAGTGTTTGGATGAAAAAGTGAAGGTTAAGGAGTTTTGGATTAAAATATAGTAAATTTAAAAAGTGTAATGATGATTTCTTTGTGATGTGACATTAGCCATCACCCATCAAGTCACTTCATCTCCAACAAGTCTCCTCCACCTTTTAAGCTCTCTTTTATGCTTGGTTGCTTATCCGGTTACAGTTTCCGATCGTATTTTTTGAAGATTTCGCCCGGATAAAATATAATATTTTATTCCAGAACGAAACTTTTCAAAAATAACCAAGATCATTGGAAACACGACAAAAACACTAACCGTTTTGTTCACGGGTCAAAATTAGGTTTTATGCTCAGTAAATTCTTACTGTTAGTGAAAACGCAGACCGGTTTTTGTCTGAATTTTCAACCGAAAATTTTACCGTGACTTTCTACGGTAAGGTAGAGCAATACAATGATTTTAGTTTATCCAAAATCATTCTTAGGGTTTTATCAAAATTAAACATACTTACCTGTATTTACTGTTATAGAAAGATAGAGAAATCGGGGTGTTACAGCCCGTGTAGGAATTCACTGATCTAGGGACATGCACCATACGAATATGTCAATCCCAATCCATTAAGGCTTTCACAACATTAAGAATAGGGTTGTTAGTGTAAAACGGAGTGGAGTTTAAGCTATCCACCACCCCCTTACTATCACTCTCAACCACTATCCTCCTAAAACCTTCCCTCCAAGCTATCTCCATGCCAAACAACACCCCCCACATTTCTGCACGGTGGGCATCACAGAAGCCTAACCTCCTTTGGAAACCACAAAGTCAAGCTCCCATATGGTTTCTAAAAACGCACCCCACCCCACCGAGCTAGGGTTGCCCCGAGAAGCTCCATCAATATTGAGCTTCAACCAATCCACAAGTGGGGGCTGCCAACTAATCTAGTGATCAAACAAGCTGGGAACCGAGAGCGCCTTAGACTCATTTCTAGAGTCCATAATGTAACTGATCTGAGTTAAGATAGGTGTAACACCCTGTATTTCACTGTTTTAAATAATAGTAATACATATAAATATGTTTATAAATTTATTTGAGTTTTGGAAATTTATTTTGAATAAACGGAGTTTACTACTCAATCCTACTTGACCGTAGGAAGCTACGATTAAAATTTAGGTTGGAAAGTCAGGCGAAACCCGGCCCGCGAATTCCATTGACGGTATAATAATATTGTTCAAAAGACCTAATTTTAATTCGTGAATGAAAGATTTAAGTTTATTATTTTGTTTTCTACGATTTTGTATTTTTAGAATTCTTTTCAGAAAAAAATAAAATAATTTACGTTTTTCAGGCGGAACACGTAATCGGGTAGACGATGGAAGGGAAATTAGAGTTTCTAAGAGTAGATAGAGGGTTTATCTTAGGATTTTGAGATGATTCAAGGGAATGAATCATATTGTTAAGTCTAGAAGGTTTTTCAGGGTTAAAGTGAAAATTTGGGAATTTTACGCCTAAGTCCTTGAACTTTCTGTTAATTACCCTTTTGTCCCTAAATTAGTTTTTTTGTTTTTTCAAGAGAATTGGGATAGAATCCTTGTTACCAATCTCAAATGGTCGTGGCTTAGAATCCCAAAATTTTTAGTTCATGGATTGATTCCATAAAGCCCATTTAAGTTTCCTATCTTAAGCTTAATGCTTAAATCTTCAAGTGGGCCCCACAAAAATGAAACCAAGCCCAAACTAACCTAGCCCATGCGCAAGCCCATGAGGATTGATGGCTGCCTCATTTGTGGATGAATCAAGATCTTCTAGAGTGTTCCACAATGTTCCACATTATTCTACATCATTCTTGATTTTTCTTCAATATTCTTGATTCTTCTCAAATCTTCATGAATCATCCTAAAAATATCTTGACACATAAATTCATCCAACAAAGTCAAGATAAACTTGCATTAAATGTGGCAAAATCATCATCATGACACTTTATTGACAATTTGCAAACTAGTCCTTCAACTTATGGAATCTTTGCAAATTGGTCCTTAGAACTTAATTGCATTTGAATCCTTTAGCAAGACAACTCATCATCATCTAGATCCTTCTAAGATGGCGCCACTATCACTATAAATACCATACTCTCACTTTTCACTTAGTTTCTTTTGCCATTTGTTTTCAAAACCCTAAGTTCATAAGTTCTTAAGTGATAGATTTGTGAAGCAAGTTTCTTGGATTTCCTTGTAATTGATCTTCAAGAGGTAAATCCTAATCTTCATTCTTAATCATGTCTAGGTTCTTTATCAAGTTTCTTGATTCAAGGCTTATATCATAGTTGTTCATCACTTTAAAGTTTCTAACCCTAGAACTTTGAAAAGTCATAATAAATTCTTGAAAAATCTAGTGATCATGAAACTACTTTTTATCTTCTTGATATCAATCATATTATCTAAATCCAAGAGTATGATGTAATAAAAAATTTCTTTCCTTAAAGTCTAGCCTTGGCCGAATCTATCACATTAGGGTTGGTAGAGTTTTGTTCATGTGTTGTCATGTATGATCATGTATTCTATATGGCATGTATGACTACACACTCTAATCCATGCTAGTCTCTTAAAATGAATATTTTACTCAAAAATCTTTATGTTGGCCGAACCCTAAGTGGGTGAGTTTTGTTGAGTTTTGTTCATGGTTTTCATAAATGATCTTAGAAATCAAGCTCTTAGTATGTATGCTTTATAAATCCAAGTTGATTTGTTAAACTAAGAACCCTAGCCCTATGAACCTATTGAGGCCGAATCTATGTATAAAAGAGTCAGGAAGTTTTGAGTTTTAAACTTAGTTATTTACTCACTAATCTATGATTTAGGTTAATCAAGGATCATTAATCCATAACTTAATCATGATTAGAAGTTTTAGTCATTTAAAAACCCTAGAGGTCGTGACTATGTATTAGGGTTTAGAATGTTTTAGTTTCTTGATTTGTAATTGTTTGGTTGTAATGGTTGAAGGTTAGTTGAGTACGACATTTGCGTGGTATCCGAATTTCCGAAGGAAATCATTAAGTTCAACCGAAAGTCTTCAAGAGGTAAGAGGGGAACACCGGAGGATTTTATTCAATGGCTATATGCTATCCCATGGTTGTTTGTAATTATTTGTTTGTTAGTATTTATTTATGTTGTTTATTGTTGTGTTATTTGTGTCTGTGTGGTTTTAATTGCATTAATTGGTTATCTGCAATTATATTATGCTACTGTGATGCATGATCTGCCTGGGAAATATCTGTGATATAACTGTTGTTTGATGTGTGAGAAGCCTGACAGTGGTCAATGCACAATTAAGTAAGTCGGATAAAAGCTTTAAGAAGCTTCGCAAATTATATTCAATGTTTTAAACGGCAAAATATTGATATATAATATTAAAGGGAATTTATTTGGAGAAAAATAAGGAGTTTTGAAAATTATTATTATTTTAATAATTTATTTTTGGAAAAGTGAATTATGAGTCACAACGAGCGCGAAACCGTGAAAATATTTTAGCACTGCTAAAGTTTACGTAAGAAAACCCGGAATATTACAAAATATTCTTTTATGAAATTAATTGGTGAAAATAAGTTAATCATGATTCTAGAAAATTAATTAAGTGGAAAAAGTTAAGTTTTGGCTTCAAAAGCCTTAAAAATAATATTTGACGGCAAATTTGGAAAAAATGTAGATAGCAAGTATTTTCGAAACAACAGTGCTTATTTTGAAGAGAACAAACCTCAAGTGGCTAATTGGTTTGTGAAAAACCAATTTTTGTTATTTAAGGATTTTATAATGAATTTCTACCATGGGAAAAGAATTTCTAAAAATCAAAAGTTGATTCAACCATGTTGAAAGTACAGTTGGACTTAGTAACTGAGACGTCGGGGTACTAATGTTCTGTGTTGTGATGGACTCAGTCATTTGGACTTTGAGGGCCTATACCGTATACGTGAGGTATACCGTATTTGAAACATTGAAGATGTTTTCTAGTACCACGAACCTAAGACTGGTGCAACGGTCGAGAAGTGTCGTGATTGAGCACTCGGACAGTGAGGTCCTGTGTTGTAATAAAAGTTTTAAAAGTGTTTTAAAACTATGTGAGTTGTAAGCCATTTTGAGCTTTGGCAAAGAAAGATTGAACACAAAGAAAAGAACAAAACAAAAGTGTTTTGCATGCATTTGGCAGACGTGCCTGCGGTTTGTGGTTTAATGCATTAATTACCAGCGGCGAAAGGTAATTCCGATATGCATTTATCTCATGTGCCTAGTGAGGACATGGAGACCCCATCTTACTTGCTATTAGTTCCCTGAGTGTGGACATTAGCAATGTGTTTGGCCTTGTGTGCCTGGCCTTGTGTGCCTGTGTGGATGGGAAGAGGTTGCGCACCTATTGGCAGAGTGCCAAGTTAGCCAGTGTGGCTCTGGAGTCTGATCAACTCATTATATGTTGGGATATCTCATGAGATCAGGACGAAAATTAGATGATGAATATGAATTGTCATGCATAATTTTTATGGATGATGTTTGGGGTGTTGAACCCATTGATAAACTGTTTGTTTATATTTGTACTCGATAAATGTTGATGTGTTATATGGTGGCTAGAGTGTGGTTATTGAGTAAGATCCATGTATTGGTTTCTCACTCTTACACACATTCAGATGGACCCAGACAAACCTTTGGTACAATCGAGGGTCCGAACGATCATTTTTGATCGGGCGCGATTTGGTGGTGCTTGGGAGATTAACCTTGGAGCACTCAGCGCCACCTACCATGGACCGAGTAGAGAGGTGATCGGAACAATAGAGGAAGGACCACAACAGAGAATTCACGTAGTGGAGACGGTCGAGGTATCTCTACCTCCTGTTTGGCTTTACCTACTGTATCTGGAAGAGCACGGATTGATGGATCCATTACCTCAACCACATCCTCTTCAGATATTAGGACCTGAGGAACCTCCCGTTGAAGTAGAGTTAGATGAGGGGGAGGAAGATCCGGAGGAATACATTGAGGACGATCCTGAGTTTCAACCTCCTGGGGTATTCTTCAGATGACGCAGCGGAAGTGGAGGCATCATCGTCAGATTCGTCAGTTGTAGGCGAGATTGATCATCATGATCTTCCCAATGGGTTTTAGTAGCTTGACCAGTGGGGTAGTGAGTCTTGACAGTTTTGATTTGGCTTCAGAGAGCCATAAGTTTTTGAATGTGGTTCTGAACTATCTGTTGCCGATGTGTATATATATCTTTATTTTCTTTGCTTAGTTTGATGGAGAATAGCCTGTATTTATAATGGCTCTTTTGTTATCTCCTATTATAGGTTGTGTGTATTTAAATGGTCATATATATATATATATATATATATATAGTTGTATATGTTGTTTATGGTTACAATGGTTCTATGTTGTATAACGGAAAAAAAAAATTCAGCACTATTTTCGTAAAGAAATAATGATTCAAAAATATATTTTCCAAAAGTAACCAGCGTTTAATAATTTAATTTCCGTAATTGGGAAATAGTGTGATGACCCTAGATTAGGGTGTCACATTTGTGGTATCAGAGCTGGTCGAGTCTTTCGGGAATGTCGGGAAATAGGTCTGTTATGTCTATGTTGTGTGATCTCTGACTTAGACTTGTTTTAATTACTTATTAGAAGTAATGTGTGGTAACGAGTGAGTTTGCGTTTCAGTTTCTAGTTTTGGTCTAACTGATTGGGATTTGTAGGTCAGTTATGGAACCAGTGGTAGAACCAGAAGCTGGACGTGGACGTGGCCGTAGAGGTGGTCGTGTAGGAGGTCGTGGTAACATAAATGAGGAGTATGAAGAAGGAGTGGACTATGCGGCTCAAGCAATGGAGAATATGGCAGCGGCAATTGTAAATCAAACTGCAGCGATGAATGTCCAGAATTTGCAAGCTGCAGAGGGCAAGGCTTTGATTGCGTTTCGAAGTCAAAATCCTTCACAGTTTGGTCTGGATGCTAATCCTGAGAAGGCTGATCTGTGGATCCAGGAGTTGGAAAAGATCTTCGAGTTGGTTGCTACGCCGGCAGATGTTCGGGTCACTTATGCTGCTTTCCTACTGGTGGGAGATGCGGAGTATTGGTGGAAAAGTGCTAGGCTACTGTTGGAGGCTGAGCATCAAGACATTACTTGGGATGTTTTTCGAACTGCGTTTATGGACAAATATTTTCCGGAAAGTATAAGGATCGAGAGAGAACGACAATTTCTGGGGTTATATCAGAAAGATTTATAGGTGGAGGAGTATGCGGCGAAGTTTGAATCGTTTGCCAAATACTTCCGTTTCTTTCAAGCTCAACCAAATAAAAGCTGGAAGTGTGAAAGATTCGAAGCGGGACTGCGATTTGAGATTAAGGAGTCCGTTTTACCTCTGCAACTTCGTAATTTCCAAGCACTGGTGGAAATGAGTCGAAAGATCGAGCAAATGAGGAAAGGAAAGGATACTAGAGGGAGTGCTGGTGGACCTTCTCAATTCAAGAACCAGAATCAGAGTTGGAAAGGAAAACAGAATCAGAGAAAACCTTATTTCCGTCCGCAAGGAAATAATCAGAATCGACAACAAAACCGTTCGAATTTTACTGCGTCAGGGAGTGGAGATCAAAGAAATCAGAATCAAGGTCAGATTAGGAGATGTTTTAACTGCGGAGATCCCAGTCACATGTCAAATGTTTGCCCTAGGAAGGAACTAAGATGTTTTAATTGTAATCAACTGGGACATATGGCGAAGTATTGCAAGGTACCAAAGCGGGAGTCGACTGTCAATCACGTCGGAGCAAATAAACCGACAGCCAAAGGGAGAGTTTATACAATGAGTGGGACTGAAGCTTCAAATTCTGACGATCTCATACAGGGTAAGTGTGACATAAACGGTAATCTTTTAACTGTACTATTTGATTCGGGTGCAACACATTCTTTTATCTCGATGGATTGTGTGAAACTGTTGAAATTGCCTGTTTCTTCCTTGTTGTGTGATCTTATTGTTTCAACTCCTACTGCTAAACCAGTTGTAGTCACTTCTGTTTGCTTAAATTGTCCTATCATTATTCAGGTTAAACATTTTCTTGTTAACCTGATCTACCTGCCTTTAATACAGTTAGATGTAATTTTAGGCATGGATTGGTTGTCTTCTAACCATATCTTGATTGATTGTGCTCGTAAAACCCTAGTTTTTCCTACGGATGAGATTTCTAGATTGTTAACTGCTAATCAAGTAAAAGCTTCTTTAAAATAGGGAGCACTAGGATACATGCTATTATTTTCCTTAGACGTTAAGAGTGAGTTAGACTTGCAGTGTATACCAGTTGTCAATGAGTTTCTGGAAGTTTTTCCTGAAGATGTACCTGGATTACCACCTGTTCGGGAGATTGAGTTCGCGATTGATCTGGTTCCAGGCACTGGACCAATATCCATAGCACCATATCGAATGTCGACATCAGAACTTGAGGAATTAAAAGGTCAACTAGTGGAACTGATGCGGAAGGAATTCATTAGACCTAGTGTATCACCTTGGGGAGCTCCAGTTTTATTAGTGAAGAAGAAAGACGGAACTTCTCGTTTATGCATAGATTTTCGTCAGTTGAATAAAGTGACGATTAAGAATAAGTATCCACTTCCAAGGATAGATGATTTAATGGATCAGTTACGTGGAGCAGCTGTTTTCTCAAAAATAGATTTACGTTCGGGTTATCATCAAATTCGCGTGAAGGCGGAGGACATTCTTAAAACTGCATTTAGGACACGTTACGGACATTACGAGTATCTTGTGATGCCGTTCGGAGTTACGAATGCTCCAGAGATATTCATGGATTACATGAATAGGATTTTTCATCCTTACTTAGATCAGTTTGTCGTTGTTTTTATCGACGATATTCTAATCTATTCTCCCAGTAAAGAAAAACATGTTGAACATCTCAGTGTGGTTCTCCAAATTTTAAAGGAGAAACAACTTTACGCAAAACCTGAAAAGTGTGAATTTTGGTTAGACCAAGTTCAATTCTTAGGACACATAGTTTCAAGTGAAGGAATTGTTGTTGATCCGTCGAAAGTTGAGACTGTTTTGCAATGGGAAAGGCCTAAGACGGTGACAGAAATTCGTAGTTTTGTGGGTTTAGCGGGATACTATAGAAGATTCATTGAGGGATTTTCTAAAATAGTAGGACCCCTTACCCAGTTAACACGAAAGGAGCAAGCGTTCGTATGGACTGAAGCATGTGAAGAAAGTTTTCAAGAGTTAAAGCGAAGGTTGACTACTTCACCGGTATTAATACTACCTGATCCTCATGAACCTTTTGAGGTTTATTGTGATGCTTCACATCAAGGGTTAGGATGTGTATTGATGCAAAACCGGAAAGTCGTGGCATATGCTTCAAGACAATTGAAGATTCATGAAAGGAATTATCCTACACATGATTTGGAGCTAGCAGCGGTGGTATTTGCTTTAAAAATCTGGAGACATTATTTGTATGGAGCAACTTTTAATGTTTTCAGTGACCATAAAAGTTTGAAATATCTGTTTGATCAGAAGGAGCTGAACATGAGGCAGAGGCGTTGGTTGGAAATTTTAAAGGATTATGATTTTCAACTACAGTATCACCCTGGAAAAACGAATGTTGTGGCAGACGCTTTGAGTAGGAAATCAATGCATATATCGGCAATGATGGTTAAAGAGAAACAGTTGTTGGAACAATTCCGAGATATGTGATTGACAATTGAGACGTTTCCCGGAAAATTGTGTTTGGGTATGATTACTATTTCAAATGAACTGATGAAGCAAATTAAAGAGAAACAAGAAAGTGATCAGTATCTACAAAGGGAGAGAGAATTAGTGCAGCAAGGAGCTGTGTCGGAATTTAAAGGAGAGGATGGAATCTTAAGGTTTGGTGAAAGGATTTGTGTACCAAATGAAATTTAGATGAGAAAGTTGATTCTTGAAGAGGCTCATAGGAGTAAGTTAAGTTTGCATCCCTGAGCTACTAAGATGTATCAGGATCTAAAGAAATTGTATTGGTGGCATGGCATGAAGAAGGATGTGATGGAATTTGTAGCTGCGTGTTTAACTTGCCAAAAGGTTAAAGTAGAACATCAAAGACCAGCGGGAATGCTACAATCTTTGGACATTCCAGAATGGAAATGGGATGGTATTGCGATGGATTTTGTGTCAGGGTTGCCAAAGACTCGGAAAGGGTCATACTCTATATGGGTAATAGTCGATCGATTGACAAAGTTAGCCCACTTTTTACCAGTTAATGTGAAATACTCATTGGAAATATTAACCCAGTTGTACATCGATGAAATTGTTAGATTACATGGAGTACCTTTGAGTATTGTTTCAGATCGTGATCCGAGATTTACATCAAGATTTTGGCAAAGTCTGCAAGAGCCGTTGGGAACGAAACTTAGATTAAGTTCTGCGTATCATCCTCAAACGGATGGACAATCAGAGAGGACTATTCAGCCTCTTGAAGATTTATTGAGAGCCTATGTGCTGGAAAATGCTGGAAGCTGGGATGAATATCTATCATTGATAGAATTCACTTACAATAACAGTTTTCACTCGAGCATAGGAATGGCACCCTATGAAGCGCTGTATGGTCGACGGTGCAGAACGCCTTTATGTTGGTACCAGGATGGTTCAAGTTTCATGGTTGGACCAGATATAGTGCAACAAACGACGGAAAAGGTGAAAATGATCCAAGAGAAAATGCGGACAACTCAGAGTCGACAGAAAAGTTATGCTGACAAGAGACGACGTCCTCTTGAGTTTGAGGAAGGTGAGCATGTGTTTTTGAGAGTCACGCCAACGACTGGGGTTGGTAGGGTAATTAAATCCAGGAAACTCACTCCTAAATTCATTGGACCTTACCAAATTCTTCGTCGGGTAGGTCCTGTAGCTTATAAAATTTCTTTACCACCATTTCTATCCAATCTTCATGATGTCTTTCATGTTTCACAATTAAGGAAGTATATTCCTGATCCATCTCACATAATTGAACCTGATCTAGTACAACTAAAAGAAAACATGTCTTATGAGACTTTACCTGTGAGAATCGCGGATAAGATGATAAAGCAGCTCAGAGGTAAACAAATCTCATTGGTCAAAGTTATTTGGGATGACGTGACTGGAGAAGCAACGTGGGAAGTAGAAGACAAAATGAAGTTACAGTATCCTGAATTATTTACAGGTACGTAATTTCGAGGACGAAATTTTTTTTAGTGGGGTAGTAATGTAACACCCTGTATTTCACTGTTTTAAATAACAGTAATACATATAAATATGTTTATAAACTTATTTGAGTTTTAGAAAATTATTTTGAATAAACGGAGTTTACTACTCAATCCTACTTGACCGTAGGAAGCTACGATTAAAATTTAGGTTGGAAAGTCAGGCGAAACCCGGCCCGCGAATTCCATTGACAGTATAATAATACTGTTCAAAAGACCTAATTTTAATTCGTGAGTGAAAGATTTAAGTTTAGTATTTTATTTTCTACGATTCTGTATTTTTAGAATTTTTTTCAGAAAAAAATAAAATAATTTACGTTTTTCAGGCGGAACACGTAATCGGGTAGACGATAGAAGGGAAATTAGAGTTTCTAAGAGTAGATAAAGGGTTTATCTTAGGATTTTGAGATGATTCAAGGGAATGAATCATATTGTTAAGTCTAGAAGGTTTTTCAGGGTTAAAGTGAAAATTTGGGAATTTTACGCTTAAGTCCCTGAACTTTCTGTTAATTACCCTTTTGTCCCTAAATTAGTTTTTTTGTTTTTTCAAGAGAATTGGGCTAGAATCCTTGTTCCCAATCTCAAATGGTCGTGTCTTAGAAGCCCAAAATTTTTAGTTCATGGATTGATTCCATAAAGCCCTTTTAAGTTTCCTATCTTAAGCTTAATGCTTAAATCTTCAAGTGGACCCCACAAAAATGAAACCAAGCCCAAACTAACCTAGCCCATGCGCAAGCCCACGAGGATTGATGGCTGCCTCATTTGTGGATGAATCAAGATTTTCTAGAGTGTTCCACAATGTTTCACATTATTCTACATCATTTTTGATTTTTCTTCAATATTCTTGATTCTTCTCAAATCTTCATGAATCATCCTAAAAATATCTTGACACATAAATTCACCCAACAAAGTCAAGATAAACTTGCATTAAATGTGGCAAAATCATCATCATGACACTTTATTGACAATTTGCAAACTAGTCCTTCAACTTATGGAATCTTTGCAAATTGGTCCTTAGAACTTAATTGCATTTGAATCCTTTAGCAAGACAACTCATCATCATCTAGATCCTTCTAAGATGGCGCCACTATCACTATAAATACCAAACTCTCACTTTTCACTTAGTTTCTTTTGCCATTTGTTTTCAAAACCCTAAGTTCATAAGTTCTTAAGTGATAGATTTGTGAAGCAAGTTTCTTGGATTTCCTTGTCATTGATCTTCAAGAGGTAAATCCTAATCTTCATTCTTAATCATGTCTAGGTTCTTTATCAAGTTTCTTGATTCAAGGCTTATATCATAGTTGTTCATCACTTTAAAGTTTCTTACCCTAGAACTTTGAAAAGTCATAATAAATTCTAGAAAAATCTAGTGATGATGAAACTACTTTCTATCTTCTTGATATCAAGCATATTATCTAAATACAATAGTATGATGTAATCAAAAATTTCTTTCCTAAAAGTCTAGCCATGGCCGAATCTATCACATTGGGGTTGGTAGAGTTTTGTTCATGTGTTGTCATGTATGATCATGTATTCTATATGGCATGTATGACTACACACTCTAATCCATGCTAGTCTCTTAAAATGAATATTTTACTCAAAAATCTTTATGTTGGCCGAACCCTAAGTGGGTGAGTTTTGTTGAGTTTTGTTCATGGTTTTCATAAATGATCTTAGAAATCAAGCTCTTAGTATGTATGCTTTATAAATCCAAGTTGATTTGTTAAACCAAGAACCCTAGCCCTATGAACCTATTGAGGCCGAATCTATGTATAAAAGAGTTAGGAAGTTTTGAGTTTTAAACTTAGTTATTTACTCACTAATCTATGATTTAGGTTAATCAAGGATCATTAATCCATAACTTAATCATGATTAGAAGTTTTAGTCATTTAAAAACCCTAGAGGCCGTGACTATGTATTAGGGTTTAGAATGTTTTAGTTTCTTGATTTGTAACTGTTTGGTTGTAATGGTTGAAGGTTAGTTGAGTACGACATTTGCGTGGTATCCGAATTTCCGAAGGAAATCAGTAAGTTCAACCGAAAGTCTTCAAGAGGTAAGAGGGGAACACCGGAGGATTTTATTCAATGGCTATATGCTATCCCGTGGTTGTTTGTAATTATTTGTTTGTTAGTATTTATTTATATTGTTTATTGTTGTGTTATTTGTGTCTGTGTGGTTTTAATTGCGTTAATTGGTTATCTGCAATTATATTATGCTACTGTGATGCATGATCTGCCTGGGAAATATCTGTGATATAACTGTTGTTTGATGTGTGAGAAGTCTGTCAGTGGTCAGTGCACAATTAAGTAAGTCGGATAAAAGCTTTAAGAAGCTTCGCAAATTATATTCAATGTTTTAAACGGCAAAATATTGATATATAATATTAAAGGGAATTTATTTTGAGAAAATTAAGGAGTTTTGAAAAATATTATTATTTTAATAATTTATTTTTGGAAAAGTGAATTATGAGTCACAACGAGCGCGAAACCGTGAAAATATTTTAGCACTGCTAAATTTTACGTAAGAAAACCCGGAATTACAAAATATTCTTTTATGAAATTAAGTGGGGAAAATAAGTTAATCATGATTCTAGAAAATTAATTAAGTGGAAAAAGTTAAGTTTTGGCTTCAAAAGCCTTAAAAATAATATTTGACGGCAAATTTGGAAAAAATGTAGACAGCAAGTATTTTCGAAACAGCAGTGCTTATTTTGAAGAGAACAAACCTCAAGTGGCTCATTGGTATGTGAAAAACCAATTTTTGTTATTTAAGGATTTTATAATGAATTTCTACCTTGGGAAAAGAATTTCTAAAAATCAAAAGTTGATTCAACCATGTTGAAAGTACAGTTGGACTTAGTAACCGAGACGTCGGGGTACTAATGTTCTGTGTTGTGATGGACTCAGTCATTTGGACTTTGAGGGCCTATACCGTATACGTGAGGTATACCGTATTTGAAACATTGAAGATGTTTTCTAGTACCACAAACCTAAGACTGGTGCATCGGTCGAGAGGTGTCGTGATTGAACACTCGGACAGTGAGGTCCTGTGTTGTAATAAAAGTTTTAAAAGCATTTTAAAACTATGTGAGTCGTAAGCCATTTCGAGCTTTGGCAAAGAAAGATTGAACACAAAGAAAAGAACAAAACAAAAGTGTTTTGCATGCATTTGGCAGACGTGCCTGCGGTTTGTGGTTTAATGCATTAATTACCAGCGGCGAAAGGTAATTCCGATATGCATTTATCTCATGTGCCTAGTGAGGACATGGAGACCCCATCTTACTTGCTATTGGTGCCCTGAGTGTGGACATTAGCAATGTGTTTGGCCTTGTGTGCCTGTGTGGATGGGAAGAGGTTGCGCACCTATTGGCAGAGTGCCAAGTTAGCCAGTGTGGCTCTGGAGTCTGATCAACTCATTATATGTTGGGATATCTCATGAGATCAGGACGAAAATTAGATGATGAATATGAATTGTCATGCATAATTTTTATGGATGATGTTTGGGGTGTTGAACCCATTGATAAACTGTTTGTTTATATTTGTACTCGATAAATGTTGATGTGTTATATGGTGGCTAGAGTGTGGTTATTGAGTAAGATCCATGTATTGGTTTCTCACTCTTACACACATTCAGATGGACCCAGACAAACCCTTGGTACAATCGAGGGTCCGAACGATCATTTTTGATCGGGCGCGATTTGGTGGTGCTTGGGAGATTAACCTTGGAGCACTCAGCGCCACCTACCATGGACCGAGTAGAGAGGTGATCGGAACAATAGAGGAAGGACCACAACAGAGAATTCACGTAGTGGAGACGGTCGAGGTATCTCTACCTCCTGTTTGGCTTTACCTACTGTATCTGGAAGAGCACGGATTGATGGATCCATTACCTCAACCACATCCTCTTCAGATAATAGGACCTGAGGAACCTCCCGTTGAAGTAGAGTTAGATGAGGGGGAGGAAGATCCGGAGGAATACATTGAGGACGATCCTGAGTTTCAACCTCCTGCGGTTGATGATGAAGATTCTTCAGATGACGCAACGGAAGCGGAGGCATCATCGTCAGATTCGTCAGCTGTAGGTGGGATTGATCATCATGATCTTCCCAATGGGTTTTAGTAGCTTGACCAGCTTTAGGTATAGTTTTTGGGTTAGTGAGTCTTGACAGTTTTGATTTGGCTTCAGAGAGCCATAAGTTTTTGAATGTGGTTCTGAACTATTTGTTGCCGATGTGTATATATCTTTATTTTCTTTGCTTACTTTGATGGAGAATAGTTTGTATTTATAATGGCTCTTTTGTTATCTCCTATTATAGGTTGTGTGTATTTAAATGGTGATATATATATATATATGTTGTTTATGGTTACGATGGTTCTATGTTGTATAACGAAAAAAAAAATTCAGCACTATTTTCGTAAAGAAATAATGATTCAAAAATATATTTTTCGAAAGTAACCAGCATTTAATAATTTAATTTCCATAATTGGGAAATAGTGTGATGACCCTAGATTAGGGTGTCGCAATAGGAATTGACGGATCTTGAGGAAACACACCGAGTATGATCCTCTGAAAAGAACTTGACAATATGCTTTGAAGCCACCAATCTGATCCAAACGCGACATGCTTGGGGACAGTCCCGTAAAGCATGCAGCGTAGTCTCCTCCCACCGATCACATTTATGACACTACAGAGAGATGCCACTGCCCCACCTACTTCTTCTTTTGCTGGTAAGGAGCTGATCTTGCACTGCTAGCCAAAGGAACACCTTGTCACTTTGCGGACCACTCCACTTCCAGATTAAATTCCAAGGACCAGGAATGAGAATCCTGGTAGGAGCAGTAAGAACCTCATAACCACTCCTAGTCGAAAATCCATAAGAGAAGGAATGCTCCAACCAAGCTTATCTTCGCCATTCTCTGGGTTCGGGGGCAAGATCGCATGAAAGGAGATCAAAATATCATCCGGAATCAATTCCTTCAGCAAAGTAAAATTCCATCTTCCTTTTTCTGTCACACGGTCTTTCACTTGAAGGGTAAGATCAAGCACCTGCACACCTAGTTTGGCAACCCTTAACAGCTCTTGGTTGTTATCCACCCATTTTTGCATCCAAAAGTTGGCAATAAGGTTTTTTTTTTTAAATAAGGTAAGATATATGTGACACTATATTTAGCCTAGCGGGTCGCTCGTTTGCCTGGACCATCTATGCAGGTTTTGAACCTAGCAAGCCATTTTTTCCTATTTTTCCTTTCTATTCCATTTTTTTTCTTTTGGAACTACGTCCAATCATAGTACTTTTTGCTGTATCTAAATTTACAGGGAGTGACAGATCTTCACCATCTATTCTCGGTCGTATTAGCATATGATACAGCTTTGATGCACTTTGTAAAATAATTGATCGCAAGCAAGAATGAAATGATATCCGTTGGAGGCTTTTCATTCAATTGGTCCAATGATATCCATGACATTCAGGGATGTTGGCGACACATGAACCTTATCACCAAATTGTAACAATTATATTATTTCTTAGCAAATTGTAACGAGATACATTATGTTTCAACCACAAGAAAGAAAACCAATATAGAACCACTATTAGAACATCACATTAGCAATTCTAAAATTACTTATATCCACTCATCATGAGTATTAGAACCAACAGGACTTCAATTCACATACTTTACAAGAAACATGTTAGTGCGTCACCCTTCTTTCTATAGAATACACAAAACCCGAGTGGTGTACAATATAAAACAAGTCACTAGGCCAACAAGATGAGCCTAATGTTAAAGTCACCATATTAGATACTATAAAAGAATTTAGCTTTTGATATATAATAGTTCGAGACAATGTCATATATATAATTATTACAAATTAGGTCTAAGTCGAAGAGAGTGATATATAATGAATCCTAAATTAAGTACTGCCCACTAAGAAGTTGATAAACTAAACTACAAATTTGACATATAATAGTTGAAGACAATGTTTTATCAGATTCTCTTGATTTTGTAATTGACCGCAGGTTTTTTTTTTTTGTTTTCAAGCTTACCATAAGTTGGGTGTATTGTTTCAATTGTACACTGGTACCATTTCAATGAAATTTTGCTTATAAAAAAAATAATGTTTTATCAGAAAGTATCATCATAATAAGTTTAAAAAGACAAAAGTCTAGACCGAAAAAAAAGCAAATTTAATAACAGAATATTTATCATCTGATATTTTTCACATCACGCGTTTCCTTTCTCAATCAGGTTCTTCAATACCTGCAAAGTGAAGAAAGTAAGTATTAAAATTAAATGAAACAAAAATATAATTGATGGTTGTTATTTATAAGCCTATATGAGAAAAGCCCTTGTCTTAAACTATACATTTCTCAAAGGAAGTCAAAACATTTTTTTTTATAAACAAAAAGTATATTGATGGGAGCATAACACTCTCTTCAAAAACTTGCATTGAATTTGAAGTCATCTTAGATCATAATATCTAATTAAAATTGAAAGACACCAAGTGGATAAAATTATCTTAAATGAGGACTTAACAATACTTAAGATGGATCAAGAACTAAGACCAAAGAACACACAAAGAAGATTATTTGCAATCTTGGAAAATATATAAATAATTACATGTGTCCAATTTGCGTCTAGAACCATGAGAAAATAAACTTCAAACATCATGCTTTTCATACTATGCCCTAACAATTCATAAAGTTACAATATATATATATATATATATATATATATATATACAACAACCAAGCTAGAAATAATTAGAAGTTGCAAAACATGTAAGGACAAAAGAATGCTCTAGAGATAGTCAATGTGTAGATACAAGATTAAATTAAAGGGTAATATATTACGTGCTCCTTGTTACTTAGTAAATGACTTCTTTATAAAGGAGGCAAACAGAAACTGCATCACATCTATTCTTTGAATGTGAATTCTATTCAAAGGTGTGGACTGTGGATGGCATATCTGAGGTGGTGGGGCATTTCATTGGTTTTGCATAATAACTGCCAGATTAATTTCTTTCAATTTCTAGGATTGCCTAACTGTAGTTCAGCTAATAGAACCAAGTGGCAAACTGTGTGGTTTTCTGTTATTTGGCCAATTTGGAAGGCGGGGAATTATCATATCATTAAGTCAACTTAAAACAGATTGGATGAAATAGTAGAATCAGTTAAGTTAAACTCTTGGCAGTGGATTACACTGTTACAACAAGGAGTGCTGGGTTTAAATATCCCGTTTCATGTTTGTTTTCTTATCTAGATGCCTGTTTGAGGTTCTTATGAGGGGATGCTCTCAGTATAATGTGTCTAGGCAGAGGGGGTAGGCATTGGCTTGGTGGAGGAGCATTCAGTCTCCTGGTGGTGTTAAATTGGAGGATTTGCAAGTTGCAGCAATGATGTCTTATACAGATTCAACAGTAGCTTTGAGGAGGGTAGCTTTAGTTTATTCTGAAAGAATATGTTTATTTGTCAGGGGTTATTATTCTGTTTGATTTTCTCTTGGTGATCCCTGTATAATGTCCCTAGCTTATGCAGCTTGTCTAGATGTTATCGTATATGGTAGCTGTGTGGCATTTTTTGGGCCAAATGCAGCTATGCTTGGTAAATGGTCTGAGCTGGTTTAATGATACATGGAATTATGTGGAATTAGTTTAGTGGTGTTTTGTGGGGTGTTATGCTTGTTGAAGTGGAATGTGGGTATGTATCTGCGATGGATGAAGGTGTTTTTTAATGCTCAATAGTCAATAGCATTCAGAGGTAAACGTGTAAGAGCCATTTGTGGTTGTGGTGTTGTCTTCTTTTTGTATGTGATTATCTGTGAAGTTGATCTACCTGTTTTGTTGCTATATGCTAATTTAGCTGGTTTGCTTTTCTCTTTTTTGTTGGTTGGAATGTCCTATCCGGGTTGAGGTATCCCTTGTAGTGTACCCATTTTAATAATATATATTTTGCTTATAAAATAAAATAGATGAAATCCCAACATAACACCAATAACATCAGAAGACCAGAGAACACCCCCGCACATGCACAATCACCTTCACAGAGGCCAACTCACAGCCACTAACTAAAGCCCAATGAATCATTGCTTCTATGCAAACACACCACCCTTAAGATACTATTATGCCATATTACAGTTTCCAGAACAGCATCAAATCAGTGAAATTCGAACTAAAAAAAAGATTATTGAAGGAGTACATTTGTCATAGTTTGCTTATATTATAAATTGCATCCTTCTATATTTATAAATCAAAAGAAAACAAAGTCATAAGCTACCTCATGCACACAAACATCTGTAAATAAATGTCAAATTCAATCGACAACCAAACCTTATATTCCCTTGAAACTTAACTTGATAATGCAAGATTTATAGGCATAACATGACCAAAGATTGGAAAACATTACATACCATAATTGTTATTTTTGATCATCATCCTATGCTTGCCCAGAGTCAGCAGGGAGTGAGAGTAGACTCTCTGTATAAATATGACACTCTTCAGCAGCTCTTTGATGATGTAGCAGCTCCCCTTTGCCATTGAGTTTTGCTAATCCGATATTTGAGTATCCAACCATGTGACCAGCTTTAGTGAAGTATATGGGGTTAAAGTAGAAGCAAGGAAGAGGACTTGCATCATGTTGAGGAACACAAAAGCACTTAGTCCAAGATGACTTCACTTTATATTCTTTCATCATCCATACCACAAAGAAAAACCTGGCAGCCTGCCTTTCAAAACACAAATGACAGAGACATCCACCAATTACCCCCAATTTTGGTATACAATCACTGACAAAACCATCATCTGGCAGAGGTATCTTGGCATAATTCCTTTCAGTAAAATCAAAGACATCAATTACTTTAACTGATTCTTCACCAACTGTAGTAGTATTCAACCAATGAATAGCCCCTTTAAAAAATAATAATGGCAGTTGTTGGTATCTTGTAGCACGATAATCCTTAATAGAATAAAATTGTTTCCATGAATTGCTTCTCATGGAAAATAACTCAAATCCGTCAAAACATTTGCAATCTCTGGAGTACCCCCGAATCCATGCTATAACTACAAAGTAATCATCAGTTAATGCGTCATACTCGAAACTATAGCTAGCACATATGGAGTGGTCTCGTAAGCAAGGAAGTGTGGACCCAATTTTAGAGTATGTAAGTGTTCTGTGGATTCCGTTTGATGGGTTCCACACAAGCAGATTTTTGGGAGGCCATGGAGATGATCCTTTAGGGCCATGTCCAAAAAGGATAAACCCTCTGCAAACACCCAAAATATGAAGATAATCTGCTTCTAGTGGTGACTGAAACGGAGAAACCAACTTTACAGAATGAACTAATTCTATTGATCCCTCTGGGTCTATTGATCGGATTTGGGCTTTATTAGAATCAACAATAGACACGGAGAAAACAAGTTGTGGAGTGTGAGAAGATGCAGTTAGGTCATAATGTAATTTGGCAAAGTTGACATCGGAAATCAAAGACAACCATGACTTAGATACACACTTGAAACGAACCAGTGACTTCACTGGCAATCTCAATAGAATTTCCCATATCAAGTGTTCATGGAGGTTTGGCTTGCTCTCCATGCTCCTTGCTTCCATATGTATGAAATGAAATATGATGAAATTTAGATATCACAAACACAGATATATCATATATATACACCCATCTTCTATCTCTTGCAATCAGAATATTAAAATCTTTTTACGGTTTAACCATCAATAAAAAGGAACTAAATTTGTCAATAAACTAAAATATCTTCAGAAATATCAATCAACTATTAATCAAATCTTTTGAAATCATTAACCGATCAAATCTTTCTCTCTCTAACCGATCAAATCTTTATTTGAGATTATCTATTTTAAATCAATTTAAAATTTAAAAATAAAAACACAAAATGCATTACTATCCATCCGTAACATAAGGAACTAACTGGCAGCGAAAACGTTCTCCATTTCACTAAACTTTTGAGTGGAAACAAAACAATCTACGGCGCACAAGTTCCATTCCTCTGCTCCGTTCGTGACTACACTGACTGACGCTGTGATGCCCCGTTCACTAAATACTTTTTAATTCTCTAACAAAATTCGATTTTAGTCCCTTATTTCAAAAACATTTTTTTAGTCATCTATTTTTAAGTGATCCTATATCATACATTTCTAATCCCAATTTTTTACAACAACATATTTTTAATCCCTATTTTTTGACAAGTTAAATTACTCTTCTATCACTTTTAATTGAATTATATTAATAATTAAATTAAATTGAATTAGATTGATAGTTTAATTAAATTGAAATTAATAAAATAATTATATTAAACTAATAAATTTTATTAGTTAAAATAAATTAAATCAATTAAATTAATTTAAATGATCTGATTTTTAAATTAACTTAATTAATGAAATTTAAATATTTGTATATGTTTTTTAGTTATGGGTATTTTTGTCTTTTTAAAAACAACTATTTTTCTCTCTTCTCACTTTCTACCCAATCACACAAAGGTGAGAGAGAATACACTTCTTTCTCTTTTATTTCTCTTACACCAAACAACATATCAATTCTACTCTATTTCTCACCTATTTCCCTTTTCTCATATTTTTTCTCACATCTTTCTTTTTTCTCATTTTCTTTTCACAACCAAACAAAACATTAGTCATGCCACTATGCCATGCATATAAAAAATTAATAATTCAAATATATCTACGTCAAAAAAATCAGATTCTTTCAACAAAAAAAAAAGATATGTCTATCTAATCAATCTTCTATCTATCTATATGCTATATCTATATACCCATCCTCTATGTTTTGCAACCAATCATAAAAATAAAATCTGTTTTTGCCGTTTAACCATCAAGCAAAAGAATTGAAGTCAACTATTGATGAATCAAATCTTTTGAAATTATTAACTGTTAATCTTTAATTAAATCTTCTCTGCTATCTTTTCGCTAACTAAAATATGTTGCGTAAACTATCAAGAGAAGATGACTATGAGACGAAGATCTATTAAACTCGGATATATCATCTCACCATATACCTATCGATATTCAAGGGATGTCCATGGATGGAGTTGGGTTGGGTTTAGTGGATTTTGGCATCCAACCCAGTCAAATTTGAGTGGGTTGGGTTGGGTTTGTCAAAAAAAATTATGAAACCTGAACCAACCCAACCCGACCATTTATGGGTTGGGTTAGGTGGGTCGTCGTGTCTGGCAACAAACACGCGGATGTTCATTTATGGGTCGGGTTGGGTCAAGTCTGTAATGCCTATCAGGGCAGAAAACGTGAAAAAATGTCAAAAACACAAGTAAACATGTTTAAAATTTAAAATTACATCAACAACCATAAACTAAAAGAACCAATGAAGGTTGGTCCAGTTGGTAAGGATACAACTCATAACCCACAAGATCGTCAGTTCGAATCCCACTACCGATGTGAGGCCTACCCTGACCCTGGTGAGCCCCCGAGACCCAACTCACCTAAACTTTTCTTCATAGAAAAAAACATTTTTTATCTTATAAAACATGGTTACTAAACGTATAACTAACATCATATAACAAGAATGTTACATGTTTTATCTTAGAAGGTTATTTTATTTTTAAGTTGTAAAAATGTTACTCATGAGGTTTTTGTATCTTCTTACATTTGCTTGCTGAAGCATGGCGTAAGCACTGGAACCGGGTCTCCGAATGTAGCACTATAGAAGTCCCCTGATACCTTTCAGAAGAGGACAAAAGTTTAGGATACATTTTCTCTCTCCCGCCGGACGTGTTTGTACTGATTGGTTGTGGACCTCACGCGCGCGCCTAGGGATCCGGTTTCCTACATTTCTGGAAATGGGCCAGGATCTTGAGTTTAATATTAATAAAGGCTGGCCCAAAAAGGATGATTGAGGCTTTTATAAACCCTTAGCAACCCTAGGAAAGGACACTTCACTCTTACACTGAGAAATTTTCTGTTTTCTGACCTAAGGGAGAGCAAAAACAAAGTTCCTTTACCTCTTTCACCATTGTTCTGCATTTTCGAGTCCACCATTGTAATGAACTTCTTTTCATTTTTATTTCTTAGATTGTTTAAGCTCGTCATGAGCTAAGCTTGTTGTAGCTATGGGTATGTAATCATGTAATGGATGCTTAGCTGAAATTTATGTCATGTTATGTTTATGCATTTTCTCTTAACTTGCATCTAATGCTATTTGTTTAAGCCTGATCAACTTGAATGAGTGTTGATCGAGCTTGCTAAGTTTGGAAAAACTAAGTTTAGTGGAACTTGTTAAGAGATAAGGATTAAGTCATTAATTGGAAAATTAAATGATGTTGAACAGATTAGGGATAATTATTCAAGTCCTTAAACTAGCTGGAACGAGCTTATTAAGATGAGGGTGTAATTAATATGAATCTAGAAATAGAAAACATTTAATGAACCTCATCATTCAAGTGTTGGAAAACACAATTTTTATTTCCTAGAGTTAAATGCTACAGCATACACAGAGCATAAGCTAAGCTAAGCAGAAATTACTAGGGAAGCATACCAATGACTGTTTAATCCCAATTGTTAACAACAACCATTTCAAATCTCCTGTTATTAATTCTATTTTTATTTACAAAAGTTCAATTTAAATCATTGTCACTAAACACACAATATTTTGTCACCTAAATCTTAACTATTAAGAACAATTACTTTGAATCTTGGTAATTGCTACAGCGTTATAATCCTTGTAGGAACGATATTACTTACTCTTTATTACTTATTGCGATTGTGTATACTTGCACATGCTTAAGACATATGTTTTTAAGGCAACAGTAAACCAATAAAGTTATGCTTTCGTCAATTAATTAGTAACAAAATCCTCTGCCAAGAAAAAATTGTAACAAAAATATGTTTTTTTATATGTTTTTGTATAAAAGCTTTTTAACACAATTATTAATATTATTAAATATTAAACTAATTTGTTTTAATAATAATTTTACAGGTGAAATTATATATGGCATAAAATCTTTTAAATAATTTAAATATGACATGTTTAAATATGATTATTTTAATGGATTTTACATATTACTCGTGCATATATTTCACCCCGTGCATTGCACGGGTCATAAATACTAGTTTAAAAACTTTTTTCATCATAGGCATTTCATATTAGCTCTTAATTGATTTCTGCTTGAGGTTAGCCATTATTAACTTTTTCATTTTAATTATGAAATCTAATCAAACTTAATCACTAAGTGATTTCATCAAAACGTTTAACAAAATCATATGCAAAAGATTATATATTCATCAAAACTTATTATCAAGCTTATACTTTGGTGGAGAGATTCTTGAAATCTTCATGGAAGCACATATGAGAGAACTCTTTCTCTTTATCATCTACAATCTCTACAATCTCCTCATTTTTGATGATGACAACTGTGACACCCTTAACTCGAGCATCACGTTAACTACTTTGTTTTAAAATAAAATAACACATTTTGCGAGTTGTCGATTTACTTTCGGAAACTTAAGACTTTCAGCTTCTTTAAAAAAAACATTATCTTCCCAAACAATTTAAAGCATAAAAAATATACACGTAACTCAGGCAAGAGATACTGATATTCATCATAGTCATTAATTCTTAAAGCTTCGTAATGACAGGCCCTTTTTGACAGAATTTACAGAGTGAAAAGTTGATGTGACACACTTCATGATTACAAGTTAAAGGTAACGATAAAACATCAGTTTCCAGAAACAAAATATATCATCCATACCACACCACCCCAAAAGAAAGTTCTTAAAAGCTGGTTCGACCTAATGATACCCATTAGGGAGACCCTGACGGCCATCCCTGCCTCTAGGAGGTACAGCTAGTGCAGCCACCTCCACCCCTACTCCCTCGCCGGGAGCGTCATCATCGTCGTCGTCTCCAAAAGGATGATATTGGGGCTCCTCCTCCATCAGCTCGACTCGCTCCTCCTCTACCAACTCCTCCGGGTCCTCCTCTATCGGTAAAGCGGGAGCTACCTCCGGCTGAAGCTGAACCTGGGGAGGATCAAGAACCAAAAGACCCTGGTCTGCCAGGTGTTGCAAGTAAATCACCATGAGTGGTAATGTGATGTGGACGGTCTCAACTATGTGAACGCGCCTCAGGGCTGCTTCTTCTGAACCTTCTACCGTGCAAACGGGTCCCGTGTAAGTCACAGCATAGGATCCTGGGTGGAAAGTCCACGCGACGGGGTCTTCCGCGTTCTCAAATAGCAGGGCTCGTGACCAGGAATGCACCAACTAAATCATTGCCGGGTCCATCTATTCTCAAGTATTGAATATATATATATATATATATATATATATATATATATATATATATATCATAAAAAAAGGGGAAAACAACAAAATGCAAGGGTGAGATACCAATATATGGATGAATTATAATGACTATATGCCCAAGCACAAAACAATAGGTACAGATAAATATTCATATTCAACATTGATATGAGCCAAGGGGGGCAAGTCAACTTTTCAACAAGAATGATTTGAGCCCAATGAAGACCATGGATCAAGAAGCACTACAAGGACTTGGTGGGCCTAAGACAAGAGCTAAAGTCAAGAAATCCCAAGAAGTTATAAACCAAATAGTGTCAACCTTGATGGAAATAAGCCCAAGTTCAAGTTTTAATGGAGTGGGGGCCAAAATGCTTACTTATCTCATCCAACTTGAAGACCCATGATGGGCTTGGAAGTCCACCTCTTAAAATAGCATTTTCTAGGTTATTTCTTTTAAATAAAGTGTAATAAACTTGGTTTCACGAAGAATTTCGAATTTTAGGCTTAGTTGGAGGTATCTTTTGGTTTGCATACCACAAGTAACTCCTTTTTGAATTATTAGTCTTTTATGTATTTTGTGTAAATTATGGGGGGTTACACTTTTAATTTGAGAAGCAAGTGTAACCACCACATAATGAGTATATAAGAGAGTCATAAAGGGGTGGGGGTTATGTATTTTTGTTTTTATTTTGGTGGCTGATTTAAGTTAGGTTTTTAGTGTGTTTAAGGTCATGAATTAGGCCAATTAAGTGGGGCTTATGGTTTGTTTTAGTGTCTGAATTAAAATGGTGTTAAGTTAGTCTTGATTAGGCTAGTTATGAGGGGGTTTTGGAATCATTTGTGAGACTTTATTCTCTTTGGTTCTTGGTTGAGCCAACCTTAGTTCTTATCAAGAATCCAAGATTCTTGTGGCGAACATCATAGGCTTATCAAACTCTCTAGTTTGTGGCGCCATCATCATCTCTTTCTCATCCATTTTGTTTCTTTCTTCACTTTAATTTTGGTTACAAATTGGTTACACTAAGTTCTTGACTAAAATTCAACCAAATAGATCATCAACAAGGCAACCTCACCATTTGGTTGTCATCAAACATTAAATTATCAAATAAAAGCATAACATCAAAGCATCATCGTTGTTTTGAAAACATATGGCACTTCTATATTTTAACTTTCAATCCTAATCTCCGGAGATCCCGAACTTCTTTTCGTTTGAGCTGATCAGGCTCTTTCATGACTCATTGCCAACGAAAGAAACAATGATCAACTTAAACATGGCTCATTGCCCAACTCCTGGCACAATATTCAACTTAATCATGGCTCATTGCCCAAACTCCTGGCATAATGGTCAACTTAATCATGGCTCATTGTCCAAACTCCTGGCACAATGGTCAACTTAAACATGGCTCATTGTCCATTAAGGTATAATGATCAACTTAGGCACGTCTTCCAAGAATAATAATGCATGTAAAAATCATTTTATTTTCGTAGCTTTTCTTTGTGCTTCATTATTTCCTTCATCGAGGCTCAAGGCTCACGACCATCCATACATTTTCAACATTTTAAAACTATTTACTGTAAACATGGGACATTTCAATCCGAGTGTCCAATCACAACAGCCTTAGACCTGTGCACTAGTCTAGAACTTTGTGGTCGTAGAAAACAATCTTCACCTTCAACTTCGTTCACCACGTTTCATCATAACGTGTCTAGGACACACATTCCACAACAACGTTTACAGGACACTCAGTCCACAACAACGTGACACGGATCATAGATCGACGTGCTTTCAGAACACTAGTAGCAAACATCTCGATTCTAGGTTTACTTTTCAATGTTCTTTTTCGTTCAGTGAAAAACAATTACAAAACAAAAATCTTCCGTAACTTATCCAAGTTATCGGACATTTTCTTTTTGAATAAAGTCTTTTAAAGAAAAACTTTTCCTTTGAAATTCTTTTGTTTAAAAATTTAAATTTTTGTAAAAATCCATTCTATTTCCAAAAATCTATAATGGATATGTAATCATGTAATGGATGCTTAGCTGAAATTTAAGTCATGTTATGTTTATGCATTTTCTCTTAACTTGCATCTAATGCTATTTGTTTAAGCCTGATCGAGCTTGCTAAGTTTGGAAAAACTAAGTTTAGTGGAACTAGTTAAGAGATAAGGATTAAGTCATTAATTGGAAAATTAAATGATGTTGAATAGATTAGGGATAATTATTCAAGTCCTTAAACTAGCTGGAACGAGCTTATTAAGAAGAGGGTGTAATTAATATGAATCTAGAAATAGAAAGCATTTAATGAACCTCATCTTTCAAGTGTTGGAAAACACAATTTTTATTTCCCAGATTTAAATGCTACAGCATACGCAGAGCATAAGCTAAGCTAAGCAGAAATTACTAGGGAAGCATACCAATGACTATTTAATCCCAATTGTTAACAACAACCATTTCAAATCTCCTGTTATTAATTCTATTTTTATTTACAAAAGTTCAATTTAAATCATTGTCACTAAACACACAATATTTTGTCACCTAAATCTTAACTATTAAGAACAACTCTGAATCTTGGTAATTGCTACAACATTATAATCCTTGTGGGAGCGACCTTACTTACTCTTTATTACTTATTGCGATTGAGTATACTTGCACATGCTTAAGACATATGTTTTTAAGGCAATAGTAAACAAATAAATTTATGCTTTCGTCAATTAGTTAGTAACTGTAACGCCCCGATTTTCTGTTTCTTGTTAATCTGTGCTTAAGTGTGTGCTTGCCAGTAATTGATTTGAAAGTTTTAGAGATTATTTTGAAAAAATAAAATCATTTTCATAACTTAGTCTATCTTAGGAAGCTCCTGTAAAAATTTTAGCTGAAAATTCAGACAAAACACGATCTGCGTTTTCTCTATCGGTACAAGTTTACTGATCAGAAAATTGAATTTTAACTCATGAACGAAACGATTAGGCTTCTAATTACCATTACTAATGTTTCCACTATTTTAAATTTTTTCGTTTAAAATTTTTATTTTATTGATTTTTCGGGTGCGATTTTCATTAGAAATACGATCGATTCGGCGTAGATATTTAACCGGAACGAAACAAAAATCAAGGGAAATAACTTGTATCATATTTTGGAGTGTTGGGTGAGGAAAATCTGATTTTTTGTAAGGTGAATAGTAATTTTATGACACAAAATCATAATTATCATAATAAATTATTATATTTCAAAATTTATATTAACAATATTTTTAAATTTTTTATTTTATTTTTCTCTCTTTTCTACTGAAACCAGCGCCCTTTCCCCCCTTCTCTATATAAACCCCTCTTCCTCACACTTCTTCATTTTCCTCTCATTCCAAAAAGCCATTTCTACTACACTTTCTTTCACTTTCTCTTGTTTTTGAGAAAAACTCAGGTTTTGCTTCCAAGCTCTCAAATTTCTGCAGCACCTAGGTATAATATGTAGCTATTACACTACAAGTTCTTGCCATTTTCATTTTCTTGTACATGCATGTTTAGTTGGTTCTTGCAAAGCTTGTTCATTTTTTTGTTTTAAAGTTCTTTTATTTCAAAGTTCTACTCATCTTCACCACCATTTTCAACCTTTGCACGTTGGAATGAACCCTCCTATGACCATTTAATGGGGTTGTTTGAAACCCTAAGGAGGAGAGGTTGTGATTTTTCAACATATTTTTCATGCATGTTAGTTTTACTATGATTTATCCTTATAGTTTTAACTTGTAATCAATAAGAAATCATCTTCCTTTACATGCAAAAGATTTTACCACTTCTTGCTCATCTTTATTCTCATTTTAATGGTTTGCATGTGGAGAGAAAATCATCCTCCCTAGGATCATGGTGTGGCCGAAAAACACCAAGAGGGAGAAAGGATGAGTTTTGCTTAAATCTCACATGCATGGCTTTAGATCTTTGATTCCTGAATTTTTTTTAACTAAAGCAATTTTTTTGAGACTATGTATACCTTCTTATGATGGTTCTATGGCCAAAAATCTAAAATTTTTAAGTTAGTGAGGCCTAATTTTTAATCCCTTGGAAGGCTGCATGGTTAATACATTAAGTTCTTTGCATTAGTAGAAATTTTTGTAATATTAGAAATTTTATGAAAAATCATAATTTTGATTTGTTGAATTAAAAGAATTTTTTTTAAGGAAGATTAATTTGATTTTATTGAAAAAGAGAAAATTTTTAAAATCAAAGTGATTTCTGAAAAATGAATTTCAAATAAAAGTTTTTACTAAAAACTTTGCTCAAAACAATATTCCAATAACTTGGATAAGTTATGGAAATTTGATTTTGTTTTGTTTTTCACTAAACGAAAAATAACATTGAAAAGTGGACCTAGTAACCGAGACGTCGGGCTACTGGTGTAATTAAACATGTTGATCTATGATCCGTGTCGCGTTGTTGCAGACTCTGTGTCCTTATACGTTGTTGTGGACTGCATGTCCTACATACGTCCTACAAACGTGATAAACACAGTAAAGGTGTAAAGTTGTTTTCTACTACCACAAAGTCATAGACTGGTGCATCGGTTTAAGACTCTCGTGATTGGACACTCGGACTCAAATGTCCAGTGTTTACAAATTTTAAATACATTGAAAAGTTATGAAGGTCGCGATCCTTTGAGCTTCGACAAGGAAAGAATTATACACAAAGAAAAGCCTCGATAATAAAATGTTTTTCATGCATTTGGTAGACATGCCCAAAGTTGTTTTGTGTGAGTACCTTGAAGGGCAGGGTATAGCATGCTACGCTATATCATTGTGCCTTGACGGACAATGAAATCCATATGCCTTGATTACTATGCCTTGAGTTGGATAGTATGCTATCGATATCCACGCACGTTGCACACTGTGGCAGGAATTTTGGGCAGTGTAGTGGACTAATACGTTGTGCCTTTTATGACAAAGATTTCGGGCCTAATCAGGTCATTTTAAACAAAGTGAAGTTGGGGTCTCCGGAGATTAGAATAGATGTTGAATTATAGAAGCGTCATGTTTTTCAAAAAGCGATAATTATCTCTTGTTACGTACCGCTTAAAATGATATCTTGTTACTTGTATATGTTTCTCTCTGTGTTTTGGGTGCATATAGTTGTCATAATTATCAATATATTGGTATCTTACCCTTGCATTTTCCTTCATGTATATATGTATGTATCCTGTTATGTTGAGACTTGATGGACCCAGCTCTGCCTCTCGTACACTCCCGAGTGTGGACGATCATGTTTGAGGATGCCGACAAGCCTGGGGCTTGGGTGATTCATCCGGGGAATCATATGGCCGAGTACACTGGCCCGGTTTGCACTATAGAAGGAACACGGGAGGGAAGTCCAGATAGGAGGATTCATACCGTGGAGACCATCCAGATATCACTTCCGCCAGCTTGGTTATATGTACAGCACCTAGCAGACTTAGGACAGCTAGTGTTAAATCCACCACCTCTGAATGTGGTGCCAGCTTCACCCATAGAGGAGGATCCATAGGAATTCATGGATGAGGACCCTCAGTATCATCCTATGAGCAATGATGATGATGATGATGCACATGGCGAGGGAACCAGTGTGGAAGTATCCTCTTTTGATACTTCTTCTGGAAATGAGGGAGACTTTCGTGGTCTCCCGAATGGGTATCACTAGTTGTCTTGACTAGCTTAGGAAGTCTAGTTTTGTTTTGGAGTAGTGATGTTGGATGGATCCTTTCAAGAACATGTTTAAATAGTCTCCTTAACCTCTAGTATGACTTTACTATTTTGTTTAAGTAACTTGGATGTACACTCAAGGAAACTTCTGTCAATGCACCTGCCACTAAGAAGGTGTTTGTTATCAATGTGAATATTTATGTATGTTTTTCTATGAATGTAAGTTGATATTTTGATTCCATGTCTTAAGTTGAGTTTTACTTAATAATGAATTACTAATTAAATATTGACATTCCGAAAGAAATCGATACGTCTTCTAATAACGTTAATATTTGTAAAAAATGGTTAATTAATGTAATGCCCCGGATGAGGATGTTACAGTAACAAAATCCTTGGGCAAGAAAAATTTGTAACAAAAATATGTTTTTTTTATGTTTCTGTATAAAAGCTTTTTATCACAATTATTAATAATATTAAATTAATTTGTTTTAATAATAATTTTGTTTTAATAATAATTTTACAGGTGAAATTATATATGGCAGAAAATCTTTTAAATAATTTAAATATGACATGTTTAAATATAATTATTTTAATGGATTTTACATATTACTCGTGCATATATTTCACCCCGTGCGTTGCATGCAGGGACGGAGCCAGACTTGAATGGTTGGGAGGGCCAAGTATAAAAATTAATATTCATCCAATAAATATAAATATATATATATATATATATGCATCAAATTTCATGCAAAATATTCATAATTATATATTTTAAAATGTTAATTACATTAGTAATTTTTCAAAACATGGAACATGTACCTCTTTTACATGTCATGAAAATCATCTATAATTGAATTTATACTAAACTTTTTAGCATACCCCAAAATTTTCAATAGTATATATATATATATATATATATATATATATATATATATATATATATTTCATTTATTTATAATAAAAAATTCAGGGAGGGCCATTGCCCTCCCCACCCAAAACATACATCCGTCCCTGGTTGCACGGGTCATAAATACTAATTTAAAAACTTTTTTCATCATAGCATTTCATATTGGCTCTTAATTGATTTCTGCTTCAGGTTGGCCATTATTAATTTTTTCATTTTAATTATGACATCTAATCAAACTTAATCACTAAGTGATTTACATCAAAACCTTTAACAAAACCATATGCAAAAGATTACATATTCATCAAAACTTATTTCTTCAAGCTTATACTTTGGTGGAGAGATTCTTGAAATCTTCATGGAAGCACATATGAGAGAACTCTTTCTCTTTATCATCTACAATCTCCTCATTTTTTTATGATGACAACTCTTTTGAATCGTTGACAATTCTTCTTTGCTTTTGAATCATAAGGTTATGATTGAACTTGAGAATATGTGTATCAATATCTTCAATGAATTGAAGTCCCCCTGAATATAAGAGTCCTGCAAAACAATCACAAAAGCACACATTTTCTCCCCATTTGGCATTATAAAAAAAGCATGTAATATTGGAGAGAAAAGACACAATATTCACAAATAATGATAATCATAATAAGGATGTCATACATGCGTATTAAAATTTCAGATATAATCTAAAGCATGCATACTAGTAATAACATCCAAACATAATAAGTCCATCAGAGTCATACAAACACCAACAGAGGTGCACCAGATGGGAGTAGGCCAAGAGTCAAGCATGAGTGTATCTTTAAAAAATATTAGAAAAATAGGTACTTTGGAATACCTCATTTTGATTGCATTTTTTCTGTGAGTGGGCTGCCAGCCTCCAACTGAGTACCTGGTGGTTGAATACAAGGTTCCAAACAAACAAGCTACTCAAGAAGCCAGCAGTAGGTAGTTCAAAAAACTTATATTTAACATATTACAATTTCTTGCACTTTGAGGTTATCAAACAATAGATAGGACCCTTACTGATATATATATTAGGAGTGACACCATATCCCTTGTATGAAGCCCAATGCAATATTTCAAAAGACTCCAACTTCATCTTTGTAAGATGGTATTAAATTTTTTTAAAAGAAATTGGTAACTTCAGTGTGCAAGAAATTATATTTTTTTAAATATAATTTTTTCGAATTACACTTTGCTGGTTTTATGAGAAGCTTGATGGTTTGGAACTTGTCTTTCAGCCTTCAGGTACTTAGTTGGAGGCTAGCAGTCCAGTTGCAGAAAAGAGGCATAACGAGCTATTCTAAATTACCTTTTTTCTTCAAAATGACACCCATGCTTAGCTCTTCGTCTACTCCTACATGGTGCTTGATCTCTCACACTCTGTCCACACTACAAATGGGTTTTGCAGCTTAATCTACTAGATTTTTTTGGTGTTCGGATCCGAACAGAATCGAACGAAATCAAACCGGTCATAATTGGTTCGGTTATCGGATTAAAGTATTCTAGAACTGAACCGAACCAATTACTGTATTTTAGTGTTTTTATATAATTCTTAATATTTAAATAATTATGATATTTAAATATTTATATTTATTTTAGAAGAAAACCATTGAGCTGCGAATCCTTTGATTTGGTGCTAAAAAAGTGAGACAGTAGATTAAGCAGCGAAACTCATTCTACAATGTGGACTGAGAGCGAGAGATGAAGCACCAGATGGGAGTAGGTCACGAGTCAAGTGTGTGTGTAACTTTGAAGAAAAAAAAGAGGTATTTTGGAACACCTCATTTTGATTTTATTTTTTCTGTGAGTGGGATGCCAGACTCGAACTGAGTACCTGGTGGCTTAATACAAAGTTCCAAATCAACAAGCTACTCAGGAAGCCAGCAGTAGGTAGTTCAAAAAATTTATATTTAACATAATACAATTTCTTGCACATTGAAGTTATCTTACAATAAATAGGCCCATTGCTGGTATATATATTAGGCATGACGCCAGTATTTCAAATGATTCCAACATCATCTTTGTAAGATGGTATTAACAATTTTTGCAAGAGATTGATAACCTCAGCATGCAAGAAATTGTATTGTGTTAAATATAAATTTTTTGAACTACCTACTGCTGGTTTTCTGAGAAGCTTAATGGTTTGGTACTTGTCTTTCAGCCTTCAGTACTCGGTTCATGAGGCTAGCAACCCAATTGCAGAAAAGAGGCATAACAAGCTATTCTAAAATACATTTCTTTCTTCAAAGTTACACCTATGCTTAACTCATCGTCTACTCTTATCTAGTGCTTCATCTCTCACACTCTGTCCACACTGCAGAATGGGTTTTGTAGCTTAATCTACTATTGCACTTTTACATCCCTAAATCAAAGGATTTTGCAATATAGTGTTTCTACAGTAAATACGAACAGAGCGTTTCGCCTTTGCTTTTTCATGTTACAACTTAAAATACGTGAAAGAAGGGGTGTTCATTTGTTCGATTCAATACAATGAACCTGAGAACACAAAACTAACCAATTAAATTGGTTAGAATTTTTTGGTGTTCGGATCCAAACATAAACGAAGCAAACTAAATGCGAAGATAATTGGTTCGGTTATCGGATTCGATGATTCTAGAACTGAACCGAACCATTTACTATATTTTAGTGTTTTTATATAATTCTTAATATTTAAACTTTTATTATATTTCAATATTTATAGTTATCTGAGAAGAAAACCATTGAGCTGCAAATTCCTTTGATTTGGTGCTAAAAAAGTGAGATGGTAGATTAAGCTACCAAATCCATTCTGCAATGTGTACAGAGAGTGAGAGATGATGCACCAGATGGGAGTAGGCCAAGAGTCAAGCATGGGTGTAACTTTAAAAAAATAAAAAAATAATAAGTTTTTTAGAATACCTCATTTTGATTGCCTTTTTTTTGCAAGTGGGCTACCAGCCTCGAACCGAGTACCTGGTGACTGATTACAAGGTTCCTAACCAACAAGCTACTCAAGAAGCCAACAGTAGGTAGTTCAAAATATTTATATTTAACATAATAGAATTTCTTGCACGTTTAGGCGTGACGCCATGTCCCATGTATAAAGCCCAATGCAATATTTCAAATGATTCTAACTTCATCTTTGTAAGATGGTATTAAAAATTTTTGCAAGAAATTGGTAACCTCGGTGTGCAAGGAATTGTATTTTGTTAAATATAAATTTTTAGAACTACCCTTTTCTGGTTTTTTGAGAAGCTTGATGGATTGGAACTTGTCTTTCAACCTTCAAGTACGGAGTTGGTGGCTAGCAGTCCAATTGCAGAAAAGGGCCATAACGAGATACTCTAAAATACCTTTTTTCTTCAAAATTACACCTATGCTTAACTCATCATCTACTCTTACCCGGTGCTTGATCTCTCGCACTCTGTCCGAACTGAACCGAACCAAACCAAATCCGATGATAATTAGTTCGGTTATCAGATTCCAGGATTCTAGAGCCGAATCGAACCAATTACTATATTTTAGTGTTTTTATACAATTCTTAATATTTAAATATTTAGTATATTTTAATATTTAAACTTATCTGAGAAGAAATCCATTGAGCTGCGAAATCCTTTGATTTGGTGCATAAAAAGTGAAATAGAAGATGAAGCCGCGAAACGCATTCTGCAATGTGGACAGAGAGTGAGAGATGAAGCACCATATGGGAGTAGGCCAAGAGGCAACCATGGGTGTAACTTTGGAAAAAACCAAAGAGGTATTTTGTAATACCTCATTTTCATTGCCTTTTTTTTTTTGCGAGTGGGCTGCCAGCCTCGAACATAGTCCCAGGTGGCTGAATACAAAGTTCCAAACCACAAGCTAATTAGAAAGCCCACAGTAGGTAGTTCGAAAAAATTTCATTTAACATAATACAATTTCTTGCACTTTGAGGTTATCAAGCAATAAACATGACCTTTGTTGACACAGATATTAGGCGTAACACCAAGTCCCATGTATGAAGCCCAATACAATATTTCAAATGATTCCAACTTCATCTTTGTAAGAAGGTATTATAATTTTTTTGCAAGAAATTGATAACCTCGTGTGCAAGAAATTGTATTGTGTTAAATATAAATTTTTTGAACTACCCACTATGTAACACCCCGATTTTCGCTGTTTCGTAATATCGGTAATAAATATATAAATATATATTTTTATCCGAGACTTAGAAAATGATTTTGGATAAACCAAGGTCATTTCCTTGTTATACTTATTTTCATAAGGTTACGGGGAAGTTTTTGGTTGAAAACTCAGGAGGAAGTTCTGTCTTTTGCTTTTGTGTTTTCACCGACAAGTAAAGTTCTTGCTCGAGAAGACCTAATTTTGAGTCGTGAACGAGATGAAAAATGTTTTTATCGTATTTACTACGATACTGGAAGTTTTGAAAATTTTGGTAAAAAAAATTAAAATATCATATTTTTTGCGGGCGTATAAGTCGAGATGTCTCTAGGAAAAGCTTGCACCAGATGGATCGAGGAGTCGGTAATGTAGCAGAGATGTTGGATTTGACCGATTTGTCGAGTATTTATGACGAGCTTATCCGAGTCATAATGGCCATAATGGTGCATTTATGGCAAAGTGAAAATTTCCTATGAAATGACCATTTTGCCCTTGTCTTTATATGACAATTGCAAGCAATTGCCATTGGAAAAGTTGACTAAAGATGACCCAAACCCCACGGCTCCAATGCCTTCTTCATTAAGTTTGGGTTTTTGATTCATTTAAATAGGTTGTTTTCTTCCTTAAGCCATTTTTCCATTTCATGTTCTTTTGCTCCAAAAAGTTCATAATTCGCCCGATTTTGCCTAGAAATTATGACCAGTTTCTATTTTGAATCTCGAAAAACTTTCAACATGAAAGTTGTTCATCTTTCTCTCTTCTTTCCAACGACATAAAGATCATCCAAAACGGACAAGTATGTTGAGAGATCCACCCAAAATACTAAAACTGTTCTAAAACCTAACTATGTTCATCTTCTCCCTTAAGTTTCTCAAGAACACCATGAGAAATTTGTGAAGAACATCATCCAAATCATCATTTTCTTTGATCATCAAGAGGTAATCTCTCTTAATCTTGCTATTCTAAGCTTTTCTCTTCACAAGATTCTTGAGTTTATGCCTTTGATCAACATGTTCTTCATTTGTTTAAAGTTCTTGAAGCTAGATTCAAAAAATTCATAACTAATTCTAGAAAAATCCTTTTGACATGAAACCAATTGCTATGATCTTATAATCATCTCTATTTTCATCATCTAGAAGCATAAGATCATGAGAAATTTCTTTCCTTGATTTCTGGTCATGGCCGAACCTAGGTCAAAGTTGTGTTCTTAGGTTTTGTTTCATTTTCATGTCTTGATTCATGATTATAACTTAATAGTTCTTGTATTCAAGTATATAGAAGATCAAAAATCAAACTTTAACCTATTGATCTCATCAAAACCGAAACCCTAGGTATGAGCACTTGTTGGTTTTATGATTCAAAAGTTGTTTGTAACACTTGAATCTAACTCTAGGTTTTGAATGTTGATTAAATCACTACTACAAAAAAGAGTTTTAGTAGCGCACCTTTAATAGCGTTTCTAAAGAAAACGCTATTAAAAGAGAGGCGGAAGACATTTAGTAGTACTTCCTTGAAGAAACGCTATTTTAGATATAACCTAAGACAGCGCTTCTTCAAGAAAGCGCTATCTATTCCTGAATGAATAGGAATAGATAGGAATAGATAGCGCTTGCTTAAGAAAACGCTATCTTATTTTTGTTCTTTCCATAAGAATAAATTGTTCCCTCTCACGCGAATTTTCCTCGCTAGGTCTCCCACGCAAAAAGAAGCTGCTGGCCCCTCAAGTGTCCTCCCCCGCTTCGTTGCATCTTCTTCTTCTTCCACCGTCGACTGTGTCCCCACCGCTTCAAGTCACTGCTCGCGACTATCTCCCTCCACCGCAGCTTCTACTGTGTCGTCGTTGCAAGCACTACCACCACCGCGTGTCCACTGCGCCGGCTGTCTCCCTCGTTCGCGTCCAGCAATGGCAACAAAGGCTTCACGCAACCCTCGCCGCCGTACGTCTTCCCTCGCCGCTGCCGCTGCCGCTGCACTCTCTGCTTTCGATTTCGTGAAATCCCTCAGGTAAGCCTTGTATCCCTCAAAAGCTCTGCTTAGAATGGACAAGCTTAAGGTTTAATGTGGTCAGTTGTTGAAAACTTGATTAAACTTTCAAACTCCAGTTTAATGTGGTCACGAATGGGATGTGGGTTCAGAGAGAGGGAGAAGGTCTGATCTTGTCTTTGTTCTCCTAGGTTTACGTAATGAACTCTCTTGCAGTTTCTGGGAGTCGGTTAAAAATCAAACCCTATGAATGGGAGGAAGCAAGTCCAACGGTACTTGGTGGCAATTGAATACATTGGGAGTCGGTTCTCTGGTTCACAGAAGCAACTCACTTGCCGTACTGTCGTCGGTGTTCTTAAGGTATGCATGCTTCCTATTGGTTTTTTTTCCTAATATCATATCAAATCAATTATTTTATTAATTGTGGTCGATCATGTAGGATGCTTTTTCTAAATTTATCGGCCAGCCAGTCTCTATCATTTGTTCAAGTCAAACTGTGAGTATAACTGCAACAATTCCAGTACATACAAGTGTGTATTTTACTATTATATATATATATATATATATATATATATATATATATATATATATATGTATATGTATGTATGTGTGCAGGATGCTGGAGTTCATGCCTTGTCAAATATTTGTCATGTTGATATTCAACGCACCAGCAAAAGGAGGCCTGGTGAAGTGGTCTGTTACCTTATTTCTCTTGCTTCTGCTCAAAACTGAATACGGAATACTTCCAACTCATATAACTCTATGTTTCTCATTTATTAATTTAGTTTATTGATTAGATTTATGGAATGAATGAATGCCCTTAGTGTAAATTTCTTACTAATTTATTTTCTTATGAAAACAAATACAGTTACCACCTCATGAACCTGCTGTAGTTAGAAGGGCTGTCAATCATTTCTTACAGGTATCTTCTCCTATGATCTAGTAAATTGTAGGTCATTCCAATATGGTGCTTCCTCTGTCTTTGAGAAAACTCTTGATCTTGTTTTACATGATGTTGAACAAGAAACTGCAATGCAAAGACTGACAGTTGGGTTCCACATCTCCTTTTCTTCTCTCTAGTATTGGTCCTTGATTATGTGCCAATTTAATTGTGATCCGTCAGTTTCAAGATCATTTTTAATATTCATCTTAAATTCTGAACAACAAGCAGCATCCATGCCAAATAATAACTGAATGGGAATTCAAGCATGCTTTTGAATCCCTGCTAGCTGCAAACAGTGCATGCTTTCAATATCCACCAATAATGCGTAAATCGTTGGATTTTTCTCTGTTGGCTTGAGTAAGTTGATATAAATTGCAATTTACCTTTTGTCATCCTATGCTTGAAAGTATCTCAATCGTATTGGAATGTCTGCAAAGTGCATCATGTAGAGGCCAAAACTTTTACTACAGCTAATCTCAGAGTTATTGTTTTTTGCACATTCAGTATGGATTCTTAATAGTATTATGTACACCTTGTGATAGGTTTCCATCCATGTGGATTCTTAATTTAATACTTATGGTTATGGGGAATTTAACTACCACTTTATAATGCATATTGCAAGAAGATAAATGAAGTATTCAATATATTCTTATAGAAGTCTGTCTACCTAAGTTTATTGCCAACTACATGTTATGCTTGAATACGTAGAGTTACAGCTCTGGAAAGGATACAAGTCAGGTAATCATTGACTTCAGCTTCCCATATTCCCAACCTGGCCCTTACCTCCTTCAGGTTTTTTATTTTTCCTTGTAGAATGAAGAGGGTGACTAGAATGCTGAATCTTCAAACATTATGTGTTTTTAGTGCATCATGCTACCCTTTTTTTCAAACATTGACTCAGATTTTTGCAATTTAAGATGTTTGTCAGTGCATCATGCTACCCTTTTTTTAAAGGATGCTGCAACATCTGAACTAAGTTCCTTATCTGAGCTCCGAGTCTTGCAATTTAAGATTTTTGCCAATTGCTGCTTTATGTAAAAGTGATGTTATATTTCATGTTACCATTATGTTACTATTTTTCCCAACAAGCCCTTCAATGGACCTCATGAGATAGTGTTTTGTCTTTGTCATACATAGAGAATTCCGTCTGTTATTTATATGGCCCTCCTTGTGGTTATGATGATGATCAACAAAATTCCCAAGGCTTTCTCAATTTTCTGTAAATTGACACCTAACTTATAATGGTCAAAATTCAGAAGTGATGTTAGATCCCAGGGCCATTTACCTTATTTGTTTCTGTTTGTAAGTGGTGACATGATTATATATGTGGTAAAAGAAATTGTGTCGTTTCATTAGTAATGAAGGTAATTTAAAACTGTATTTTTTTTTTTGGGGGGGGTGGGGGGCTAGATTGATACCATTGGCTTATTATTTTTTTGCCACTGGTTATGGCCCTGGCACCACTTACTTGCACTGCAATATTTTGGCTGAAATTGACCTCTAAATTTACTTTGAATTCTACTATTGTGCAGCACTGGCATTGGTGACTGAAAAGGGACACGGAAAGTTCAAAGCTACAGATACTCTTTTGTGTTCATCTTGTCAAATGCTTGTGGATTGGATCCAGGATCAACTCAGACAAAAGGCAAATAAGGATAGAGTATTCAACTATGTGAATCAAGTAAGCCCTTAGAATCATCCTGTCTACAAGGTCAAGTTGTACTTTATATTTTATATGGTGTAGACTTGTACTGAGTGTTTGTTTTTTATCATTGGCAGCTGTGTGAGAGCCTGCCAAGTCCATATGGAGGGTCAGTGATAAGCTGTGATTATACTGCTAGAAAGGGTACTGCATGTGTCGAAAGAACATTGGGGGTCAGGAAATCCCTACATAACTTTGGGAATACTCAGGCTTTTAGGTTTGACTTATTCAAAGAAAAACTAATAGTAATAACATTCCAAAATATGGGGCACATACTTGAATTGAATTGAATAGCATATTGACTGTAAAGTATCCTGTATTATCTATAGATTAATGCTAACTTTTGAGCTTTTTTAAATTCTAAAATCGGTTTGTGTACTTTTCTGTATATTTTGAGAACTGGAGAAGGCATTACAGAAGTTTGCCTTAGTGGTTTCATTGCTCTTGATCTGCCTCCTCTAAGCCATGGTGTCCACTATGGTGTCCACTATGGCTACGTTCCTGGTACTTCCTTTTTTCGTGTTCCTCTTTGACCTAATTTGCAGATAGTTTTTCTGTTCTCGTTTGATTGGAAATTTTCTGTTGCTGGATTTAGTTACAGATTTTGAGGAGGAAGAGGAAGATGAAGTTGAGGATATACAACAACAACATCATCAAGTTTCTGCGTTGAAGATCGACAGGGAAACTTTTTTTTCTCTGCTATCAGATCTGGTTTTTCGTATCACCGGATCTCAGATTCGCTACACGGTTCGTTTTTCTTTCAAGACCCCCCTGCCTACCAAACTTCTGTTATCCAACATGTTTAACTATGGGCAAACACACAATTCTAGTAGTGTTTTAGTCAAACTCTGCTGTGGTAGTCTGCTACTGAGGAGATTCTATCTTGAAAATATATTTTCTTTAAATAGTCAAGCTAAACAAAATTTTACAACTCAATCATGTACGTGCAACTTATTATTACTGTAATTTGGAGATCAAAGGATATAATGCATTAACATGTTTGTTTGCATCCATTGCCACACAAAATATAACTTATTTAAGACAATGAGCTGCATTACACTTTTTCTTTTCTAGATATGGTAACTTATACCTGTTATCGTGCATAACTGATTTATTAATTTTAGGTTGCAAGCTGGGGTGGTGACTTGTTGGATCGCGGGATTCTAACAATTTCTCTTGCCCCAAGAGATAACCATGAAGCTCAGGTTCAATTTGCTCTGGAGCGTGGTATCCCAGCAATGCTTGGCATCATTTCTACACACAGACTTCCATACCCATCAAACTCCTTTGATATGGCTCATTGCTCCAGATGCCTTATCCCATGGACAGAATTTGGTAATTCTCCTATGGATTATGAATTTTGGCAATTAAACATAATTTATTCCTGTTTATGCAATATTTTCATGAACTTTACTAGCTTGAAGCTGCTTAAGCTTAGTGTTTCACACATTTGTTGTAAATGACATAGGGTTCTTTCTAATCAGGCTTATAACAAGTTTCAATGAGCATCTAGTTTTGTCAGATCTTTCTATGCAATTTTTACTACTATGCATCTAGTTCCATAGTTAGTTGATGATTAGTTGACTTGGTTGGTGATTAGTCAGATAGATATGTGATTGGTTGATAGTTATTTACTATCATGTATTAGGCTTATATCACATACTTTACAGTTTGCACCATTTGGTAACATCTCAGTTAGTGTATTCTCTCATTTCTCTCATCTACCATGTTTTCCAACATTTTTTTTTATCTCTTGCTGCGAATCTCTTTCTGCTTTTAGGTGGAATTTATCTCCTTGAAATACACCGTATTCTTCGTCCTGGAGGATTTTGGATTTTGTCTAGTCCACCGATAAACTATGAGCGTAGGTGGTGCGGATGGAACACAACTGTGGAAGAGCAAAGATCAGATTATGAGAAGTTACAGGATTTGCTTACTTCAATGTGCTTCAAATTGTACAACAAAAAGGATGACATTGCTGTATGGCAGAAGTCTAAAGAAGATAATTGCTATGATAAGCTGCCTAGAGACACCTATCCACCAAAATGTGATGACAGCATTGAAGCAGATTCAGCATGGTACACTCCACTTCGTACTTGTGTTGTGGTTCCAGATCCAAAGTATAGGAAATCTGCTCTTACATACATGCCTAAGTGGCCTGAACGGTTGAATGATGTCCCTGAAAGGATTACAGCTCTTCATGGTGCTAATTTTAGTACTTTCAGTCATGATAACAGCTCTGTAATGGCAATGCTGGGCAATTTGGAGTGTAGCATTTTAGTTACAGTGGTTCTTCCTTATGTTGTTGGGTTATTATTGTATACGGGTTGGGGTACTCCTTGTACCCTTTAATCAATATACTTTTAGCTTATCCAAAAAAAAAAAAATTGTATTTAAGCTTTTGTATGTAAATGTATGGTTTGTTGAGTTTTGTTAAGTGCAATGGGATGGATAAACTGTTTAATGTCTTAGTTTTGCTTAGTGCATGTGAGAAATATAGAAAAATAATGTAAATAAGTAAAAAAAAAAGGGGAATAGGTAGCGTTTTTTCAAGAAAACGCTGCCTAAAGTTAAAAATAGATAGCGCTTCCTTGAGAAAGTGCTATCTATTGCAAACTTTAGACAGCGCTTCTTTGAGAAAGCGTTGTTTAAAGTATGTAATAGATTGTCTTATTACGAATTTTAGACAGCGCTTTCTCAAGGAAGCGCTACCTATTCCTACTTTCAGTAGCGCTTTCTTGAAAAAACGCTGCTTAAAGTGACAAATAGATAGCGCTTCCTTGAGAAAGCGCTATCTATTGCAAACTTAGGACAGCGCTTCCTTGAGAAAGCGCTGTCTAAAGTATGTAATAGATTGTTTATTACCAACTTTAGACCAGGGTTTTGAAAACCGGACCGGCCGGTCCGACCGGGAACCGGGACCATGACCGGTCCGGTCAGTAGGAAAAACCGGTCATGCATTGAACCGGTGCAAAAACCGGAAAACCGGTTCAAAACCGGTAAAACCGGTCATAACCGGTAGTGAACCGGCCTGAACCGGTTTTCTTAAAAAAAAAAGAAAAAAATTAGTATAAAAGGATTTTGGGTTGGTTTTCCCTATGAAGATGATTTTAACATATATCTTTATATTTATTTAGTTTAATTTCAAAATAATAAAAATTGTGCTTAATAATTTTAGTTGTTATGTTGTTTTTTTGTTTAATATTGTTATCAATATTATATTAAAAATTAAAATAATATTATTTAATTATAACCGGTTCAACCACGGTTCAACCTCGGTTGGACCATTGAACCTCGAACCGCTGCCTTCACCGGTTCGATGACCGGTCCGATTTTGTAAACCTTGCTTTAGACAGCGCTTTCTCAAGGAAGCGCTACCTATTCCTACTTTCAGTAGTGCTTTTTTAAGCGCTATTGAATCTCTCATACCTTCAGTAGCGGGTGAATAGATAGCGAAAGGCAAAAAAAAAAGCGCTACTGAAACCCTTTTCTGTAGTAGTGAATCCAAGAGTTTAGAAATTTTAGAGATTTCTAACTCCAAACTCAGCCCTTGGCCGAAACCCTAGTTCTTGGAACTAGATGAGTTTTAGTTCATGTTCTTGGTTCATAATCTTGGGTTAAGTGCTTAATCATGTTTAAGTTACTTATGGATCATAAATCCTTAAGTTAACAAAATTTTAACTTTCCTAACCTAGAAAAGTTGTTGAGGCCGAACCTTAATCTCCATGAGTCAAGTATGTTTTGTTTGATTTAATTTATTTTGGTTGCAATTCGTTATGAAGGAATCGATCGAGTTGGTTTGACCTAAAGCCGACGGAGGAAACCGGATCAAATCGGGAGATTTTTTTAAACCCTTAGTTCGAGTCTTCAAGAAGTAAGGGGAGCTTACCTGAGAGATTTTTCTCTATAAATATTTGTTTGTAGTGTGGTTTATATGATTTATATGTGGTTGTGATTATTTGTTTATGTGGCTTACGTTGTGTTGTTATCTGTGCATCGGTGATTAATCTGTTTTTAATTGATTTAATTATCTGCAGTAGTATGTTATGTTGCTATGATGCATGATCTGTCTGGTGATATAATTATGGTGATGTTGTTGAATGTTGTTTGAGAGGCCTGACAGTGGTCAGTGCACAACCGATTAATCAGATAAAAGATTTAATAAGCTGTGAGAATTATATTCAACGTTTTATGGGGAATGTTGGAATATAATAGTAGTGGAAAATATTATTTTGAAAAATAATGAGTTTTTGAGAAATACTATTATTTTAAGGATTTATTAGTGTAACAGAAATTTATGAGTCACGGTGAGAGCATAACCGTGAAATTTTTTTAGTACTGCTAATTTTTACGCAAGAAATTCCTAAATATTATAAAAAGTTATTTTGTGAAATTAATATTCAAAAATACTTTATAAAAATAAAAATAATAAAATAATAATATAAAATGAAAAGTCAAAGTTTGACTTTAAAAATATTTTCTTGGAAAATGATAAATGATGGCAAGTTTTGAAATTATTTACGGTGAAAGTTTAAAAATAGCAGTACTTGTTTTGAGAAGAAGTTTAATCTGAATTGATTTAATTTTTATAGTTGAAGTTTCAGTAAAAAGTTTTTGATGATTGGACGTTTTATAAACGAATTTCAAGTAGAAAAGATTTTCTGTAAATGAGTTTACTCAATGACGTATTTTCGGTAACTTGGATAAGTTGCGGAGATATTATTTTGGATATGTTTTCATAGACGACGTAAACGACGATATAGAACTTAGTAACCGAGATGTCGGGGTACTAGTGTTCTTATGACGTTATCCTATTTTGGATTTGTGTTTCACGGACAAAAACGATGTAAAACGACGATATGGAACTTAGTAACCGAGACGTCGGGATACTAGTGTTCTTATGATGTTAAAGACTTGGTGTCTAGTAGGTAGACTGTGTGTCTACTTCACGACGTAATAAACGACGGTAAAAGATTTATGATGTTTTCTATTACCACGAACCTAAGACTGATTGCAAGGTTTAGGGTTTCGTGACTAAGCACTCGGACTGCGTGTCCTGTGTTGTTAATGAAAGACTTTAAGACATTGAAAACTACGTTGGTCGTAAGCTTTTGAGCTTTGGCAAAGGAAAGATTACACACGAAGAAAACGACGAGAACAAAATATTTTATATGCATGCATTGGCAGACGTGCCCACGATGTCCTATGTCGGATACCTTGATGACAGGGTATTTTGGCTACGAAGTTATGTCGGATACCTTGATGATAGGGTATTTTGGCTACGAGGTTATGTGTGGTGCTTTAATGAATAAAGTATTCCATGCCACGAAGTGCCTAATATATTTGGCTATTGAGCTTGATCAACTCATTTACGCGGTGTTGTGGGATCTCCGGAGATTAGGAAAAAGTTAGATGATGTATTGAAGTGCTCATGCATAGTTTTCCAACGTTGATGTTTGGGGTGTGAAACCCATTGATAAATTGTATGCTATAGTATGGATGCTTATGTTGTTATAACATGAAATTGTACATGTGCCTTCTTTTGTGCGAGCATTTAGTTATTTTGTTAAATCCGTATATTGGTGTCTCACCCTTACAACACATCTCAGAGACGTACGAGGGGTATGATCCCTACAAGAAGAGGAAGGCTGTCTAGTTGGAAGCGTGTTGTGCTGCTCCTATTGGCTGTAGTGTCTGTTAGTTACGACCAGCTTAGGTCCTATTATATTATATTATGTTTTGAAGATAAAACTGATGTTGATTTAGGTATGAAAATATATGAGGCAGTATAGTTGTAAGATTTATATACTTTGTATATCTAAATGTAATTTGATTATGTTGTTGTTGTTGTGGTTGTGAAGTTAAAAGAAAAAGGAAAAAAATTTTATCACCATATTTTGAAAATATGAACGTTGAGAAAACATTATTTTCCGAAAGTAACTAGCAAATAAAGTTTTATTTCTGCAAACGGGTAACCATGTGATGACCCGAGTTTAGGGTGTCACATTAGTGGTATCAGAGCTGGTCGAGTCTTTCGGGAATGTTGGGAAATAGGTCTGTTAGGTTTTTGTTGTGTGATCTCTGGTTGAGCCTTGTTTGAATTGTTTCTTGGTTGAAACAACGTGTGTTGACACACAAGCAAGTATGTTTGGTGGGTTCTGATTGGGTTGAGACCTTGTGAGAACTCATGTTTAGTAAAGGGTACTTATGTTCATGTTGATACATTCGTTTATTCCTTAGGACGGTATCAGACATTTGAATAAGGTACCTGTCATTGAAAGTTTTTGGGGAAAATTTTCTGAGAATGTCCCAAGTTTGTACGGACGGACGGATGTTGAGTTTCTGATGGATCTAGTTTCTAGATTTAGCCAGATCTCAATCGCTTTGGGTAGGATATCGCCAACAAGGTTAATTGGGTTAGACTTCAAGAAATGGAATTTTGGTCCATTTCTCGATAAGTTAATCATCATCTTCATCGATGATGTTCACGTTTACTCTAAGAGCCACGAGGAGTATGAGAGACTTATGTACCAAGTGTTACAGATCCCTCACAAGGAGTTGTTATATATTCAAGGATCGACTTGAGAACAAGTTACCACCAGATTGGAGTAAGGACTTATTAAAGATTTTATACCGTAAACTCAGCATATGAGGAAAGATCAACTGTTCGTGTGTCTGAGTGATTGACCAAGTCATCAGGAATCGTGCCGATTCAGGATGACCATACTAAGTGCGTCATAAGAGACCATTGTGCTTGTGAGAAACCAAAGCGAATAGATTTAAATCTTCAACCTTAGATGAGGGTCTCGGGATTCAGAAAAATTGTTCCTTATGGACAAATTTCTTTTCAAATTCCTATGGTTGTATTAGACAATCATAGCGGTACATTTTGTACAGACCAAATTCATTTTTATGACCTTGATTTAAAATCTATCCTGACTTTGGTTTTGACAGTATGGATATTTTCATACTTCTTTGGGAATGTATTATGAGTATTTCTTGAGTTATGCGACAGATGTGAATTCTTGATGATAGAAGTTTCTTGATGAGACTTAATCGATTCACTTTTACTTTTGGTGGAAGTGATTCAGTCTAAATTTTTTCGGACTGCTGTTCTTTTAAATCATTGTGTAGTAAAGTTCTTGTGAAGAAAGAAACTTTATTAGAGTCATGTTTGTAAACATGTATTGGCCATGCATTTTTACACTCACGAACCTATTAAAGAATCTTTTTACATATTGGACACTTGTATCTTTCAGATTGGTCAAATTATTCTTTGTGCTTTCTTGTGAAAACAAAATCAAGAAAATTCTTGTCTTGAAAATCTCTTTTCAGATTATTGTGAGTAGGTTGACGGAGTCGACATCTTTTTACATGCTTAGGTCCACGATGTAATGGAAAAACCAACAGAGGCATGTATCAGAGGACTGATCCAACGAGATAAAGAATTTTCCAACATCATTCTGAGCAAGGCTTACTTCGAGTGTTGGGCTAAAGTTACATCTAGTGTTAAGATCCAAGTTGAAGTTAATGTTCAGCTTATCATCCTAAGTTAGATGGATAAAGAAGAAAGGAATTGATCCTTAGAAGTTTAGCTGAGAGTAAGTGTAATACCTAAGCATGACAAGAGGTGAATGGATTTTTATTGAGGTGTAGATGTGATTAGTAATCTGAGAATTTTCAGAAGTAAGATTAGTAAGTAAGATGATTTCGGCAGATTTTGTTATGATCGAGGTAGAGTTTGCTAAAAGAGCTAGGATAATGATAACAAGATCATCTCTGAGATTTAATCGTATGATTGTAAGGAATTATAGAAAGGTGTCTATGGTAGTTTTTAAGATGGTATTATAATTTATGCAAGAAATTGATAACCTCAGCGTGCAAGAAATTGTATTGTGTTAAATATAAATTTTTCGAACAATCCATTGCTGGTTTTATGAGAAGCTTGTTGGTTTGGAATTTGCCTTTCAGCCTTTAGGTACTCGGTTGGAGGCTAGCAGCCCAATTGATTTTGATTGGTTCAGATTTGTTTTTCATGTTAATCTGATCCAAACCAACCCATGAACACCCCTACTCAGTTGGAGGCTAACAGCCCAGTTGCAAAAAAGAGGCATAATGAGCTATTCTAAAGTACGTTTTTTCTTCAAAGTTACACTCATGCTTAACTCTTCATCTACTCCCATTTGGTGCTTCATCTTTCACACTCTGTCCACACCGCGAACTGATAATTGGTTAATTATTGGATTCAAGGATTCTATAACCGAACCAAACCGTACCAATTAATATATTTTAGTGTTTTTATAAAAATTTTAATATTTTATGTATTTTGATTTCAAAAAATTCAATAATTTAATATTTACTATATTTTATTTTTTATATATATGATCTAATATTTTATATTTTAAATATTTATATTTTTTAATATTTAATATTTTTCGGGTCCGATTCGAACCAACACATTCTTGAATGATTTGGGTTGGTTTGGATTTTTGACTAAAAAATTGCTAATACGAACCGAACCAAACCAATTGATTTTGATTGGTTCGGATTTGTTTTTCATGTTAATCTGATCCAAACCAACCCAAGAACACCCCTACTCAGTTGGAGGCTAACAGCCCAGTGGCATAAAAGAGGCATAACAAGCTATTCTAAAATACCTCTTTTTTCTTCAAAGTTACATCCATGCTTAACTCTTCGTCTACTCCCATCTGGTGCTTCATCTTTCACACTCTGTCCACACTGCAAAAAGGGCTTTGTAGCTTAGTCTACTAGATTTTTTTGTAGTTCGGATCCGAGTTGAATCGAACCGAACCAAACCAAACACGCTGATAATTGGTTTGGTTATCGGATTCTAGGACTCTAGAATCGAACCAAACCAATTAAGATATTTTAGTGTTTTTATATAATTCTTAATATTTAAATATTTATCATATTTTAATATTTATATTTATCTGAGAAGAAAACTATTGAGCTATGAAATCCTTTGATTTGGTGCTGAAAAAGTGAGATGGTAGATTAAGACGCGAAACCCTTTCTGCAATATGGTCAGAGAGTGAAAGACGAAGCACCAGATGGGAGTAGGCCAAGAGACATGGGTGTAATTTTGGAAAATAAAAACCAAAGAGGTATTTTGGAATACCTCATTTTCATTGCCTTTTTTCTGCGACTGGGCTGCCAGCCTCGGAATGAGTACCTGTTGGCTGAATACAAAGTTCTAAACAGCCAAGCAAATCAGGAAGTCAGTAGTAGGTAGTTCGAAAAATTTATATTTAACATAATGCAATTGAAGTTGACACATGCAAACACAAGAAGGGGGGTTGAATTGTGTTTGTTAATAATTTTAGAAAACAACCTTTTTCAAAACTATTTTCTCACACAAGAAGATTTAATCAAAAGCAAGCACACAAAAATAGATCTTTTAGAAACTTAACAAAATCAATATCAAAACCCCACAGTCATTATAAACAAATAAAGCTGTAAGAGTTTAGAGATAGAAGATTCACATAAATGATTTTATCCTGGTTCACTCTCTTCCAACCATGAGTTACGTCCAGTCCCTTCGACTTGAAAGATTTATCCACTATTTCTCCAAATAGATTACAACCAAATATTCAACACCACTCCAGGATTACAAGTATTCCTTTCTTACCAAGCCTCTCCAGGCTCTAATTCTAACAAAGAGATTTAACTTAGATCTTATTAACTCACTATGTGTGAGGATATGAAAGTTTTAGATCTACTGAATATTTTCACAATATTCAAACTAAGAGATTACAGACTTTTTCTTTTTGAAAGAATGAATAAGAGCTTGCTCTACAAATATTGTATAGGCAGGAGTTGTTGGCTAGAAAAAGTTGTTCTTCAGTATCTGAGCTCTTCTACTTATAGAGACCTTCTCCTGCTCTTGAAAAGCTTCAACGATCATTTTGAATTTCCCGTTTAGAGATAGCATAATATCCATTGTGACTGAAGCCTTGATCGAAGAAATGCTGAAATATACTCTTGGTTATCAGGATAGTACAAAATGGAGGCTCACTGCTCTGAGCATTGCAGCTTGAAAATTTTTTTCCTCCTTTGTGTACAGTCCAGCTTTTTCCAGCTATAAAGTTGTCATCGTACAAGTCATTTTTCATTTCCTCGTTGTACTTTTTGCATTTTGTATTTCGTCGATGGTATTATGATTTTCTCAAAAGGAAACAAAGCATTAACCGGATAAAACAAATGGGAAGAACAAGTATTCTATTGGAATAAATATCAATCATTTGAAATAAATTCAAGAGAACCGGATTGCATTTATTCACTTTAGAAGAATGTATAGGAGATAGAAACTCATCTACTCAAAATCTTCGTCTACTCATTTATTTGTGAGACTAAGTCTGTTCACTACTTCTATTTCACTCGTCTACTGACGTGGCATATCCTCTCGTCTATCAAGTATTTGAACTTGCTATATCTCAGGGAGTAACTTTGATTTCAGTCTAGTGACGTGGCAATTAAAGCTCATCTAGTTATTATTTTATTTTTCCATGTGTTTTATTCTATAAACAACTTCCGTCTGCTGACGTGGCAGACTGAGCGCGTCTACTTAGAAAATTTTAAGCCTCGCCTACTTAAATAAACAGAAAGTAAATTTACCAAACATTTTTGATCAGCTCGTCTATTCGATTGGACGTAAATTCTCTTTCTCAGTCCAAGCAGATATAAAGAACTTTATACAAGATTTCTCATGATTTACATGATTCAAGTAATCCTGCAAAAACTGAATAACCTTGTTAGATCTCAACTAACACTTTGCCAAGTAAATTTAATCCTTTTGTTAACATCAAAACCTAGATATTAATTAAATCCAAATCACTTTGGTTCCAACAATCTCCCCCTTTTTGATGATAACAAAAACTTAATTAAATTTGAGTAGCAAAGTCCAAGAGAGCTTACAAAGCTCCCCCTAAGATAAAGCATTCAAACTTCTAACAACACATGTATATAACTTATCAGATTAGGATTGTATCAAAGTAATTACTTATCAGGGCATGTAGACTTTGAATTAGAGTATGTAGACTCGGAATATATCAAAGCAATAAACAAATCAGTATTAAAGCATTCAAGACAACAGATATGTAGAATATTTAAAGCATAAGCAGAGACATGCATGTGCAAACAGACATATGATTTTCAAAAACTGAATTTTCTTATTAAATTTAATTCCATTTCCTTTCTCCCCCTTTTTTGTCATCGGACAAAAAGGTAAAGGAGTGGACCATCATTGTCAGTAAGAGAAAAAAAAAGGTAAATTAAGAGGAAGGTGGAGGTGAAGGAGAAGGGTTTTGGTTCAGATTCTGATCAGGATTTGGAGTAGGAGCAGGGATCTGTGTTGGCAGATTCTGGCTTTGCTAAAAGTTGACCATGATGCTTATCATCTGGTTCATCATTATATTTGTAGGGACCAGAGCCTTTGCAACCTGTTCTCTTACTTGCTCCTTCACTTCAGTTTTGATTCTTTCTTCAATAATTTTGCCAATCATCTCTTCAAAGTTTGGTGGCAGAGAGAGTGATGGTCTGGAGCTTTCAGCACTATCTTGAGTATGTGCATGACTTGGCATGGTGTCCAATGCTCTTGACTGTTGAGGTTGATCCTGAGGGTGAATAATTGTGAGAGCTAAAGGTTGAGATGAGTGCTTCTCTGAAGTGCTTGGTCTGGGAGTAGACTCAGCAACTTCCTCATGCCCAGTTACTATTTTAACAGACTCAGGTTCTACAGCAGAATATTCAACAATGATTTCTTCTTCAGTGTGCTCTGATGTAGGTGATGGAGGAGGTGAAGTAGCATACTGCAGCATCGGTTCAGGTATTTCTTTGGCCCATTGAATTGCATCTTCATTCTAAATGTGTATATTTGTAACAGGAAGGCCAAAGATATCCTTGATGATGATGAATCTATAATTTGAAATGCCGCATTTTCCTCTGACAATTGGAGTGACTTTCTTCTCTTCTTGAGTCACTCCTGAAGTGGAGGCTTCTCTTGTGCAGTGGATGACATGAGATTTCCAGAAGTCAACTGCAGGTTCCTTTTCAGAGACTTCCTCAATTGAGAGATATTGCCAAAACTCCAGTAGAGTGTAGTCAAACGGTTCTGAATTGAGGTCCAACATGATTGGCTCCTTTTCTGGCATCTTGCCTTTGAACCTTCTTCTTTTCTTGTCTTTGCCCTTGTTGTGGTCAATCATTGGTAGTCTTGGGCAAATCACATATGGCTTGATTCCTATCTAGGTTTTCTCCAATGAATGCCTTAGCCGGGTTGGAGGGACAAAATTTGAAGCCGTGTCAATTCTAAAGTGACTGAACTCCCACTTCAGCATTTCATACATTAAAGTATCAACAAGTCTGCAGTTCTGCCATACACACTGGGGTGCTTAAATGTCTGCCAACTAGTGTTTCTATCCATGATGAAGGGGACATAACTGTAGGATCCGGTTCGCTTATAGGTATCATTGGTGAGGTCTTTCTTGGCAAGGTCTATATGCCAATCTTAAATGATGTGTCTTTCAACTCCTTCAGTGAAGGGCTTGAAGGGTGGATATTTGATTAAGTTTGGATACATTTTTCTTGGTGGGAATTTCTTTTGGGGAAGGTGAGTTAGGGCAAGACCAAGATGGTTGTGGAGAGTGGATGGAAGTGGTTGTGTAATAGTAGGGACATATGGTGTTGGTACATAGCCCGGTAGGGTTATGGTCTCTGGTTCATAGTCAAATTCTGGAAGTGGATAGAAGGGTCTGGTGGAGACAGGTTCAGGTTCATGTTCATGGAATAGAATCTTCCAGTCCCTCTTAACCTTGGCCCAATTTTCAGCTTTTCCCTCATACAGAATTGATGGATCAGTATAGGGAAACCTGATTTTTCCTGATTTTAGGAAAAGGGGCACCAGGGCAAATACCACCATCTGGTTGGTTGAACCAGGGGTCATCAGCAGGGATAATGAGTTGGAATGTTAGTCTAGGAGGTAATGCTATTTGTGGTTGGTCTAGGTTGGAAATTGTTTGTGGTGAAAGGGGTGTGGGAATGTATACATCATCTATGTTTTGATTTTTATTTACATAGGATCCAGGCACAAAATCATCTTCCCTATGCTTAAAGCTTGAAACTAGGGCATCTACTGCTAACTTGACAGGATCATTAGCAAGTAAGGTTACCTCAGTTTCTATGACAGCTTTGGCTTTTCTTTGTGGTTGCCTTCTCCTAGTCAGAATAGCAGAAGTAGCAGCAGCATCAGCAGAGGTAGCAATCCTCTGTTTCTTCAACACTGAGCTGGTGGGAACCCTGTCCTCATCATCTTCATCCTCAGTATGTGACAAAAAATAAATGTTCTAAAAAACGGTGATAAAAGTTTTCTTTTCTTAAGATGAACACTCAGAACATGAATGACATAAACATATATAAATCAGCATCATCAGTTGTAGCATCAAGTCTTAAGTACAAAATACTTAGGGCCTTTATAAGAGCAGGCCATTGTCATAAGTTAAGAAGATAGAAAAGAAATACATAAACACCAAAAAGCCAAAGGTCCGGAACCACATCTCAAAAAATCGTGGCTCTCAGAAGTCAGAAATCAGAGGGACAAGGATACACTACCCATAAAAAGACACCTATAGCTGGTCTATCTAAAGGTGGCCATTAGGAAGGCCGGGATAAATGCTCCCACTCCCCGATGAGCTCTCAAGTGAAGCATCCAACACTTCCCCTCCTTCATCGGGAGAGTCATCGTCATCGTCGTCGTCATCAAGCAAATAGTACTCAGGCTCCTCATCGAAAAACTCCTCCAGATCTTCCTCCAGCAGTAAGTTAGGTACAACTCCTGGAAGTGGCTCTTCGAGCAGTGGGTGAACGTGTAACTGCCCCTAGTCGGTCAAATGTTGAAGATAGAGCCAGGTGGGTGGCAGAGATATCCTCACTGCCCGTACTATCTGAATCCTGCGGTGTGGTCCCGCCTCTGCGTTGCCCTCCAAAGAACTTATCAGTCTGGTATAGGTGGCACAGTGGGATCCCGGATGTATAACCCACGCCGCCAGGTCGTTAGCGTTCTCAAAGGTGAGGGTCCGCATCCCACTGGTGCCAAATGGGAATTGGGATCCATCTCTCTCTCTCTCTCTCTCTCTCTATATATATATATATATATAACACAATTCCATATAGGAAAAGGAAACAACAAGAAAATATACAAGAGTGAGATACCAATGTATGGATTGATCACAATAATCATATGCACGACAGAAAACATCAGATAAGCATATAGGACATATAACAAAATTCTTGAGAATAAACAAGTATAATATCAAGGGGTCTCATACCCGATCAGTCATAGTCATTTATAAAAATATGCATGACACTTCAATATTCAGGATCTAACTTAATCTCATGAGATCCCATCATCTTTCTATGAGTTGATCAAACTCAATTGCCATAATAAGGCATACGTGGTTAATTTTCCATAGCGCACTGTCCAGTACAGGATGCGGTAATCAATCTTATGGATTCCATAGCACACTGTCCAATTTAGGATGCAGCGATCAATCTTATGAATTCATTGTCCATCAAGGCACAATGCTGCCACGTGATGTGAATACCCCGCCCATCAAGGCATCACTCCTAACAATGATTGGCACGTCTGCCAAAAATGTATGAAAAATAATTGTTCTTAACGTTTTCTTTCTGTTCAATCTTTTCTTGTCGAAGCTCAAAGGCTAACGACTATTCATAAACTTCACGTTTTAAGATTATTCAACGTCAACACGGGACAGAGGGATAATAAGTTTAAAAAGACAAAAGTCTAGACGAAAAAAAAAGAAAGCAAATTTAAGAACAGAATATTTATCATCTGATATTTTTCACATCACGCGTTTCCTTTCTCAATCGGGTTCTTCAATACCTGCAAAGTGAAGAAAGCAAGTATTAAAATTAAATGAAACAAAAATATAATTGATGGTTGTTATTTATATGCCTATATGAGAAAAGCCCTTGTCTTAAACTCCACATTTCTCAAAGGAAGTCAAAACATCTTTTTTTTTTATGAACAAAAAGTATATTGATAGGAGTACAACACTCATCTTCAAAAACTTGCATTGAATTTGAAGTCATCTTAGATCATAATATCTAATTAAAATTGAAAGACACCAAGGGGATAAAATTATCTTAAATGAGGACTTATTAGTACTTAAGATGGATCAAGAACCAAGACCAAAGAACACACAAAGAAGATTATTTGCAATCTTGGAAAATATATAAATAATTACATATGTCCAATTTGCACCTGAATTGTTTGTAAAAGTTCTATCCCACGGCTAGAACCATGAGAAAATAAACTTCAAACAACATGCTTTTCATACTATGCCCTAACAATTCATAAAGTTACAATATATATATATATATGAAAATTGTTAAAAGTGATGCACATTTATTAGAAGTCTCACGATTTGTCTAGAGACTAAATGACTAGAAAAAATTAGATGTTGCAAAACATGTAAGGACAACAGAATGCTCTAGAGATAGTCAATGTGTAGATACAAGATTAAATTAAAGGGTAATATATTACGTGCTCCTTGTTGCTTAGTAAATGACTTCTTTATAAAGGAGGCAAATAGAAACTGCATCACATCTATTCTTTGAATGTGAATTCTATTCAAAGGTGTGGACTGTGGATGGCATGTCTGAGGTGGTGGGGCATTTCATTGGTTTTGCATAATAACTGCCAGATTAATTTCTTTCAATTTCTAGGATTGCCTAACTGTAGTTCAGCTAATAGAACCAAGTGGCAAACTGTGTGGTTTTCTGTTATTTGGCCAATTTGGAAGGCGTGGAATTATCAGATCATTAAGTCAACTTAAAACAGATTGGATGAAATAGTAGAATCAGTTAAGTTAAACTCTTGGCAGTGGATTACACTGTTACAACAAGGAGTGCTGGGTTTAAATATCCAGTTTCATGTTTGTTTTCTTATCTAGATGCCTGTTTGAGGTTCTTATGAGGGGATGCTCTCAGTATAATGTGTCTAGGCAGAGGGGGTAGGCATTGGCTTGGTGGAGGAGCATTCAGTCTCCTGATGGTGTTAAATTGGAGGATTTGCAAGTTGCAGCAATGATGTCTTATACAGATTCCACAGTAGCTTTGAGGGGGGTAGCTTTAGTTTATTCTGAAAGAATAAGTTTATTTGAATTGTTCAGGGTTATTATTCTGTTTGATTTTCTCTTGGTGATCCCTGTATAATGTCCCTAGCTTATGCAGCTTGTCTAGATGTTATCATATATGGTAGCTGTGTGGCATTTTTTGGGCCAAATGCAGCTATGCTTGGTAAATGGTCTGAGCTGGTTTAATGATACATGGAATTATGTGGAATTAGTTTAGTGGTGTTTTGTGGGGTGTTATGCTTGTTGAAGTGGAATGTGGGTATGTATCTGCGATGGATGAAGGTGTTTTTTAATGCTCAATAGTCAATAGCATTCAGAGGTAAACGTGTAAGAGCCATTTGTGGTTGTGGTGTTGTCTTCTTGTTGTATGTGATTATCTGTGAAGTTGATCTACCTGTTTTGTTGCTATATGCTAATTTAGCTGGTTTGCTTTTCTCTTTTTTGTTGGTTGGAATGTCCTATCCGGGTTGAGGTATCCCTTGTAGTGTACCCATTTTAATAATATATATTTTGCTTATAAAAAAAAAATAGATGAAATCCCAACATAACACCAATAACATCAGAAGACCAGAGAACACCCCCGCACATGCACAATCACCTTCACAGAGGCCAACTCACAGCCACTAACTAAAGCCCAATGAATCATTGCTTCTATGCAAACACACCACCCTTAAGATACTATTACGTCATATTACAGTTTCCAGAACAGCATCAAATCAGTGAAATTCGAACTAAAAAAAAGATTATTGAAGGAGTACATTTGTCATAGTTTGCTTATATTATAAATTGCATCCTTCTATATTTATAAATCAAAAGAAAACAAAGTCATAAGCTACCTCATGCACACAAACATATGTAAATAAATGTCAAATTCAATCGACAACCAAACCTTATATTCCCTTGAAACTTAACTTGATAATGCAAGATTTATAGGCATAACATGACCAAAGATTGGAAAACATTACATACCATAATTGTTATTTTTGATCATCATCCTATGCTTGCCCAGAGTCAGCAGGGAGTGAGAGTAGACTCTCTGTATAAATATGACACTCTTCAGCAGCTCTTTGATGATGTAGCAGCTCCCCTTTGCCATTGAGTTTTGCTAATCCGATATTTGAGTATCCAACAATGTGACCAGCTTTAGTGAAGTATATGGGGTTAAAGTAGAAGCAAGGAAGAGGACTTGCATCATGTTGAGGAACACAAAAGCACTTAGTCCAAGATGACTTCACTTTATATTCTTTCATCATCCATACCACAGCAAAACCTGGCAGCTGCCTTCGAAAACACAACAGACAGAGACATCCACCAATTACCCCCAATGTTGGTATACAATCACTGACAAAACCATCATCTGGCAGAGGTATCTTGGCATAATTCCTTTCAGTAAAATCAAAGACATCAATTACTTTAACTGATTCTTCACCAACTGTAGTAGTATTCAACCAATGAATAGCCCCTTTAAAAAATAATAATGGCAGTTGTTGGTATCTTGTAGCACGATAATCCTTAATAGAATAAAATTGTTTCCATGAATTGCTTCTCATGGAAAATAACTCAAATCCGTCAAAACATTTGCAATCTCTGGAGTACCCCCGAATCCATGCTATAACTACAAAGTAATCATCAGTTAATGCGTCATACTCGAAACTATAGCTAGCACATATGGAGTGGTCTCGTAAGCAAGGAAGTGTGGACCCAATTTTAGAGTATGTAAGTGTTCTGTGGATTCCGTTTGATGGGTTCCACACAAGCAGATTTTTGGGAGGCCATGGAGATGATCCTTCAGGGCCATGTCCTAAAAGGATAAACCCTCTGCAAACACCCAAAATATGAAGATAATCTGCTTCTAGTGGTGACTGAAACGGAGAAACCAACTTTACAGAATGAACTAATTCTATTGATCCCTCTGGGTCTATTGATCGAATTTGGGCTTTATTAGAATCAACAATAGACACGGAGAAAACAAGTTGTGGAGTGTGAGAAGATGCAGTTAGGTCATAATGTAATTTGGCAAAGTTGACATCGGAAATCAAAGACAACCATGACTTAGATACACACTTGAAACGAACCAGTGACTTCACTGGCAATCTCAATAGAATTTCCCATATCAAGTGTTCATGGAGGTTTGGCTTGCTCTCCATACTCCTTGCTTCCATCTGTATGAAATGAAATTTTGATATCACAAAAACAGATATATACAGAATATTAAAATCTTTTTACCGTTTAACCATCAATCAAAATAAACTAAATTTGTCAATAAACTAAAATAGCTTGAGAAATATCAATCAACTATTAATCAAATCTTTTGAAATCATTAACCGATCAAATCTTTCTCTTTCTAACTGGTCAAATCTTTATTTGAGATTATCTATTTTAAATCTATTTAAAATTTAAAAATAAAAACAGAAAATGCATTACTATCCATCCGTAACAGAAGGAACTAACTGGTAGCGCACTTTCTTCATTTCACTAAACTTCAATAAACTAAAATATCTTGAGAAATATCAATCAACTATTAATCAAATCTTTTGAAATCATTAACCGATCAAATCTTTCTCTCTCTAACCGATCAAATCTTTATTTGAGATTATCTATTTTAAATCTATTTAAAATTTAAAAATAAAAACAGAAAATGCATTACTATCCATCCGTAATAGAAGGAACTAACTGGAAGCACACTTTCTCCATTTCACTAAAGTTCAATAAACTAAAATAGCTTGAGAAATATCAATCAACTATTAATCAAATCTTTTGAAATCATTAACCGATCAAATCTTTTTCTCTCTAACCGGTCAAATCTTTATTTGAGATTATCTATTTTAAATCTATTTAAAATTTAAAAATAAAAACAGAAAATGCATTATTATCCATCCGTATTAGAAGCAACTAACTGGCAGCGCACTTTCTCCATTTCACTAAACTTTTGAGTGGAAACAAAACAATCTACGGCGCACAAAAATGTTTTTGAATACTTACTTTCAAAAAAAAAAATTATTACTTATGGTGTGTTTGATATAGGGGAAAATAAAAAAGAGAGAAAATGATATGAGAGAAAAGATGATTTTCTCTTGTTTGGTAAGCAAGAAATAGAGAAGAGATGAGAAGTTGGGTTTATTTTCTCCGGAGAAGAAAATGAAGAAAAAAAAGAGATTGACAAGTTAAATTACTTTTCTACTTTTTTAATTGAATTATATTAATAATTAAATTAAATTGAATTAGATTGACAGTTTAATTAAATTGAAATTAATAAAGTAATTATATTAAACTAATAAATTTTATTAGTTAAAATAAATTAAATCACTTAAATTAGTTTAAATGACTATTTTTAAATTAACTTAATTAATGAAATTTAAATATTTGTATATATTTTTTAGTTAAGGTTATTTTTATCTTTTTAAAAACAACTATTTTTCTCTATTCTCACTTTCTGTCCAATCAAACAAATGGGAGAGAGAATACACTTCTTTCTTCTATATTTCTCTTTTATTTTTTTTGCACCAAACAACACATCAAACTTACTGTTTCTCACTTATTTCTGTTTTCTCATATTTTTTCTCACATCTTTCTCTCTTCTCATTTTCTTCTCAAAGTATTAGTCATGCCAATATGCCATGCATATAAAAAATTAAAAATTCAAATATATCTACGTCCAAAAAATAAATTAATTCAGATTCTTTAAAAAAAAAATTGGATATGTCTATCTAATCAATCTTCTATCTATCTATATGCTATATCTATATACCCATCCTCTATGTTTTGCAATCAGAAAATTAAAATCTGTTTTTACCGTTTAACCATCAAGCAAAAGAATTGAAGTCAACTATTAATCAATCAAATCTTTTGAAATTATTAACTGTTAATCTTTAATTAAATCTTCTCTGCTATCTTTTCGCTAACTAAAATCTGTTGTGTAAACTATCAAGAGAAGATGACAATGAGACGAAGATTTATTAAACTCGGATATATCATATCACCATATACCTATCTATATTCAAGGGGTGCCCATGGATCGAGTTGGGTTGGGTTTAGTGGATTTTGGCACCCAACCCAGTCAAATTTGAGTGAGTTGGGTTGGGTTTGTCAAAAAAAATTATGAAACCCGAACCAACCCAACCCGACCATTTATGGGTTGGGTTGGGTGGGTCGTCGTGTCTGGCAACAAACACGCAGATGTTCATTTATGGGTCAGGTTGGGCCAGGTCTGTAGGACCTATCGGGCAAGAAAACATGAAAAAATGTCAAAAACACAAGTAAACATGTTTAAAACTTAAAATTACATCAACAACCATGAACTAAAAGAACCAATGAAGGTTGGTCCAGTTGGTAAGGATACAACTCATGACCCACAAAGTCGTGAGTTCGAATCCCACTACCAATGTGAGAATCTCGTTGGTGGATAATCTGTAAGTACATCTTTAAGCGCTCTTTGAGCTTTGAGGCCTACACCGACCCTGGTGAGCCCCCGGGACCCAACTCACCTAAACTTTTCTTCATAAAAAAAAAACATTTTTTATCTTATAAAACATGGTTACTAAACGTATAACTAACGTCATATAACACGAATGTAACATGTTTTATATTAGAAGGTTATTTTATTTTTAAGTTGTACGAATGTTACTCATGAGGTTTTTGCATCTTCTTACAGTTGCTTGCTGAAGCATGGTCCCCTGATACCTTTCAGAAGAGGACAAAAGTTTAGGACACATTTTCTCTCTCCTCCTAGACGTGTTAGCACTGATTGGTTGTGGGCCTCATGCGCATGCCTAGGGATCTGGTTTCCTACATTTCTGGAAATGAGCCAGGGTCTTGAATTTAATATTAATAAAGGCTGGCCCAAAAAGGATGATTGAGGCTTTTATAAACCCTTAGCAACCCTAGGAAATGACACTTCACTCTTACACTGAGAAATTTTCTGTTTTCTAACCTAAGGGAGAGTAGCCGAAAGTTCCTCTACCTCTTTCACCATTGTTCTGCATTTTCGAGTCCACCGTTGTAATGAACTTCTTTTCATTTTCATTTCTTAGATTGTTTAAGCTCATCATGAGCTAAGCTTGTTGTAGCTATGGGGATGTAATCATGTAATGGATGCTTAGCTGAAATTTATGTCATGTTATGTTTATGCATTTTCTCTTAACTTGCATCTAATGCTATTTGTTTAAGCCTGATCAACTTGAATGAGTGTTGATCGAGCTTGCTAAGTTTGGAAAAACTAAGTTTAGTGGAACTAATTAAGAGATAAGGACTAAGTCATTAATTGGAAAATTAAATGATGTTGAATAGATTAGGGATAATTATTCAAGTCCTTAAACTAGCTGGAACGATCTTATTAAGAAGAGGGTGTAATTAATATGAATCTAGAAATACAAAGCATTTAATGAACCTCATCTTTCAAGTGTTGGAAAACACAATTTTTATTTCCTAGAGTTAAATGCTACAGCATACGCAGAGCATAAGCTAAGCTAAGCATAAATTACTAGGGAAGCATACCTGATAATCCGCTGGCTTATCATGTTTTAGCTATTATTTTAGAGTGGATTTCATCAATTAAATTTTGTTTAATGCTTGATTTAACCCAAATTAGACTTTATTATCCTATTTTGATTATTTTAGAGTCAATGTGTGCATTTAATTAACTTTAATTAGATTTTAGTTGATTTTCTCATGATTCTCCTATCTTAATTTTTAGGAAGATATCAAGAATGAAGAAGAAGGATTGCTGTTAAATTGGAGTTTGCAATTGAATTAAATTTTGCAAGTGAAAGAAAAGAAAGAAAGGTGAATATAATTGCTAGAGGATAGCACATTCAAGGAGCAAATTATGGAAAGCAATTTACATGGATAAGATTTGGTTGATCAATTACTGTTTGAATTGAACCTGAATTTATGAAGGTGGCCCTACGTGAGTGTGGTTTTGAATTTTAGAATTAAATAAAAAGAATGGGGAGCACTTGATCAAATATAGCTTCACCAAAAATCATGTGAAGCAATTTTCAGAAGGGTCCCACGCGATGCATTCTTGATTAAATATTGATATTGATATATATTGGATAAAAGATAGGATAGCATCAGCCATAAATAGAAGTTTGGTCAACTTGAATGGACTTACGTATGGGCCAAGAAAAGTATTCCAAATTGAATTGAATTAGAAGATTGCACTATATATAAATAGAAGGTGCACAGGAAGTAGGTACAGGAACGAGTGCAGCGTAGCAACACAGTACCGCGGATAGCCACGGTTCAGCAATGGAGTTTGCTTATTATTTTCTTCTTCTTGTTATTTCTTTGATGGCTGAGTAGTTGTTTTGTTTTTAGGATTGTGCAATGCCCTTTGACATTATTATGATGAATATTGGATTTTTCCCTTTTGTTAATGTTTGATTCATTGATTTGGTTCTTATTGTGCTTTATCCACGTGAATTGGCTGATCACCTTTTTGCATGTCTTAGATATTCTAGGGATGAACTTAGCAGTGAACCTAAGTATTGGATCCATAGGAATTGAACTTAGGACTTAAATCACGAGAGTTAGAAACGGTCCTTCGAGGGTACCATTGAATTATCATAAATCGTAATGGGTTCAATTTAAATACAATTACCACGAGAGTAGGGGTTGGTTTAATTGAGCACGGTTCTTGTATCTCGAGAGGGAACATTAACTAAGTTAGGATGATTCACCTTCAATTGAGTTAAATATTAATAAAGGGGTAGTCAATTAGATTTCATAATTTGTCATTGTGGTAGTCTCAATCCTAGAAATCTCTTCTCATATTTAAAAACAAAAAATATTTGATTTTGATTTCTTTTATTGTTTCTTTTATTTTCTTGAAATCTATTCACACTTATTTCTTAGTCTAAAATAGTTGTTTAATTTGTGAAGTGGTACTTGGTTTCCCAATCCCTGAGTTCGATACTCGGTAATTTACTTGTCGTTTTAATTATTACATGCATCGATCCGTAGACTTTTCCTGGAGCCCATCAAGTTTTTGGCGTCGTTGTTGGGGATTGGCACTATCAATATCATTAGTAACAAAGAATACAACTACTTTAGACATTATTTTTTCTATTTTGTATATATTTGATCTTTTCTTTTGAGTTTTGTTTGTGTTTGGTGGATGCCACACATGGACCATTGTTTCTATCTAAACAGGGAATCTCAAATTGATTGGATCGTGCTTGATTGTATAGTTGATAAGCATGTGAAGATATACTCCAAGGAGGAATGGAGATCCTATTTGTCATCCTTACAACCACCACCATACATTAAGCTGGATCCCGAGGTGCTGGAATCACTTTGGGATATAGATGCTCAACATTTGATCCAGAGCATAGAGCGTAGCAAGGAGGAATTTAGTGTCATGATTCAAAGGCATAAAATGCATAAGAAACGTTCTCAATTGGTAGCGGAGATGCTAAGTAACAACTTTCAGAGGTTAGAAGAGCAAGCTGGTGAATTTTCTAAATTGCTAGCAGAAAAGCCGCACGAGACTCAAATTGAAGAGAATGTTGTTGCCAATATGGACTTAAATGAAGATGAAGTTGTGGTGGAAGATGATTCAAGAAGAGAGGATCATGAAGAGGAGTGCAAGGAGGAAATAACTCTTATTGTTCCTTTGCAAGGGACAAATGAAACAAATCATGTGAAAAATACTTCTCTCGCCAATCCTATTGAGGAGCCTCAAAATCCTGAGTTGGATAAATATGTTGGTTTTCATGCATGTGTGGATGTTACAAAGTTGGTGCCTACAATTTGTCTATCACATTACTTAGTAAAAATACCAACTTTGGAGTTCAAGTCCTTGCCTGAGAATTGGGAGTTTTCATCAACAGCGGCAAAGGCTCTAAGGTCGCCTCAAAAAGTTATGGTTCTAGTGCTTCATGGAGAAACTAATTACATAAAGGTCATTCTTTGAGTAGGTGACTTACCATTTGACCCGGGAGGAAGTGGGCTCATAATAGCACTTAGAGAAGTACATAGAATCTCATCACACTTGCTTCTTCCATCTCCACTCCATAAGCCATGGGATCCGGGAGGATGGTCTTACATCTTGGGCATCTCTTTGTCATTTTACCACAAGCTATGGGATCCGGGTGGAAGCGTCTTCAATGAGTTTTTCTAAACATTCTCTTTTTAATTATTTTGTTTTTCTTTACTTGAGTCATATGTGTGTGAGTCTTCTGTCGGTGAGCTTGAATGGATTTTATTAAATTTATCATAAATGGATTGCATGATAAATATTGATTTTTGATGATTTCCCCTAATTATTTGAAAATTGAAAATTGATCCCCATGTGGAAAATTGAAAATTGAACTTTGAGAAATTTTATTGTGATTGCATAATTTATGATAAGTTTGGGGTGAAGGGATGCACACATTAGGGATTGTATCTCATTTAAATAATTTGCTAAAAATGTCCAGGTGAGGAATTTGAGCCTCCAACATTGTTTTTAAATTGTGTGAATCGCTTTTAAGTTTCACTTTCCCGGATTTGCTTGAATCTCTTCATGGTTTGCATGATTATATGTTTGCATCAAATGATTTAGGAAATTTTCTTTGAAATGGCTACTTGGCCTAAAAAGAACCATCCCTAATGCATGTTCCCGAGTTAACCACATTGAGCCTAATAAGCCTGTTGTTTCTTGATGACCTTATGTTATAAGCCAAAAATCCGGAAAAACCAAGTTAACCAAATCTTAGGATTTAGGAGAGCATGGAAGCTTAGCAAGATAAGGGTTGTAAGAAACTAAGTTTGGGGTGACTACAAGGATTTGATATGTTATTTTAGGATGAGAAAAGGAAAAAGATAAAGGTTGAAGCCAAAGGCAAAAAGAAAAAGAAGAAAAGTTCAAAAATATCAAAAAAGGGTATTAAAAGGAAAAGGTTGTAGCCACCCAAATATATATATATATATATATATATATATATATATGTATATATATATATATATATGTATATATAGATAGATAGATAGATAGATAGATAGATAGATAGATAGATAGATAGAAAAAGGAATGAGTGGAAATTCAATGTGTAAAAAATTTCATTCTCTCTTAGTTCCTAGGGACTTAAGCCTAGTACCTTTGAATATCCTACCTTTAGCCAGGCCCCATTACAACCTTTAAAAGACTTTTTGATGTTGCATGCATGTTTTCGTGGGAATTATTTTTAAGATAAAAATCAAATTCATGGAAAGTGCTATTAAAATGTGAAATTGAGTGAAAGATGATAACCTAGACACTTGAGTGAATGAGTGAATTACTAAATGCCCTTGTGAGGAAGGCAAATGTTTGAAATTGGTGATCTCCCTTTTGTGTGTAACTTGGATCCTTTGCTTAGATTGATGATTGCACTTATGATGAAATTATCTTTATTTGAAGTAAATGAATTTGGGGATTAAGGATTACTATAATGAAATAGGGGTAAACATTGATTGGAATTGTATTGATTTTTTTTTTTTGCATGAAGCATGTGTAAGGTTTGATTGAATCCATTGAGCTTGCCAAGTTTTGAGTCTTTTTGATTTTTAGTTTGCTTGAGGACAAGCAAAGATTAAGTTTGGGGTATTTTGATAATCCGCTGGCTTATCATGTTTTAGCTATTATTTTAGAGTGGATTTCATCAATTAAATTTTGTTTAATGCTTGATTTAACCCAAATTAGACTTTGTTATCCTATTTTGGTTATTTTAGAGTCAATGCGTGCATTTAATTAATTTTAATTAGATTTTAGTTGATTTTCTCATGATTCTCTTATCTTAATTTTTAGGAAGATATCAAGAATGAAGAAGAAGGACTGCTGTTAAATTGGAGTTTGCAATTGAATTAAATTTTGCAAGTGAAAGAAAAGAAAGAAAGGTGAAGATAATTGCTAGAGGATAGCACATTCAAGGAGCAAATTATGGAAAGCAAATTACATGGATAAGATTTGGTTGATCAATTACTATTTGAATTGAACCTGAATTTATGAAGGTGGCCCCACGTGAGTGTGGTTTTGAATTTTAGAATTAAATAAAAAGAATGGGAAGCACTTGATCAAATATAGCTTCACCAAAAATCATGTGAAGCAATTTTCACAAGGGTCCCACGCGATGCATTCTTGATTAAATATTGATATTGATATATATTGGATAAAAGATAGGATAGCATCAACAAGAAATAGAAGTTTGGTCAACTTGAATGGACTTGTGTATGGGCCAAGAAAAGTATTCCAAATTGAATTGAATTAGAAGATTGCACTATATATAAATAGAAGGCGCACAGGAAGTAGGAGGGGGGAGCAGCGCCGTATAGGAACCAGCGCAGCGTAGCAACACAGTACCGCGGATAGCCACACTTCAGCAATGGAGTTTGCTTATTATTTTATTCTTCTTGTTATTTCTTTTATGGCTGAGTAGTTGTTTTGTTTTTAGGATTGGGCAATGCCCTTTGACATTATTATGATGAATATTTGATTTTTCCCTTTTGTTAATGTTTGATTCATTGATTTGGTTCTTATTGTGCTTTATCCATGTGAATTGATTGATCACCATTTTGTATGTCTTAGATATTCTAGGGACGAACTTAGCAGTGAACCTAGGTATTGGATCCATAGGAATTGAACTTAGGACTTAAATCACGAGAGTTAGAAGCGGTCCTTCGAGGGTACCATTGAATTATCATAAATCGTAATGGGTTCAATTTAAATACAATTGCCACGAGAGTAGGAGTTGGTTTAATTGAGCACGGTTCCTGTATCTCGAGAGGGAACATTTACTAAGTTAGGATGATTCACCTTCAATGAGTTAAATATTAATAAAGGGGTAGTCAATTAGATTTCATAATTTGTCATTGTGGTAGCCTCAATCCTAGAAATCTCTTCTCATATTTAAAAACAAAAATATTTGATTTTGATTTCTTTTATTGTTTCTTTTATTTTCTTGAAATCTATTCACACTTATTTCTTAGTTCGATACTCGGTAAATTACTTACCGTTTTAATTATTACTTGCTTCGATCCGGTACACTTGCCGGAACCCATCAATACCAATGACTGTTTAATCCCAATTGTTAACAACAACCATTTCAAATCTCCTGTTATTAATTCTATCTTTTTTACAAAAGTTCAATTTAAATCATTGTCACTAAACACACAATATTTTGTCACCTAAATCTTAACTATTAAGAACAATTACTCTAAATCTTGGTAATTGCTACAACATTATAATCCTTGTAGGAACGATCTTACTTACTCTTTATTACTTATTGTGATTGTGTATACTTGCACATGTTTAAGACATGTTTTTAAGGCAATAGTAAGTAAACCAATAAATTTATGCTTTCGTCAATTAATTAGTAACAAAATCCTCTGCCAAGAAAAAATTGTAACAAAATATGTTTTTTTTATGTTTTTTTATAAAAGCTTTTTATCACCATTATTAATATTATTAAATATTAAATTAATTTGTTTTAATAATAATTTTACAGGTGAAATTATATATGGCAGAAAATCTTTTAAATAATTTAAATATGACATGTTTAAATATGATTATTTTAATGGATTTTACATATTACTCGTGCATATATTTCACCCAGTGCGTTGCACGGAGGGACGGAGCCAAACTTGAATTGTTGGAAGGGCTAAGTATAAAAATTAATATTCATCCAATAAATATATATATGCATCAAATTTCATGCAAAATATTCATAATTATATATTTTAAAATGTTAATTACTTTAGTAATATATCAAAACATGGAACACGTGCCTCTTTTACATGTCATGAAAATCATCTATAATGGAATCTATACTAAACTTTTTAGCATACCCCAAACATTTCAATAGTATATATATATATATATATATATATATATATATATATATATATATATATTCATTTATTTATAATAAAAAATTCAGGGAGGGCCATTGCCCCCCCCCACCCACCCACCCATAACATACATCCGTCCCTGGTTTCACGGGTCATAAATACTAGCTTAAAAACTTTTTTCATCATAGTATTTCATATTGGCTCTTAATTGATTTCCGCTTGAGGTTAGCCATTATTAATTTTTCATTTTAATTATGACATCTAATCAAACTTAATCACTAAGTGATTTACGTCAAAACCTTTAACAAAACCATATGCAAAAGATTACATATTCATCAAAACTTATTTCTTCGAGCTTATACTTTGGTGGAGAGATTCTTGAAATCTTCATGGAAGCACATCTCTTTCTCTTTATCATCTACAATCCCTACAATCTCCTCATTTTTTATGATGACAACTCTTTTGAATCGTTGACAATTCTTCTTTGCTTTGGAATCATAAGGTTTTGATTAAACTTGGGAATATGTGTATCAATATCTTCAAAGAATTGAACTCCCCCTCCTGCAAAACAATCACAAAAGCGCGCATTTTCTCCTCCTTTGGCATTATAAAAAAAAAGCATGTAATATTGGAGAGAAAGACACAATATTCACAAATAATGATAATCATAATAAGGATGTCATACATGCGTATAAAAATTTCAGATATAATCCAAAGCATGCATACTAGTAATATAACATCCAAACATAATAAGTCCATCATAGTCATACAAACACCAAAAGAGGTGCACCAGATAGGAGTAGGTCAAGAGTCAAGCACGAGTGTAACTTAAAAAAAAAATAAAAATAGGTATTTTGGAATACTTCATTTTGATTGCCTTTTTTCTGTGAGTGGGCTGGCAGCCTCCAACTGAGTACCTGGTGGTTGAATACAAGGTTCCAAACAAACAAGCTACTCAAGAAGCCAGTGGTAGGTAGTTCAAAAAATTTATATTTAACATATTACAATTTCTTGCACTTTGAGGTTATCAAACAATAGATAGGACCCTTACTGATATAGATATTAGGCGTGACACCATATTACAGTTTTCTATTGTTTGGTAAGCAAGAGAAATAGAGAGGAGAGAAGAAATTGGGTGGGACCCACCTAAAGTTTTATTATCTTCAAATATGAGAAGAAAATGAAGAAAAAGAGATATTGACAAGTTAAATTACTCTTCTACCTCTTTTAATTGAATTATGTTAATAATTAAATTAAATTGAATTAGATTGATTGTTTAATTAAATTGAAATTAATAAAGTAATTATATTAAACTAATAAATTTTATTAGTTAAAATAAATTAAATAAATTAAATTAATTTAAATGATCTGATTTTTAAATTAACTTAATTAATGAAATTTAAATATTTGTATATGTTTTTTAGTTAAGGGTATTTTTGTCTTTTTAAAAACAACTATTTTTCTCTCTTCTCACTTTCTGTCCAATCACACAAAGGGAAGAGACAGAATACACTTCTTTCTCCTTTGTTTCTCTTTTATTTCTCTTACACCAAACAACACATCAAATCTACTATATTTCTCACCTATTTCCCTTTTCTCATATTTTTTCTCACATCTTTCGCTCTTCTCATTTTCTTCTCACAACCAAACAAAGCATTAGTCATGCCAATATGCCATGCACATAAAAAATTAAAAATTCAAATATATCTACGTCAAAAAAAATCAGATTCTTTCAAAAAAAAATATATATGTCTATCTAATCAATCTTCTATCTTTCTATATGCTATATCTATATACCCATCCTCTATGTTTTGCAATCACAAAAATAAAATCTGTTTTTACCGTTTAATCATCAAGCAAAAGAATTGAAGTCAACTATTAATCAATCAAATCTTTTGAAATTATTAACTGTTAATCTTTAATTAAATCTTCTCTGCTATCTTTTCGCTAACTAAAATCTGTTGTGTAAACTATCAAGAGAAGATGACTATGAGACGAAGATCTATTAAACTCGGATATATCATCTCACCATATATCTATCTATATTCAAGGGGTGTCCATGGGTCGAGTTGGGTTGAGTTCAGTGGATTTTGGCACCCAACCCAGTCAAATTTGAGTGGGTTGGGTTCGGTTTGTCAAAAAAAATTATGAAACCCGAATCAACCCAACCTGACCATTTATGGGTTGGGTTAGGTGGGCCGTCGTGTCTGGCAACAAACACGCGGATGTTCATTTATGGGTCGGGTTGGGTCAGGTCTGTAATGCCTATCAGGGCAGAAAACGTGAAAAAATGTCAAAAACACAAGTAAACATGTTTAAAACTTAAAATTACATCAACAATCATGAACTAAAAGAACCAATGAAGGTTGGTCCTGTTGGTAAGGATACAACTCATAACCCACAAGGTCGGGAGTTCGAATCCCACTACCAATGTGAGGCCCACCCTGACCATGGTGAGCCCCCAGGACCCAACTCACCTAAACTTTTCTTCATAAAAAAACATTTTTTATCTTATAAAACATGGCTACTAAACATATAACTAACGTCATATAACACGAATGTTACATGTTTTATCTTAGAAGGTTATTTATTTTTAAGTTGTGAAAATGTTACACATGAGGTTTTTGCTTCTTCTTACGGTTGCTTGCTGAAGCATGGCATAAACGTTGGAACTAGGTCTCCGAATGTTGCACTATAGAATTCCCATGATACCTTTCAGAAGAGGACAAAAGTTTAGGACACATTTTCTCTCTCCTGCTGGACGTGTTTGCACTGATTGGTTGTGGGCCTCACGCCCGCGCCTAGGGATCTGGTTTCCTACATTTCTGGAAATGGGCCAGGGTCTTGAATTTAATATTAACAAAGGCTGGCCCAAAAAGGATGGTTGAGGCTTTTATAAACCCTTAGCAACCCTAGGAAATGACACTTCACTCTTACACTGAGAAATTTTCTGTTTTCTAACCTAAGGGAGAGTAGCCGAAAGTTCCTCTACCTCTTTCACCATTGTTCTGCATTTTCGAGTCCACCGTTGTAATGAACTTCTTTTCATTTTTATTTCTTAGATTGTTTAAGCTCATCATGAGCTAAGCTTGTTGTAGCTATGGGTATGTAATCATGTAATGGATGCTTAGCTGAAATTTATGTCATGTTATGTTTATGCATTTTCTCTTAACTTGCATCTAATGCTATTTGTTTAAGCCTGATCAACTTGAATGAGTGTTGATCGAGCTTGCTAAGTTTGGAAAAACTAAGTTTAGTGGAACTAATTAAGAGATAAGGACTAAGTCATTAATTGGAAAATTAAATGATGTTGAATAGATTAGGGATAATTATTCAAGTCCTTAAACTAGCTGGAACGAGCTTATTGATGGGCGTGAATCCGCAAGTGAACGACTTTGTCGTCAAGTAATAAAAAGATCGAACCCAAAGAGACCGTGATCTTAAATGACAATCAATTATTAAATCAATTAAACTGGACAAGAAAAAAAGATTTGGAAAAGATTTGGTTTTTAAAAGATTAACTAACAAATCAAATATCTAAAACGCAATCAAACAAAATCGCAATCAAATCAAATATGGGGGTTTTCAAATCAAAAGAGATCTCCAGGAATTGGGTTACCAACAAGACTGCTCATGTTACTAAATTGACTACCCCTCTTGTTAATTATCGAAATTTGCTTTGAAGGTGAATTTATCCTAAATAAGTTAATGTTCCCTCTCGGGATACAAGAACCGTACCTGATTAAACCAACCCCCATCTCGTGGTAATTGAATTTAAATCAAACTCTTTAAGCTTTGTGACAACTTAGTGAACCCTAGAAGGACGGCTTCTAACTCTCATGATTTAAGTCCTAAGTTTGATTCCTATAGATCCGATACCTAAGTTCACCGCTAGGTTCCTCCTTAGAGTATCTATGACATGCAAATAAGTGCGCACCAAATTCACAAGTAATTCATGCAATAGGAATTAAATCGAAAGCGAATTGAAATTAAAAAGAAGTAAAACGTCAATTCATAACATAAAACAAATCTTGGGCATAGCCCCAATCTTGGCCAGGCCGTGACAAATTCTGTCTTGGAAAATTTGGCATTGGTTGGCCTGTCACGGCCGTGATGGCCATCACGGCCGTGACAGGTTCTGACTTTTGTGTACTTTTCTTTTCAGCCTTGCTCGATCATGGCCGTGATGGCTGTCACGGCTAGGCCGGGATGAGCTCTGTTTGGCTCAGTTTTCTTGCTTTTCAAGCTCCGTCTTCATGCAAGCTCCATCAAGGGGTATCTTGAACATTTTAATCTTCAATCCCTGCACATAAACACCACAAAATCACCTTACCCGTTCCAAGGTAAAAACTAACAAAAATCAAATTAAAAATACCTAAACTACATGAAAATGCATGCAATATGATAAAGAAATATGAGGTGTAATCACACTCATCACTTATTAAGAAGAGGGTGTAATCAATATGAATCTAGAAATAGAAAGCATTTAATGAACCTCATCTTTCAAGTGTTTGAAAACACAATTTTTATTTCCTAGAGTTAAATGCTACAGCATACGCTAAGCATATGCTAAGCTAAGCAGAAATTACTAGGGAAGCATACCAATGATTGTCAATTGTTAACAACAACCATTTCAAATCTCCTGTTATTAATTCTGTTTTTATTTACAAAAGTTCAATTCAAATCATTGTCACTAAACACACAATATTTTGTCACCTAAATCTTAACTATTAAGAACAATTGCTTTGAATCTTGGTAATTGCTACAGCATTATAATCCTTGTGGGAACGATCTTACTTATTCTTTATTACTTGTTGCGATTATGTATACTTGCACATGCTTAAGACATCTGTTTTTAAAACAACAGTAAACAAATAAATTTATGCTTTCGTCAAATAATCAGTAACAAAATCCTCTGCCAAGAAAAAATTGTAACAAAAATATGTTTTTTTTAATGTTTTGTATAAAAGCTTTTTATCACAATTATTAATATTAAATAAATTTGTTTTAATAATAATTTTACAAGTGAAATTAGATAAGGCAGAAAATCTTTGAAATAATTCAAATATGACATGTTTAAATATGATTATTCTAATGGATTTTACATATGACTCATGCATATATTTCACCCCGTGCGTTGCACGGGTCATAAATACTAGTTTAAAAACTTTTTTCATCATAGGCATTTCATATTAGCTCTTATTTGATTTCTGCTTGAGGTTAGCCATTATTAACCTTTTCATTTTAATTATGACATCTAATCAAACTTATTCACTAAATGATTTACATCAAAACCTTTAACAAAACCATATGCAAAAGATTATATATTCATCAAAACTTATTTCTTCAAGCTTATACTTTGGTGGAGAGATTCTTGAAATCTTCATGGAAGTACATATGAGAGAACTCTTTCTCTTTATCATCTACAATCTCAACAATCTTCCCATTTTTGATGATGACAACTGTGACACCCTTAACCCGAGCATCACATTAACTACTTTATTTTAAAATAAAATAACACATTTAGCGAGTTGTCGATTCACTTTCGGAAACTTAAGACTTTCAGCTTCCTAAAAAAAAATGTTTTCTTCCCAAACAATTTAAAGCATAAACAATATACACGTAACTCAGGCAAGAGATACTGATATTCATCATAGTCATTAATTCTTAAACCTTTGTAATGACATACCCTTTTGACAGAATTTACAGAGTGAAAAAGTTGATGTGACACACTTCATGATTACAAGTTAAAGGTAAAGACTAAACATCAATTTTCAGAAACAAAATATATCATCCATACCACACTACCCCAAAAGAAAGTTCCTAAAAGATGGTTCGACCTAATGATACCCATTAGGGAGACCTTGACGGCCATCCCCGCCTCTGGGAGGTACATCTAGTGCAGCCACCTCCACCCATACTCCCTCACCGGGAGCGTCATCATCATCGTCGTCTCCAAAAGGATGATATTGGGGCTCCTCCTCTACCAACTCCTCCGGGTCCTCCTCTATCGGCGAAACAGGAGCTACCTCTGGCTGAAGCTAAACCTGGGGAGGATCAAGAACCAAAAGACCCTGGTTTGCCAAGTGCTGCAAGTAAATCACCATGAGTGGTAATGTGATGTGGACGGTCTCAACTGTGTGAACGCGCCTCAGGGCTGCTTCTTCTGAACCGTCTATCGTGCAAACGGGTCCCGTGTAAGTCGTAGTGTGGGATCCTAGGCGGAAAGTCCACGCGACGGGGTCGTCCGCGTTCTCAAATAGCAGGTCCGTGATCAGGAATGCTCCAACCGAATCATTGCTGGGTCCATCTATTCTCAAGTATTAAATATATATATATATATATATATATATATATATATATCATAAAAAAAGGGAAAGCAACAAAATGCAAGGGTGAGATACCAATATATGGATGAATTATGACGACTACATGCCCAAGCACAAAACAACAGGTACAGATAAATATTCATATTCAACATTAAATTATCAAATAAAAGCATAACGTCAAAGCATCATCGTTGTTTTGAAAACATATGGCACTTCTATATTTTAACTTTCAATCCTAATCTCCGGAGATCCCGAACTTCTTTTCATTTGAGCTGATTAGGCTCTTTCATGACTCATCGCCAACGAAAGAAACAATGGTAAACTTAAACATGGCTCATTGCCCAACTCCTGGCGCAATGGTCAACTTAATCATGGCTCATTGCCCAAACTCCTAGCGCAATGGTCAACTTAAACATAGATCATTGTCCATTAAGGTACAATGGTCAACTTAGGCACGTCTGCCAAGAATAATAATGCTTGTAAAAATCATTTTATTTTCACAGCTTCTCTTTGTGCTTCATTATTTCCTTCATCGAGGCTCAAGGCTCACGACGATCCATACATTTTCAATATTTTAAAACTATTTACTGTAAACACGGGACATTTCCGTCCGAGTGTCCAATCACAAGACCCTTAGACCTGTGCACTAGTCTAGAACATTGTGGTCGTAGAAAACAATCTTCACCTTTAACTTGTTCACCACCTTTCATCATAACGTGTATAAGACACATAGTCCACAACAACGTTTACAGGACACTCAGTCCACAACAACGTGTATCGACGTGCTTTCAGAACACTAGTAGCCGACGTCTCGATTCTAGGTTCACTATTCAATGTTCTTTTTTGTTCAGTGAAAACAATTACAAAACCAAACTCTTCTGTAACTTATCCAAGTTATCAGATATTTTCTTTTTGAATAAAGTCTTTTAAAGAAAAACTTTTCCTTTAAAATTCTTTTGTTTAAAACTTTAAATTTTTGGAAAAATCCATTCTATTTCCAAAAATCTATAAATTTTGCTTTTCTTCAAATTCACACATAACATACACTCATATCAACCTCCACTAGAACATATTCACACAAATTCACACAATTGAATCCATTTGTTCATTAATAAGGTTCATTACTCCTACAATGAATATGACAAATTACAATCACAAACACTACATATATACTTTTGATAATACAAGGATTCATCAACCAATCAAAGTAAGCATAGAAGCACAAGGAGAAATTAGGCAAAAACCCCTAACCACCTCAATTCCCTATCAAATCCCATATAGAATAAACAATATCTCCCCCCATACATTAAATTGGATTTCGCATCACATTGAAAAGAGGAGAAGGGATATCCCGCAATTTCGTTTGAATGCTTCTTCACCGCGGCATGAAAACAACAACGAGAGATACCCAGAATCAATCCTTATTTTAAGAAAACTCAAAGGAGAAGTAAGAAGAACATAAGGAGTGATTATTACCTTTATTTGAGATCTATGGAGACTGAAAGGAATGAATAAATTAAACACTAGCAAGATGACTCCATAGCAACATCATGGTAGAAGATGGTGAAGGACGATGAACGCGAGATTTTCCTTCAAGAACTATTGAGAGGAACCAAGGGAAAACAAAAGAGATGAGGAGAGGCGGCTTTTATGAGTATTTAGTCATGGGAAATAGGGTTTTGGTCGAGTCTTGTGGTATACAAAAGAGTTAGGGTGTAACGGGCTCTTATTTCAGTCCAAACTGCGTATGGTTCGGTATTTTGCAGATAACTTGAGCTACGAGTGTCCGATTGGGGCGTTTTTAGTGTCGTTAGAAATATTAGAGAAATATATACAAATTAATGTCTAATGATCGAATCCTAAATCGTAATCTAAGATGGTCAAAAGTTCAATGGAAGTTTAGCAACATATTTGGTAGTTATTCCTAGATTGGATCCTTAGGGGATTATGATAAGATCTTAAGAGGTAACCAAAAAGAGGATTATCTTTTATTAATAAGAACTCAAATATGATTGGTTGAGGGGTTAAAATCTAATAATTACACTATCTCTATTTAAATACTAAATCACACGATATCTCATCATATCATTCTTAATCACTTATTATTAATAAAATCGCATATCGTATATTAACATATAAAATCACAAAAAAAAAATCATAAATTCATATAATATCACACATTAAGAGACACAATCTCATATTAATGCAAATAATCATATAATACTATACATATTATCATATGTAATAATATATACATACATATATATATGTATAAGCATAAAAATACCACAACACTAATCACAATTACATTATCAATTATATAAAAAAACAATACTAACTTCATTAATAATAATAATAATAATAACAACAACAACAACAACAACAACAACAACAACAACAACAACAACAACAACAACAATAGTAATTAGGCATCCATAGTAACATATACCCTTATGCGAAAATCAGGGTGTTACATCAGGTACTCGGTTGGAGGCTAGTAGCCCAATTGCAGAAAAGAGGCATAACGAGCTATTCTAAAATACATTTCTTTGTTCAAATTTACACCTATGCTTAACTCATTGCCTACTCTTATCCGATGCTTCATCTCTCACACTCTGTCCACACTACAGAATGGGTTTTGTAGCTTAATCTACTATTGCACTTTTACATCCCTAAATCAAAGGATTTTGCACTATAGTGTTTCTATAGTAAATACGAACAAAGCGTTTCGCCTTTGCTTTTTCATGTTACAACTCACAATACATGAAAGAAGGGGTGTTCATTTGTTCGATTCAATACAATGAACCCGAAAACTCAAAACGAACCAATTAAATTGATTAGAATTTTTTGGTGTTCGAATCCGAACAGAACGAAGCAAACCAAATGCGATGATAATTGCTTCGGTTATCGGATTCAAGAATTCTAGATCTGAACCGAACCGAACCATTTACTATATTTTAGTGTTTTTATATAATTCTTAATATTTAAGTTTTTATTATATTTCAATATTTATAGTTATCTGAGAAGAAAACCATTGAGTTGCGAATTCCTTTGATTTGGTGCTAAAAAAGTGAGATAGTAGATTAAGCTACGAAACCTATTCTGCAATGTGTACAGAGAGTGAGAGATGATGCACCAGATGGGAGTAGGCCAAGAGTCAAGTATGGTGTAATTTTAAAAAAATAAGTATTTTAGAATACCTCATTTTGATTGCCTTTTTTCTGCAAGTGGGCTACCAGCCTCGAACCGAGTACCTGGTGGTTGAATACGAGGTTCCAAACCAACAAGCTACTCAAGAAGCCAGCAGTAGGTAGTTTGAAAAAATTAAATTTAACATAATACAATTTCTTGCATGTTTAGGCGTGACACCATGTCCCGTGTATAAAGCCCAATGCAATATTTCAAATGATTCTAACTTCATCTTTGTAAGATGGTATTAAAAATTTTTGCAAGAAATTGGCAACCTCAGGGTGCAAGAAATTGTATTTTTTAAAATATAAATTTTTAGAACTACCCTATGCTGGTTTTCTGAGAAGGTTGATGGATTGGAACTTGTCTTTTAACCTTCAAGTACGGAGTTGGTGGCTAACAGTCCAATTGCAGAAAAGAGCCATAACGAGATAATCTAAAATACAGTTTTTCTTCAAAATTACACCTATGCTTAACTCATCATCTACTCCTACCCAGTGCTTGATCTTTCACACTCTATCCACACTACAAAATGGGTTTTGCAGCTTAATCTACTAGATTTTTTAAGAGTTTGGATCCGAACTGAATGGAACCAAACCCAACTCAGATAATTAGTTCGGTTATCGGATTTAAGGATTCTAGAACTGAACCGAACCAATTACGATATTTTACTATTTACATATAATTCTTAATATTTTAATATTTATTATATTTTAATATTTAAATTTATCTGAGAAGAAATCCATTGAGCTGGGAAATCCTTTGATTTGGTGCATAAAAAGTGAGATAGAAGATTAAGCCGCGAAACGCATTCTGCAATGTGAACAGAGAGTGAGAGATGAACCACCAGATAGGAGTAGGCCAAGAGTCAAGCATGGGTGTAACTTTGGAAAAAAACCAAAGAGGTATTTTGGAATACCTCATTTTCGTTACCTTTTTTTTTTTGCGAGTGGGCTGCCAGCCTCGAACATGATCCTTGGTGGATGAATACAAAGTTCCAAACCAACAAGTAAATCAGAAAACCAGCAGTAGGTAGTTCGAAAAAATTTTATTTAACATAATACAATTTCTTGCACTTTGAGGTTATTGTTGATGGTTTGGCAAGTATACCAAATCGTACCCAATGAGGATTGTGATCAAGTGTCAACGTAGTCTAGGCAATAGCTATTTGAACGAATGAATGTCATGATTCCAAGAGATTTTATGAATTTTCGTAATTAGAGTTGTCACAACAATGAATTAAACAATAGCAATTAAGGAAAGAATTCAATATAGGTAAAAGCGGATAGGTATCGGAATCCCTCAATTTCCACCTAATGTAACTTTGTTCAATCTTAATTCAATCCAATTCATTCAATTGACATTCAAATCACTAACCTAGATTTATCCCTAATTCCTTAGTTGATAATCCTTTTGTTGCAAATCAAGAACCATAATTCCTTAGGTGATCCAAGATTAGAACAAACATTAAGAATTAGATTCACAAGAATGTATTGCAATGAAGTTCTATTCCTAGAATCAACACCACAATATTAATCAACTTCATTTCCAATCCAATTACCAATTTTCCAATTGTCAAATTGAATCTAAAATCATTTCAAGGTTGATCAATCCAAGAAAAGCATTAAGCATAGAAGAGATTAATCAAAGTGAACGAAATTGCATTGAAATCACAAATCAAACTTCATTACATCAAAATTCAATCAAGTTCATCCTAACCTAACCCAAGAGATCTAAAAACTCATAGTAAAAAGAGAAGAGAAGAAGAAAATTGAGTAGGAATGAGTGGAGAAAGCCATGGAAGCTTTAACTCTTGTTCCCAAGCTTGAATCTCCAAAGACTCCAGAGAGAAGGTGATGAACCAAAGTGTGAAAATATGAAAAATGAGACAAATATCCCTTTTCAACTGCATGAACATGAATTTATTGGTTCTCTGCTCATCCCTCAGCACTGGGCGCCCCGTTACTGCACGGAAACACAACTTGCTGTCAACACTGGCGCCGGGCGCCCAAACCTCAATGCTGGGCGCTGTCACTCTCTGTCCACGCTGGGCGCCAGCTTCTGGGCACTGGGCGCTAGGTCCTTTCCAGCATGCCAGCGTTGGGTGCCCAGATCACAGCACTGGGCGCTGCTGGATCTGCTTTCTGCACTGCTGATTTCTTCAGTTTCTGTCCGGGATGAGCACTTGATTCCAGAGCTGAGCGCTAGACTACCATTCTTGCACATTTTCAACATATTTTGGGTGTCTTTCATAGATCCAATGAATCCAAACTTTGTTCATATCAAAGTATGTATTTTCCTATCATTTTCCTATGATTCCTAAAATTATTTACAAACTCTTTCCTAATTACACTTCCAAACTAACATATACTGCACTTTCATCACAACCCAAAACTTAGAGATTTTGCTTGTCCTCAAGCAAACAATTAAATCCATAAGGGGTAAAAGAGATATATTTCCATGTTCAATTCTCTCCTGAAACATATTACTCATGCAAGAGTTCAATTCCTTAACACTTTTGCAAAATGCACAAGCCTCACACAATTATTCATAAATTCCAATTGATCACAAGTTTCATGCTTTAGAACTATCAAACACACTACAAAATCAGCTCCATTGAATGCACAAAATATTCTCTTGCAACCTCTTTATCAAGTGTTTCACACATCCTCACTTGGGTATTATTTGCTCTCAATTCCAATCATCATGCACTCCCCAATCCTAATCTTGACAAGATGCTAAGAACACACATCACAAATGTCAATGCAACACATATCATGAGGTCTTTTACATGTATGTAATGGGTCTAAGGTAGGGGTGGATAGAATCAAGGATATAGACTAAACAACTTTGACTTAAAGGAATGTGGACTCTTGGAGCTTCTTCCCTTGCTTAGCTAGTTCACAAGCATATAAACACACAATTTGTGCTATTTCCCATTTTATTCATTGCCAACTCTTTCTTTTTCTCTTTTTCTTTTGTTGCTTCTTGTTTCATTTTCTTTTCTTTATCTTTTGCCTTTTTCTCACTTTTGTATACTTTCTTTGTTTCTTTTTCTCTTTGGCTTTTTCTATTTTTCTTTTTCTTTTTCAGTTTTTCTTTTTCAAATTTTTTCCCTAGTATCACCCCAAACTTTATTTGCTTGCTTGTCCCTAAGCAAGAGAACAACCCCAAACTTAAGTCCAAACATTCCTCTAAGCCTAAGTAGTGGGACAAATTTGTTTTTTCGCTTTTTGGCTTGTAATGTGCTATCATGCCAAGAAAAATAGGCCACTGCTCATTTGGGCATAGCAATGGAAAATGATAGGATAGCAATTATGGCCCTAGGCTTAAACAAAGAATTATTGCCTCAATCATTTATGCATATGCAAAAACATTGCAACAATGACAAGCATCAAGGCAACAAAAAGTGAGAACATGCAAGTGATGGTCAATCACACATGAAAGAATAAGTCACGTGGATTATGTGCAAGAGCGTTTGGGCTCAAAAGCTCACAGTTTAGGATTTTGTGCAAGAGAAAATCCATGCATCCAACATTGCATCCATCATAGCATGAAAAATTGTCAAAAACAATTCACAAGGATAAACGTATCAATGAAATCATATGCTCAGCAAGTATAAAATGCATCATGTTAGAAATTTCAGCCAAGCAAAAGTTCTATGCTCACTAGAGAATCTACACAAAAATCCACTCAAAATACAAGTTTGTGCAAAATATGCAAGTTTGGGCAATTTATTCGACTACAACTAGCTAACAATTAAGGAGGTTTAAAAAGTAAAGAGTTTAAAGCACCCCCTTTCTTCTGCACAATGGATGAACATGTGCAAAGAATATTTTTTTTTACAATGGCTAGCGCTCAATGCTAGGAAGTTGCTCTCAGCGCCCAATGTGCAGGTTTTTCTGCTAATTCTGTCTTCTTTTTGTGCTCAGGGCTCACAGTAGCGCCCGGTGCCTGTGCAGGGCCATTTTCACCATTCTCTTATGTCATTTCTCCCCTTCCTCTGGTCCTTTTTCCTTAGATATGACTGCACAAAAATTCAAAACAATTACACCACATTAAATGGCTTACACATCAAGGAACCACTCAACAACTCAATGAACTATTTATGTTTTTCATGATAGAAACAAAAGGAACAAGAATACAAGAAGAAAATGCTTGGGTTGCCTCCCATGTAGCGCTTGTTTAATGTCACTAGCTTGACGCCTGATTATTTGATGCTTGATCCGTTGTCGCACACGGGTCAAAAACGAGTGATTGGAAGAAAAACTATAGTTAGGGAACGACAACTCGAGTATCGTCTCTCAAGGACTCTTGGATTATTATTAACCTACAAATCGATTTGGGGGGGTGGGGGGGTGGGTTAGATTTAAGATTCGATTAAGAAAACAGTGCAATTAAGTGATTATCAATAAGCTAGAACGATTAATCTGCTGTTTCGGTTTCCCAACTATCATTGATTCACATAATTTCCATGCCCTAAGCGGATTCTAATCTCTTTTCGATTGTAGCAGCAATTAAACAAGCGCAATTGACACTACGAGATATATGTTCCTAATTTCCGAATTAAGCAAACGGATTGAAGCTCTCGTGAATTAAGCAAACACGACCAAACACACGCGAATTAAGCAAACGCGATTAAGGTATAGGAACATAGAATCATCGAAATTAATCAATACTTATTCTATATAACTTGAATTAAGCAAACAAGGCATATAGCATAATATTGAAAGAGATGAGCAATTTGATCGGGAATTATGGAACCTCAAGTGTCAGCGGAAACCGATTACAGCAGACTAATCCCTGGTGATTAGTTCTCCATCACAAACGTAATACAGACTTTTGGAATAATTTGTAAATAGTGATAATTCTCTCTCCTTTTCTGTCTGCCCTGGTGCCTTTTTATAGATCAGGATTCGCGTCACGGTCGTGATGGCCATCACGGCCAGGCCGTGACCAACTCTGCCAAGGGCGCGCATTCAAATTCTAGTCTGTCACGGCCGTGATGGGTATCACGGCCAGGCCGTGATCAATTCTGTCCATGGGTGCTGATCTATCACGGCCGTGACCTCCATCACGGCTAGGCCGTGATGCTCTCTGATCTTCAGGGTCTTCTCATCACACCCGTGATGGGTATCACGGCTGGGCCGTGATGCTTTCTGGTCTTCATGGGTAGCTCATCACGGCCGTGACCAGTGTCATGGCCTGACCGTGATGGCTTTTGCTTTAAGTGCCCTTCCCTTTTTGCTCTTCTTATTAACCTGAAAATATGAAATAGCAGTAAATGCTTATTTGACTCAAAATTAACTAAAATATCCTAAAACTACTTAAGAGACTCAAAATGTTGCTTGAGGATAATTAAATCCAAATTTGGGCAAAAACGAGATTAAACTCGAATAATTAGTACAAAAACCATGGTCTAACTAGTTATAAAACTAGACGAGCCAGAGGCTTATCAAAATACCCCAAACTTAAACTTTGCTTGTCCCCAAGCAAACTAAAACTCAAAAAGACTCAAACTTGGCAAGCTTAAAGGATTCAACCAATTTCGCACAGATTCCATGAAATTTTAACAAAACAATTTTTCTTCAATGTTTTCCCCCTTTGCAACAATGTAATCCCCACATTCATTTACTTTAAACAATTGAGAATTCCAACATTCATGCAATCAGTAATCTGAGTTGAGGATCCAAGTTACACACAAAAGGGAGATCACCAATTTCAAACAATTGCCTTCCTCACAAGGGCATTTAATATTTCACTCATTCACTCAATTTGTCTAGGCTATCAACATTTCACTCAATTTCACATTTCAAGAGCACTTCCCATGAATTTGATTTTCATCTCAAACAAGGTTCCCACGAAAACATGCATGCAACATCAAAAGATCTTTTAAAGGTTGTAATGGGGCCTGGCTAAAGGTAGGATATTCAAAGGTACTAGGCTTTACAACCCTAGGAATTAAGAGAGCATGAAACTTTTTACCTTGACTTCCACTCTTATTCCTTTTTTCTTTTTTTTCTTTTTGATGCTTTGGGTGACTACAGCCATTTTCCTGATAATACCCTTTTTTGACATTTTTGTACTTTTTTTTTCTTTTTTTCTTTTTGCCTTTGGCTCCAACCTTTATTTTTCATTTTCTCAACCTAAAAAAACATATCGTATCCTTGTAGCCACCCCAAACTTACTTTCTTGCAACCCTTCTCTTGCTAAGCTTCCATGCTCTCCTAATCCTAAGATTGGGTTAACATGGTTTTTCCAGATTTTTGGCTTATAACATAAGGTCATCAAGAAACAATAGGCTTATTAGGATCAATGTGGCTAACTAGGGAACATGCATTAGGGATGGTTCTTTTTAGGCCAAGTAGTTATTTCAAAGAAAATTGCCTAAATCATTTGATGCAACCACATAAGCATGCAAACCATGAAGAGATTCAAGCAAATCCGGGAAAGTGCAACTTAAAAGTGATTCACACAATTAAAAACATGTTGGAGGCTCAAATCCTCACCTGGACATTTTTCGCAAATTGTTTGACTGAGATTCAATCCCTAGTGTGTGCATCCCTTCACCCCAAACTTATCATAAATCATGCAATCACAACAAAATATCTCAAAGTTCAATTTTCAATTTTTTCACATGGGGATCAATTTTCAATTTTCAAAACCTAGGGGGAAATCATCAACAGTCAACATTTATCATGCAATCAACCCATGCTAGATTTAATTAAAATCCATTCAAGCTTACCGACACAAGACTCACACACATACGACACAAAGCAACACAAAGAAGGAAAACAAAGCAATTGGTTCCCTCCCCCACACTTAAGACATACATTGTCCTCAATGAAAGAACATAAATATAAAATAAGAGTGAGGGAAAGGAGAAGGTGCTCCCTGATCAGGTTGTAGTGTAGATGGGCTCTTCCAAGGAAAGCTCTTCTACGGTTTCATCTTCAGGCCCCGAGCTCTCATGGAATAGCTTCAAGCACTGCCCATTAACCTTAAAAACCTTGTTGCTACCTGCACTTTTTAGGCGGGAGTTAAACAATAAAACATGTTGGCCCACAGAGAATTCCTTCCTAGAAATCATCTTATCATGGAAGTGCTTAGTTTTCTCTTTATAAATTCGAGAGCTTTGATAGGCTTCCAACCTAAGCTCTTCAAGCTGCTGTAATTGGAGTTTTCTTTCAATGCCTGCTTTTTACATTTCCAAATTACAACTTTTGACCGCCCAATAAGCGCGGTGCTCAATTTCTACAGGAAGATGACATGCTTTACCGAATACAAGTCTATAGGGAGACATCCCTATTGGTGTCTTGAAAGTTGTTCTTTGAGCCCAAAGTGCGTCTTCTAGACGGCGGCTCCAGTCCTTCCTATTTGGCTGCACCACTTTCTCTAAGATCTGTTTGATTTCTCTGTTTGAGATCTCAGCCTGCCCATTAGTTTGGGGATGATATGCAGTAGAGACCCTGTGCACAACTCCATACTTTCGGAGTAAAGCTTCCATGGTGAGGTTACAGAAATGAGTGCCTTGGTCACTTATGATAGCACGAGGTATTCCGAACCTGCAAAAAATATTGGACCTGACAAAATTTGTTAACAACTCTAGAATCATTAGTCCTAGTGGGGATAGCTTCCACCCACTTTGAAACATAATCAACAGCAAGTAAAACATAGAGAAAACTAAAAGATGCAGGGAAAGGACCCATAAAGTCAATTCCCCACATATCAAACACCTCACAGAAAAGCATAGGTTGCTGAGGCATTTCACTCTTACGAGTGATGGATGTACCTGCTATCTGACACTCTTTACAAGTGCGGTAAATCTCATAAGCATCTTTAAAAATAGTGGGCCAATAAAAACCTGAATCTAGGATCTTTCTTGCAGTCCTTTGTGGCCCAAAATGTCCCCCTACTTGAGAAGCATGAGAAAAATGCAAAATAGACTCAATCTCATAGTCGGGGACACATCTCCTAATTACCTGATCACTACCAAATTTCCAAAGATATGGATCATCCCAAACATAATATTTGGCATCACTCTTGAGTTTGTGAATTTGTGACCTATTTGCATCTGTCGGAAAAACACCAGCAACAAGATAATTAACAATATCAGCAAACCAAGGAGTTACCCCATGTAACTGTAAAAGCTGCTCATCAGGAAAGTCATCCTGAATGGGAGAAGGATCTTCATCCCTCTCTATTTTGCTCAAGTGATCAGCCACTAAATTCTCAGCTCCACTTTTATCTTTAATCTTCACACTAAACTCTTGGAGCAACAACATCCACCGAATCAATCTCAGTTTTGCTTCTGGTTTCTTCAACAAGTACTTTAAAGCTGCATGGTCAGTGAAAACAACAACCTTGGAACCTAGCAAATATGATATGAATTTATCAAGAGCAAAAACAATAGCTAGAAGTTCCTTTTCAGTAGTAGTGTAATTAGCCTGTGCAGCATCTAAAGTTCTAGAAGCATAATAAATCACATGGCCAGCCCTGTCCACCCTTTGTGCAAGGACCGCCCCCACGGCATAGTTAGAGGCATCACACATAATCTCAAAAGGGAGGGTCCAGTCAGGAGGCTGGATGATGGGAGTAGAGGTCAATGCTTTCTTCAAGAAATCAAACGCCTTTTTGCAGTTGTCATCAAAGTTGAAGATGACATCATTCTTCAACAAGTTTGACAGAGGAAGCGCTATCTTGCTAAAATCCTTTATGAAGCACCTGTAAAAACCTACATGACCAAGAAAAGAGCGAATCTCGCGAACGCGAGATGGGTAAGGCAGTGTAGAAATCACCTCAATCTTAGCAAGATCTACTGAAATACCCTTTTCAGAAATAATATGCCCCAAAACAATCCCCTGTTCAACCATAAAATGGCATTTTTCATAATTCAAAACAAGGTCAGTTTCAATGCATCTCTCCAAAACCATATTCAAACTATGCAAGCATGCATCAAATGAAGAACCATAAACAGTGAAATCATCCATAAACACTTCCATGAAATTATCAATATATTCAGTAAAAATACTAATCATGCATCTCTGGAATGTGCCAGGAGCATTGCAAAGACCAAATGGCATCCTCCTGTAAGCAAAAGTGCTGAAAGGGCACGTAAAAGTTGTCTTTTCTTGATCCTCTGGTGCAATATGGATCTGAAAGTAACCTGAAAAACCATCAAGAAAACAATAGTGTGATTTACCAGCTAGCCGTTCAAGCATCTGATCGATGAACGGCAAAGGGAAGTGATCCTTTCTAGTAGCCTGGTTCAATCTCCTGTAATCAATACAAACTCTCCAGCTATTCTGAACTCTAGTGGGAACAAGTTCATTGTTTTCATTTTTTACCAATGTGAGTCCAGATTTCTTAGGTACAACTTGCACTGGACTCACCCAATTACTGTCAGAGATAGGATATATGATACCTGCATGCAAGAGTTTTGTTACCTCCTTCTTCACAACATCAAGAATCAAGGGGTTAATCCGCCTTTGGGGCTGCCTAACTGTTTTAGCCCCATCCCCCAACAGAATCCTATGCATACACCTGGATGGGATAATACCTGGTATGTCGGCCAAGGTCCACCCAATCACCTTCTTATGCTTCTTCAAAACCTGCAAGAGCTTAGTTTCCTGGTCAAAATCAAGGTTAGAGGAAATTATGACCGGAAGTTTTTCATTCCTCTCTAAATAAGCATATTTCAGATTTTCAGGAAGTGGCTTAAGCTCCAAGGAAGGTGGTTGCTCAATAGATGGTATGCTTGGGGCAGCCGTGCTGTCAAGAACTTCAGCTGAATGAAAAGCTTCATTTACACTGTCACCCTGCAAGGCAGCATCAATCTCAGCACAAACAACACAAAGGTCAGTGTTAGTACAATCAGCACATGAATAAACATCATCAAAACCAGAAACAGATGGAAAATCAGCAGCTGCAACCAAATCATAATAAGTGTCATCAACAATTTCAGAAAGCAACTCTATTTGAAAAACAGAATGCTCTTCCAAGGGATGCTTCATAGCATCGAAAATGTTGAATTTCGCAACAATGTCACCAAATTCCATGGACATGGTTCCATAGTCAACATCAATCTTTGTCTTTGCCGTTTTCATGAACGGTCTGCCCAGAATGATTGGTGATCTGCTTGAATTCGTTTCTCCTTCCATGTCCAAAATGTAAAAATCAGCAGGGAAAATCAAGTCATTAACTTGGACAAGCACATCTTCTACTACTCCAATGGGGCGAGCATTGGTCCTGTTTGCCAACTGAATAGTAAGACCTGTATGCTGCAAAGGACCAAGATCAAGATTGTTGAAAACAGAAGTAGGCATAACATTAATAGAAGCTCCTAAATCCAACATGCAATTGTCGAATTTACTATCCCCAATGGTGCATGGAATAGCAAAAGTTCCCGGATCCTTCCATTTCTGTGGGATTGCCTGATTGAGGGCTGAAATGGTAACCCTTTCAGGTGCATGTTTAGGTTGAATGAGGGCTGAAACATTTCGTCCCAAATTGATTCTCTCATTCCCCTTCAACCTCCTCCTGTGTGTGCACAAATCCTTCAGAAACTTTGCGTATTTCGGAACCTGCTTAATCACATCAAGGAGCGGAATGTTTACTGCCACTTTTCTGAATACATCCAGAATCTCTCTCTCTTTGTCTTCCTCAACAATCTTTTTATTTTTCAGTACTCTTTGCGGGAAGGGAATTGGTGGCACATACTCTTTTTCAGCCTCAGCAACAACAGAAGGTCCAGGTGTTACCTCAACAATTATTTTTTATTTTTTTCAGGGGCTAGTTCTACAATCTTCCCGGATATCAGAGTGATTGCACTCACATTAGGATTAGGGACATTGGGATTCACTACTATTTGTGCAGGTAGGTGGTTCGATCCTTGAGCTTGCTGCATGGCATTCATCGAAGTGGCAAGCTGTCCAATCTGTGTCTGCAAAGTATGAATACTAGAATCCGTTCGTTGCTGAAACTGGAGATTGTTTGCAGCCATTTACTTGACAAGGTCCTCTAGTGAAGGTCCGGAAAGTGCAGAGGTGGTCACTTGGGGAGAGTTCTATGGTGGTGTCAGCAGTAACATCAGTTGTTGTTGTTGTGTGGATGAGTTTCCATACCGAAGGTTTGGATGGTTTCTCCAGCTGGGGTGGTACTTATTAGTGGAAAGGTCAGGAATGTTGTACCTGTTCTGATTTTTGCCTTGATTGTAAAGATTGGCTGCATATGCTTGACGCAAATCAGTGACCGACTCATTTTTCAGAATGGGACATGTATCGGTCAAGTGTTCAGGAGAAGTACAAATACCACACAACCTTGTTGTTTGAGCTTTATCCACTGCCAACTGTTTCACTAAAGAAGTAAGCTCATCAAGTCTGGTTTCAAGGGCTTTGTTGGAAGAAGGCACATGGATCTCATTCACACCCCTTGTTTCGACAGAATTGTTTCTGGTTGTGAACTATTAGGAGTTGAGTGACATGTTCTCAATCAATGACTTGGAAGCAGCTAGAGTCTTATCAACAAGTGCTCCCCCGCTAGCAGCATCTAAAATGTTTCTGTCCATTGATAGCAATCCCTCATAAAAGTACTGAATAAGCAGCTGCTCAGAAATTTGGTGCTGAGGACAACTGGACACCAACTTCTTAAATCTCTCCCAGTACTCGGCCAATGATTCATTGCCTTGTCTAATACCGCATATCTCTTTCCTGATTGATGCGGCTCTGGAGGCAGGGAAGTATCTCTCTAGGAAGACTTTCTTCAAATCATTCCAGGTTGAAACTGAATTCGGCTCAAGATAATACAACCAATCCTTCGCAGCACCTTGAAGTGAGAATGGGAAGGCTCTCAGCATGATATGGTCTTCTGGTATTCCTTCCGGTCTCAAAGGTGTAGAGCAAACAACCTGGAATTCTTTCAGATGCTTATGCGGATCCTCACCTGTAAGACCACTAAACCTTGGCAACAAGTGTATTAAACCATATTTCAATTCAAAAGGAGCAACGACATCAGCAAATTCAATACATAAACCATTGTAATTAACATCAGGAGAAGCAAGTTGTCTTAGTGTTCTTTGATCAGCCATGTTATCACTATTGGTTGGTGAACTAGTGCTAGCCTGAATTGCTCTACGGCGTGTGTGAAAGGTTCTCTCAATTTCAGGATCAAAATCAAACAGGTCAGAACAACCAGACCTAGTAGCCAGAACTGAACAAATCTGTTAATAACAACAACAAGAGTCCCCGGCAACGGCACCAATTTTGATCCGCTGTCGCACACGGGTCAAAAATGAGTGGTTGGAAGAAAAATTATAGTTAGGGAACGACAACTCGAGTATCGTCTCTCAAGGACTCTTGGATTATTATTAACCTACAAATTAATTGGGGGGGGGGGGGGGTAGATTTAAGATTCGATTAAGAAAACAGTGCAATTAAGTGATTATCAATAAGCTAGAACGATTAATCTGCTATTTCGGTTTCCCAATTATCATTGATTCACATAATTTCCAAGCCCTAAGCGGATTCTAATATCTTTTCGATTGTAGCAGCAATTAAACAAGTGCAATTGACACTACGAGATATATGTTCCTAATTTTCGAATTAAGCAAACGGATTGAAGCTCTCATGAATTAAGCAAACACGACCAAACACACGCGAATTAAGCAAACGCGATTAAGGTTTAGGAACATAGAATCATCGAAATTAATCAATACTTATTCTATATAACTTGAATTAAGCAAACAAGGCATATAGCATAATATTGAAAGAGATGAGCAATTTGATCGGGAATTATGGAACCTCAAGTGTCGGTGGAAACCGATTACAGCAGACTAATCCCTGGTGATTAGTTCTCCATCACAAACGTAATACAGACTTTTGGAATAATTTGTAAACAGTGAAAATTCTCTCTCCTTTTCTGTCTGCCTTGGTGCCTTTTTATAGATCAGGATTCGCGTCACGGTCGTGATGGCCATCACAGTCAGGCCGTGACCAATTCTGCCAAGGGCGCGCATTCAAATTCTAGTCTGTCACGGCCGTGATGGGTATCACGGCCAGGTCGTGATCAATTCTGTCCATGGGTTCTGATCTGTCACGGCCGTGACCTTCATCACGGCTAGGTCGTGATGCTCTCTGATCTTCAGGGTCTTCTCATCACGCCCTGCTGGGCCGTGATGCTTTCCGGTCTTCATGGGTAGCTCATCACGACCGTGACCAATGTCACGGCCTGGCCGTGATGGCTTCTACTTTAAGTGTCCTTCCCTTTTTGCTCTTCTTATTAACCTAAAAATATGAAATAGCAGTAAATGCTTTATTTGACTCAAAATTGACTAAAATATCCTAAAACTACTAAAGAGACTCAAAATGTTGTTTGAGGACAATTAAATCCAAATTTGGGTGAAAACGAGATTAAACCTGAATAATTAGTACAAAAATCATGGTCTAACTAGTTATAAAACTAGATGAGCCAGAGGCTTATCAATTCTCAAGGTGGTTTGAATGATGAGAAGAATGGAGCATTGTTGGTGCTTTTCATTCCACCATTCCTCACTTTGTTCTTAATATCAAACAATGGTGTATTGCCCTTCTTTGATGAATGATTCTCTTTAGGCCAAAGTGGTTGGAAATGAAATGACCATTGAGACTTCTTCTTCTTCTTCCTTCCTTTTCCATTGCTCTTCTTTTTCTTCTCATGTTCATCTTTGTGAATTACTTGAACCCCTTGATTTTGAACAAAATGAACTTGAGCATCTTTGTCAAACATGTTCACGACCATTTGTTCTTCATTCACCCTCAATATAAGCTTGCCTTTTGGTACATCTATTAAGGCTCCAACGGTAGCTAAGAAGGGTCTTCCAAAAATCAAAGGAATGCTCACATCTTCCTCAATATCCAAGACAAAGAAATCCATGGGAAATATGAACTTTCCTACTTTCACAAGCAAGTCCTCCACCAAACCATATGGTCTCCTAATTGATCTATCTGCAAGTTGTAATGAGATCATGGTTGGTTCCACATCATGAATGCCAAGCCTCTTCATCATTGATAATGGCATAAGATTAATACTTGCTCCAAGCTCGCATAGGGCTCTAGCCTGTATTACATCTCCAATGACACAAGGAATTGTAAAGGATCCCGGATCCCTCAACTTAGGTGGAAGCTTATGTTGGAGAATTGAGCTACAATTTTCAGTTAAGGCCACTACCTCACTTGGTTTAAATTTTCTCTTCTTTGCATGCCAATTCCTCATAAACTTTGCATGTGATAGCATGCTCTCCAATGCTTTGGCCAAGGGAATATTTATTTATTTGCAATTTTTTGAAGATATCCAAGAACCAATCAAATTGTTCTTCTTTCTCTTTTCTCTTCTTCTCAATTGGATATGGCAGTTTCACATAAGAAGGAATCTCTTGTGGCTTACCCCTTTCTTTCAAAATTTGACTCTTCGTCTTCCTCAAAATATAATTTTCATCAACTAATTTCAGTTTCTTTTCCTTCCTATCATCTTGAGGTTCCAACTCTTCCTTTCTCTTTGAACTCTCTTCCCTCTCACTAGTCTCAACCATCTTCTTTCCCAATTCAGAATTTTCAGCATTTTGACTCGTGTAATGATCAACAACCGGCTCTACTGACTTTCCACTTTGCAACATGATGGCTTTGCACTCCTCCTTTGGATTATTAGTGGTATTTCCAGAAAATCCAGCACTTAATGCACTTGAAACTTGTTTAGAAAACTGTCCAATCTGCACTTCAAGGTTCTTGATTGATGCATCGGTATTCTTGAAGTTAGATTGTGTGACTTGGATGAATTGCGCAAGAGTGCTCTCCAACTTATTCATTCTCTCATCGGTATCACGATGTGGTTGATTTTGAAGTAGTGGTTGTTGTGAAGATGTGTTGTCTTGTGGAGCTTCTTGTGACCAAGGAAGGTTAGGGTGCTTCTTCCAATTTTGATTATAGGAGTTTGAGTAAAAATTCTGCCCTTGTATTGGAAAATTCCCCATGTACTTTGCTTCCTCTCAAGAACTTAGAGATGCTTCACAATTACCATTATCACGCTCTCCTCCACAAAAATCACAACTCATGACTTGTTGTCCTTGTGTTGGCCCTAAACTCATAGAATTTAGTTGCTTTGTGATTGCCTCCAATTGATTAGTGATGATTTTGTTTTGAACCAAAATTGCATTTAGAGAGTTAAGCTTTATCATCCCCTTTGTTGATCTGCCTCCTCTATCATGATTCATGAGATAATCATTAGATGCCATGGCTTCAACCAACCTCAAAGCTTCTTCCATGGTTTTTGAATTCTTAGAACCTCCCGCCGATGCATCTAGCATAAGCTTTGTAGATGGTCTCAACCCATTGCAAAAGATTTGCATTTGTTGGAGATCATCAAAGCCATGATTAGGACACTTCCTTAGGAGCTCCTTGAATCGTTCCTAAGCATCATACAGAGTCTCACCATCACGTTGCACAAACCTTGAAATATCTCATCTCATTTTCACAAACTTTGATGGTGGAAAATACCTCGCTAAGAAATTTTCTTCCAAGTCATCCCAAGTAGTGATGCTTCCTCTTGGTTGAGATTGAAGCCATGCCTTTGCTCTATCTCGCAATGAAAAGGGGAACAATCGCAACCTTATCGCATCATCCGTTGCTCCATTAATCTTGAGAGTCTCACATATCTCTAGAAAATTTGAGACATGACTATTTGAATCTTCGGTATCACTTCCTCCAAATTGATTTTGTTGCATAATATGGAGCAATGTCGGCTTGATCTCAAAATTATTTGCGGCTACCGGTGGTCTAACAATACTTGAGTGATTCCGGTTGGTAGGACCATGAGAATACTCTCCCAATGTCCTTCGGATACCTTGTACATTTTCAGTCATGATTTCTTCTTGTTGAACTTGTGATGTAGAAGAGTTTGATTTTTCCTTGCTCCGCTTCTTCCTTTCTTTTGATTCTTTTCGATTCTTATTTACCGTCTTTTCAATTTCGGGATCAAATAACAGTCCCCTTGTTGCTTTACCTCGCATACACTACACAAAAGTCTCAAAACAAGATGAGAATATCCAATATATCAATTACTTAACAAAAACTGAATATTAACAAATAAAAATGTTCAAATTAACAATGTCTTAGCTTTATTGATATTGAAATCAACAATCCCCGGCAACGGCGCCAAAAACTTGTTGATGGTTTGGCAAGTGTACCAAATCGTACAAGTAATAAAGTGAGAGTAGAGTATCATTCCCAACGAGGATTGTGATCAAGAATCAACGTAGCCCAGGCAATAACTGTTTGAACGAATGAATGTCATGATTCCAAGAGATTTTATGAATTTTCGTATTTAGAGTTGTCACAACAATGAATTAAACAATAGCAATTAATGAATAAATTCAATATAGGTAAAAGCGGTTAGGTATCGGAATCCCTCAATTTCCACCTAATGTAACTTTGTTCAATCTTAATTCAATCCAATTCATTCAATTGACATTCAAATCACTAATCTAGATTTATCCCTAATTCCTTAGGTGATAATCCTTTTGTTGCAAATCAAGAACCATAATTCCTTAGGTGATGCAAGATTAGAACAAACATTAAGAATTAGATTCACAATAATGTATTGCAATGAAGTTCTATTCCTAGAATCAACACCACAATATTAATCAACTTCATTTTCAATCCAATTACCGATTTTCCAATTGTCAAATTGAATCTAAAATCATTTCAAGGTTGATCAATCCAAGAAAAGCATTAAGCATAGAAGAGGTTAATCAAAGTGAACGAAATTGCATTGAAATCACAAATCAAACTTCATTACATCAAAATTCAATCAAGTTCATCCTAACCTAACCTAAGAGATCTAACAACTCATAGTAAAAAGAGAAGAGAAGAAGAAAAATGAGTAGGAATGAGTGGGGAAAGCCATGGAAGCTTCAACTCATGTTCCCAAGCTTGAATCTCCAAAGACTCCAGAGAGAAGGTGTTGAACCAAAGTGTGAAAATGTGAAAAATGAGCCAAAGATCCCTTTTCAACTGTAGGAACACGAATTTGTAGGTTCTCTGCTCGTCCCCCAGTGCTGGGCGCCCCTGGCCTGCACTGAGCGCCCTGTTACAGTGCGAAAACACAACTTTCTATCAACACTGGCGTTGGGCGCTCAAACCTCAGCGTTGGACGCTGGCTGTAGGATTCTCTGTCCATACTGGGCGCCAGCTTTTGTGCGCTTGGCGCCATGCCCTTTCCAGCATGGCAGCGCTGGGCACCCAGATCACAAAGCCTGGCGCCGCTGGATCTGCTTTATGCAATGCTAATTTCTTCAATTTCTGTCTGAGCTGAGCGTTCGATTCTAGAGCTGAGCACTGGAGTACCATTCCTGCACTTTTTCAACATATTTTGGGAGTCTTTTTCACACAAATAAATATCCAATGAATCCAAACTTTGTTCATATCAAAGTATGAATTTTCATATCACTTTTCCTATGATTCCTAAGATTATTTACAAACTCTTTCCTAATTACACTTCCAAACTAACATATATTGCACTTTCATCGGTTATCTAGCAATAGATAGGACCTTTGCTAACACAGATATTAGGTGTAACACCAAGTCCCATGTATGAAGCCTAATGCAACATTTCAAATGATTCCAACTTCATCTTTGTAAGATGGTATTATAATTTTTTGCAAGAAATTGATAACCTCGGGTGCAAGAAATTGTATTGTGTTAAATATAAATTTTTCGTAGTACCCACTGCTGGTTTTCTGAGAAGCTAGTTGTTTTGGAACTTGTCTTTCAGTCTTCTGATACTCAGTTGGACAGCCCGGTTTAATAAAAGAGGAATAACTAGCTATTCTAAAATACCTTTTTTTTCTTCAAAGTTACACACACGCTTAACTCTTCGTCTACTCTCATCCGGTGCTTCATCTTTCACACTCTGACCACACTGCAAAAAGGGTTTTGCAGCTTAATCTACTAGATTTTTTTGGAATTCGGGTCCTAATTGAATCGAACCAAACCAAACACGGTGCTAATTTTTTTGGTTGGCGGATTCAAGGATTCTAGAACCGAACCAAACCAAACCAGTTACGATATTTTATTGTTTTTATATAATTCTTAATATTTAAATATTTATTATATTTTAATATTTATACTTATCTGAGAAGAAAACTATTGAGCTGTGAAATCCTTTGATTTGGTGCTGAAAAAGTGAGATGGTAGATTAAGGCGTGAAACCTATTATGCAATGTGGACATAGAGTGAAAGACGAAACACCGGATGAGGTATTTTGGAATACCTCATTTGAATTGCCTTTTTCTGCAAGTGGGATGCCGCCTCAAACCGAGTACCTGTTGACTGAATACAAAGTTCCAAATAACCAAGCAAATCAGGAAGCCAACAGACGAAAAATTTATATTTAACATAATACAATTTCTTGCACGTTGAGGTTATCAAGCAATAGATTGGACCCTTGTTGATATAGATATTAGGTGTGACGCCATGTCCCGTGTATGAACCCCAGTGCAATATTTCAAATGTTTCCAACTTCATCTTTGTAAGATGTTATTATAATTTTTTGCAAGAAATTGATAACCACAACGTGCAAGAAATTGTATTGTGTTAAATATAAATTTTTCGAACAATCCTTTGCTGGTTTAATGAGAAGCTTGTTGGTTTGGAATTTGTCTTTCAGCCTTCAGGTACTCAGTTGGAGGCTAGCAGCCCAGTTGCAAAAAAGAGGCATAATGAGCTATTCTAAAATACGTTTTTTCTTCAAAGTTACACCGATGCTTAACTCTTCATATACTCCCATTTGGTGCTTCATCTTTCACACTCTGTCCACACTGCAAAATGGGTTTTACAGCTTAATCTACTAGATTTTTTTTGAGTCCGGATCCGAACTGAATGGAACCAAACCAAACCCGGTGATAATTAGTTCGGTTATCGGATTTAACGATTCTAGAACTGAACCGAACCAATTACGATATTTTACTATTTATATATAATTCTTAATATTTAAATATTTATTATATTTTAATATTTATATTTATTTGAGAAGAAATCCATTGAGCTGCAAAATCCTTTGATTTGGTGCATAAAAAGCGAGATAGAAGATTAAGCCGCGAAACACATTCTGCAATGTGGACAGAAAGTGAGAGATGAAGCACCAGATGGGAGTAGGCCAGGAGTCAAGCATGGGTGTTATTTTGGGGGGGGGGGGGGGGGGGGGACCCCAAGTGGTATTTTGGAAAACCTCATTTTCATTACCTTTTTTTTTTGCAAGTGGGCTGCCAATCTTGAACTGAGTACCGGGTTGTTGAATACAAAGTTCCAAACCAACAAGCTAATCAGAAAGCCAGCAGTAGGTAGTTCGAAAAAAAAATTTATTTAACATCATACAATTTATTGCACTTTGAGGTTATCAAGCCATAGATAGGACCTTTGCTGAAACAAAATTAGGCATGACGCCAAGTCCCATGTATGAATCTCAATGAAATATTTCAAATGATTCCAACTTCATCTTTGTAAGATGGTATTATAATTTTTTTGCAAGAAATTGATAACCTCGGGTGCAAGAAATTGTATTGTGTTAAATATAAATTTGTCGAACTACCCACTGCTTGTTTTCTGAGAAGCTGGTTGGTTTGGAACTTGTCTTTCAACCTTCAGGTACTCAGTTGGAGGCTAACAGCCCAGTTGGATAAAAGAGGCATAACGAGCTATTCTAAAATACCTCTTTTTCTTCAAATTTACATCCATGCTTAACTCTTCGTCTACTCCCATCTGGTGCTTCATCTGTCACACTTTGTCCACACTGCGGAAAAGGCTTTGCAGCTTAATCTACTAGATATTTTTGTAGTTCGGGTCCAAATTGAATCGAACCGAACAAAACCAAACTCGGTGATAATTGGTTTGGTTATCTCAAGGATTCTAGAACCAAACCAAACTAATTACGATATTTTAGTGTTTTTATATAATTCTTAATATTTAAATATTTATTATATTTTAATATTTATATTTATCTGAGAAGAAAACCATTGAGCTACGAAATCCTTTGATTTGGTGCTGAAAAAGTGAGATGGTAGATTAAGACGCGAAACCCATTCTGCAATGTGGACAGGGAGTGAAAGAAGAAGCACCGGATAGGAGTAGGCCAAGAGGCATGGGTGTAACTTTGGAAAATAAAAAGCAAAGAGGTATTTTGGAATACCTCATTTTCATTGCATTTTTTTTTGCGAGTGGGCTGCCAGCCTCGGACTGAGTACCTGTTGGCTAAATACAAAGTTCTAAACAGCCAAGCAAATCAGGAAGTCAGTAGTAGGTAGTTCGAAAATTTTATATTTAACATAATACAATTTCTTGCACGTTCAGGTTATCAAGCAATAGATCGGACCCTTGCTGATATAGATATTAGGTTTGAAGCCATGTCCCATGTATGAAGCCCAATGTAATATTTCAAATGTTTCCAACTTCATCTTCGTAAGATGGTATTATAATTTTTTTGCAAGAAATTGATAACCTCAGCGTGCAAGAAATTGTATTGTGTTAAATATAAATTTTTTGAACAATCCATTGCTGGTTTTATGAGAGGCTTGTTGATTTGGAATTTGTCTTTCAGCCTTCAGGTGCTCAGTTGGAGGCTAGCAGCCCAGTGACAAAAAAGAGGCATAATGAGCTATTCTAAAATACGTTTTTTCTTCAAAGTTACACTTATGCTTAACTCTTCGTCTACTCCCATTTGGTGCTTCATCTTTCACATTTTGTCCACACTGCGAAATGATAATTGGTTAATTATCGGATTCAAGGATTCTAGAACCGATCGAACCAAACCAAACCAATTACTATATTTTAGTGTTTTTATATAATTTTTAATATTTTAATATTTATATGTATTTTGATTCTCAAAAAATTCAATAATTTAATATTTACTATATTTTATTTTTTATATATATGATCTAATATTTTATATTTTAAATATTTATATATTTTTTAATATTTAATATTTTTCGGGTTCGATTCGAACCAACCCGTTCTTGAATGATTTGGGTTGGTTTGGATTTTTGACTAAAAAATTGCTAATACGAACCAAACCAAACCAATTGATTTTGATTGGTTCGGATTTGTTTTTCATGTTAATCTGATCCAAACCAATGAACACCCCTACGTGAAAGTAAAAAGTAAAAGAAACACTTTATCGAAAATAGTAACATAAAGATACTAACAGACAAAAAAAAAATAAAGATCTAACCTCTAATCCCACCAGCGGTGACCAGCTGGGAAGTTTTGTTGATAGAATTATGCTAGTCATACTAAAGAAGGACTAATAATCTCCTTCATCTTTCCTTTCATTTTCATACAAAATGTGCATAAGAAATATTCTTCTTTTAAGATGGTTTGATAAACTTTAGGCGAGTTTCGATTTTAATCCTTGCATTTTTTCTCTTTCTTGGTTTTGATCCCGGTAAGTTTAAAACTTTTGATTTTAGTTTCTTTGTTAGCGACTCAATCTTAAGTGGGGCATGACTAACGAAATGTTACGTCAGTACTGTCATGTCACTAAATTTTATTATTTAAAGTCACATGGGTATTATTTAATTTATTTTAATTTTTTTAAATATTTTAACATTAATTATTACTATATATGTGGCAACCTATGTGACTTTAAATAATAATATTTAGGTTGATATGGTAGTGCTAACATGACGCTCTATTAATCACATCAGAACTTAATAGTGGTTCACTCACGACAGGGACTAAAACCAAAAGTTTTAATCTTATGGGGGCCAAAATCAAAAAAAAATTGTAGGAACTAAAATCAAAATCGGTCACTTTGTAAGGACCAAAAACTATATGAAATCTTTTAAGCTTTTAAATAATAGTTTTCTCAAAATGATAACCATAAACATCTAAAAAGGAGGGTTTTCTGTTTATTATAGATATATTTTAGTATAGTCTAGCTTGATGGGAAAACGAGCTTCTTAATAGAGTATTAAGAGTCACTTTAGCAAATTTTATTTGAAGTTCTATTCCTAGCTACTGCATGCAAATATCTGGTAGAACTCCTAGAGCCTTCATATGGAAAGATAATTCTAATATTCGGACCATTTAGTGGGTTGGAATAAAATTGTAAAACCCAAATAGTAAGGTGAGCTTGGACTTCACACTGCTCTATTTTGCAATATTTACTTACTTCGAAAATTGGTGCGAGACTTAACCGACTATCCTCATAAGCTCGATTCAAGTAATGGCTGCTAGATATGCTGACAAATAAGGCTTCCTATACTTTAAAAGAAATCAAGTTTCTAATACCTGGTTGCCAATGGGAAAGGTTAGAGATTAATTGAGAGGGGGATACTTATCATTTTGGTATGACATTTGGCTTGATGGAGGGTTCCTTGCTTCTCACCTTCCTTATATTGATATTCATGATACAAATCTTTTGGTGAAGGATCTTTGGAATGTTGTGGAATGAGATTTTAGTAACATTGCAACCCCTTTGACACAGAGGCTGCTCAAGACTCTTGTATTTGGTCTTCAAACCTGAATGGTACACTACAAAGGTGGACTATAAGTAGCCTCCTGATGCTAACCTAACTGTCGTTTCTATTAGTATTGATCACTGTAGTTGGAACTACACCCGGAGACTGGAAATTAAGTTGTCATGATAAAATCAAGTTCTTGGTTGGGCTTATAAGCCACAAAGCCTTGCTTACTAATGAATTGATGGGTTCGAAAGGATTGACATCCTCACCTATTAGTGAGAGATGCAACTGTTCTAGTGAATCTATACTTTATTGCCTTAGGTAATGCCCTTGGGCTTTTCATCCTTAACTTGCTATGCGAATCTGGGATGGGGATTTCTTCTCTCGTTCAAAACCCATAAACTAGATAAGGACTCAATCTGAGAACACCAATGGAAAATTTTTGGATACTTGACGCGCTGTCGCGCACGCGTCAAAAGATGAGCGGTTAATAAAAATGTAGTTTAGAATGCGACAACTCGGGTATCGTATCACAAGGACTCTTGTAGTGCTATTATCGCAGAAAATCAGTTTTCTTGGGGGGGTGTTTGGTTTGAAATTGATTGGAAAACAGAATGAAAACAGAGCATAAAAACAGAGCAAATTACATGATTATCAAATAAGACTAAGACGATCAATCTGCTGTTTCGTTTCCCACTATCATCGGTTCATGTAATTCCATGCCCTAAGCGGATTCTAATCCCTTTTCGATTGTAGCATCGATTAACAAGCGAAACCGACGCTACGGGACATATATTCCTTTGTCCGATATAAGCAAACGGATGAAGCCCTTCGTGAATTAAGCAAACACGAATTGAACGCACGCGAATTAAGCAAACGCGATTAAGTTTAGGAATATAAAATCATCGAAAATAAATCAACACTAATTTGATACAAACTGAATTAAGCAAACAGAGAATAACGAATAGCATTGAAAGAGAGAAGAGAATTAAATCAGGAATTACAAGACCTCAAGTGTTGGCGGAAGCCGATTACAAAGAGATCAACCTAGGGAGATTAGTTCTCCATCAAAAACGCAAAACAACCAGAGAAATTCGAAAACAAGGATTAGCAAAAGATCCTTCTGTTCTGCCCTAAACAGCTATTTATAACATTCAGAAACTGCGCATTCTCGCGAGGCGAGTGGACTCTCGCGAGGCGAATATTAAAATAGCGCCAGTTCAAATTTGTATTATCGCGAGGCGAGCTGGTTTCTCGTGAGGCGAGTCTTCAAAATCTGGGTTGTTGCAGCCGTGATGCCTATCACGTCCAGGCCGTGATTACTTCTGACTTTGGGTGTTTATCTGTCACGGTCGTGACCTTCATCACGGCTAGGCCGTGATGGTCTCTGTCTTCCAGGGGTTTCTCTTCATGCCCGTGATGGGTATCACGGGATGACCGTGATGCTTGCTGACTTCCAGGCTCGCGAGGCGAGCTATATCTCGCGGGGCGAGGCAGAGAACATGACTTTTCTGGCACAGGCTGGTCCTCACTCTCGCGGGGCGAGTATCTACTCGCGTGGCGAGTGTTTCCAGATTGCAATTTCCATTGTTTCCTTCATTCCTTGGACTCTAAGTCAACCTGAAAACATGAAACAGCCATAAGTGCTTTATTTGACTCAAAAACTGGCTAAATAACCCTAAAACTACTTAAGGGACTCAAAACCTTGCTTGAGGACAATCAAGCCTAATTTGGGTGAAAACGAGATATAATTGGCACAAAACCACGGTCATACTAGTCATAAAACTAGATGAGCCAGAGGCTTATCAAAATACCCCAAACTTGAACTTTGCTTGTCCCCAAGCAAACTAAAACTCAAAACGACTCAAGACTTGGCAAGCTAGAAGGATTTCAACCAATTCCGCACAAATTTCAAGTAATTCATCAAAACAATTTTCCTTCAATGTTCCCCCCTTTTCAACAATGTAATCCCCACAATCATTTATTCTGAACATCTGAGAATTTCATCATTCAAACAATCATTAATCTAAACAGGGGATCTAAGTTACACACAAGAGGGAGATCACCAAATTCAAACAATCGCCTTCCTCACAAAGGGGTTTAGTGTTCACTCAATCTCTCAGTTTGTCTAGGCTAACAACATTTCACTCAGTTTCACTTTTAAGAGCACTTCCCATGAATTTGATTTTCATCTCCAAATGGTTCCCACGGAAAACATGCATGCAACATCAAAAGGTCTTTCAAGGTTGTAATGGGGCCTGGCTAAGGGAAGGATATACAAAGGTACTGGGCTGAAATCCCTAGGAACTAAGAGAGCATGAAGCTGTTTACACATTGAATTTCCTACTCAAGTTCTTATTCTTATTCTTCTTTTTGCCTTGGGTGGCTACAACCCTTTTCTTCTAATACCCTTCTTGACATTTTGCATTTTTTTTTTGAAATATTTATTTTTGCCCTTTGGCTCCAACCTTTATTTTTTTTTTCTTTTTCTCAATCCCCAACAACAAATCATATCCCTGTAGCCACCCCAAACTTAGTTTCTTGCGACCATTCTCTTGCTAAGCTTCCATGCTCTCCTAATCCTAAGATCGGGTTAACATGGTTTTTCCAGATTCAGGCTCATAACATAAGGTCATCATGAAACAATAGGCTAATTAGGCTCAAAGGGGCTAACTAGGGAACATGCATTAGGGACTGGTTCAATTTAGGCCAAGTAGTTAATTCAAAGAAAATTGCCTAAATCATTTGATGCAAACACATAGACATGCAAACCATGAAGAAATTCAAGCAAATTCGGGAAAGTGAAACTTCAAAGTGATTCACACAATCAAAAACATGTTGGAGGCTCAAATCCTCACCTGGACATTCATGCAAATTGTTTGACCGAGATTCATTCCCTAGTGTGTGCACCCTACCACCCCAAACTTATCATAAGTCATGCCATCACAACAAAATCTCAAAGATCAGTTTTCAATTACATGGGGATCAATTTTTCAAATTTTCAAAACTAGGGGGAATCAGTCAACAATAAACATGCAATTCATCTATGCAAAATCAATCAAATTCCAGCAAACTTGCCAACACAAGACTCAAACACAACTCCTGAGCTTCTCAAATTATTCAGGAGCTTTATTGAAAACAAAACAGAAATAAAGCAAGGAAAAGAAAATTAACAAGGAGAAAGGGTTAAGAAAACTCATTGAGGCGGTTCCACCAGGATCCCACTGTCTGTAGCATAAGTCCCACGTGGTAGCCAAAGGACTGAAGCTTGTTCCATGCTTCCCTAATTTGCAGCCTTGATATGGGAGTGAGCGCTTGATAATTATGGTAACTCTGCCCAGTGCGGCGGACTTCTCACTCCCTCTTGGGTCACAGATGACCTTCTTCTCAACAAAGTCTCCCCAATAAAATTGGGGTTCAACCCCTTGAACTGGCCATGGTGCAAAATCCAAAGGCTCAAACTCCATCACTGGTGGCTTCTCAGGGGGAGGTGGCAAATAGGACACTGGTGTCTCCGGTGCTGCTTCAACTTCTGCATTTTCTTCATTCACTGCACTAACAAATTTATCACCTGCTATACATGCAGAAATTTCAGCACACACCACACAAAGGTTAGTGTTAGTAGAGTCAATACATATATCACAATAAACTGAATCAGTAAAGGTCTGAATGTCTGGAAATTCAGCACTCAATTCATCCACCCCATCACTCTCAACACATGCATTTGATTTAATTGAATCATCTACTTCCAAAGGTTCTTCATCATCCTCAAGCATGGTGAAGCAGATGTCCTCCTGATCCTCCTGATCCTCATTTTCTACGTTTCCTGAAAAGAATAAACCTGCATAACATTCTATACACAAAGCAGTGTCAGTACAATCAGCACATGCATTAGAATCGGGATTCAACACACGATTCATCAACAAGTATTATCAAAATCATCCTCAGAGGTATTGTCAAGAATAACTTGTGAATCTGTATGTTCTTCAAGGGGGTGTGGAGTTAGCAGTGCAGCAGAGTTGGCGACAATTTGATCAATTAGAATGGACAACTTCTGAGACTCAGCTTCTCCTCTCCGATGGCTTTCAAGACTTTGTTCTGTCATTCGTTGAAGATTTGCTTGAAATTCTGTCATATGTTGTTGCATCAGAGAAGCTAACTCATCCAGGCTGGGTTGGACTTCATTTACTCCAATCATGCCAAAACCACTACTAGACTCATAGCCTTCAGCAAAGTTAGGATAATATATGCATGGTGGTGGCTCATAATCAACATAAGGCATATAACCTTGCATGTAATTATCCATGGCAGTACTAAGATTCATAACCAGACAAAGCAGCCATAACTAATTCAGCAATGAATTATTTTATTATTTTTTTATTTTATTTTTTTATTTTCTGTTAATAACAACAAGAGTCCCCGGCAACGGCGCCAATTTGACGCGTTGTCGCGCACGCGTCAAAAGATGAGCGGTTAATAAAAATGTAGTTTAGAATGCGACAACTCGGGTATCGTATCACAAGGACTCTTGTAGTGCTATTATCGCAGAAAATCAGTTTTCTTGGGGGGGTGTTTGGTTTGAAATTGATTGGAAAACAGAATGAAAACAGAGCATAAAAACAGAGCAAATTACGTGATTATCAAATAAGACTAAGACGATCAATCTTCTGTTTCGTTTCCCACTATCATCGGTTCATGTAATTCCATGCCCTAAGCGGATTCTAATCCCTTTTCGATTGTAGCATCGATTAACAAGCGAAACCGACGCTACGGGACATATATTCCTAATTCCAAATTAAGCAAACGGATGAAGCCCTTCGTGAATTAAGCAAACACGAATTGAACGCACGCGAATTAAGCAAACGCGATTAAGTTTAGGAATATAAAATCATCGAAAATAAATCAACACTAATTCGATACAAACTGAATTAAGCAAACAGAGAATAACGAATAGCATTGAAAGAGAGAAGAGAATTAAATCAGGAATTACAAGACCTCAAGTGTTGGCGGAAGCCGATTACAGTAGATCAACCTAGGGAGATTAGTTCTCCATCAAAAACGCAAAACAACCAGAGAAATTCGAAAACAAGGATTAGCAAAAGATCCTTCTGTTCTGCCCTAAACAGCTATTTATAACATTCAGAAACTGCGCATTCTCGCGAGGCGAGTGGACTCTCGCGAGGCGAATATTAAAATAGCGCCAGTTCAAATTTGTATTATCGCGAGGCGAGCTGGTTTCTCGCGAGGCGAGTCTTCAAAATCTGGGTTGTTGCAGCCGTGATGCCTATCACGTCCAGGCCGTGATTACTTCTGACTTTGGGTGTTTATCTGTCACGGCCGTGACCTTCATCACGGCTAGGCCGTGACCTTCATCACGGCTAGGCCGTGATGGTCTCTGTCTTCCAGGGGTTTCTCTTCACGCCCGTGATGGGTATCACGGGATGACCGTGATGCTTGCTGACTTCCAGGCTCGCGAGGCGAGCTATATCTCGCGGGGCGAGGCAGAGAACATGACTTTTCTGGCACAGGCTGGTCCTCACTCTCGCGGGGCGAGTATCTGCTCGTGTGGCGAGTGTTTCCAGATTGCAATTTCCATTGTTTCCTTCATTCCTTGGACTCTAAGTCAACCTGAGAACATGAAATAGCCATAAGTGCTTTATTTGACTCAAAAACTGGCTAAATAACCCTAAAACTACTTAAGGGACTCAAAACCTTGCTTGAGGACAATCAAGCCTAATTTGGGTGAAAACGAGATATAATTGGCACAAAACCACGGTCATACTAGTCATAAAACTAGATGAGCCAGAGGCTTATCAATACTCTATGGTGGGTATGGAGGGACCAATATGTTCACTGCATTTCGAGTCAACCAGAATGGACTTGGAGGCTAAATTTATCAGCAGATAAACTAATTATTCTGATAAACGTGCTATTAGATGTTAGCTCCCAAATTAGGGCTCCAATCAGGGGCTTCAAATAGAACCATCCCTTAGGGTTCAATTTCATAATCAACATAGATGAAACTCCCTTAGCATTCCAAGGAGAGCTGGTTTTGGATCTATGTTAGGAATAGTGAAGGCAATTTGATAAAGGGAGTTTGTGTACCTGTGCTGTTTGAATAACCTCTATGTCGAGCTACAAGTGATCTTTAATGGGTTGCGACTCACTTGGGATGAAGGGGTCCGTTCTTGGGTGTGCCTTTCAAAATCCTTGGATGCTCTGGCCCTGGTCTCGAAGGCTCCTCCTCCTTTCCATACATACACGAGGATTCTGTTTTGCAGTCTCTGATCGATGATATGAAGAAGTTGTGGGATGGTGTGTTGACTTATGACGTTTCAAAGAAGTAAAACTTTATGATGAGAGGATCACTGATGTGGACTATCAATGATTTTCCTGCATATGGCATGCTTTCTGGTTGGGGGACCCATGGTAAATTGGCATGCCCGTATTGCATGGAACATGGAAAGACTTTTACCCTTAGATATGGTGGCAAAAGTTCCTGGTTTGATTCTCATCGTCGGTTCTTAGATCCCGACCATCCCTTCCGAAGAAACGTCTGAGCATTCAAAAAGAATCAGACAGAAGAGGAAGGTCCACCCCCTTTGTTGACTCTTGAACAAATATGGGGTCGGGTTAGAGATCTTCCTAAAGTCATTGAAGCAGGTGTGTCAAAATTACCAGGGTATGGAGAATGGCATAATTGGATAAAACAAAGTATTTTTTGGGAACTACCGTATTGGAAGGATAATATGTTAAGACATAATCTTGATGTGATGCATATTGAGAAGAATTTCTTTGACAACATTTTAAACACGGTTATGAATGTGTCTGGAAAGACGAAGGACAATGAGAAGGCAAGGATGGACATAGCTATGTACTGTAGACGAAAGGATTTGGAGCTGAAGCCGCAGCCGCAGTCTAATGGAAAAATGGTCAAACCAAAAGCTTGTTACACTCTAATCGCCGATGAAGCGAAGTCAATTTGTCGGTGGTTAAAAGACCTTAAGACCCCTAATGGTTATTAGATAACCTTGTATGGCGAGAGTGGACATTGGTCTTGAAACACACGTCGAGAAAGGGTATTCAATATGCAGATTTTCATGCTAAATTCGGAAATCAGAGCATGAAAAGGCTTACCTATTCAGTTTCTTGGATCTCCTCCTCTGGAAATGGATCTTCTCCCTCGCACTGATGTCACGGGTGTGGTGTTAATTTAGGGCTCCTATTAGGGGTTTCCAGTTTTTTCTTGCTATACTTTTCCTTCCTTTTCATATATATATATATATATATGAGGCATATCTAGTGAGAGGGCTTTTCTTACATGAGAGTGAGGGATAAATTTGGGCCATACAATCATACATGGATGGTTAGGATTAAAAGTTATTTTATAATTTTAAAATATCGTATGACCACTTAAAAAAGTCACATGACTTTGTGGTTTAATCTTGACCATTAAAAATTTGATCCAATGGCTATGATATAATCGTCTCACTCTCGTATAAATAAGATCATCTCCCTTGATATGTTTCATATATATATAAAGCCATTTTTACGTGAGAGATGAGAGCATCATTTAGTAGCCATTGGATATAATTTAATGACTAAGATTAGAACACCTAATTAAATAAGTCACGTGGCTCAAAAAAAAAAACACGGGAGAATCGTCTCCTTTCCATCTCCACTGAAGCCATCTTTCTTCCTCCTGTGTGTCCCTCTAGTTTCCCCAAATCTGTTCCTTCTTCCTCATCTCTTCTCTCTCGTTTCTCCACCGACAAATCCGCAGACATAGTGTCCCCAATATGAATGTTAGAGGTTGCATATTATATATCATTCTGTCATTGAAACCAATTAGTAATCTAAAGAAGTGTGGCTCAACGGGACTACTATTTTATAGCATTAACTCAATAACTATATATATTTTGCATCCATAAACAAACAAAAGGTACCGAAGCATAAAGCAAGCATCCCCATCCAGGCTTGGTTTTAGAAAATACAAACAAAATACTGAAGTAAAATTTAATTTAAAAACCTCTGTTTGGGATTTTTTGGGTTCAATAAAATAACATAGTTCCAATTATAAAGCCACGGTTTCGATCATAGGACAGGCCAATATGGATGTAAACGATGCCTAAATTGAAGACGTTGGAGGCTTTTTCGAGGTGGGTGTTTGCGTTGAAGCAGCAGATGAACCGAGAGGTAAGGTGAAGCGAAGGGGAACCAGAGGGGAAGGAAAAATGACACATCACGTGACCTATTTAATTGGGTGTTCTAATATTGGCAATTAAATTAGATCCAAGGGTGCATCTCTCACATAAAAGTAATATTCTCACTTGATAGGCCCTTTTATATATATATATATATATATATATATATATATATATATATATATATATATATATATATATATATATATATATATATTAATTAAGTTGATTATTTATAAGATTAAAATCATCAAATAATTTGGCAAATGAAATATTTTTTATATTAACACTACAATAAATCTCATTTTTCTTCTCCTATATTATTTGATCGATTAATTGTTGATAAGTCTGGTTATTCTTATCCTAGTTCTTCAATTTAGATAAATAATTTTATTGAATTTATCCTTCATTTCATTGTATATCCTTTATAATCTCAAGCATGATTAATTACACTAGTTTTCTTCTAAGAGTGTGTTTGAAAAACATTGTTTTTCCCTATTTCAGCAATTTTTTAGTTTAAAAGCTATTTAATAGATAATCCATCATGTTTTGCAGGTTGCTTAAATTTATAAAAAAGTTTTTTTTTTAGGAAAAATAAGATGTTTTATGCCATCTAGTTTTTTTTTAACTTAAGATTGTTGTGATTTGATTATTTTTCATTCTCAAAACTCTCTTCCCTGTTTACCCCTACAAAACTAACTTCTAAACAAATATTATTAAATTATACAAATAAATTCATACCATTTTTCGTAATTTATTATATAAAAGTGATTTTTTTGCACCACCCAAACGAAATTGATTATCTTAAAATCGCTTTTCGGCAAACAGATACAAACAAAAACAGATTCTGATTATAATTGATTATCACAATAATCGATTATACAAAAATCATTTATCAGCATAATCTTTTTTTTCCAGCTTTATCAAACACACTCTAAAACAACAGTGAAGGAGATTACATGATAGAGCCAAAATTAATCAATTTAGTTTGTTTTTTAAAAATTCTTATTGTTAGTTTTTTAATTTCAAATATCTACATATATTTCAATATTTTTTGGTTAGATAAGCAATTGTCGTTCCCCTTGGCATCAACTAAAGCTTAAAACTCAATGTGCTGGTCGAGGAGTAAAACTCGGCCACCGAGCTTGGATACCCGATCCAACTAAGGCGGGAATGATAAAATATCGATATTATCTTTATTAATCCTGATATTATCTCAAATAACCTTATCCGGTTAGAAGAGATAATATCCCTTAAATTAAGGGATAAGATATTGATATTATCCTTAAATAATCATAATATTATCTCAAAAAACATTATCCGGTTAGAAGAGATAATATCCCTTAAATTAAGGAAATCACATCTCAAAGAAGATTTAAGAGATAAAAGGAGATAAATCCAGATCTCTTAAAGATTGGGGATCCTATTATAAAAAGAGGAGAACTCAAGAGAGAGACTCACTTTTCACGGAATCCCGGTGACTCTCCCTTAAGCGTATTAGAGAAACTAGCTCGACCAAGAGACTATTGAAGAGTCATTGCTCGCTGGTATTCATCAGATACAAGATTAAGGGATTGAGATCACCGTATGGCCAAGGGTTGAACCTAGAACTACGTCTGGCTTTGATTCCCATTGGGATACGTAGGACCGGAATACAATATTCTGTCAAGCCATAATTTAAAACAACCTCCATTGTTCACTCTTGGTTTGACGTTCTACAGCGAGATTCTGGCAAGTCGGATCTCGGCAGGAACATTTGGCTCCCACCGTGGGGCAAGGTAAAAAATTGCCCCGACCACCACACAACCACGGCCAGCTGTCGTGTTGTTTTCTTTCCGCGTTTTCACGATTTTTTCCTCGGTCTGGGATTTTCTGTCCATGGGTCAGAACCTGAGTTGAAGGAGTTAAATGACGCCATTCCGACCAGACATGCGATCTCGACATCCAGGGGACGGATCTGCTCCGATCGTGAAGAGTACCACAAATCCGCCATCTCAAGCTTCGTCGGGACGCATCTTTTCAGCATCGGAAGCACATATATGCACCGATGATGAACCACACCAGATCTTCAAAGGACCGTCGCAGCTACCCTCTTGCCCTCAGTCGTCGTCGCCACACCCAAGTAGGCAGTCCTAACGACGATCGACACCTTTTTCTGTTCGGGTTCCACGAATTTGAAGTAAAATGGAAGAAGACGTCGCCGGACGATGTTCGTGCTCGACGCTGTAACCAGATCCGTCTTCGTTTCCAACTTTGCAGTCGCTGTTCGACACGAAGCCACGGTTTCCCTTCAACGACCAACCGAGTCTATAACAAACACCCGGGGTCCAACCTCCTATGTTAACCAATGGTGTAAAGGAGTAACAGCGTTGAAATCTTCACACCCACCTCAACAATCTTGACATTGTGGAATTTCACCTTCCTCTGTATTCTTAGTCGAGAACGAGAAGAACCAAAATCTAAGGTGAAAAAGATAATCTCCAAAGATGGTTCATTGTTCATCTAGGCACTTGAATCATCATATTTGTGACTAACAAGTTACTTGAGGAAAGCTGAATCATCAAGAGATAGAGTATGGATTTGGGAGTTTTTTATGCATCCCAACTGCTCGACAATATGACTCAGATAAATAAAGAAAAGTCGAGCTCAAGCTTGAAGATTCAATTCCAGTTTGACCGAGGTCCGAGGTAAAAGAATCAAGATTAAATCGAGAGGCGAGCCATGACCCCTCTCGCTTGGAAGTCGAGGAGCGATTCCTTCCAAGTAAACAACTCGGGGGTCAAAGAGCGATTCCTCCCGAGGTTCAAATCGAGAGGCGAGCTATGACCCTCTCGCTTGGAAGTCGAGGAGCGACTCCTTCCAAGCAAACAACTCGGGAGTCGAAGAGCGATTCCTCCCAAGGTTCAAATCGAGAGGCGAGCTACAGCCCTCTCGCTTGGAAGTCGAGGAGCGACTCCTTCCAAGCAAACAACTCGTGAGTCGAAGAGTGATTCCTCCCGAGGTTCAAATCAAGAGGAGAGCTATGACCCTCTCGCTTGGAAGTCGAGGAGCGACTCCTTCCAAGCAAACAACTCGGGATTCGAAGAGCGATTCCTCCCGAGGTTCAAATCGAGAGGCGAGCTACGGCCCTCTCGCTTGGAAGTCGAGGAGCGACTCCTTCCAATCAAACAACTCGGGAGTCGAGGAGTGATTCCTCCCGAGGTTCGAATCGAGAGGCGAGCTACGGCCTTCTCGCTTGGAAGTCGAGGAGCGACTCCTTCCAAGCAAAAAACTTGGGGGTCGAAGAGCGATTCCTCCCAAGGTTCAAATCGAGAGGCGAGCTACGGCCCTCTCGCTTGGAAGTCGAGGAGCGACTCCTTCCAAGCAAACAACTCGGGAGTCGAAGAACGATTCCTCCCGAGGTTCAAATCGAGAGGCGAGCTACGGCCCTCTCGCTTGTAAGTCGAGGAACGACTCCTTCCAAGCAAACAACTAGGTTGAGCTCCGGCTCCCGACCACTCGGTTGAGCTCCGGCTCCCGACCACTCGGTTGAGATCTGGCTCCCTACTACTTGGTTGAGCTCTGGCTCCCTACTCGGTTGAGCTCCAGCTCCCGACTACTCGGTTGATCTCCGGCTCCCGACTACTCGGTTGAGCTCCGGCTCCCGACTACTAGTTGGAGTTCCGGCTCCGTACTTGGTTGAGCTCCGGCTCCCGACTACTCGGTTGAGCTCCGTCCACCACAGCTCGGCCTCCGAGGGAAGAAGATGTCTTAGAGAGCTCGGTCACCACAGCTCGGCCTTGGAGAGCTGAAGAAGATGTCTTAGATAGCTCGACCACCACAGCTCGACCTCAGAGTGAAGAAGATATCTTAGAGAGCTCGGCCACCACAGCTCGGTCTCGGAGAGCTGAAGAAGATGTCTTAGAAAGGTCGGCCAGCATAGCTCGGTCTAGGAGAGCTCGACCATAGTAGTTTGAGGGAATGCCTAAATCAGAGGCCGTGAAATGCTCAGGTGATATTGTTCTTTAAATCTAGTTTAAATCTAATATGATTTGATATGTTTTGCTCCACGCCTTTAATGTTGTGTTATGTAGCATCATATCATATTATTTATATATTTGAGCAAAGTGATGTTCGGATGATACCACTCCCAGAGTCACAAAATTTGCGACTACAAAGTGGTTGAGCTCCGGCTCCCTTGAAAATAACAGGTCGAAGCTCAGTGCTTCCCTTTCCATAAGGTCGAGCTTCAGCTTCCTGGAAACTCACAGTTCAGCTTTGGCTCCCGAAAGGTCGAGCCAAAACTCCCTCTCAAAATTTGACTAAGAGGAAGACGAATCGAAGCTCCTCAAATTAAAACCATAGAGGCCAAGTTAGACTCCCTCTATAAAAATCATTGATATCGAGCTCAAGCTCCATTTAAATGGAACAGTGTGGGGAGAACATCTCCCTTGGAAAATAAAGTTCCATCAGCTCGAGCACTCAAACACCATACTAACTCACAAAAAACAAAAAGCCTAAAAAGGTTGACTGAGCTGAAAATCGACCGAGCTCAAAGTCGAAATACCGGACCTAAAAAGGCAAAAGTCCTAAAAAGGTGACCGGGCTAAAATCGACCGAGCTGTTGTCCAAACGCCGAACCTAAAAAGGCAAAAGTCCTAAAAAGGTGACCGAGCTAAAATCGACCGAGCTGTTGTCGAAACGCCGAACCTAAAAAGGCAAAAGTCCTAAAAAGGTGACCGAGCTAAAATCGACCGAGCTGTTGTCGAAACGCCGAACCTAAAAAGACAAAAGTCCTAAAAAGGTGACTGAGCTAAAATCGACCGAGCTGTTGTCGAAACGCCGAACCTAAAAAGGCAAAAGTCCTAAAAAGGTGACCGAGCTAAAATCGACCTTGCTGCGGTCGAAACGCAGAACCTAAAAAGGCAAAGGCCTAAAAAGGTTGACTGAGCTGAAAATCGACCGAGCTCAAAGTCGAAATGACGGGACTAAAAGGGTGAAACTAATACCTAAAGAGGTTAATAGAGCTGAAACCCAAATGCCGAACTTAAAAAGGTGAAAATCCTAAAGAGGTTGATCGCGCTAAAATTGACCGAGCTAGAGTCAAAATGTCAGGCCTAAAAAGGTAAACAAAGAACCTAAAAAGGTTGATCGAGCTAAAATCGACCGAGCTAAAGTCGAAATGCCGGATCGAAGTGACCAACCAAGCTAAAATCGAAAGGCTGAACCTAAAAAGGTAAGCAAGAAAAACATGAAATAGTTAACTATGATAGGGTCGAGCTCAAAAAGCTCACGAGGCCAAATTAAAACGCCAAGCATAAAAGGTGAGTAAGAACTTAGGAAAGTTAACCGAGTAAATCCAAATGCTGGGTTAAATACCATAAGTATGAAGTCTTTATCATTCATAAAGCAAAATTACATAGGACATAGCCAAGAGTACAAAATATCTTAAAAATTTGCTGAGTTACTCATGGGCATTCCCATAAGCAAAGACCCCATCAAGGTTGGAACCAATAGTGTCTTCAGCTTGAGAAAGAACAACCGAGGATGGCTCGAGCAATACCACTTCATTTCCTCTGTTCTCCTACTCTCCCATAACCTGCTCTTCATTATTCTCCTCTTCCTCATCATCGAGCTGGTACAAAGGAACCATTATGCCATCTTTATTAAAATCCTGGTCCACACCGGATCTTGAAAGATCATAATCAGGAAGAAAGCGCTGGATTTGTTTTATAGCAAGCGAGAACCCAGAAACGCGTTCCCTTATAATCTGGGCTTTAGCTTCCTTCAACTCGAACTGAAGCTTGCAATTAGCCTGTTTCTTAGTAGCAAGAAACTGCTGAAGATTGTCAAGGGAAAGCTTTAAAGCCTTGGCAGCCCTCTGAAAGTCAATCCTTTCATTTTAGAGAGCTCAGATTGAGGAGAGGAGTTGGTCTTCTCAAGCTCGACATTTCGAGTTTTCAATTGCCCAATTAGCCGAGCTTGCTCTTCACACTTTGACACGACTTTTTCAAGCTCATCCCCAGTACTCAAAGTTCGGGTAGCTTCCGCCTTCATGCTTTTCATTATTAGAAAGCTCTTGGCTCGAAACACGGGTAATGGAGGAGACTCGAAGAGCATAAGCGGCAGTGGCTTTCATGCTCGCGTCAGGGCCCTATTCTAGTAAAAGCCGAGCATATGCTGGCTTAATAACTTGAGAATCCACTAAAGGGCCCGAGCTAAAATTGTCTAGACAAGAACAAAAGGCATCCCAAAAAGCCGAGGCGAAGCATTACTCCCTCGCACCAAAAAGCCGAGGTCGAGCTATGCTCCCTCGCACTATGCACTGAAAAAAGTTGAGGTCGAGCAATGCTTCCTCCCTTGCACTAAAAATCCTAGACCGAGCAAAACACCTTCGCACCAAGGTAATGTCCACAGCAGGTCATGCATATTAGAGACCCAAGATTTGAAGGAAATCCTAGTAGTGTTCGACCCAAAAAGTTGGAATCCTAAGTAAGACTTGGCTCCGGACGAAAATCCGAGCAGTGCTCCGCCAAGTAAGTCGACAACCCAAAGAAAGACTTGGTTCTACAAAAAAAAAATCCAAACAATGCTCCCGAATCATAATCCAAAGTCCTCGGCACCAAAAAACGTGTTAAGATATGCGAGTTGACATTTAAGCTCTTTCGCTTATTTCAAGCTCGGAGCTTGGGGGCTTATGGGGATAAAGGAAGGATATTCTCAGAAATCACAGAGAAAGGATATCTCTTAGCCTACAGCTCGATTGTTATTATGAAGAACTTGTATGAAAACTATTTTCTCATACAAATTGGAAAAGATATTAGGAAAGTATATTCTAAGATACACTTTCAAGATCGGTAAAAATAATGACATTCAAGGTCAAGTGTCAAGTTAGTGGGTATTTCAAAATCCACCAGATGAAAGGGTTAAGAGTTACTCGAAGAAAATGTTAAGAGCTCTCAAAAGCTTCAAAGACCGAGCTACATTCGGAAAAAGGTGAGTCAAGTTCAAACTCTCAAGATAAGCATCTTGAAAGCATCAAAAATTTCATATGAAATACAAGCCTGAGGTAAATTCCTAATGATCAAGTTTGAGCTTGACTTTCCAAAAGATCTGTTCGAGCCTGAATCATTGAATCTCGGCTACCAGCTTCTAAACTTGTCTTAACAAAGGTAAGATTGAAGTATCTTCTGTTCAGAACATATTACTGGCCGAGATGTGAACCTCAACCACTAAACTCGAGTACTGCCCGCGATGTGAAACTTGACCATCGAGCTTGATTAGTCGAAGTAAGAGGATCTATGCAAATCTTGTACTTTATCGACACTAAGGACAAGCTCGGCTTCTTTCATAAAGATTTTGCGCTCTTCTGAGCTCAAAGCTTGGGGAGCTTATATACTGGTCGAGATGTTAAACTCGGTCACCGAGCCTACCAAACTAAAATATTGGACGAGAAATAAAGCTAGATCACCAAACCCAAACAATCACAGGGAAATGATTACTAGACTCGCCCACCGAGCCCGCTGAACTTAAGGATTGGCCAAAATGTAAAGCTCGGTAACTTGAAACGTGAAGCTCGATCGCCCAAGGTGTTCACCGAAGTAAAAGATGTATATAGACCGAAGTGTGAAGCTCGATCACTTACCTTGCCAACTTGAAAGGCTAAAGAGACCAAATTTCTAACCTCGTAAGGTCGAGGTATCAAGCTCGGCCACCAGGAAGTCAAGAGAAAGGATTGTTAGGCCCACTTTCCAAAGCCGCTAAACTCGAATGTTAGCCGATGTATGAATATTGGTCATCGAACTGTGGCAAAAGGAGGAGAAGTCTTACTCAATAAATCCTGAACTCGGATAATTTTAAAGCCAAGCTCGGCTCCTGTCATGAAAACTTCTACGCTCCGTTGAGCTCGAAGCTTGGGTGGCTTGTCTACTGGCCGAGGAGTAAAACCCGGTCACCGAGCTTGGATACCCGATCCAACCAAGGCGGGAAGGATAAAATATCGATATTATCTTTATTAATCCTGATATTATCTCAAATAACCTTATCCGGTTAGAAGAGATAATATCCCTTAAATTAAGGGATAGGATAATGATATTATCCTTAAATAATCCTAATATTATCTCAAAAAACCTTATCCGGTTAGAAGAGATAATATCCCTTAAATTAAGGAAATCACATCTCAAAGAAGATTTAAGAGATAAAAGGAGATAAATCCAGATCTCTTAATGATTGGGGATCCTATTATAAAAAGAGGAGAACCCAAGAGAGAGACTCACTTTTCACTGAATCCCGGTGACTCTCCCTTAAGCGTATTAGAGAAACTAGCTCGATGACCGCGCTGTCGCCACGCGCCAAAAAGAACGAGCGATTATTAAAATAATGCAGTATAGTGCGACAACTCGGATCGTCTCTCAAGGACTCTTTAGTTGTTGTTATTATTAACAGAAAATTAGTAAGAGTTAGAAATGGGGGTTTTGAGATTAAAATAAAATAAAGGAAACAAAATAAAAACAAATTAAGAAAAGAGATTAACAAGTAAACAAAAGCGATTAACCTACTGTTCTCAGTTTCCCACTATCATTGGTTCATGCAAATCCTAAGCAGATACTAATCCCCTCCCGGTTGTAGCAACAATTAACAAACGGAAACCATTACTACAGATGTATGTTCCTATTCCCGAAATAACAAACGGGGTTAAGCTCTCATGAACAAACGAACATGAATGAACACACGCGAAATAACAAACGCGATTATATATAGGAACATAACATCACCGAGATGAAACAATACAACACTATATATTCCTGAAATAACAAACAGAAACATACAGCATGGCATTGAAAAGAGAAAAGCAACTAATCATGAAATACAGAACCTCAAGTGTTAACAGAAACCAATTACAGTAGATTAATCTAGGAGACTAGTTCTCCATTACAAAAGAAAGACAACAAACTAAAAGGAAAACAATAGCTAACAAGTTCAGAAACTAGCCAAAACTGGCTAATTCTGACTATTCCTTCATTTCTGCCTAAGACTGCTTATATACACGTTTCTGGAGTCAGAGTACTCGCGAGGCGAAGCACTGCTCGCGAGGCGAATTACATGAAAGGTCTGCAACTCTTTGTCTTCTCGCGAGGCGAGCACATCCTTCGCGAGGCGAACTCTTCAGCTTTCAACTGTTACGCCCGTGGCATTCAACACGCCCAAACCGTGATGGCTTCCGATCTTCCAATACTCGCGAGGCGAAGGAATGCTCGCGGGGCGAACTCTTCAACTTCAGAATTGCCACGGCTGTGATCTTCAACACGGGCAAGCCGTGATCGTCTCTGACTTTTTCATGGTTGCAATACTCGCGGGGCGAGAGATTATTCGCGGGGCGAGTGGCTCCAGATTTATTACTTTTTATTAACCTGAAAATAGAAAATAAAAGTAAATAATTATTCAACTCTAAAACAACTAAATTAACATAAAAACAATTTACAGACTCAAAATACTACTTAAGGACAATCAAGTCTAATTTGGGTAAAAATGATATAAAATTAGCACAAAGCCCAGGTCTTTACTAGTTATAAAACCAGTCAAACAGAGGCTCATCAAAATACCCCAAACTTAAACTTTGCTTGTCCCCAAGCAAACTACACTCAAAAAACTTAAAAAGACTCAAGACCTGGCAAGCTCAAAAGATTCAATCAACTTTCGCACAGATTTCAAGCAATTTATCAAAAACAGTTTTTTTTTCTTCATTGTTTCCCCCTTTTCAAACAAAGTAATCCCCACATTCATTTATTCTAAACAGTTGAGAAATTAATTATTCAGACAATCAGAAATCTAAGCAGGGGGTCTAAGTTACACACAAGAGGGAGATCACCAAAATCAAACAACTGCCTTCCTCACCAGGGAAATTTATGTTCACTCATCGCTCAATTTGTGTCAGGCTAACATTTCACTCAATTTCACTTTTAAGAGCACTTCCCATAAATTTGATTTTCATCTCTAAATGATTCCCACAGAAAACATGCAAGCAACATCAAAAGGTCTTTTATGGGTTGTAATGGGGCCTGGCTAAGGGTAGGATATACAAAGGAACTAGGCTGAAGACCCTAGGAACTAAGAGAGCATGAAACATTTTTACACTTTGAAATTCCACTCAAGTTCCTTTCTTAATTTTTCATTTTATGCCTTGGGTGGCTACAGCCTCTTCTACTAAAACTTTTATTATTTTTTTTTCATTTTTACATTTTTCTCTTTTTTTCTTTTTTTTTTCTTTTTTGTTCTTTTCTTTTTTTTTACATTTTTACACTTTCCCTTCTTTTTTTTTCTTTTTTTCCAATCCCAACCAACACATTGCACCGGGTAGCCACCCCAAACTTAGTTTCTTGCACCCATTCTAAGATTACATGCTCTCCTAATCCTAAGATCGGGTTAACATGGTTTTCCAGATTTTTGGGCTTATAACATTAGGTTATCAAGAATTAATCAGGCTAATAGGCTCAATGGGGTTAACTAAGGAACATGCATCAGGAAATGGTTATTTTTAGGCTAAGTAGCTATTTACAAAGAAAATGCCTAAATCATTTGCTACACACATATAATCATGCAAACCAAAAAGAGATTCAATCAAATTCAGGAAAGTGCAATCAAAAGTGATTTTCACACAGTTTAAAACATGTTGGAGGCTCAAAACCTCACCTGGACATTTATTTGCAAATTATTTGACAGAGATTCTATCCCTAGTGTGTGCTTCCTATCACCCCAAACTTATCATAAATCATGCCATCATAACAAAATCTCAAAGTTCAGTTTTCAATCATATGGGGATCAAAATTCAATTTTTCAAATTTTCAAATTCTAGGGGAAAACAGTCAATACATAATATGCAATCCATCTATGCAAAATCAATCAAATCCAATAAACTTGCCCATACCAAGACACAAACACAACTCCTGAGCTTCTCAAATTATTCAGGAGCATTATTCAAAACAAAATAGAATTAAAGCAAGAAAAAAAAATTAAAAAGAAGCAAGGGTAAGAAAAACTCATTGAAGGGCGGTTCCACCAGGATCCCACTGCTTGTAACATAAGGCCCACGTGATGGACAAAGAGTGGGAGTTCATTCCATGCTTCCCTAACTCGCAGCCTTGATGTGGGGGTGAGCACTTGTCAATTACGGTGACTTCGCCGAGTGCGGCGGACTTCTCACTCCCTCTCGGGTCACAGATGACCTCCTTCTCAATAAAGTCTTCCCAAGAGAATCGGGGCTCAACCTCTTGGACCGGCCATGGTGCAAAATCCAAGGGTGTAAACTCCATCACTGGTTCCTCAGGGGGAGGTGGCAAACAGTTAGTTGGGGTTATTGGTGCTGCTTCAACTTCCGCAGTGTCTTCATCCACTGCACTAACAAATTTTTCACCTGCTATACACGCAGAAATTTCAGCACACACCAAACAAAGGTTAGAGTTAGTACATATATTACAAGAAAATGAATCAGAAAAATCTACAATGTCTGGAAATTCTGCAATTAGTTCATCATCCACCCCTCTACTCTCAACACGTTCAATTGTTTTACTTGCATCATCTACTCCCAAAGGTTCTTCTTTATCCTTAAGCACGGGGGAGCAGACGTCCTCTTGATCCTCCTGATCTAAGTTTCCTGAACAGAACAAACCTGCAAAACGATCCGCATTTTCTATTTTTCCTGAAAAGTATAAACCTGTAAAACATTCAACACACAAAGCAGTTCCGTCACAATAACAAGCATTAGGATCAGGGGATTCAACACATAAATCATCATCAACAGAAACATTATCAGAATCATAAGAAATATTTTCAGAAATAACCACTTTAGAATCTGTATGTTCCTCAAGAGGCTGTGGAGTTAGCATTGCAGCCGAGTTGGTGGTAACTTGATCAATTAGAGCCCACAATTTCTGAGATTCAGCTTGGCTCCTCTGGTACTCAGCCTCCATCTTCTGTTGAAATTCCTCTATCATCCGTTGAGTTTGCTCGGCCATTTGTTGCCTCAGTCCTTCCATATTTGTACTTATCTGTGCAGTCATCTGTTTGCACAAGTCCTCTAGGGAAGGTTCGGAAGGTGTAGAGGTGGTCACTTGGGTAGGATAGTATGGTGGTGGCTCACTAAAATTAGGATAATACATGCAAGGTTCATAATAAACATTAGGCAAATATCCAAACATGTAATTATCCATGGGGGAAAATAAAATTTACAGACCAGACAAAGCAGACAAAACTAATTAGCAAAGCAAAAAGTTTTTTTTTTTTTTTTTCAAAAATTATTTTCTGCTAATAACAACAAACCAGAGTCCCCGGCAACGGCGCCAATTTTTGACCGCGCTGTCGCCACGCGCCAAAAAGAACGAGCGATTATTAAAATAATGCAGTATAGTGCGACAACTCGGATCGTCTCTCAAGGACTCTTTAGTTGTTGTTATTATTAACAGAAAATTAGTAAGAGTTAGAAATGGGGGTTTTGAGATTAAAATAAAATAAAGGAAACAAAATAAAAACAAATTAAGAAAAGAGATTAACAAGTAAACAAAAGCGATTAACCTACTGTTCTCAGTTTCCCACTATCATTGGTTCATGCAAATCCTAAGCAGATACTAATCCCCTCCCGGTTGTAGCAACAATTAACAAACGGAAACCATTACTACAGATGTATGTTCCTATTCCCGAAATAACAAACGGGGTTAAGCTCTCATGAACAAACGAACATGAATGAACATACGCGAAATAACAAACGCGATTATATATAGGAACATAACATCACCGAGATGAAACAATACAACACTATATATTCCTGAAATAACAAACAGAAACATACAGCATGGCATTGAAAAGAGAAAAGCAACTAATCATGAAATACAGAACCTCAAGTGTTAACAGAAACCAATTACAGTAGATTAATCTAGGAGACTAGTTCTCCATTACAAAAGAAAGACAACAAACTAAAAGGAAAACAATAGCTAACAAGTTCAGAAACTAGCCAAAACTGGCTAATTCTGACTATTCCTTCATTTATGCCTAAGACTGCTTATATACACGTTTCTGGAGTCAGAGTACTCGCGAGGCGAAGCAATGCTCGCGAGGCGAATTACATGAAAGGTCTGCAACTCTTTGTCTTCTCGCGAGGCGAGCACATCCTTCGCGAGGCGAACTCTTCAGCTTCCAATTGTTACGCCCGTGGCATTCAACACGCCCAAACCGTGATGGCTTCTGATCTTCCAATACTCGCGAGGCGAAGGAATGCTCGCGGGGCGAACTCTTCAACTTCAGAATTGCCACGGCTGTGATCTTCAACACGGGCAAGCCGTGATCGTCTCTGACTTTTTCATGGTTGCAATACTCGCGGGGCGAGTGGCTCCAGATTTATTACTTTTTATTAACCTGAAAATAGAAAATAAAAGTAAATAATTATTCAACTCTAAAACAACTAAATTAACATAAAAACAATTTACAGACTCAAAATACTACTTAAGGACAATCAAGTCTAATTTGGGTAAAAATGATATAAAATTAGCACAAAGCCCAGGTCTTTACTAGTTATAAAACCAGTCAAACAGAGGCTCATCACTCGACCAAGAGACTATTGAAGAGACCTTGCTCACTGGTATTATTGAGCAAAATCTAGGCAAGTATACCTAGTCGTACAAGTAATACGGTGGTGAGACCGATATCGTTCCCATGAGGACTGTGACAAGTACTAGCACGTACCGAATCAACTACTATCTAAGCGGATCTTTGGATGGAAGGGAGCTCTATACTAAATACCAAGTCCAAGAGTTAAAACAAACAAAATAAAAAGAAAATTTTCTTTTAGGAATTTTGTCAAACACTTAGAATGCAGAAAAAGGGATTCTTCAAATAACTGAAAGATGTTGGGACTAGACTTCACTAAACCTTAGTCTCATGCAATACCAAGAACACCAATCCAGTTTATGCTTCAAATATCAAAATCAATCCACAAGATTACACAAGCCCTAATTCCTTAGATGACAAGAGCCTAAATTCTCTAATTAAACCCTAATTCCTTAGGTGGCCTAATTAGTGAATTTACATTAAGAGTGAGGATTACACGATTACTAATAAACCAAAATCCATTCCTAGATGCAAGGTTTACTAGGTGATTAATTTCAGATCAAGAATTGATAAGAACGTCCCCATAGCAAATCAAATCTCAAAATCAATTCATGGATGATCAGACCACAAAAAGCAGTAAGCAAAGGAATTAAACACTAATAGAGAAATATAAACATAGATTAATTAATCAAGGCAAATACATGAGGTTCAGTTTAGCTACATCTAATCCCAACAAAAAGGTATTTAGCTACTCATAGTGATAGAGAAATCCAAAACCAGAGAAATAGAAACAAGGGAGAGAAGAAACTCTATGGAAGCTTTCCACTGCCGTCACCGCAGCCCTTGGTTCCAGAGAGAACATGCCCTTTTTGTATCCCAATAGTCTCCCTAGGGTAAAAGTGCTCCTAGGTTAAAAGTCCCTCCAGAGAAGATCCCGTCTGTTCTGCCCAAAGGCCCTATTTATAGATTAGGCGCGCGTCACGGCCGTGATGGCCATCACGGCCAGGCCGTGACGTGTTCTGCCTTGGGCGTGCTTTCAAATTTTGGTTTGTCACGGCCGTGACACTCATGACAGATGATAGTGTGACTTTACATCATGTTTCCTGTACACTTTTGTATGAATTTTTCATATAGATTAGGCATTCTTTATTTGATTTTAGTTAGTTTTTCCCTTTGAACGGGTGAAGTGGTTTCTTGGTGTTGTTTTGCAGGAATTTAAGGAAAAATGCTCAGAATTAGCCTTGATGGATCTTGGATGAAATAGAGATTGAAAAGTGAAGAAAATGAGCCAAGCAGAGCCCATCACGACCTAGTCGTGATGACCATCACTGCCATGATCAAGAAAACTGAGAAGATTGAAGGCAAAAGTCAGAAGCTGTCACGGCCTAGCCGTGATAACCATCACGGCCGTGACAGGCCAAGCAGAACTGATCACGGCCTAGCCGTGATGAGGCTCACGGCCGTGATGCTCCAAATTTGAAAGCGCGCCTACTTCAGAACACGTCACGGCCGTGACGCGTAACCTCTCTATAAATAGAGCGCAGAACTGACAAAAAAAAGGGGGATCTGGATCTGGATTGAGGATTCATAGAGGATTCTGGGGGTCTCTGACACAAACTTTCAGACCTAAAAATAGAGACCTTGGAGGCTGCGGCTGAGGAAGGACTGTAACCCTAGAACGGAGCTTCTGAGAGGGGCTGTTGTGACGATAGTGGAAAGCTCCCATGGAGTTTCTTCTCTCCTCTTCTCCTATTTCTCTGGTTTTTGCTTTCTCTTTTATGAGTAGCTAAATCCCGTTTGTTGGGATTAGATGTAGCCAAACTAAACTTCATGTAATCGTCTTGACTGATTATTCTGTGTTTATGCTTCTCTATTAGTGATTGATTTTCCATGCTTAATGCCTGTTGTGGCTAGCACCCCCATGACTTGATTAGTGTTTTGGTATGCAATTGGGAAATTCGTATTAGAACCGGAATTGAAATCAACCACCTAGTAAACCTTATATCTAGGAATGGAGTTTGGTTTACTAGTAATCACGTAATCCCTAATCTTAATTCAAATTCATTAATCTAGGCCACCTAAGGAATTAGGGTCTATTAGTGGATTTAGGCTCCTGCCATCCGAGGAATCGGGGCTTGAGTAATCTAGTGGGTTGATTTTAATAATTGAAGCGAATGGGAGGTATCTAGTCCTGGTAGTACATGAGGCAGAGGTCTGGTGAAGTCTAGTCCCAACATACCCTTTTCGCACTCCAAGCGCTCGACAAAAATACAAAAAGATTTTATTCATTTTGTTTTGTTTGTTTTGAATTTTGTTTAGTCTAGATAGTTGCTGAATTTGTGAACTGGAAATTGACATCCAATCCTCGTGGGAACGATATCGGTCTCACCACCGTATTACTTGCACGACTGGGTATACTTGCCCAGATTCGTCCAACAACGGCTAGGCCGTGATCGCTTCTGCCTCCACCAATTGGTTTGTCACGGCCGTGATGGGCATCACGGCTAGGCCGTGACATCTTCTGACTTTTGCCTTCTTTCTTCTTCAGTTTTGCTCGATCATGGCCGTGATGGTCATCACGGCTAGGCCGTGATGGGCTCTGTTTGGCTCATTTTCTTCACTTTTCAAGCTCTCTCTTCATCCAAGCTCCATCATGGTCAATCTTGAGTATTTTACCCTTAATTCCTGCAAAACAACACCACGAAATCGCCTTACCCGTTCCAAGGTAAAAACTACTAAAAATCAATTTAAATATGCCTAAACTATATGAAAATGCATGCAAAAATGTACATGAAATATGATGTGAAATCACACTATCAAATCACCCCAAGCTTATTCATTTGCTTGTCCTCAAGCAATCGCTAAGGTCAGAAGATATAAATAATCAGAGCATGGATAGTGAACCAAGAGCCCGAGTAACTAATCCAAGTAACATGCATTTCAAATAATTCAGCGAGAGACAATCAATTTCAAGTCCAATTAGAAGCTTAGGTTCCCTAGACTCATATTCTCACTTATTCGGGCACTCTTTCTCACCTTACCCTTTGTGTAATACTTTAGAAGGTCTCCTATCAAGCATATTTATCAAAGTATTTCAAGGTACCAAGAAAAGTATTTGATTCTTTCAGGCTCAAAATTGGGCAACTAAGGGGTAGCATTTAGTCAATCAAAGCTCAGAATGCCGGAAAAATACCTAGTGCCTCAATCATTTTCAAAAATGTTTTCAAAAATTTTTAAGCTTCAAAACGGTTTCAAGTCAAGTTCTAGAGAATAGGATCCAAGAGGAATAACACTCTATCACAAGGAATGGGGTAGATTTAGTGAGTACCCCTTTTTGGCTCAAAAATCTCACATTTTAGTAGTTCAAAAATCAGTGAGAAACACAAGTCTACGGAACCACATGCTAATTATCAACTATCAAAGATCATCTCAAGCATTTTTATTTGTAGCCTTATCACAAGAATAAAAAAAAATGGGTTCAAAAATTCACTATCTCAATTTATTTGGCACTAAGTTCTCACAATTGGGTGCATAATCTTAGCAAGGGGCAATCGAATCATGTGATCATGCAAAACTATCATGCAAAACTATGCCTATATGATGCAACATGCAAAATGCAAAAATTCAAAAATTTGCAAAAATACCCCTACCCCAAGCTTAAAAACTTACATTGTCTTCAATGTAAATAATCAAGATGGAGAGAGGAGAAAAATGGAACAACTCACCGAGGCGGTAGTGGGTGCTGGCTCACATGCCTAATCAAAGGGAGACTGAAAAGTGTGTCACGGCCGTGATGCTCATCACGGGCAGGCCGTGATCAATTCTGGTCCATAGGGGCTGGCCTGTCACGGCCGTGACCTCCATCACGGCTTGGCCGTGATGCTCTCTGATCTTCAGGGTCCTCTCATCACGTCAGTGATGGGTATCATGGCTGGGCCGTGATCCTTTCTGATCTTCATGGCTGGCTCATCACGGCCGTGACCAGTATCACGGTCTGGGCGTGATGGCTGTTGACTTTGTCTGTCCTTGCCCTTCTTGCCCTAAAAGCACTTAACAAATCTATTAATTTATGATTTTGTTTCCCTCTTGATCTTCTCAAATTATTCAAGAGTTAAATTCAAAAACAAATGAAAAAGGAAAAGAAAACTTGGGTTGCCTCCCAATAAGCGCTTCTTTAACGTCAGTAGCTTGACAGGCCTAGGATCCTCCTCCCAGATCCCATGGCTTGTGGAGTGGCAATTGCAGAAGTAATATGAATCTACCCTCGGTTCCTCCTAGGTCAAATGGCAAACTATAAACTCCTTTTTTGACCTCTTCAGGCATAAATGTTCCATGAAGCACATGAGGTTTTACTTCTGCGGCCAATTTTGTAGTATCCACACATGCATGCAAACCAATATATTTATTCAAGGCAACAATATCAGGTTTCTTGGCAAGCATGGTGAAATATAGATCCTCTTCGCTCTCCACCCCCTGTTCTTTTTCTTGTGACTCATCTTCCACTGTCACTTCATCTTCACTTTGAACTATCCCCAAAACCATATTTTGCTCAAATTGTGTTCCATGTGACTCTTGTACTAACTGTTTACAAATTTCCTCAACTTGCATTTTGAAATTTTGCATCACAGATTCGATACTATCACAGTTGGCTCTTGCTCTGGCCTCAGAGATGGATAGCTCTTGGGAATATTGTTCTAGAGCAACTTTCAAGGGTGTTTGCTCATTCCATTTCCATTCCTCCTCATGCTTCATTATTACACTATAAGCTTGTGCATGAGGGCATTGGTATCCCCAGAGCCTGTAGTCTCCCAAGACCACATTCAGTCCAAAGTGATATTTTGTAACACCGTCCAAGGTTGGAAAATAATAAGTCTCCATACGTTGCATCCACCTTGCACAAACAACACTCAAAAGAAAAAATCAAATATATACAAAAAATAAAAATAAAGAGAAACAGATAATGAAACAGAAAAAACAAAAATGTGCTTAAATTAGTAGTCGAAATAGGTATGCTAATATTGAAACACAGTCCCCGGCAACGGCGCCAACAACTTGTTGAGTCGAAATCTAGGCAAGTATACCTAGTCGTACAAGTAATACGGTGGTGAGACTGATATCGTTCCCACGAGGACTGTGACAAGTACTAGCACGCACCGAATCAACTACTATCTAAGCGGGTCTTTGGATGGAAGGGAGCTCTATACTAAATATCAAGTCCAAGAGTTAAAACAAACAAAATAAAAAGAAAAAGTTCTTTTAGGAATTTTGTCAAACACTTAGAATGCAGAAAAAGGGATTCTTCAAATAACTGAAAGATGTTGGGACTAGACTTCACTAAACCTTAGTCTCATGCGATACCAAGAATACCAATCCAGTTTATGCTTCAAATACCAAAATCAATCCACAAGATTACGCAAGTCCTAATTCCTTAGATGACAAGTGCCTAAATTCTCTAATTAAACCCTAATTCCTTAGGTGGCCTAATTAGCGAATTTACATTAAGAGTAAGGATTACACGATTACTAATAAACCAAAATCCATTCCTAGATGCAAGGTTTACTAGGTGATTAATTCCAGATCAATAATTGATAAGAACGTCCCCATTGCAAATCAAATCTCAAAATCAATTCATGGATGATCAGACCACAAAAAACATTAAGCAAAGGGATTAAACACTAATAGAGAAACATAAACACAGATTAATTAATCAAGGCAAATACATGAGGTTCAGTATAGCTACATCTAATCCCAACAAAAAGGGATTTAGCTACTCATAGTGATAGAGAAAGCCAAAACCAGAGAAATAGAAACAAGGGAGAGAAGAAACTCTGTGGAAGCTTTCCACTGCCGTCACCGCAGCCCTTAGTTCCAAAGAGAACACGCCCTTTTTGTATCCCAAGAGTCTCCCTAGGGTAAAAGTGCTCCTAGGTTAAAAGTCCCTCTAGAGAAGATCCCGTCTGTTCTGCCCAAAGGCCCTATTTATAGATTACGCGCGTCACGGCCGTGACGTGTTCTGCCTTGGGCGCGCTTTCAAATTTTGGTTTGTCACAGCTGTGACACTCATCACGGCTAGGCCGTGATCGCTTCTGCCTCCACCAATTGGTCTGTCACAGTCTTGATGGGCTTCACGGCTAGGCCGTGACAGCTTCTAACTTTTGCCTTCTTTCTTCTTCAGTTTTGCTCGATCATGGTCGTGATAGTCATCACGGCTAGGCCGTGATGGTTATCACGGCTAGACCGTGATGGGCTCTATTTGTCTCATTTTCTTCACTTTTCAAGCTCTCTCTTCAACCAAGCTCCATCATGGTCAATCTTGAGCATTTTACCCTTAATTCCTGAAAAACAACACCACGAAACTGCCTTACCCGTTCCAAGGTAAAAACTACTAAAAATCAATTTAAATATGCCTAAACTATATGAAAATGCATGCAAAAATGTACATGAAATATGATGTGAAATCACACTATCAGGTATTCATCAGATACAAGATTAAGGGATTGAGATCACCGTATGGCCAAGGGTTTAACCTAGAACTACGTCTGGCTTTGATTCTCATTGGGATACGTAGGACCGGAATACAATATTTTGTCAAGCCATAATCTAAAACAACCCTCATTGTTCACTCTTGGTTTGACGTTCTACGGTGAGATTCCGGCAAGTCGGATCTCGGCAGGAACACTCAAAATGAAAAGGATGACATGGAAATTTAAAAGAAGCCAAACGACGTGGTAGATTCATATTTGACTATGTTTTGCAACGGTGGCTTTAAGACCCTTGCGAGTATCCCATGAAACTAAACACATAACCTTAATAATATTAAATACACTGGAAAAACTTCAAACTTTAAAAAATATATTTATATTTATAACAACATATACATAACATCATTGTAAGGAAAAAAAATGAAAGTATATATATAAAATACAGCAACTTGGGTCTAGCTGTAACAGCCTGATTTTAATTATGTTGTTCAACCGGTTAAAATATAAAAAAATATATTTTAATCTGAGAGTTAGAAAATGTTTTTGAATAAAATAAAATCTTATTCATAGTATACTTTATGGTAGAAGGTTAAGGTAAAATTTTGGGTAGAAAATTCAGACGAAACCCGATTTGCGTTTTCACTGACAGTACAAGTTTACCGAGCAAAAACCTAATTTTAAACTGTGAACGAAACGGTTAGTGTCTTTATGATGTTTTGTATGATTTCGAAAATATTTAAAAATTTGAGCTCGGAAATAAAATAAAATATTTATTCCGAGTGAAATACGATCGGAAACTTGAACCGGATATGCAATGGAGCAGAAAATGGAGCCCAAAAGAAGTGAAGTGACTTGATGGGATGTGATGGACATGGGTTATGACACACTCCAAAAGTGTAATCATCACACTTTTCAAATTATATCATATTATATTCTAAAAACCCATTTTTCTCTATCTACTTCAACCAAACAAGGCATAAGCCAAAACTTGACCATCAAGACGTGCACCTTCCTTCTCTTTCACGTCCATCTCATGTCTCCCTCTACAAATACCCATTTCATTTTCTCTTCATCACTTTCCTACTTCTTCACTTTCTCATTTTTAAGTTTGTAACACTTAAAGTTTCCATTTTTACTTAGTTTCAAGCTTCAAGTTCTTCATACTTTTTCTTTCTAGTTTCAAGGGTAAACCTCTCACACTCTTCTATTTCAAGTTTTACTCTTATTTCATGAGTTTACTTTATTTCTTCTTAAAATATTCTTAAAGCTCTTTTAACTTCTAAAATCTCTATAAAATGGTAGAAAACTCTGTTTGAGTTGAAACCAATTTCTATGGACTTCTATTAATCTCTACTTTCATATTCTAAGAGCCTGTATCAAACAAACATCTCTAACCTATTTTTCCTATGATGGCCGAACCTATGATGGTTGTGAACCTAGGATGTTTTGTTTTCATTTTCCAATATGATCATGGACTTGAGCTCCTTAACACATTGGATGATAAGTCTAAGAGAGATTGGAAAGCTTAAAGATTTATAGCCTATTTATCCTATGATGACTGAACCTATAATGGTTGTAACATCCCAGTTTTTACGATTTCGTTTTACGTAAGAGGAACATGTTTAAGACTTAAATTATATAGTTAAGAGATGGATTAAGGTTGAGAGACCTTTGCATTGCATGTACGCAGCCTTATCGAGGGAGTTGGAACGTAGGAACAAAACTAGGGTTTTCCGGTAAGCGTCTTTGAGACGTCTGAGTGTGAAATAAAAATTTTGGAGTTAGAGTTGAGATTAGGCCTATTTGATGATTTTATGTTGTTTATTAGGTCCTAATGAGCCTATATCTCAAAATTAAGCGCAATCGGACATCGAACGGACCTTGAACGCAAAGAGTTGACTTTTTGCCAGAAGTCAACCCTCGAACGTGGGTGTATCAACGCTCAAGCACCCAAGTCAACCAGACAAGGGTCATGCTTTGACTTGCCACATGTTAATCAGGGCTTACGTGGCATTACGTGATTGGTTGCATGGCGCGGTGGCGTACCGACCCTCCAACGCTCGAGCGTGGAAAAGCCAACGCTCAAGCGTTGTAACGCTCGAGAGCTAGGTTTCCAATGCTCGAGCGCTGGCGTAAATTTCAGCAAAATAAAATGGCTTAAGTGACATAAGTCACTTAAGCCAGTAGAGAAAGAATGGAAGACAGAAACGAGATCTGAGGGTTGAGAGGAGAAAATAGAGAGTTTTAGAGTGAGAGAGAGAGAAATCTAGAGAGAGAAAAGAGATATAGCAAGAATTTGAGAGTTTCGATCGTTCCGTTGCGAATCGGAGTACTTGGTTGTGATCGTAGTGACGATACCTTCGTTTTCCTCTTCTCCTTTTTCTTCAATAGAGAAGGTAAATCATCCTCGTTTATGTTGAAACTCGTTTCATTACGTTTCTCGAACTATTTTTCATTTCGTTTGTCGGAATTCAATTCCGTCTTCGATTTTGAACTCGTAGTGACGTGTGCTTCGAAATGTGATGCTTAGGTGAATTTTCAGAGGCTCGGAGACCTTGCTCCCTTGCATGGCAGAATTGAAGGTGTAGAGGAAGTGTTGGTTTTGAGACGTCGGTATAATTATACACTGGGTGAGGGGGAAGAAATTTTAATTATCAGGATTATGGGCATAGAATATGAACATTAACATGTGTGGGGATTCTCAACCCCCGTTGATTGTTGGTTGATGATATGATATGTGATAACATGCTTATTTAATTACGTGATATATGGTTATTCTTTTATTTCTCTGTTGATGATATGATGTTGTCTTGTTGATGATATTGTACTATGTGTGGTTGATATATTGATGTGTGGTGGATCAATATTGGTGATACTTTGGAGATGTTTGATATGGAACTAGGTTGATAGCTTGATTTGGAAGTTATGATGTCATGTGGGGATATTGAGGTGTTATACGGAAAGGTGGTGTGAAATTATGTAGTGACGGATGTATGTGCATATCATTGCGTTGGTCAACCTTATGGGTAGCCGCAATAGCTGTTTGAGCGGTTACCAATATGAGGTTGATGTTGGTGTGTTGTGAACGACTACAACGAAAGTTGGATAGGTTTCACAAGGGGCCGTATGACTAGCTACGATAAGTCATTTGAGTGGCTATCATACGAGGTCGGATAATATTGGTGCATAGCTGGGTTATCACATAAGAGGTGTATATGTGTATTTGTACACAGAGGGGCCGTGTGAATAGTTGCAATTGTTGTTTGAGCAATTGTCACATGAGGTTGAGGTGGACTATCTGGAGCGACCAAGATGATGGAACTCATGTTGGTGATGCAGGAGTTAGTAACCCAACTACCGACTGAATGTTGTTGTAGAATTGGCCAATCATGCATGTAGGACCAGTTATGTATTAGAATAAGTTATGATCTTAGTTGCTGAGATATCGAGGTTGATTGGTATGATAATGATATTGGGAGACGGTTGTGTTTGTTTATATACATGTTGATAAGTAGTATTTAATGTTGTTTCCCCTTTATGATGATGAGAGTTTCTTACCTCCTGTGTATCTCTGTCTCTATGTTTCTGTTATGTTGATTCGGTTCATGATTCGAAGACGGAGATGAGCTTTTAGCAAGTGCCGAGACGAGGAAGGAGATGGGAATGCTAACGTCTCTGACGAGGAATTTCAGAGTTAAAGTTGAGTCTTTTATTACTTACACCACGGCTAGTGGAGTGTCTGTATTGCATATGACATTGCTTCTATGAACTCTGATATGTTGTATATATGTTGTATTGATTTAAAATTCATGCTGTAAATGTTTTAAAATTTCCCATATTATTTTATTGCATGCATCTGCATAATGTGGCGCTCGAAAAGGGATGCCACAATGGTTGTGAACCCAGGATGTTTTATTTTAATTTTCCAATATGATCATGGACTTAAGCTACTTAATACATTTGGATGCTAAGTCTAAGAGATTGGAAAGTTTAAAGATTTTTAGCCTATTAATCCTATGATGGCCGAACCTATGATGGTTGTGAACCTAGGATGTTTTGTTTTCATTTTCCAATATGATCATGAACTTAAGCTCCTTAATACATTTGGATGCTAAGTCTAAGAGATTGGAAAGTTTAAAGATTTCTAGTCTATTTCTCCTATGATGGTAGAACCTATGATGGTTGTGAACCTAGGATGTTTTGTTTTCATTTTCCAATATGATCAAGGACTTGAGCTCCTTAATACATTTGGATGCTAAGTCTAAGAGATTAGAAAGTTGGAAATTTATAGCCTACTTATACTAAAAAGGCCGAAACCCCAACATAAAAAGGGTGAAAGGTTTTTGATTGATTTGTGAAATCTAATGATTGATTCATACTCTTTAATACTCTAAGATCATTGATCTAAGAAATTGTGTTGTTTTGAAAACCTTAGCCTATTTTGTAATACAAGGCTGAAACCTACCCTAAGTGGTTGGATGATTTTTATTCCATATTTTCAAGTTATAGCAATTTATCTAAGTTACCTAGAACCTAAGTGATAAGTATCCAAAGGTTTATGTTGAGAAAAGAATCCTAACTCTAATTTGAATTGAATGGCCAAACCTAGCCTAAAGAGAACATAGATGAGTTTGTTTGATTTATTGGTTATTATGTTGATTGGTTGAAGGTGGAGTAAGTACTTTGTCGTGTGACAACGAGGAGCTTCGAGTTCGGGAGTTTGGTGATAACCCAAGTGGGGGAAAGAACCAACATATCACCGGAATGGATAAGTAGTATATTATATAATAATTGTGTAGGGCGACCTAAACCCTACTAGTAGTCGAGTAATCGACAAGACCAAAATCACATTGGAAACCTTTTCTGAAAAACCAATGGTGATTCGGGGATTGTAAGTTTATTGATGTTAGGTTGATTTTATATTGTTGATGGTTGATTTGATTTTATTACCTTTATTGAATTGATTTTGTGCTATGTTGGTGATATGGGATTATTTTAATTGATATTGTGTTATGCATGATCTGCCTGGTTTTTATTATTATGCTTAGTGGATTTTAAGCAAAGATATATATGTTGTCTAAGATATGAGTGTTTTGGGTGTGAGGATAATGATGATTTAGAAGTGCCTAGCCTAGATGATGTATGTTAAAGAGGTGTTATGGCATAGAATATGTGTCAAGTTCTAATGGAATGTTAAGGCACTAGGATGTTGTTAAAACGGGTTGGTGAGATTCAATTATAGGTGTTGTTGTCCAAAACCGTGTATTGGTAATATAATACACAAGGACAAAAGTGTATTGGTAATATAATACACGATGACATCTGTGTATTGGTAATATAATACATGTAAAACACTTATGTGTATTGGTAATATAATACACTGTGTATTGGTAATATAATACACGTAAAACACTTCTGTGTATTAGTAATATAATATTCCGTGTATTGGTAATATAATACACGTAAAATCAAGAGTTCTCGCGAGACCACTTCCACATTAGGGAATATGTATGCAACTATGGTGTCCTTGAGTAGCATGAGAATGAGGGTAGAGGATGATATATTAATTTGAGGATGATTTGTTAGTTAGGTGTATTGATTGTCTGTGACAATTACTGTATAATTTATTATGACTCTTTTCCGCTTTTGATGATAAAACTGTTTCTTATCCCCTGTATATTTCTGTATTTTTATTTTATCTTTGCTGGGATCGTACGTTAAGACCCTGTGAATGAGTTGATCGAAGAGGAGTTGGATGGAACTCCCTATGAACCGGAAGTCGGAGGGCGAGCTGTGATCCATGGTGATTGTGGTCTAGTTAGTTATGGCCAGTGCGTCTCGTGAGGCATATTTTTAATATGTTTTCCGTTGTTTAACACTTTGTCTAAGTATATGCCTGTGAGGGATCCTACTGATAGGATATCCTCAACAATGTTTTGTATTATGCATAATATACTTACATTGTGATATGCCATTCTATATGAAGGTGTATACTTTATAAGTCAAGTTTTAATTTTTACGTATTTTCACGTTAAGCATGCGATTAAGTAATTAAATAATGAGGTTTTAATCTAATGACACAAAGGTGCACTGCGGGGTGTCTCATTCTGGTATCAGAGCAGTTTGGTTCTAAATCGGACTGTGGGTTATGTCCGATCAGAATCAAGGACTGCGAGGTTTAGGATGTTGTTATTAGCCGTGTCTAGTTGAATCCACATTGGATTTTGACTATGCTTAGAAGTTGGGTTGTGTGTCCGAATCTAATGTGAGAGGTTAATATTAGTATGGCATATGGTATTTATATACTTGTCTATGTAGTATTATATGTCATACTAATGAGAGTGGGTGATTTCTTTTAACAGAATCATGGCTCGCGGAAGAGGACGTCCAACTAACAGTGGTGACGGAACTCCAGAAAGGATTATTGGAGCCGTCAATGGTAATGCTGACAATACTGAGAATGGAGGAGGATCATCTTCTACTCCAAATGCAATGGAAACCCTAGCTGCTGCTATACTATTGCAAACCCAGCAGAATGCTGAGATGCTGCATATGAACTAAGAGCAGCTAGAAATTAAGAATCAGAGAAGGGCGGTAGCAACTGAAGATGCCGGATTGACTAATTTTATGAATGGAAAGCCACCTTAATTCCGAGGATATTACGACCCAGAGAAGGAGAAATGGTGGATACAAGAGATCAAAAAGATATTTGTGACTATGCGCTGCAGTACGGATAAGAAAGTGACTTTAGCTGCCTACATGCTAATTGAAGGAGCAAAGTTCTGGTGGAAGGGAAAGAAACGATTATTGGAGGCTGAAGGCAGAACGATTAACTGGCAGTTATTCACTGATTGATTTTTCAAAAAATATTTTCCGCGTCTAGTCCGACGCGAGAAGGAAAAGGAATTCACAAACCTCAAACAAGGCAACATGTATGTTGGTGAGTATGCATCACGTTTTGAGGCTCTGATCAAGTTCTCGGAATTCTATGAAAGGTTTCCGAGTAAAGACTGTCAGTGTAGAATATTTGAGGAAGGACTTGGGGACGAGCTGTAGAGGGCTGTAGTGTCTCTTGACATTCAGTATTTCCCAGAACTAGTCGAGAGATGCAGCGCCATTGAAAGTATAGATATGAGGATGGCCAATGAGCATAAACAATTAAGGAGTGGAGGCCCTATTCGATCAGATACTCAAAGGAGAGTAGATAGTGGTTCTCAGAGGAGACGAGAACCATATACTAGACCAGTGCAGACAGCTGCACCAGTATCAGTTCCTATAACACCAGTGGGTGGAGCAGGTCAACAGCAGCAGAAGGGCTTAGCTTGTTTCAGATTCGGGGGACCGCATTATGTGAGATATTGTCGAGAGATGCGTGTTTTTTACATCTGTGGTGAACCAGATCACTTGGCTCGTGATTGTAGGCAGCGGAATATGCAACAGCCTATAGTTGCTGGCAGAGGAACTAGTGTGCCAAGAGGTGGAGCTGGAAGAGGAATCCCAGCAGCAGGACCACAGGTGGCCAGACCTCAGGCCACTGGAAAAGTGTTCACCATGAGGGGAGCTGAGTCCCCTCAACTTGTGAATCTTATACGAGCTATGTATTGGATATCTAGTAGACCTTGTTTGTTTATCTACGTAGCATGTTAGACAAGAAGCTTACTAGAAGGATTAGTTCTTGGGGATGAGGTGCATTGAGCAATTGGTTATTGAAAGAAGGGGTTATTAAGAGAATTCATTTTAAGTACTTGATATAATCTGAAATCCTGGAATACACTCTAAGGAACTATGATTGTGATTGGGTATATGGAGTAGGCAGTCATGGTGGTATTGATCTTGGTGCTAAATGTAAGAGTCAGATGTTGTAATCGAGTTTTCTAAGTGGACCAGTATTAAGAAGAGAGAAAGGAGTAAGTTTGGATTATGCCCTTCAAGGCGATAGATTTAAATCAAAAAGTTAAAGGACAAGGAACAAAAAGTTGTGGTGGATAAGTTCGAGGATAAATAGCATGTTTTAAGAATGAATTCTGTTACGAAGTTACCGTTGTTAATTAAGGGAAGATAGCGATGAACAACACGAGGAATGATCTTTAGATTGAGAAGCATTGGTAAGATGTTACCCAGTTTTGAGTTAAGAAATTCTGAGGACGGAATTTTCTTTTAAGAATGGTAGTAATGTAACAGCCTGATTTTAATTATGCTGTTCAACCGGTTAAAATATAAATAATTATATTTTAATATGAGAGTTGGAAAGTGTTTTTAAATAAAATAATATCTTATTCATAGTCTACTTTATGGTAGAAGGTTGCGGTCAAATTTTGTGTTGCAAATTCAGACGAAACCCGGTCTGCGTTTTCACTGATAGTACAAGTTTACTGAGCAGGAAACCTAATTTTGAACCATGAATGAAATGGTTAGTGTTTTTGTGATGTTTTGTATGATATTGGAAATTTTCGAAAATTTGAGTTCAGAAATAAAATATAATATTTATTCCGGGTGAAATACAATCGAAAACTTGAACCAGATACGCAATGGAGCATAAAAGGGAGCCCAAAAGAAGTGAAGTGACTTGATGGGATGTGATGGACATGGGTTATGACACACTCCAAAAGTGTAATCATCACACTTTTCAAATTATATCATATTATATTCTAAAAACCAATTTTCTCTCTCTTCTTCAACCAAACAAGACATAAGCCAAAACTTGGCCATCAAGACTTGCTCCTTCCTTCTCTTTCACGCCCATCTCACATCTCCCTCTATAAATACCCATTTCATTTTCTCTTCATCACTTTCCTACTTCTTCACTTTCTCATTTTTAAGTTTCTAACACTTAAGTTTCCATTTTTACTTAGTTTCAAGCTTCAAGTTCTTCATACTTTTTCTTTCTAGTTTCAAGGGTAAACCTCTCATACTCTTCTATTTCAAGTTTTACACTTATTTCATGAGTTTAATTTATGTCTTCTTAAAATATTCTTAAAGCACTTTTAACTTCTAAAATCTCTACAAAATGGTAGAAAACTCTGTTTGGGTTGAGACCAATTTCTATGGACTTCTATTAAACTTTACTTTCATATTCTAAGAGCTTGTATCAAACAAACATCTCTAACCTATTTTTCCTATGATGACCGAACCTATGATGGTTGTGAACCCAGGATGTTTTGTTTTCATTGTCCAATATGATCATGGACTTGATCTCCTTAATACATTTGGAAAATAAGTCTAAGAGATTGGAAAGTTTAAAGATTCCTAACCTATTTATCCTATGATGGCCGAACCTATGATGGTTGTGAACCTAGGATGTTTTGTTTTCATTTTCCAATATGATCATGGACTTAAGCTCCTTAATACATTTGGATGCTTAGTCTAAGAGATTGGAAAGTTTAAAGATTTATAGCCTATTTATCCTATGGTGGCCGGATCTATGATGGTTGTGAACCTAGGATGTTTTGTTTTCATTTTCCAAAATGATCATCGACTTAAGCTCCTTAATACATTTGGATGCTAAGTCTAAGAGATTGGAAAGTTTAAATATTTCTAGCCTATTTCTCCTATGATGGCCGAACCTATGATGGTTGCGAACCTAGTATGTTTTGTTTTCATTTTCCAATATGATCATGGACTTTAGCTCCTTAATACATTTGGATACTAAGACTTAGAGATTGGAAATTTGGAAATTTCTAGCCTACTTATACTAAAGAGGTCGAAACCCTAACATAAAAGGGGTGAAACGTTATTGATTGATTTGTGAAATCTAATGATTGATTCATACTTTTTAATACTCTAAGATCATTGATCTAAGAAATTGTATTGTTTTGAAAATCCTAGCCTATTTTGTAATACAAGGCGGAAACCTAACCTAAGTGGTTGGATGATTTTTATTCCATATTTCCAAGTTATAGCAATTTATCTAAGTTACCTAGAACCTAAGTGATAAGAGTCCAAAGGCTTATGTTGAGATAAGAATCCTAACTCTAATTTGAATTAAATGGCCAAACCTAGCCTAAAGAGAACATAGATGAGTTTGTTTGATTTACTGGTTATTATGTTGATTGGTTGAAGGTGGAGTTAGTACTTTGTGGTGTGACAACGAGGACCTTCGAGTTCGGGAGTTCGGTGATAACCCAGGTGGGGGGGAAACCAACCTATCGTCGGAATGAGTCAAGTAATCGACATGACCAAAATCACATTGGAAACCTTTTCTGAAAAACCAACGGTGATTCGGGGATTGTAGGTTTGTCGATATTAGGTTGATTTTATATTGTTGATGGTGGATTTCATTGTATTACATTTATTTAATTGATTTTGTGCTATGTTGCTGATATGGGAATATTTTGATTGATTGTGTTATGCATGATCTGCCTGGATTTTATTATTATGCTTAGTATATTTTAAGCAAAGATATATATGTTGTCTAAGAGATGATTGTTTTGTGTGTGAGGATAATGATGATTTAGAAGTGCCTAACCTAGATGATGTATGTTAAAGAGATGTTATGGCATAGAATATGTGTCAAGTTCTAATGGAAGGTTAAGGCACTAGGATGTTGTTAAAACGGGTTGGTGAGATTCAACTATAGGCGTTGTTGTCCAAAATCGTGTATTGGTAATACAATACACAAGGACAAAAGTGTATTGGTAATATAATACACACGGACAAAAGTGTATTGGTAATATAATACACGATGACATCTGCGTATTGGTAATATAATACACCGTGTATTAGTAATATAATACACGTAAAACACTTATGTGTATTGGTAATATAATACACCGTGTATTGGTAATATAATACACATAAAATCAAGAGTTCTCGCGATACCACTTCCACCTTAGGGAATAGGTGTGCAACTATGGTGTGCTTGAGTAGCATGAGATTGAGGGTACATGATGATATATTAATTTGAGGATGATTTGTTAGTTAGGTGTATTGATTGTCTGTGACAATTACTGTATAATTTACTATGACTCTTTACCGCTTTTGATGATAAAACTGTTTCTTATCCCCTGTATATTTCTGTATGTTTTATTTTATCTTTGTTGGGAACGTGCGTGAAGACCCTGTGAATGAGCTGATCGAAGAGGAGTTGGATGGAACTCCCTATGAACCAGAAGCCGAAGGACGAGCTGTGATCCATGGTGATTAGGGTCTAGTTAGTTATGGTCAGTGCATCTTGTGAGGCGTATTTTTAATATGTTTTCAGCTGTTTAACACTTTGTCTAAGTATATGCCTATAAGGGATCCTACTGATAGGATATCCTCAACAGTGTTTTGTAATATGCATAATATACTTATATTGTGATATGCCATTCTATATGAAGTTGTATACTTTATAAGTTAAGTTTTAATTTTTACGTATTTTCACGTTAAGCATACGATTAAGTAATTAAATAATGAGGTTTTAATCTAATGACACAAAGGGGCACTGCGGGGTGTCTCGCTAGCTGGATCCCTTCACCAAAATACATCAAAATTTTAAAGACTCATTGGCCATATACCGAAGGAATGGTTTAACATTCCCACCTACGCTAGCAGTAGGAACAAAGACTCCTATACTGCCCAGTCTACCTCCGATGAGGGTTCCCAGCTGCTACCATGACTGCTGGCTCCTGCGACACGTCTCCCTCTCCAAAAGAGTAATCTTCGACGAAGTCCTATAATCCCAAAACAATAAATACACCATAGAGAAACAGGGGATAAGAATCTACAATAATCATCATAATTTGGGAAGTAGAAATAGAATAAAATATAATGACAGTACACGGACAAACATAACACACACAACCGTCCTCTGAGTCACACATAGGAATCATCACCAAAGATCTCATGCCAATCAGGCTCACTCTCGCTCATGCAACTAAACGTACTTAAGGACGCAGCCACCATGATACATCCTCAACAGATCAACATCCCCAACAAATCAGGATGTTCTCCCACTACCACAACGTATCCCCAGCACAACAGGATACTTGTCACGATACATCCTCGGCATTTCAGGATGCTCATCCACTATCTCGGTCCATCCTCTGCATTTCAGGATGATCGTCCACTACCACGACGTATCCCCATCTTTTCAGGATACTCATCACGACACATCCCCAGCATATCAGGATGCTCGTCCACTATCTCGATCCATCCCCTGCATTTCAGGATGATCGTCCATTACCATGATGTATCCCCAGCATTTCAGGATACTCGTCACGACACATCCCCAACATTTCAGGACTCGTCCATTATCTCGATCCATCCCCAGCATTTCAGGGTGACCATCCACTACCACAACGTATCCGCAGCATTTCAGGATACTCGTCACGACACATCCCCAACATTTCAGGATTATCGTCCACTGCCACGACTTATCCCCAGCATTTCAAGATACTCGTCACGACACATCCCCTACATTTCAAGATGCTCGTCCACTATCTCGATACAACCCCAACACTTCAGGATAATCATCCATTACAACGACGTATCCCCAGCATTTCAGGATACCCGTCACGACACATCCCCAGCATTTCAGGATGCTCATTCATTATCTCGACCAATCTCTAGCATTGCAGGATGATCGTCCGTTACAATCCACGCGGTGACGAAATACAACGACAATATAATATGAATCTCACCGGCTCAACTCAACGCTAACTTATGGCTTAGTACCTCAACCTCATATCCTAATGTTCCATCACTCAGTACAACACACATTAGCTAATTCCTCCGATGTTGTACTATAGCAAATACCATCAATCCAGCTCATAGCATACATTGCCCAATCAACAGAAATCATTACTTATTCCGAATCATGCAAGCAGACTCAACATACTATCACAATACATATCAACAGTCTCATACCATATCATACTCATATTATCTATCATACAGAATCAAGTATACATGTAATCAATCAAGCATTGTATCACAGTCATATAAGCACAAACACTAAGCATGTTATCATTTAATGCATATTATAATAGAAACTCATATACTAGCAACACTAACCATGTTAACACATAGAACATACCATGACAACTAGCATACTTATATTAAGCAGACAACCTCGATTAACATAAATCAACTTATCGTTGATAAACCCATAATGCCTAAACCCTCATCGGTACTACTCCACTGTAGCCACCAATACGATTTAGGTGTTATTGGTTATTCAACTATTATTAGGGTATAGGATCTCCTACGCATATCATTGTATTCTAAACTACTCTTGCCTCCCCGACGACAGTGGTTCTTCCCCCACCTTACTGACATGCGCGCTTTCCCGAAAAAGCTCCTAATGCTTCTACACTACCGGCATGAACCTTGGCACACTTTCCAACAACAACCTCAAATATGATATAGACACCCACGGTATGTGCATTGGACCGAAAATTGTCCCGAGTACATGTACGAGGTCGAACAACAGCCATAAAGACCAAAACAACCACCGAATCAACAACAAGGCACCAATCAATAAATCATTTGGAATGGAGGCACGAAATTGAAAAATAAACTTAAAATAACATTGGTTGTATGCTGCAAAGTCAGATCCACCTCCACTCCCCCGGTCAATTCCTAGATAAACTGATTCTGCAGAAAAACCTGTAAAAGCATAAAATGCACCGAAAACGATATTGAGACTAAGGATAGGAGTAGAATGAATTAAATAGATTAAAAAGGATAAATATAAATGATGTCGACACTGACATACCTTGATGAATAAACGATTGGTTTTAAAATTTGACAACCCAAACCATTCCAATCTAAGCTTTAGACCTCTACTTACCAATCCGACCACTGAAAATAAAGAACAACAAGCCTTGAACCAGCTTATAAAGTTTTAGCTCGATCCAATGGTTCACAAATCTGAAGTGGTGATTTTACATAGTTTTAATTGTGGGTTTGGGAAACACAAGAAGGCGGTTGAATTGTGTTTGTTAATAATTTTCGAAAACAACCTTTAAAACAATTTTTGCACTCAAGGAGATTAGAAACAGAAGCAAGCACAAAGAAAAAGATCCTTTTTAAAAGACTTTAACAAAAGCAATATCAAAACCCCTCGATTAATAAGAAACAAATAAAGCTGTAAGAGTTAAGAGATAGAAGAATCACACAAGATGTTTTTATCCTGGGTCACTCTCTTCCAACCAAGAACTACGTCTAGTCCCTTTTACTTGAAGGATTTTCTCCACTATTTCCCGAATAGATTACAACCAAGTATTCAACACCTCTTCAGGCTACAAGTATTTCTTTCTTACCAAGCCTCTTTAGGCTCTAACTCTAACAAAGAGATTTAATGTTTGATCTTCTTAACTCACTATATGTGAGGATATGACAGTTTAAGATCAGACGAATATTTTCACGATATTAAAACTAAGAAATACTGACTTTTGCTCACTAAAGAAATATGAGTATGAGTGATTGTAGTTTTAAAAAAGTTGAGCTCATAAGGTTGCGCAAATCAAGAGTTGTCTCTTCAGTATCTCAGGTCTTCTATTTATAGTGACCTTCTGCTTCACTTGTATTTCTTCAACGGTTACTTTGAATAATCCCGTTTAGAGATAGAATTTAATGCATGATATCCGTTGTGACTGATAGCTTGATTGTGGCAATGCTGAATAGTACTCTTGGTTATCGAGGTAGCATGAAATAGGAGGTTCAATCCTGAGTATTGTATTTTGAGAACTTGTTGTTCCTCCTTTGTGTATAATTCAACAAGGTGAAACATTGAAGCAAAGAAGAACAAATATTTTATTGAAATAATTATTAATCATTTGAAATAAATTCAGGAGATTCGGATTGCATTTAATTCATTCAAAGATGGAGCTCGTCTAAAAAGAAACTCCGTCTACTTAGTTATATGTGAGACTAAGTTTATTTTCCTCGTCTGATGACATGGCATATCCTATTGTCTTTCAAGTCTTTGGACTTGCTGCTTCTCAATGAGTTACAAGGATCTCCGTCTAGTGACGTGGCAGTTAGAGCTCGTCTACTAGATTACTTTATTTTTCAGTTCATTTACTTCTACTAATTACTTCCGTCTGCTTACGTGGTAAAATGGATGCCCTTATTATCAAGTCTTTGGACTTGCTGTAGCTAACAAGTTATTTTGGTATTCGTCTAGCAAACATTTAGAGTCTCGTTCACTTAAGAAAACCAGTCTACTTAAATAAAAAAGTAACTTTACCAAAGTATTTGAGCAGCCCGTCTACAAGGGTGGACGCGTATTCTTTCAATAAAAACTTATTCCATGTTTATTTTACTTATATTAAAGTATTCCTGCATAACTGAAAGCGCATTTTAGATCTCAACTAACACTTTGCCAAGCAAATCTAATCCTTTTATTAGCATCAAAACTTAGAGATTATTAAATCCAAAACCACTTTGGTTCCAACAATCTCCCCCTTTTTGATGATGACAAAACTAATTAAATTTGAAAATCAAAGTCTAAGAGAGCTTGCAGGGCTCCCCCTAAGACAAAGCATTCAAATAACTAAGCACATAAAGCATATGAAAAACAACTGCAAATAAGCTAACAGATAGGTGCAACAGCTTATCATACTTTAGAATATATATAAAGGAATAAAAAAGCAAAGTCAGCAGATATCAAAGCAAATAAGCAAACATAAGTATCATAGCAATTAGAAAGTAGAAGAGAATATGCAAATGTAGACCAATATGAGCTTTTCAAAACTGACTTTTTATATATAAATACAAACAAATCTCTTTTCTTTCCTTTCTCCCCCTTTTTGTCATCAAGCAAAAAGGTAAAAGGAGAGGACCATCATTGTCAGTATAAGAGAAAAAAAATAAAAGGTAAAAGTTAAGCAGGAGGAGGTGGAGGGTTCTAAGTTTGACTTTTCTTGAAGTCCATGAGGAATTCCAGCATTTTATTCACACAACCTCTAAGGTTGGAGCCATTGAAGTTTGAACTTGCTGTTGGACATCCTCCTTAATCTTCTCAGTCATCTTTTCAACCTTCTTATCAACTATCTTCCCACCTCTTTCACCAAATATTTTTCCAAGAACCTCTTCAAGATTAGATGGCAGAGCCTGTTGCCTTGAGCTTTCAGCACACTCTTGAAATGTGCTTAGTGTTCTTGAATGATCTGAAGGGTGCATCACAACTAGAACTAATGGTTGAGAATATTGTTTTCTTGATGAGCTCTGATTATGAATGGATTCAGTTGTATCTTCTAAACCAACAGCGGTGGCAATTTGATCAGGTTCCTCAACAACAGGTTCAACTGCAATATGCTCTGAAGTGGGTGGAGGGATTACTGAGACTTATTTTGCCCATCTGATGGGGTAGATGAATTCCACATTTCTACATTTGATAGGAAGTCCCCAGAGGTCTTTATAGATCATATATCAAAAATTTGAAAGACCACACTTCCCTCTGACCTTAGGAATTACTTTCTTCTCTTCATCAGTCAGTCTAGAGGAAGATGCCTCTCTGGTGCAGTGGATAATATGACATTTCCAGAAATCAGTAGCTCGATGTTCATTGATCTCAATGTATTCAGTATGCAAAAAGAAATCCAACATTGAGTAGTCAAACGTTTCTTGGTTCAGATCAAGCATTGCTTATTCAGATTCAGGCATGACTCCTTTGAATCTTCTGTTTTTCTTGTCTCTGTCCTTATTCAGATCTACCATTGGTAGTCTTGGACAGATCCTGTAAGGCATAATTCCAACTCTGGTTGCTTCATTATATCTCAGCCTGGATGGAGGGTTGTGCATTTGAGAAGGCACATTTTTGATTAATTTACAATCAGGATGAGGTAGGTAAAGGGGTTCAACAGGTGGGCTGACTTCTTCCTCATACTCAGGTAGAGGATACCATCTGTTTGGAATGTGTTCGGGTTCATGTTGGTGAGAATGAAACAGAACTTTCCATTCCCTTTTTACCTTGGCCCAATCCTCAGATTTACCATTATAAAGAACAGAAGTTGGGGTGAAGGGAAATAAGGTTCTCAAGGGTTTGGGGAAAGAAGCACCAGGGGAAATGCCATCATCTGGTTGATTGAACCAGGGATCATCGGCAGGGATAATAGGTTGAACTTGTGGAGTTCTATTTGTGTTGGTTGGGGTAAAAGGGGTGTGGGAATGTACACATCATCTGGAGTGGAGACAGGCACATCATCAATCCTAGTTTCTAAACTAGACACTAAGGCATCTACTGCTATTTGAACAGGATCACTAGCAGAGATGGTTACCTTAGAAGTCTTAGTTGATCTGGATTTTCTTGCTGGTTGCCTTCTAGGTTTTGTTGGAACAGACACAACGGCCTGGTCGCGCTGTCGCGCACGCGCCAAAAAGGACGAGCGGGTTTTAAAAATGTAGTTTAGGGCGACAACTCGGATGTCGTTCTCAAGGACTCTTAAAGTGCTATTTTCCACAAAAATCAGTTTGGGGGGGGGGGGGGGGTTTGGATTGGGATGCGATCAAAGAAAACAGAATAATGAAAATAGAGCAATAAAACAAGACAGTTCAAAGAGGTTGTCAAATAGCCAAAAACAGATTAATCTATTGCTCTTGATTTCCCAACTATCATAGGTCCATGCAATTTCCAAGTCCTAAGCAGATTTTAATCCCCTCCCGGTTGTAGCAATAATTTACAAGCGAAACCACTACTACAGATGCATGTCCCTATTCCCGAATTAAGCAAACGGGGTTAAGCCCTTCGTGAACTAAGCGAACACGAAACATACACACGCAAATTAAGCAGATGCGATTAATTATAGGAACATGATATCACCGGAATTAAATCAACACAATACAATATACTCCTGAATTAAGCAAACAGAAATATAAAGCATGGCATTGAAGAGGGAAAAACATACAAAACAGGAAATACAAGAACCTCAAGTGTATGGAAATCAATTACAATAGATCAATCCTAGAAACTTAGTTCTCCATAACAAAACGAAAACACACACAGAGAAAAATGTAAAACAGAACAATGGAGAAGCAAAAGTCTTTACAAACTATTCAGAACATCAATTTATACTAGTCAGAAATTAAGCCTATTCGCGAGGCGATGCCACCCTCGCGACGCGATTATTGTGAACAGTCTGCAACCTTTGGTATTCTCGCGAGGCGAACAATCCTTCGCGAGGCGAGAAACTGAAGAGTCTTCTTATTACGCCCGTTACGAATATCAGGGGCCAACCGTGATGCTTTCTGACTTCCAGGCTCGCGGGGCGAAGGTATGCTCGCGAGGCGAGACTCTTCAACTTCAAACCTGCCACAGCCGTGACCTTCAACACGGGCAAACCGTGATCGTCTCTGACTTTTCAGGGTTGCAAGACTTGCGGGGCGAGACATTCTTCGCGGGGCGAACCAGAGACCTTGCATTTTCTTGGAACAGTCAGGCTTCGGGGTCGCGTGGCGAGTATAGCTTTCGCGGGGCGAATCCCCTGCTTCTTTATTCTCTTGCCTTCCAACTTATCCTGAAAACAAAGACACAACTATAAGTGTATTATTTAACTCAAAACTAGCTAAATTAACTTAAAACTACTCTAGAGACTCAAAACCTTGCTTGAGGGCAATCTAATCTAATTTGGGTAAAAATAGGATATAATTTGCACAAAACATTGGTCATACTAGCCATAAAACTAGATAAGCCAGAGGCTTATCAAAATACCCCAAACTTAAACTTTGCTTGTCCCCAAGCAAACTAGGACTCAAAAATCAAAAAGACTCAACACCTGGCAAGCTTAAAAGATTCAATCAACATTGCACAAATTCAAGCAACTTCATCAAAACAGTTTTCTTCATTGTTTCCCCCCCTTTTTCAAACAAAGCAATCCCCACATTCATTTATTCTAAACATTTGAGAATTTCATCATGAAAAACAATCAGAAATCTAAGCAGGGGATCCAAGTCACACACAAGAAGGAGATCACCAACTTCAAACAACTGCCTTCCTCACAAAGGCATTTAGTATATCACTCAATCACTCAGTTTGTGTCAGGCTATCAATATTGCACTCATTTTCACTTTTCAAGAACACTTCCCATAAATTTGATTTTCATCTCAAAATGGTTCCCACAGAAAACATGCATGCAACATCAAAAGGTCTTTTATGGGTTGTAATGGGGCCTGGCTAAGGGTAGGATATACAAAGGAACTAAGCTGAGGACCCTAGGAACTAAGAGAGCATGAACATTATTTACACTTTGAAATTCCAGCAAGTTCCTTTTCTCATTTTTTCTTTATGCCTTGAGTGACTACAGCCTCTTTTATTTTTATCATTTTTACACTTTTTTTTTTTTGGAAGCCTTTGGCTCCAACCTTTTTATTGTATTTTTTTTTCCTCAATCCCAACAACATATTACACCTTGTAGCCACCCCAAACTTAGTTTTTGCACCCATTCTAAGATTACATGCTCTCCTAATCCTAAGATCGGGTTAACATTGTTTTCCAGATTTTTGGGCTTATAACATTAGGTTATCAAGAATTAAAGGCTAATAGGCTCAATGGGGCTAACTAGGGAACATGCATTAGGAATTGGTTATTTTTAGGCTAAGTAGCTATTTACAAAGAAAATGCCTAAATCATCTGAAGCAAACACATAAACATGCAAACCATAAGGAGATTCAATCAAATTCAGGAAAGTGCAACTTGAAAGTGATTTTCACACAGTCAAAAACATGTTGGAGGCTCAAAACCTCACCTGGACATTCATGCAAATTGTTTGAAAGAGAGTCTATCCCTAGTGTGTGCTTCCTATCATCCCAAACTTATCATAAATCATGCTATCACAACAAAATCTCAAAGTTCAGTTTTCAATCATATGGGAATCACTTTTCACAAAAAAAAAAAAATTTTAGCCTAGGGGGAATCATCAATCAAGCAAGCAATCTGTGCAACATCAATCAAAATCCATCAAACTTGCCAACAAAAGACTCAACACACAAATACTCCTGAGCTTCTCAAATTATTCAGGAGCTTTATTCAAAGAAAAGGAAAAACTACAACTAGTTCCCTCCCCCACACTTAAAACATGCATTGTCCCCAATGAACAAAAGAACTATAGAAACACAGTGATGGAAAGGAAAGGAAACTCCCTGATCAAGTATCAGTGTAGGTGGGAGCTTCCAAGGAGAGCTCCTCGACATCAACATCCACAGGAACACCAGCATCCACACCATGGAATGGCTTCAGCCTCTGCCCGTTAACCTTGAAGGTCTTGCTGGTACCTGTACTTTGAATCTCTACTGCACCATAAGGAAACACATTAGTAACCACAAATGGTCCAATCCACTTGGACCTAAGTTTCCCAGCCATCAATCTCAACCGGGAGTTAAACAATAAGACTTTCTGACCCACAAAAAATTCTTTTCTAACAATCATCCTATCATGAAAAAGTTTTGTTTTTTCTTTATACATCCTGGAGCTTTCATAGGCTTCAAGCCTAAGCTCCTCAAGTTGCTGCAACTGCAGTTTTCTTTCAACACCAGCTCTCTTCATGTCCAAGTTACAGCTCTTTACTGCCCAATATGCACGGTGCTCAACTTCCACCGGGAGGTGACATGCCTTGCCAAATACAAGCCGAAATGGGGACATTCCTATAGGGGTCTTGAAAGCAGTCCTCTGAGCCCACGGTGCGTCTTCCAGACGGCGGCTCCATTCCTTTCTATTAGGCTGCACCATCTTCTCTAGAATTTGCTTGATCTCCCTGTTTGATATTTCAGCCTGGCCATTGGTCTGGGGGTGGTAAGCAGTGGAAACTCTATGTACAACCCCATATTTCCTGAGTAAGGCCTCCATGGTTCTGTTGCAAAAGTGTGTGCCCTGGTCACTGATGATGGCCTTGGGTATGCCAAACCTGCAAAAAATATTGGACCTAACAAATTTGGAAACAATTTGAGCATCGTTAGTCCTAGTGGGGATTGCTTCCACCCACTTTGAAACATAATCTACAGCCAAAAGAATATATACAAAACCAAAAGAAGGAGGGAAAGGACCCATAAAATCCATCCCCCACACATCAAAGACCTCACAATAAAGCATGGGCTGCTGAGGCATCTCACTCCTACGAGTGATGGCAGGGCCTGCTGTTTGACATTCTTTACAATTCTTGTATACCTCATAGGAATCTCTAAAAATTGTGGGCCAATAAAACCCAGAATCCAGGACTTTTCTTGCTGTCCTCTGAGGTCCAAAGTGTCCTCCAACTTGAGAGGCATGTGAGAAGTGTAGAATGGACTCTGTCTCATGATCGGGGATACACCTCCGAATAACCTGATCACTGCAAAACTTCCACAAGTATGGATCATCCCACACATAGTACTTTGCATCGCTCTTGAGCTTGTGGAACTTATGTCTACTTGTACCTGCAGGAACAACACCAGCAACTAGAAAATTGACTATGTCAGTAAACCAGGGGGTTACCCCATACAGATGTAAAAGTCTCTCATCAGGGAAATCATCTTGGATGGGAGAAGTATCCTCATCCCTTGCTATCCGGCTCAAGTGATCTGCTACCAAATTTTCAGCTCCACTTTTATCCTTTATCTCCACATTGAATTCTTGGAGCAAAAGCATCCACCGGATCAGTCTTGGCTTAGCTTCTGGCTTCTTCAAAAGATATTTCAGAGCTGCATGGTCAGTGAAAACAGTCACCCTAGAACCTAGCAAATAAGACCTAAACTTATCAAGTGCAAATACAACAGCTAGCAGTTCTTTCTCACTGGTGGTGTAATTTGCCTGTGCAGCATCTAAGGTCCTAGAAGCATAATGAATTACATGGGCAACCTTGCCCACCCTTTGTGCCAAAACTACTCCCACAGCAAAATTGGAAGCATCACACATTAGTTCAAAAGGGAGTGTCCAGTCTGGGGGCTGGATGACAGGGGTAGAAGTCAACGCTTTTTTCAGATAGTCGAATGACTCCTTGCACTTTTCATCAAACTGGAACAGGGCATCATTCTTCAGCAGGTTTGACAATGGCAGAGCGATCTTGCTGAAGTCCTTTATAAAGCGCCTGTAGAAACCTGCATGTCCAAGAAAAGAACGGATCTCGCGTACGCAAGATGGGTAAGGTAATGAAGAAATCACATTAATTTTTGCAGGATCTACAGAAATACCCTCTTTAGAAATTACATGACCCAAAACTATCCCCTGTTCTACCATAAAGTGACATTTCTCATAATTCAAAATCAGATCAGTATCAATGCATCTTTGTAGAACTAGACTTAGACTATGCAAACAAGCATCAAATGAGGAGCCATATACAGTAAAATCATCCATGAACACCTCTATGCAATTTTCAATAAAGTCAGAGAAAATGCTAAGCATGCATCTTTGAAAGGTGCCAGGAGCATTACAAAGGCCAAATGGCATCCTCCTATAAGCAAACGTACCGAAGGGGCACGTGAAGGTGGTCTTTTCCTTATCCTCAGGGGCAATATGGATCTGGAAATACCCGGAAAAGCCATCTAGAAAACAATAATGAGATTGACCAGCCAGCCGATCCAGCATCTGATCTATGAACGACGAAGGAAAATGATCCTTTCTGGTGGCCTGGTTCAACTTCCTATAGTCTATACAAACTTGCCAGCTATTCTGGACTCTAGTAGGCACAAGCTCATTATTTTCATTCCTAACTACTGTTAGACCAGACTTCTTTGGTACAACTTGCACCGGACTTACCCAAGTACTATCAGAGATGGGGTATATAATACCTGCCTGTAGAAGCTTAGTCACCTCTTTCTTCACCACATCCAGAATCAGTGTGTTAAGTCGCCTTTGGGCCTGTCTTACTGGTTTAGCTCCATCCTCCAATAGAATTTTGTGCATGCATCTGGAGGGGCTAATTCCTGGAATATCAGCCAATGTCCACCCAATAGCCTTCTTGTGTTTCTTCAGAACCTCTAAAAGCTTGGCTTCCTGGTCAGAGTTGAGGCTGGAGGAAATGATGACTGGCAATGTTGCATTCCTCCCCAAGTAGGCATACTTCAGGTTCTCAGGAAGTGGTTTGAGTTCTAAAGAAGGTGGCTGCTCAACAGATGGTGCATTGGGAGCAGCCATGGGGTCAAGGACTTCTGCTGAATAGACAGCTTCACTCTCATTATCACTATCATCCTGCAAAGTTGAATCCAGAAACTCAGCACAAACAAAGCACGGGTTAGTGTCAGTGCAGTTAGTACAAGTATATACATCATCAAAACCAGAAAGAAAAGGAAAATCAGAAATAAAGTCATCATGGGTATCCTCAATAAGCTCAGAAAGCAACTCTAGGTGGAAAACAGAGTGCTCCTCCAATGGGTGTTTCATAGCATCAAAGATCTTGAATTTGGCCACAATACCACCAAACTCCATAGACATAGTCCCATCATACACATCAATCTTAGTCTTGGATGTCATCATGAATGTTCTGCCCAAGATTATTGGTGACCTACTGGAAGGTGTCTCTCCTGCCATGTCTAGGATGTAGAAGTCCGCAGGGAAGATCAAATCATCAACTTGCACTAGCACATCCTCTACCATCCCCATGGGTCGGGCACTGGTCCTGTTAGCCAACTGGATGGTAAGGCTTGTATACTGCAATGGCCCAAGATCAAGGTTGTTAAAGATGGAGGTAGGCATGACATTTATGGATGCTCCCAAGTCTAGCATGCAGTTTTCAAACTTCCTATCCCCAATAGTGCATGGAATAGTGAAAGTGCCTGGATCCTTGCACTTTTGTGGTAATGCCTGAGTAGGGGCTAAAGAAGCAACTCTTTCTGGCTTAGACTGGATCAGAGCTGAGACATTCCTTCCCAAGTCAACCCTCTCATTATTCTTCATCTTCCTCTTGTTGGTGCATAGGTCCTTCAGAAATTTGGCATATTTGGGCACTTGCTTGATCACATCTAGGAGAGGAATATTTACAGCCACCTTTCTGAATACATCAAGAATTTCCTTCTCCTTGTCTTCACCACCAATCTTCTTATTATTCTGCAATCTGTGTGGGAATGGGATTGGTGTCCTGTATACCTTCTCAACTTCAACTTCAACTGCAGGCGCAGGAGTTACCTCAACATTAGGCTCAGGTGTTACCTCAATTGTTTCTTCATCCTTTCCAGAGGTGGCCTCAACAACTTTTCCAGATCTCAGAGATATGGCACTCACATTAGGGTTGGAGGCATTAGGATTTATCACTGACTATGCAGGTAGCTGATTGGATCCTTGACCTTGCTGTATGTTGTTTATGGATGTGGACAACTGTCCAATCTGGGTATGCAAAGCCTGAATGCTAGCATCTGTCCTCTCTCTGAAATCGTGCTGCGAAGGCCGCAACCTCGACTCCAACTCCGCTGCTGAAGTCAGATTGGTTGCTGCCATTTGCTTGACCAAGTCTTCTAATGAAGGTCCAGAAGGTGCAGAAGTGGTCACTGGAGGATTCTGAGGTGCCATCGGCTGTTGTTGGGATGAGTTCCCATACCGCAGATTAGGATGATTCCTCCAGTTGGGATGGTATCTAATGGTAGAGAGGTCTGGAGTGTTGTACCGATTCTGACTGGTTCCTTGATTAAATGGGTTAACTGCATAAGCTTGAGATACTTCACTAACAAACTCTTCCCTCTGGATGGGGCATGGATCATGTGGGTGCTCAGGTGAATTGCAGATGCTACATAACCTTGCAGGTTGAACTCTGTCTATTGCCAATTGTCTTACAAAGGAAGTCAGCTCATCCAATCTATTCTCAATGGTGGTCTGGTTGGAAGATGAACTATGAATCTCATGCACACCTCTTGTCTCAACTGAATTTCTTCTTGTAGAAAACTGCTGGGAATTCAATGACATATTCTCAATGAGTTGCTTGGCAGCAGCTGGGGTCTTATCAACTAATGCTCCCCCACTAGCAGCATCCAAAAGATTCCTATCCATCGGCAGTAATCCTTCATAAAAGTACTGGATCAGGAGTTGTTCAGAAATTTGATGCTGAGGGCAACTGGATACCAAATGCTTGAACCTTTCCCAGTATTCAGCTAGTGACTCATTCCCTTGCCTGATGCCACATATTTCCTTCCTTATTGAAGCAGCTCTTGAAGCAGGAAAATATCTTTCTAGGAACACCCTCTTCAAATCATTCCAAGTGGTGATGGAGTTGGGCTCAAGATACAGCAGCCAATCTTTTGCAGCTCCCTGGAGTGAGAATGGAAAAGCCTTCAGTTTGATACTATCCTCGGTGACTCCCTCTGATCTCGAGGTTGTGGAGCATACAACTTGGAATTCCTTCAAGTTCTTGTGTGGGTCCTCACCTGCAAGACCGTTAAACTTGGGCAACAAGTGAATAAAACCAGATTTCAGTTCAAAAGGAGTGTCAGCACCAGGATATGAAATACACAATCCATTATAGTTGACATCAGGGGTAGCAAGCTGTCTTAATGTCCTCTGGTCTCCCATGTTTTCAAAAACAGTTTTGAAATTGGAATCACTACTAGTGCTAGCCCGAAATTCCCTACGGAGTGTGTGCAGTGTTCTTTCAATTTCCGGGTCAAAATCACACAGTTCAGGGCAATGAGACCTAGTAGCCAGACCAATTCAAAACAAAAACAGAAAATAAAAGAAAGAAAATAAAATTAAAAAAAATGCAAAAAATAACAAATCAGAGTCCCCGGCAACGGCGCCAATTTTTGGTCGCGCTGTCGCGCACGCGCCAAAAAGGACGAGCGGGTTTTAAAAATGTAGTTTAGGGCGACAACTCGGATGTCGTTCTCAAGGACTCTTAAAGTGCTATTTTCCACAAAAATCAGTTTGGGGGGGGGGGGGGGTTTGGATTGGGATGCGATCAAAGAAAACAGAATAATGAAAACAGAGCAATAAAACAAGACAGTTCAAAGAGGTTGTCAAATAGCCAAAAACAGATTAATCTATTGCTCTTGATTTCCCAACTATCATAGGTCCATGCAATTTCCAAGTCCTAAGCAGATTTTAATCCCCTCCCGGTTGTAGCAATAATTTACAAGCGAAACCACTACTACAGATACATGTCCCTATTCCCGAATTAAGCAAACGGGGTTAAGCCCTTCGTGAACTAAGCGAACACGAAACATACACACGCAAATTAAGCAGATGCGATTAATTATAGGAACATGATATCACCGGAATTAAATCAACACAATACAATATACTCCTGAATTAAGCAAACAGAAATATAAAGCATGGCATTGAAGAGGGAAAAACATACAAAACAGGAAATACAAGAACCTCAAGTGTATGGAAATCAATTACAATAGATCAATCCTAGAAACTTAGTTCTCCATAACAAAACGAAAACACACACAAAAATGTAAAACAGAACAATGGAGAAGCAAAAGTCTTTACAAACTGTTCAGAACATCAATTTATACTAGTCAGAAATTAAGCCTATTCGCGAGGCGAAGCCACTCTCGCGACGCGATTCTTGTGAACAGTCTGCAACCTTTGGTATTCTCGCGAGGCGACCAATCCTTCGCGAGGCGAGAAACTGAAGAGTCTTCTTATTACGCCAGTTACGAATATCAGGGGCCAACCGTGATGCTTTCTGACTTCCAGGCTCGTGGGGCGAAGGTATGCTCGCGAGGCAAGACTCTTCAACTTCAAACCTGCCACAGCCGTGACCTTCAACACGGGCAAGCCGTGATCGTCTCTGACTTTTCAGGGTTGCAAGACTCGCGGGGCGAGACATTCTTCGCGGGGCGAACCAGAGACCTTGCATTTTCTTGGAACAGTCAGGCTTCGGGGTCGCGTGGCGAGTATAGCTTTCGCGGGGCGAATCCCCTACTTCTTTATTCTCTTGCCTTCCAACTTATCCTGAAAACAAAGACACAACTATAAGTGTATTATTTAACTCAAAACTAGCTAAATTAACTTAAAACTACTCTAGAGACTCAAAACCTTGCTTGAGGGCAATCTAATCTAATTTGGGTAAAAATAGGATATAATTTGCACAAAACCTTGGTCATACTAGCCATAAAACTAGATGAGCCAGAGGCTTATCACGGCCTCAGCAGCAGCATCAGAGGTCTTTTGCTTCTTCAGAATTGTACTGATAGGAATGTTGTCCTCATCAGCTTCCTCATCTTCATTATGTGAGAAGATAACTCCTCTTTGCTTCTTTGCAGTAGGAGCATCAGAAGGTTCCCTGATAACAATGTCACCTGCTGGTCTTTTAGGAGCAGGCTTTCTTGTTGCAGTGATCTTTTGCCTAGTTACTCTTTTTACTCCAAGGACTTCAGCATTGTTTTGTTCCACCATCTCTTCTTTAGTTTTCATCAACTCCTCGGTCTTGGCCATTGCAGCAGCAACATGGGTACTGAGGTTCATATTCGCTATATTCATTTTGCCAAAGTCTGCCGACATTGTTTTTTCAGTTAGGATCCTAGCTTGCTCCTCAGGAGTCCTTCCAGCAAGAATCTCATGAATTCATTGAGCCTTGAAAATCTTGGAAAGAAGATGGCAAAAAGTAAATGTTGAGAGTCTTTTCGTGTTCATCACAGCATCTCTGAATCTTCCGTACAGAATTCTTATAATATTAATCTTTGTTTCGATGAGAAGATGGCAGAGGCAGAATTTGTACCAAGATGAGAGGTTGTCTTTGGATCGAACCTTATGAAGAACCACCTTGTTAAGAAGCTGATGAAGGATGCGAACAATGTCCTTCATTTCAATAGCCTTCCAAGTGTGAGTTCCGACTATGTCTTCTTTCATGAGACAGACTTCAATAGTCTCAGAGCCACCCGAGTCCTCTTCCCATGACTAGGTAAAAACTAAACCCTCCTAAGCACAGAAAATTGCATCAGCAATAGTCTTCTTCGAGACTACAATCTTCTTTCTTAACACCGTTGAGAAAAAGTCAGCATTAGTCACTTGGACATTTCTCCAGAAATCCCTAATCAGGTTGGGAAAGACAGAGACTTTCTCCGTGAAGAGTCCTCCCCACCCGGCTGCATTAACATATTTGCTTATGTCTAGGTTGTAGTCTTGCAGCACTCCAATTTTGAAATGAAGCTCTATTGCCAAGTTGAGCTTGTCCATGTGGAAGGTTGAAGAAGAAGTCATTTTAGGTGATCAGAGAGCTTAGGGTTTGAAAGCAGAGAGAGAGAGAGATAGCTCGAGATGTTAGAGAAGTGTAAAGTTTTTCTCAGAGGGCAAAATATTACTTATAAAGGAATTTTGAATCTCAAAGGTTAAAAAAAACTTTTGACATGACATGTCATTATGATAAAATGGTCTTGGTAACTTGGAACTATAAAAAGGTATTGATGGGATTGATGGAAGTACTGACTCAGCAAAGAGAATAAAGGATAAATTTGTCTTAAGACAAAATAAATGCATTTATTAACACATAAAAAATATGCTTAAACATAAGCAGATGTGGACTCGTCTGAAACTATACAATGGACACGGTAACCAGTATTAGTGAACGTGTCATATGGAGGTGCAATACAATATGCAATAGATGCACTACTTTTAATAGGTATTAGACTAGCGTAGGTAATAGACGTAGGATTAACAAAACAAATTTTTCTCAAGGCTGGACGCTTAAATTAATCCACACATATCATATTAAGATGCTTTCTAATAAAGATAAATATGTCCTCTATAAGAGGTTTAGTAAAGATATCTTTCCATTGATGGTCAGTATCTACAAATTGAATATCAATCACACTAATTTGCACATAATCCCTAATAAAATGATGTTTAATCTCTATGTGCTTAGATCTAGAATGCAAAATTAGATTCTTAGATAGATTTATTGCAGCAGTATTATCACACATAAGCGGAATACTACTTACAAATACATTGTAGTCCTCCAATTGATGTTTGATCCAGAGAAGTTGTGAGCAGCAACTTGCAGCTGATATATACTCAGCTTCGGCAGTTGATAAAGCAATGGTACTTTGTCTTTTGCTTGACCATGAGACAAGATTAGCTCCAATGAAGTGACATCCTCCACTAGTGTTTTTTCTTTCAATTCTATCTCCAGCATAGTCAGCATCACAGAAACCAACTAATCTGTAATCTTCATTTTTCTTAAAGCATAAACCAATATTAGTAGTACCTTTAAAATATCTAAAAATTATCTTAACTGCTGATAAGTGAGATTCTCTAGGATCGTATTGAAATCGAGCACATAAACATACACTGAACATAATATCAGGCCTAGACGTAGTAAGATGTAAGAGAGATCCTATCATACCTCTGTATACCTTTTTCTCTTTATCTTCTTTGTTCAGTATGGAAGAGGGATGCATAGGAGTATTCATTGTCTTACAATCATCCATCTTAAACTTCTTCAAAAGCTCTTTTGCATACTTGGTTTGGTGGATGAGCACCTTATCCATGGTTTGTTTTACTTGGAGTCCAAGGAAGAATTTGAGTTCTCCCATCATGCTCATTACAAACTCTTTCTGCATTAACTTAGAGAATTCTTTGCATGGAGACTCATTAGTACCACAAAAAATAATATTATCAACATATATCTGTACAACTATGAAATTAGACTTACTGGATTTTCTAAATAAGGTTATGTCAACCTTTCCTCTATTGAATCCATTTTCCATAAGAAAGGAACTTAGTCTGTCATACCAAGCTCTAGGAGCTTGCTTAAGACCATACAAAGCTTTCTTAAGCTTATATACATGTTCAGGATGGGTTTCACACTCAAAACCCGGCAGTTGCATAACATAGACTTCTTCATTAATAAAGCCATTTAGAAAAGCACTTTTAAAATCCATTTGCAAAAGCATAATACTATGATGTACAGCGAATGAAAGTAGAATTCTAATAGCTTCTAATCTAGCAACAGGTGCAAAAGTTTCAGTATAATCTATACCTTCTTCTTGAGAGAAGCCTTGAGCAACAAGTCTTGCTTTGTTTCTTATTACCTTACCATTTTCATCAAGTTTGTTTCTGTAAACTCACTTTGTTCCAATCACTGATTTGACTTTGGGCAGTGGAACCAGAATCCAAACATCACCTCTTTCAAACTGATTGAGTTCTTCTTGCATAGCTAGAATCCAACCATCATCCAGCAGAGCCTCGTCTACTGTCTTTGGTTCCAACTCAGAGACTAGTGCAGAATTGTCTTGTTCTCTGAAGGTTGATCTGGTTCTTAGCTTGTCATTGGGGTTTCCAATGATCTGATCTTGTGGATGATAATTCTTGAAGTACCAAGATTTTGGAACTGTACTATGTAGAGAAATGGAAGTTTCTGGTTGTTGAGTGGGGTCATCTTCTTGATCATCAACTTTTATTTCAGGTGAGTCTCCTGGAATGCTTAGATCAAGATCTGCAAAAGCTTCATCTATCTCTGATAATTTCTTATTGGGCTGTTTGTCATCAAACTTGACATGAATACTTTCCTCTACTATCAAAGTCCTAGAGTTATAAACTCTAAAGCCTTTAGATGTTTCAGAGTATCCTAGTAGTATTCTATTATCTGTTTTAGCATCAAACTTACCAAGTTGATCTTTGGTGTTCAGTATACAGCATTTACAACCAAAAGGGTGAGAATAAGATATATTGGGTTTTCGTCCTTTCCACAGTTCATAAGGAGTCTTATTCAGGATAGGTCTAATGTATATTCTGTTTTGAAAGTAGCACGCAGTTTTAACAGCTTCAGCCCAGAAGTGTCTAGAGACAGAGTTGTCATTGAGCATAGTCCTAGCCATCTTTTGAAGAGATCTGTTCTTTCTCTCTAGCACACCATTTTGCTGTGGTGTTCTATGTATTGAGAAGTTGTGAAGGATACCACTTTCTTCACAGAACTTATGAAATAACTCATTTTCAAACTGTCCCCAATGGTCACTTCTGATTGAAGTGATACACATGACTTTTTCATTCTGTACATCTTTGCAGAATACATAAGAGACCTGAAAAGACTCAACCTTGTGAGTTAGGAACATAACTGATAGTGTGATTTTACATCATGTTTCATGTACACTTTTGCATGCATTTTTCATATAGATTAGGCATTCTTTACTTGATTTTAGTTAGTTTTTCCCTTGGAACGGGTGAAGCGGTTTCTTGGTGTTGTTTTGCAGGAATTAATTAAAATGCTCAAAATTAGCCATGATGGAGCTTGGATGAAATAGAGCTTGAAAAGTGAAGAAAATGACCCAAGCAGAGCCCATCACGGCCTGGCCGTGATGACCATCACAACCGTGATCGAGCAATAATTGAGAAGAAAGATGGCAAAAGTCAGAAGCTGTCACGGCCTAGCCGTGATACCCATCACGGCCGTGACATGTTAATTGAGTCAGAACCCCTCTAGGAAGAATCTGTAACGGCCTAGCCGTGATGTCCATCACGGCCGTGATAGACCAATTGGTGGAGACAGAAGCGATCACGGCCTAGCCTTGATGAGTGTCACGGCCGTGACAAACATATTTTGAAAGCGCGCCCAAGGCAGAAAGCGTCACGGCCATGACGCGAATCCTGATCTATAAAGAGGCACAGACAAAACAGAAGAAAACAGTTTTTGAAACCCTAAAACACTCTCTCTGAACCAGGGGCAGTTGCACAAGGATTCCATGGAGTTTCTCCTCCTTTTCATCTCTATTTCTTTGGTTGTGGCTATGATCATGAGTAGCTAAACTCCCATTGTTGGGGTTAGGTGTAGCTATTTCTGAATTACCCATGTATTTGACTTGATCTTGTAATACAGTTTTTACTTCTTTATGAGTGATTGATTTCTATGCTTAATGCTTGTGGTGGTGTGATCCCCCATAACCTGATCATTGTTTTGGTATGCAATTGGAAAATTCGTATTAGAACTAGAACTGAAATCAACCACCTAGTAAACCTTGTATCTAGGAATGGATTTAGGTTTATTAGAAATCGTGTAATCCCTAATCATCATGCAAATTCATTAATCTAGGCCACCTAAGGAATTAGGGTCTATTAGTGGATTTAGGCTCTTGTTATCTGAGGAATCAGGGCTTGAGTAATCTAGCGGATTGATTGTCATATTTGAAGTAGAAACTGTTTATTAGTCATTTCATTACATGGGGATGAAGTTTAGTGAACCTAATCCCAACATATTTCATATATTTGAAGAATCCCTCTAACTGCCTTCCAAGTGTTCGACAAAAACCCAAAAAGAACTTTGTCTTTATTTTGTTTATTTTAGGTTTAAATCTTATTTAGGCTTGGTATTTACTATCGAGCTCCCTTCAATCCAAACATCCGCTTAGATAGTAATTGATTCGGTACGTGCTAGTACTTGTCACAGTCCTCGTGGGAACGATAAACGGTCTCACCACCATATTACTTGCATGACTGGATATACTTGCCTAGATTCGTCAACAAGTTTTTGGCGTCATTGCCGGGGATTGTGTTTCAATATTCGCATACCCAATTCGGTTACTAATTTAAGCAAAAAAAAAAAATATGTTGTAATCTGTTTGCTGTAATATTTTTCATGTTTTGTTTTGCTGTCATTTTTCTAGTGTGTTTGTTGTTGTGTGCTGACATTTACAGCTAACACTCTTGTTTGCTAGACTGTTTGTGTATGCGAGGTACTATCCCAGCTGACCAACTCCTCCACGATCCTGAAATTGAAAGAACAACTAGGGAGAATCGGAAGCAAGCAAGACAGCAGAAACTGTTAGAACAACAAGAAGAAGAACAAGAGACTTCAACCTCTGAAGTTCATCAAGAAAAACTCAGAATGGCAGGCAATGGTGAAGGTGCTCCACCACGGAGTACACTTGGTGACTATGCCAATACAAATGTCAATCGGCATGTCACTAGCATAGTGAGGCCTCCAATGAACTGCGCAAATTTTGAAATCAAGCCAGCTTTCATCAATATGGTTTCACAGAATCAATTTGCCGGGTTGGAGAAAGAAGATCCTAATAGTCATGTGTCCAACTTCCTGGAGTTGTGTGATACGGTGAAGATAAATGGTGCCTCCGATAATGCAATTCGCCTAAGGTTGTTCCTTTTCTCTCTAAGAGATAGAGCCAAGTCTTGGCTCCAATCTCACCCCAGGGGGAACATCACTACATGGGATGATTTAGAGGCAAAATTTCTGGCAAGATTCTTCCCCACCTCAAGATTTGTGAAGACAAGGGGTGACATCATAAGCTTTGCCCAACAAGAAGGTGAGACTCTTCATGACACATGGGACAGGTTCAAAGGCTTACTCCAAAGATGTCCAAATCATGGGTTTGATGATCTTACTCAAATGCAAACATTCTGCAATTGACTGAAGCCGTCAACCAGGTATATGTTGGATGCCTCAGCTGGAGGATCCATGAACCCAAAGACAGCGGAGGAAGCACTGATTTTTATAGAGGCTATGGCATCTAATGACTATTTGATGCATCATGATCGGGGTCCCACATCAAGAAGGGGAGTATTGGAGTTAGATTCCCAAACTGCACTTTTGGCTCAGAATAAGATTATGACACAGCAACTTGAGTCCATCACCAAGCAACTAGCTCAACTCCCACAACAACTCCAAACTGTTCAAGGGACAACCATGCCACCTCAACAAGTAATGAGATGCGATTTTTGTGGAGGAGATCATGATAATGGAATATGTGAGGCACCACCCAGTTCCCATGAGGAAGCTAATTATATGGGGAACTATGGGCGGCCAGGCAACAACCAATACTCCAACAACTACAATCAAGGATGGAGGAATCAACCGAGTTTTGGTTGGAAACAAGATGCCGGACAAGCAAGCAAGCCTCAACCCACACCACCGCCTCAAGAATGGACTTCTATCTTGGAGAACACCCTCAATAAGTTCATGCAAATGTCCATGTCAAACCAGAAAAACACCGATGCTTCTATAAAAAACTTGGAGGTTCAAGTTGGACAGATTGCAAAGCAACTAGCGGAGCAATCTAGCAGCAGTTTTCAGGTAATACTCAAACTAATCCTAAAGAGCATTGCAAGGCTATTGTGTTGAGGAGTGGTAAAAACCTTGAGGAAGAGAGTGGTGAGCCCTTGGTGAAAAATCAGAGAGTTGATGAAAAAACAGAGGTGAATGCTGAAAAAACTGATTTGAATAAGGAAAAAGGCAAAGAGGTTGTAGTAGAGGAGGAATAAAAAGACAATGAAAAAGACAAGAGGGAGAAGCTAGTGGATGAGAATTCAATTTTGAGGAGGAGTAAAAGCCAGATTTTGAAAGATGGAGACAAGCCTCAAGAGATCCCCTCTTATGTGAAGTTGTCGTATCCTCATTTGAGCAAGAAAAGGGAGAAGGAAGAACAGTTTACCAAATTTCTTGACATCTTCAAGAGGTTACAGATTAACATACACTTTGCTGAAGCACTATAGCAGATGCCCACTTATGCAAAGTTTATGAAGGAATTGCTCACGAAGAAAAGAAAGTTCAAAGAAGGTGAGACTGTTGCCTTGACAGAAGAGTGTAGTGCGATACTTCAGAGGAAGCTACCTCCAAAGCTTAAAGATCCTGGTAGTTTTACAATCCCTTGAACTATCGGGAGTGTTGCTATTGGGAAGGCCTTGTGTGACTTGGGAGCGAGTATCAATTTGATGCCGCTTTCAATTTTGAACAAGCTTGGAGGTGGTGAGGTGAAACCAACAAGGATGGCATTGCAACTAGCCGATAGATCCACCAAGCGTCCTTATGGTATTTTGGAAGATGTCTTGGTTAAAGTGGACAAGTTTATCTTCCCAGCGGATTTTGTGATATTAGACATGGAGGAGGATGCAGAAGTCCCACTTATATTGGGGAGACCTTTTCTAGCAACTGGTCGTGCTTTGATAGACGTACAAAAGGGCCAACTTCGACTCAGAGTGCAAGATGAAGAGGTTACTTTCAATGTGTTTGAAGCCATGCATCGCCCGAGTGATGAAGAGAATTGTTTCCGCATGGACCTTGTGGAAGTAGCGGCTAAAGAAGCCTTTGCATACCAGCTCCACTCCTCTACTCTTGAAAAGGTAATTGTGAACTCTATTGAAAATCTTGATGAGGAAGAGGAGAAGGAAATAGAAGACTGTTTGTATGATCTGGAAGCTCAACCCAAGCAACTTGTTGTGAACACTAAGAAAGAAGAGCTCAAAAAGGATGAAGTCCAAGAGAAGCTCCAGTTAGAGCTCAAACCTCTGCCTCCCCACTTGAAGTATGTGTTTCTTGGTGAGAAGGATGAAGACCCTGTCATAGTGAGCAATGTATTGTCCAAATTGGAAGAGGAGAAACTTGTAAGGGTGCTTCGAGAGCATAAGACAGCTATTGGATGGTCCATCTCAGATTTGAAAGGTATTAGCCCCATGTTTTGTATGCACAAGATCATGATGGAGGATGAATTTAAACCGGTGGTCCAACCGCAGAGGAGGCTCAATCCTACAATGAAAGAAGTGGTGAAGAAGGAGGTGCTGAAACTTCTTGAAGCTGGAATGATCTATCTGATTTCCGATAGTGCTTGGGTGAGTCTGGTACAAGTGGTTCCAAAGAAAGGTGGCATGACCGTCGTGCACAACGAGAAGAATGAGTTGATCCCAACTAGAACGATCACCGGTTGGCGAATGTGTATAGATTACCGGAAGCTAAATCAAGCTACTAGTAAGGATCACTTCCCACTTCCATTCATGGACCAGATGTTGGAGAGGTTGGCCGGGCAAGCTTACTATTGTTTCTTGGATGGTTATTCGGGTTATAACCAAATTGCGATTAACCCGGAAGACCAAGAGAAAACTACTTTCACATGCCCGTTTGGAGTTGTTGCCTATCGGAAGATGCCTTTCAGTCTTTGTAATGCGCCTGCTACATTTCAAAGGTGCATGCTTTCCATTTTTTCTGATATGGTAGAAAAATACACTGAGGTTTTCATGGATTATTTTTCCGTTTCGGTTCCTCTTATGATAATTGTTTGTCTAACCTTGCTGCTGTGTTAAAGAGGTTCATGGACACCAATTTAGTCTTAAATTGGGAGAAGTGTCATTTTATGGTGCAGGAAGGCATTGTGCTTGGGTACAAAATTTCAGCAAAGGGGATCGAAGTGGACAAATCCAAGATTGATGTGATTGAGAAACTATCTCCACCAGTGAATGTCAAGGGTGCGAGGAGTTTCCTTGGGCATGCAGGCTTTTACCGGCGGTTCATCAAAGACTTTTCAAAGATAGCCAAGCCGTTGTGTAGCCTTTTGAACAAGGACACTCCATTTGTGTTTGATACTGCTTGTCTTACCTCTTTTCAGATTTTGAAAGACAAGTTGATTACTGCTCCCATTCTTGTTGCACCCAACTGGGAGTCACCATTTGAATTAATGTGTGATGCCAGTGACTACGCAGTTGGGGCAGTTCTGGGACAGCGGAGGGACAAATTTTTCCATGCCATTCACTATGCTAGCAAGGTTCTCAATGAGAACCAAGTAAATTATGCAACAACTGAAAAAGAGTTGCTAGCCATAGTGTTTGCACTGGAAAAATTTTGTCCCTACTTAATAGGGTCACAAGTCACTGTTTTTACTGATCATGCTGCAATTAAATATTTGTTGACTAAGTTAGATTCTAAACCAAGACTCATAAGGTGGATTCTATTGTTGCAGGAATTTGACTTAGTCATTAAGGACAAAAAGGGCAGCGAGAATGTGGTGGCTGACCACTTGTCCCGGTTGGTGAATGAAGAGGTGGCTGCAAAAGAAAAGGACATTCGGGATGAGTTCCCGGATGAGGCTTTATTGCTGGTGCATGAGAGACCATGGTTTGCCGACATGGCAAATTTCAAAGTAGCCAACATTGTTCCAGAGCACCTCACTTGGCAACAAAAGAAGAAGTTATTCCGAGATGCCAACCATTTCATGTGGGATGGTCCATTTCTATTCAAGGTTGGACCGGATGGCTTATGGAGGAGGTGTGTTAGGCAAGAGGTAGTGAAGAAAGTTTTGTGGCATTGTCATAACTCTCCATATGGTGGACATTACAATGGGGATAGGACAGCTGCAAAGGTCCTTCAATCTGGGTTCTTTTGGCCTTCAATCTTCAAGGACTCTTACAATCATGTGAAGAGCTGTGACAAGTGTCAAAGGACCGGGAACATTTCAAAAAGGGATGAGATGCCACTGCAGAACATATTGGAGGTTGAGGTATTTGACTGCTGGGGCATAGATTTTATGGGTCCACTTCCACCTTCATTCTCCAATCAATATATCTTGGTGGCGGTGGACTATGTTTCCAAATGGGTGGAGGCCATTGCAACACCGAAGAATGATGCCCAGACAGTGATTAAATTCATCAAGAAGAACATCTTTGCCCGGTTCGGTGTCCCAAGGGTTCTTATAAGTGATGGTGGATCTCACTTTTGCAACTCACAACTGAGAAATGTGTTGACCAAGTATGATGTGAGGCATAAGGTAGCATCTCCCTATCATCCTCAAACAAATGGGCAAGCGTAGGTCTCTAACCGAGAGATTAAGAGAATTCTGGAAAACACTGTGGCCGCTTCAAGAAGAGATTGGGCAAAGAAGCTTGACGATGCCTTGTGGGCCTACCGGACTGCACTGAAAACTTCTGTGGGGTTATCTCCGTTTCAGATGGTCTATGGGAGGGCATGTCATCTACCCGTAGAGTTGGAGCATCGAGCCTTTTGGGCATTGAAGTTCTTGAATTTTGAGCATCGAGCCTTTTCCATGCCATTCACTATGCTAGCAAGGTTCTTAATGCATATGAGAATGCAGCTATTTACAAGCAGAGAGTCAAGACCCACCATGACAAGAGGATCGTCATGAAAACATTTCAGCCGGGATAACAAGTTTTATTATTCAATTCCCGGCTGAGATTGTTTTTAGGCAAGTTGAAGTCTAAGTGGTCGGGACCGTTCATTGTCAAGGAAGTCTCACCTCGTGGAGCTGTGGAAGTGGAGGATCCTACTTCAAAAAGGACCTTCAAAGTCAATGGCCAAAGACTCAAGGCCTGCTTGGGTGGTGACATCGAGAGATTGATCTCAGCTGTGCGCCTTCATGATCCTTGAGGTCACCTACCCGTCAAGCTAGTGACGTTAAAGAAGCGCTTATTGGGAGGCAACCCAAGTTTTCTTTTCATTTTCCTTTTGTTTTTGATTTTTTCCTCTTGAAAAATTTGAGAAGATCAAGAGGAAAAAGATCATAAATTAATAGTTTGGTTAAGTGTTTTCAGGGTAAGGAGGAAGGAGAAGCAAAAAGGGCAAGGACAAGCACAGCCAGCAGCCATCACGCCCAGGCCATGACACTGGTCACGACCGTGATGAGACAGAATTGAAGATCAGAAAGCGTGATCCCCATCACGGGCGTGATGGAAGGACCCTGAAGATCAGAGAGCATCACGGCCTAGCCGTGATGGAGGTCACGGCCGTGACAGGCTACCCCTATGGACCAAAATGCATCACGGCCTGACCGTGATAAGCATCACGGCCGTGACCCAATTTTCATGCAACTCCTTCTGACTAGGCATGTGAGCCAGCACCCGCTACCGCCTCGGTAAGTCGTTCCATTTTATTTCTCCTCTCTCCGACTTGATTGTTTACATTGGGGAAAATGTAAATTCTTAAGCTTGGGGTAGGGGTATTTTTGCATTGTTCATGTTGCATTCATATAGTTTTGCATGATAGCTTTGCATGATCACACAATTAGATTGCCCTTGCTTAGATTATTCATCCAATTGTGAGAACTGAATGCCAAATATATTGTGATAGTGAATTATTGAACCCAATTTTTTATTCTTGTGATAAGGCTGCAAATGAAAATGCTTGAGATGATATGTGATAGTTGATAATTAGCATGTGGTGCCGTAGATTTTTGTTTCTCACTGATCTTTGAACTACTAAAATGTGAGATTTTGAGCCAAAAAGGGGTACTCACTAAATCTACCCCATTTTTTGTGTTAGAGTGTTATTCCTCTTGGATTGTATTTCTCTAGAACTTGACTTGAAACCATTTTGAAGCTTAAAAATTTTTGAAAACATTTTTGAAAGTGATTGAGGCACTAAGTATTTTTCCGGCCTTCTGAGCTTTGAATGACCAAATGCTACCCCTTAGTTGCCCAACTTTGAGCCTGAAAGAATAAAATGCTTTTCTTGGTACCTTGAAATGCTTTGATGAATGATGCTTGATAAGGGACCTTCTAAAGTATTGCACAAAAAGGGTAAAAAGGTAGTTTGAAAGAGTATGGGATGAGAAAATCAGAAAAATATTTCTCTTGAGCTGAAAATCTCCCCTTCTCCAAATAAAAGAAAAATAAAAGAAAAAGAAATATAAATAGAGAAGGGGATGACAAAAAGAAATGAGAAATAAAAGGAAAAGAAAGAAAGAAAGGTGGAAAAATAAATCAAAACCCAAAAGGGTATTTTAGAAGGTGTCATGATTTGCAATGCTTGATGTTTTGTGTAGCCTTTTGAAATGTCCTTTTCTTGATTTCCCCACCTAACGATTAATCTCATGGCCCCGTTACAACCAAAGCGAAAGACCTCTTGATTCTTAATTGTTTTCATTAATAAAGTAGAGATTTGGTTGATAGTCAAGCCTATGGTAGAATTCATTCCTTGAGGAAAATAGAGCGAATTGTCATATACCCCTAAACACTTGAGTGAGGTGAGAAAGAGAGCCAAGCAAATGAACAAGCTTGGGGTGATCTTCAGGTGAGAAAGAATGCCTGAATCAGTGAGAATATGAATTTAAGAAACCTAAGCCTCTAATTGGACTTGAAACTGATTGTCTCTTGCTGAACTATTTGAAATGCCTGTTACTTGGATTATTTACTTGGGGGGTCTTGGTTCACTATCCACGTTCTGATTATTTATCTCTTCTGGCCTTGGTGATTGCTTGAGGACAAGCAATTGAATAAGCTTGGGGTGATTTGATAGTGTGATTTTACATCATGTTTCTTGTACACTTTTGCATGCATTTTTCATATAGATTAGGCATTCTTTATTTGATTTTAGTTAGTTTTTCCCTTGGAACGGGTGAAGCGGTTTCTTGGTGTTGTTTTTCAGGAATTAATGAAAAAATGCTCAGAATTAGCCATGATGGAGCTTGGATGAAATAGAGCTTGAAAAGTGAAGAAAATGACCCCAAGCAAAGTCCATCACGGCCTGGCCGTGATGACCATCACGGCCTGGCCGTGATCGAGCAATAATTGAGAAGAAAGATGGCAAAAGTCAGAAGTTGTCACGGCCTAGCCGTGATACCCATCACGACCGTGACATGTTAATTGAGTCAGAACCCCTCTAGGCAGAATCTGTCACGGCCTAGCCGTGATGTCCATCACGGCCGTGATAGGCCAATTGGTGGAGACAGAAGTGATGAGTGTCACGGCCGTGACAAACATATTTTGAAAGTGCGCCCAAGGCAGAAAGCGTCTCGGTCGTGACGCGAATCCTGATCTATAAAGAGGCACAGGCAGAACAGAAGAAAACAGTTTTTGAAACCCTAAAACACTCTCTCTGAACCAGGGGCAGTTGCACAAGGATTCCATGGAGTTTCTCCTCCTTTTCATCTCTATTTCTTTGGTTGTGGCTATGATCATGAGTAGCTAAACTCCCATTGTTGGGGTTAGGTGTAGCTATTTCTGAATTACCCATGTATTTGACTTGATCTTGTAATACAGTTTTTACTTCTTTATGAGTGATTGATTTCTATGCTTAATGCTTGTTGTGGCGTGATCCCCCATAACCTGATCATTGTTTTGGTATGCAATTGGAAAATTCGTATTAGAACTAGAACTGAAATCAACCACCTAGTAAACCTTGTATCTAGGAATGGATTTAGGTTTATTAGCAATCGTGTAATCCCTAATCATCATGCAAATTCATTAATCTAGCCACCTAAGGAATTAGGGTCTATTAGTGGATTTAGGCTCTTGTTATCTGAGGAATCAGGGCTTGAGTAATCTAGCGGATTGATTGTCATATTTGAAGTAGAAACTGTTTATTAGTCATTTCATTACATGGGGATGAAGTTTAGTGAACCTAATCCCAACATATTTCATATATTTGAAGAATCCCTCTAACTGCCTTCCAAGTGTTCGACAAAATCCCAAAAAGAACTTTTGTCTTTATTTTGTTTATTTTAGGTTTAAATCTTATTTAGGCTTGGTATTTACTATCGAGCTCCCTTCAATCCAAACATCCGCTTAGATAGTAATTGATTCGGTATGTGCTAGTACTTGTCACAGTCCTCGTGGGAAAGATAAACGGTCTCACCACCGTATTACTTGCACGATTGGGTATACTTGTCTAGATTCGTCAACAATAACCCATGTCCGTCTAGTGTAATCGTCTACTATGACAAGACCATATTTCTTACCACTGACAGAGGCAGTCCTTGTTGGACCAAAAAGATCAAGATGTAGCAACTCTAGTGGTCTATTGGTACTAACAACATTCTTAGATTCAAAAGAACCTTTGACTCATTTTCCTTTTTGACATGCATCACAGAGAGCATCAGATTTGAACTTAAGGTTTGGTAGTCCTCTCACGAGTTTATGCTTGTTTAGCTTTAAAATTGATTTCAAGCATGCATGACCTAGCCTTTTGTGCCAAATCCATCACTCATCTTCAACGGACACTAGACATGAGACACTTTGATTTGAGAGGTCCTCCAAGTCAATCTTATAAAGATTGTTTTACCTTTTTGCAGTGAATAAAAGTGATCCATCATCTTTCTTGACAGTACACATGTTCTTATCAAAAGACACTACATATCCACTATCACATAATTGACTTATGCTCAGTAGATTGTGCTTCAAGCCATTAACTAGAAGAACATTATTAATGGAGGGAAAAGGATGTTTACCAATTTTACCTATACCAATGATTTTCCCTTTCTGATTTCCTCCAAATGTGACCCAGCCAGCATCTTTGGGCTTAAGGTTTTGGAACATAGACCCTTCTCCCGTCATGTGTCGTGAGCAGCCACTGTCCAAGTACCAAAACATCTGTTTTCTTCCTGTTGTTAAGCAAATCAGGTATTATCTTATCTTTAGGTACCCAAACTGACTTAGGTCCTTTCTTGTTAGTTGTCATTGGACGAGTATGCTTAGCATGTTTATTGTGTATGCATCTAGATGTAATATGCCTATTTTTTCCACACACTTTGCAAAAGGTATTGGACGAGCTAGACTTAGCTTTGGTATATTTATTTGGAACTTTTGAAGCTCTATGTTGTTTAAGTGGTTTTGAATTTTTGTGAGATGCGTCTTGCTTCTCTTTGTCATAACCAAGACCAGATTTATCATAAGGTGACCTAGAGTACCTTAAAATGAGACTAAGCTTATCTGAGCCACCTACAAGCTTTGATAAAGAATCGGTTAGATATGTTATATCTTATTTCAGTTTTGCAACTTCACAAGAAACATCAAGTTCACATACCATTTTGTCAGCGAGACTGACATTCACTGATTTTAGTATGTCGTTTTCATTTTTGAGGTTTTGTTTCTCAGTGCAGACCCTATCATATTCTCTAGTCAGTTTAGAAAACTTCTTTTTGAGACTCTTATATTCTCGTGATAGTATAGACGAATCATGCAACAGTTCATCAAAAGCATTTTGAAGAGTGGACGGAACAGAGTCCATTACCTCAGCATCGGTGTATTCACTTTCTAATGTAATGTCTGCCATGAGACAGATATTTTCCTCTTCCTCAGTTTCATTTTCTTCATCTGATGAAGACAGATCAAGATCCTCCTATGTAACCATTAAGCCTTTCTTCTTTTGGAAGAATTTCTTCTTATCCTTTAGCTCAGGGCAGTCAGCTTTGAAATGTCCAGGTTTCTTGCATTCAAAGCACAAGGGTGGACCTTTTTCCTTGGAGTCTGACTTCTCCTTGGAAAACTTTTTGTGGAGTTGCTTCCTTCTGAAACCACATTTCTTTCTCCATCCTCATCTGATCCTTCATCATTATCAAAAGATTCAGACTCATCTGATGACTCAGCAGCTTTGAGAACTTTTGATGAACTTGCCTTCTTTGCCTTTAGGGCAATAGATTTTCCTTTTATGAAATTTTCTTCTTCATTAAGTTCAAATTCATGAACCTTGAGAGATCTAAGAAGCTCTTCCAGAGAGAGTGTATTCAGGTTTTTGTCTTCCTGAATAGCAGTTACTTTAGGTCTCCATTGCTTGGATAGACTTCTCAGGATTTTTCTGACACGATCTCTATTTTCATAAACTTTTCGAAGAGATCTGAGACTGTTGGTGATGGTTTGGAATCTTCCAAACATTTGGTCTACTGTTTCATGTTCACCCATCTCGAATAGCTCATACTGATGAACCAGCATGCTGATCTTTGATTCCTTAACTTGTGAAGAACCCTCATGAGCTAGAGCAAGAGTATCCCATATTTCTTTAGCAGTATTGCAGCTGTGAACTTTGTCATGTTCAGATCTGGTTATAGCACACGAGATAGTGCTTAGCCTTCAAATTTAGCTAATGTTGGTTTTTCTGCTCTTGAGTCAATTGGGCTCTAGGAATAGCGGCTCCAGCTTCATCTCTTGGTTCAGTGTAGCCGGTTTCAATCAGATCCTAAATATCTACATTCTATGCATCTAAGAAGGTCATCATTCTCATCATAATCCGTTCCATCAAAGAGAGGAGGCCTGTTGATAGCTTGTCCTTCTGCATCCATGGTTGTCGGATCGTACTTCCTCAGCACTTGTTAGATGCTCAACCTTTTCGAGGCTGAGCTCTGATACCAACTGAAGTTGACACATGCAAACACAAGAAGGGAGGGTTGAATTGTGTTTGTTAATAATTTTCGAAAACAACCTTTAAAACAATTTTTGCACTCAAGGAGATTAGAAACAGAAGCAAGCACAAAGAAAAAGATCCTTTTTAAAAGACTTTAACAAAAGCAATATCAAAACCCCTTGGTTAATACGAAACAAATAAAGATGTAAGAGTTAAGAGATAGAATAATCACACATGATGCTTTTATCCTGGTTCACCCTCTTCCAACCAAGAGCTACGTCCAGTCCCTTCTACTTGAAGGATTTTCTCCACTATTTCGTGAATCTATAAACAATATAATTCTATCCCCTATGCGATGTGGTTTTGCCATATGTCATCTTCCTTATCCATGAAATGCAACAATGTTGTATGGATAACAAGGGTCAACGCTACAAATTTTGATTTATTATTGAATTTAGAATCCTAACAAAAAATAACACAACAAAAATGAAAGCCAAAATTAACTAAATATAAATCAATTAATGAATCAAATTTCAAATATACGTAAATATTTTTATCTATACACAAATCTTAAGATTTCTTTTTTATATATATATATCAAATCCCACTTTTTACGTTAAGCTTATCAAATCTAAACGAGTAACACTCTAAAACAACTTATCTAGAAAACTGTTTAAAGACTAATTTTTTAATTTCAACTTTAAAGTAGAATAAAATATCAGATTTAAAAATCAAATCTTCCTGATTTGATTCAACCTCATCAATAATTTTTTAATTTAAATTTAAAATAAAATCAAATATTAAATACCATTAATCTTATCTGATTATTTAATTTGGTTATTCAATTTAACTCAATTTTAATTTCAGTTATAAGGTTATACAAAATGTACTTACATAAATCTTATAATAAATTATAAAAAATTGAAATTTAGGTAATTCAAATTGAAATACAAATTTGAATTCTAAATCAATTAATAAATCTTATCTACAATAATCTAATTTTTAAAGATGTGATTGTTTTGCTTCAATCTCTATCTTAATCTCTATATATCTTCACTACTTACGTATTTCATTCAATCCTATTAAATGGAAATTACCTCTGAATATATTTCTCTTGATGATATAATAACGCCTGAAAATGAGCGCTGGAAGATCAAAGTTAAGGCTATGCAGATATGGTATGTAGCGGGTTTCAATGATGCGAAAAAACCATATACAATGGAAATGTTATTGATGGATGAGAAGGTTGCTTAATTATATTTACACGTTCTTTTAATTATAAATTAAAAGAAGTATTGTTTATTTTTATTTTTTTTATGATTTATCATTTGATTTGTATCCATATTTAACGTGTTATTTGTCATCATTCATGCTAATTGTTGCTTATATTTCTTATAGAGGCAAATAGTAAGGAAAATATTGGTGTTGGAAGAGTAAACAAGAGGAATTTTGGGTGCAATGTCTATGGGAATAGAGAACCATTGTCTCCATTACCAACTCCTAATTCAAATGGTGAGAAAAATGAAGGTGTTGAACCGTTGATAGTGTGATTTTAAATCATATTTTCTTTACACTTTTGCATGCATTTTTCATATAGATTAGGCATTCTTTATTTGATTTTAGTTAGTTTTTCCCTTGGAATGGGTGAAGCGGTTTCTTGGTGTTGTTTTGCAGGAACTTACGGGAAACTTTGCAGATTTGGCCATAATGAAGCTTGGATGAATTTAGAGCTTGAAAAGAGAAGAAATTGAGCCAAGCAGAATTCTGAAGCTTCACCCCGCTAGAGACTACTCGCCTCGCGAGACTGAAGACTGACTGTGCCAGAAAATGCAACCATTTCGGTCTCGCCTCGCGAGCCTGAGGAACAGAAGCCATCACGCCCAGGCCCTGATGCTCATCACGGGCGTAATGAAAATACTCTTTCTGTCTCGCCTCGCGAATCACCATTCGCGTCGCGATAATTGAAATTCAAACTGGGAACCATTTAGTATTCGCGTCGCGAGAGGCCATTCGCCTCGTGAGCGCGCGCAGAACTGATTGGTATAAGTTGCTGTTTTAGGGCAGAAAGAGGGAGTTTTTTAGTTTTAGTTTGAGGGTTTTGAGTAGAGAGGCACTTGGAGGCTGCGGCTGAGGGAGGATTGCAACCCTAGAAGGGAGTTGCTGAGAGGGGTTGCTGTGACGACGGTGGAAAGCTCCCATGGAGCTTGTTTTCTCCTCTTCTCCTATTTCTCTGGTTTGGCTTTCTCTGTAATTATGAGTAGCTAATCCCAATTTGTTGGGATTAGATGTAACCAAACTGATTATTATGTATTTGCCTTGACTGATTATTCTGTGTTCATGCCTTCATATTAGTGTTTATTTTTCTGTGCTTAATGCTTGTTGTGGCTAGCATCCCCATGACTCGATTTGTGTTTTGATATGCAATTGGGAAATTCGTATTAGAACCGGAATTGAATTTAATCACCTAGTAACCCTTGCATCTAGGAATGGAGTTTGGTTTACTAGTAATCGCGTAATCCTTAATCCTAATGCAAATTCATTAATCTAGGCCACCTAAGGAATTAGGGTCTATTATGGATTTAGGCTCTTGCCATCCGAGGAATCGGGGTTTGAGTAATTTAGTGGATTGATTTTAATATCTGAAGCATGAATGGGAGGTATCTAGTCCTGGTAGTACATGAGGCAGATGTTTGGTGAAGTCTAGTCCCAACATATCCCTTTCGCACCCCAAGTGTTTGATAGAAATCCTCAAAGAACTTTTCCTTTTCTTTTGTTTGTTTTGATTTCTTTTCATAGTCTAGATAGTTGCTGAACTTGTGAATTGGTACTTGACATCCAATGCCCGTGGATACGATAACCGGTCTCACCACCGTATTACTTGCACGACTGGGTATACTTGCCCAGAACCGTCAACAACCGTCATCTCATTCTTTTACTAATATATTAGCTAACTATAGATGTTATACGAAATAAATTCCTAAATATTTAGACTCACATATATTTTCTATGTTTTTTTACTAACGCATTAATATGATATACGAAGGTTGTACAAGTGGAATTACAAATGGAGGAAAAAGTATTAGTCCTCTAAGTTTTGTGACTCCACGTGGTTTTTCCTCCAAAAATGAAGGTTTACGCATTGGTACCTCAACTAAGAAGATATCTCCTATTCCATCAACTAATAATATGATATATGAAGGTTGTACAAGTGGAACGAAAAATGGAGGTAAGAGTTTCAGTCATTTCTATGTTATTGCTTCAAATAAAGATACATCAAGTGGGTCGACTTATATATTAATGCAACCTCACTATTCAAATAACATTCCAGATATGACTATGTTTGCACGACTAGCCAAAAAATCAATTATTCAAAGTAAAAGACTAAGCAGCAACATATTGAAACAAGGTGGACAAATCAGTTAAAACATTATTTCTTAACTTTCTTTTTTTTCCATTTATCAATCGGTTTGTCTAAACATATTTAAAAAAATCTTTTTCATGTTCCATGCTAGTTGTTGCTTATATTTTTATAGATGCAAATGCTAAGGAAAATATTGGTGATCGAATAATAAACAAAAAGAAATTTGGGAGCAATGTCGATGGGAATAGAGGTCCAATGTCTCCATTACCAACTCCTAATTCAAGTGTTTCAGCCTAATCAGAAGGTTTACCCATTGGATCACCCACTGCTAGGACCTTATTATTGAATAAAAAAAATACTGAGACAAAGTATAAAGCGAAAAATATCTTCCATTGCATCACCTACTAATATATCATGTAACAATAAATTCCTAAATAATTGTACTCATATATATTTTCTATGTTTTCTCACTAGTGTATTAATATGATATATGAAGGTGGCACAAGCAGAAGTACAAATGAAGGATAAAGTATTAGTCCTCTCAGTTTTGTTACTCCATTTAATGATAAATCAAGCGCAACAGCTTATATATAAATGCAAAATTTGTCTTCGGCATGTGAAGCAACTTATTCTCCAAATTCAGTGGTTACTAATTTACCAACATATGAACATCTAAGTGGTAATATCCTGTTAATATTAATATTAATTCCATTTTAAATTTCAAAGGAGTATCAACTCTAATCATTATAATTTTACTATACACATTCTACATTGCAGAAAATGATTTATTTCAAATTCATCTTACTTAACTTATTTTAGGGTATTCACCTATAAGAACCATGGATCCACTATGGACTTCTTCTCCTTCATATTTGACCTCTGAAGAAATAAATGCAGACCTTCTTGCTACTTCAAGTAGTGAAGAACAATTAAGAACCAATACACATGAAGACATTGGAACCGAGCTGTATTCTAAGGCAGAAAACCAAGGCAAGAGAAACCGATAAACTAAAAAAAAAAATCATCAAAGGAAATGTTTTAATTATATTTTATTTTTTATCTGAATATATTTAATGAACTATTTGTTTTTGGTCAATAAGCTATACATCCAAAACTCAAAATACATAAAAAAAAATATATATTCAATAAACTATCTAACACTTAATCCAAAACAATAGTTTTATTTAAGAAAATAGATAATATATTTATATTTTAATCTTATTGTTAATAATAATGCCTAAATTATCTTGACTTATATGATTCAAAGATTTATTTTGTATCTATTATTAGAATAAAGAGTTCTTAAATTGTTGATTATTACTAAAATATGAAGACATTAAAAGGTTTTATGCTTATAAAAAATAATACAAAATCAAATATACAATATTCTGGCATCGTCTCACAGTATAATAAAATTGATCCTAGCAAAGTATCAAATTTTATAATCAATATTTTTTTTCTCAATTTATTAAATAGTTCATTTAAACCTAATTAATTATATGATATTCACATGCATTATATATTTTATATAATATGTGAATATTTTGTTAAAAACTTTACATAACTGATAGATCAAAATTCAAAAGTTATCTTATGATACTATTTTTTTGAAAAAAATATTAATAATTAATTTTTTAAAAAAATATATAATACTAAAATTATTAATCAAATAATTTAAAAATCATCATTAGTTTATCCCGTGCGGGCACGGGTTCAAACTCTAGTAGATTACAACCAAGTATTCAACACCTCTCCAAGCTACAAGTATTTTTTTCTTACCAAGCCTCTTCAGGCTCTAACTCTAACAAAGAGATTTAATGTTTGATCTTCTTAACTCACTATGTGTGAGGATATGACAGTTTAAGATCAGATGAATATTTTCACAATATTCAAACTAAGAAATACTGACTCTTGCTCACTAAAGAAATATGAGTATGAGTGATTGTAGTTTTACAAAAGTTGAGCTCGTAAGGTTGCGCAAATCAAGAGTTGTCTTTTCAGTATCTCAGATCTTCTATTTATAGTGACCTTCTTCTTCACTTGTATTTCTTCAACGGTTACTTTGAATAATCCCGTTTAGAGATAACATTTAATGCATGATATCCGTTGTGACTGATAGCTTGATTGTGACAATACTTAATAGTACTCTTGATTATCGAGGTAGCATAAAATAGGAGGTTCACTCCTCTGAGTATTGCAGTTTGAGAACTTGTTGTTCCTCCTTTGTGTATAATTCAACTTTTTCAGTCATAAAATCGTACAGATCGTTTTGCAGTATCTTATTGTATGATTCTGTTTTGTTGCATTTCTTGATGGTACTATGTTTCTTTTTCAACAAGGTGAAACATTGAAGTAGATAAAACAAATGTGAAGAACAAATATTCTATTGAAATAAATATCAATCATTTGAAATAAATTCAAGAGATTTGGATTGCATTTAATTCATTCAAAGATGGAGCTCGTCTAAAAAGAAACTCCGTCTACTTAGTTATATGTGAGACTAAGTTTATTTTGCTCGTCTGATGACGTGGCATATCCTCTTGTCTATCAAGTCTTTGGACTTGCTGCTTCTCAATGAGTTAAAAAGATCTCCGTCTAGTGACATGGCAGACTGACAGTTAGAGCTCGTCTACTAGATTACTTTATTTTTCAGTTCATTTACTTCTACTAATTACTTTCGTCTGCTTACGTAGTAAGATGGATGCGCTTATTATCAAGTCTTTGGACTTGCTGTATCTAACAAGTTATTTTGGTATTCGTCTATCAAACATTTAGAGCCTCAACCGGTCTACTTGATATGAGCCCAATTTGGAGTATGGTTCAAGAAGCTAGCCAAGGACTTGGTGGGCCAATGACAAATGTTACAACCAAGAAAGCCCAACAAGTGTTAATTCAAACTATGGTTCTCATCATGGAACCAAGCCCAAATGCAAGATTGGATGGAATGAAGTCCAAATTATTAACTTACATTATCCAACTAAAGGATCCATGACAAGAGGGGCGTGCAACATGAATGAGAGTCTAATTTTAGTTGTTTATTTTAATTCAATAAGTGTAAATGGGTTTTATGAGTGAGCCCAATTACTAAGTGATGTTTTTGGGGCAGCCCACTTGTAATCCATGATGGAAAATGAATTTGTGAGTGTCTTAGTGGGAGGAATCTTTAGCTTGCATGCTATAAGAACTCCTAAATTAGTGTGCATAAAATTGTATTGATTATGGGGTTACACTTTTAATGTGAGAAACAAGTGTAACCACTACATAATTAGGGGGAATAAAGAAGGGATTTATGTGTAACAACCACATAATGGTGGAAAGAGAAAATTAACTCACCATTTAGTGGCATGATTTAGGCTTAGTTAGTGAGGGGATTATGGAATCTTGAAAAGACAAAGTGTGAGCCAAAGTTGGCAGCCACACTCTATATGTATTACACACCTAAACACATGAATCACAACTTTGATGTTATTTTGGATTGAAATCCATTTGTGAGAATATTGTTCTCCTAGGTTCTTGGTTGAACCAAACTATTGTTCTTATCAAGAATCCACGATTCTTGTGGCGAACTTCATAGGCTTATCAAACAACCTTGTTTGTGGCGTCTCCACCATTTCTTTCTCATCCATTTTTGTTTCTTTCTCCACCTAATTTTGTTACAAAGTGTTACATGAAAATTCACTTGCTTAAAATTCAACCAAAAAAGATCATCAAAGGCAATCTCACCATTTGCTTGTCATCACTGCTCAAATAAACAAGTAACTTTACCAAAGTATTTGAGCAGCCCGTCTACAAGGGTGGACGCGTATTCTTTCAATGAAAACTTATTCCATGTTTATTTTACTTATATTAAAATATTCCTGCATAACTGAAAACACATGCTAGATCTCAACTAACATTTTGCCAAGCAAATTTAATCCTTTTGTTAGCATCAAAACTTAGAGATTATTAAATCCAAAATAACTTTGGTTCCAACATAGGTTGGTGGAGTCCAAGTGTCGATCACCAAGGTAATTAACTTAGGTGTCATATAAACAAGGTAGTGGAGTACATGTGTCAAGAGTCTAATCTAGGTTGGGTGAGTGAAATGGTGACGTGGCGTCTTGGTGTGGCGACACGTGTCATTGCGTGTTGCTCCATCGACATAATCGAGTGTTTTCTTTCGCATCTTCCTGTGTAATCTATTGCTGGAATATTTTTATAAATTATTTTAGGCTACTCCTAAACACTTATTGTACTCAAGCCCGACCTAATTTTAATGTTCTAACTCTCAATTAATTAATTAATTGACCAATTAATCTCTTGGTTTGTATTTGTTTGAGTTCCAGACTTGTTTCAACTCTGATTCTCCTCAAACTTGAAACACAAGCTCACTAACACCTAAGGAACATGATTAAATCTTCGAACATGCTTAATCCATTCCTCATACACTAATCGAGAAAATGGGACGTTACAGTGGCTACGAGCGGTGTAGTTTCTAGACATGTAGGGCCTGTTTGTTTTGTTTCCAGTTTCCTGTTTTTATTTCCTGTTTTCAGAAATAATTACAGAATTAACATCTTGTTTTCATTCTGTTTCCTGTTTTCAGAAATTTGTATAGGAAACACTGAAAACGACTTTTTTCTATTTTCACTGTTTCCTATACAAATTCCTAAAAACAAGAAATAAAATGAAAACAAGGTGTCAATTTTGTAATTATTTCTGAAAACATGAAATCGGAAACAAAGCAAACATGCCCTAATTATTTATTAAATATTTTATGAGTAAACTTTTGTTAGTTAATTTTTAAAGTTATATTTTTTTGTTTTTTAGAATTCAATATTCTTAAAATATTTACGTATAATATTTACGAATTAGAACTTGACAATATTTTGCTGAATTTAAAATGGTATAATTATTTCTTGAATTTTTAAAATGTTACAATTTATTGTTGAATTTAATATATAATAAAATTAATTATAATTTTATCTGCATGTATAATATAAATAAAAATAAGTAAACTATTTTAGTAAAAATATTATAATGTCCAAAAGTAAAGATGGGAAAACGGGACAACCCACCTCGATTGACCCGCTAAAAATGGGGCGGGAGATGTTGGCCCGTTTTGATAAAATGAGTTGAACCTCCCAACCTACCCTGTTTGGCGATGGGTTAGCGGGTTGACCTGTTAGAAAATAATAAAATTTAAAAATTATAAAAAATTAAAATTACTAACATACCAATTTCATCGAAGACATCACAAAATACAAATAATTATTTTTCGGCAGTGGACTAACTAATATATAAATATATTACTGAACGGAATGGACTATATACATACATATATACATGGTTAAAGTAATCTTTTGGTCCCTATACGTGACATTGATTTTCAATTTGGTCCCTATACGTAAAAAGTTATCAATTTGATCCCTATACGTGACACTGGTTTTCAATTTGGTCATCACCGCTAATTGGTCCCTATATAAGAGGACCAAATTGCAAATTATTGTCACATGTAGGGACCAATTCAACAAAAAAAAATGAAATCGGTCCCTACATGTGACAATTATTTTCAATTTGGTCCCTATATGTGACAATAATTTGCAATTTGGTCATCTTATATAGGGACCAATTAGTGGTGAGGACCAAATTGAAAATCAGTGTCACGTATAGGGATCAAAAGATTACTTTAACCTCTCTCTCTATATATATAAATAATAGGTAAGTAATTGAAACTAAAAAATACAAATATGTATACACATAACTTCGAAATAGATTAACTAATGACCTTATGGGTGGGTTGGGTAAACTAAAAAAATTAGCATAAGGAATAAGTTTTTTTTAAAACGGGTTGGCCCGCCAACCCACTTCGCCCTGCCCCCGACCCATTTTTTTGATGGGTTAAACAGAGTGGGTCAAAATGGGTTGGGAACCTCAACCCAGATTGCAAAAAATGACGTATTAAACGGGTTAGCCCGTCGGGTCAAACCCATTTTTCCAGCTCCATCCAAAAGCAGAATTTTTATCCTTAAATTAAAATTTTCTAATGTGTATGTTGCTTTGTTACCTCTAAATTTAATATAATAAAAATATCTATTTATTAATATCTACAAATTAAAATTTTATAAATTTTTATGAATTTGGAGTATGATTATTTAAGGGAAATTATATATTTGGATAAAAATTCAAGATTGAATAGGATATATTAATAGATAATTTCCATGTATTTAGATATATTTAATAAATAATATAATTTTAAGTAAAAATTAAGGAAGGCTTTGAATTACTTTTAATATATCTTATTTTACATACTAAAAATCCCAATTTTTTCAAAAAAAAAGTACTTAATTTCTTTTCTTCATTAAATATATCCTATTTCCTCTTTCCTAATTAAAGTTGTGTTTAAGTTTTATCTTTTTATGGTTGATCAAAGTAGTAAGGGATTTGAACATCTAATAAATACTTCATAGTTATGTCATGGTAATCAAAAAAAAAAAAAATCTTCTTATAAGTTTAGGTCATTAGATTAAAATAAAATTAATGATTAAGAATTGATGTATGAGTAAAATTTAACACATCATGTTTATGGATACTACATCTACTTTTATTATCAAATAAATATATCTCTGAACAGTCACATAATAACATTCAAAAGATGAAAAGTGCGACATCCTCGCCACTGTATCCCTTGCTGCCGCTTCCACTACCGTCATCTCCGTTGCATCTTCAATCTATACATTTCTCTTGAGGTATCATCAATTTCTTCGAGTTTGTATCAAAATGTGTGGTTCTGAAATTTATTAAAGCTCTTTGTTCTGGGTTTTAAGGACAGTCTTCTTTATCATAGCAGCGAGGAGTGGTCAAGTTGGGAAGAGATAACAAGGTTAGAATTGTAATTTCGTTAAAGGTTATCTTCTCTTCTCCGTTTTCCCCCTCTTTGATGGAGAGTTTTTCTTCGGGGTGGGTCCCATGTTATTTTTTTCTCTCCTCCTTGATTCTTTCCCTTCCCAAATAGCATAAAACTCCTTTTTTCTTTTCTCACTTCTCAAATTTTGTTCAAACAAACCAAGGGTTACTGGGAGGAAGCTATTGGCAAAGACCTAATCCAATTTTTCCAAGAGTTTAATTGATATATATTTTCAGTGTAAAAGTTTTTAACACTGTCAATAAATAATAAATCATCACGTCATTCAAAATATTTGATTCTTATTCAAATCATCTTAAAAATCATTCATTCCATGATTTGTGATTGATTGACAGTATAAAAAACTTAACTTTACACTAACAGTACATACAAAAACTCTTTTTCTAAACTTATAGCTTCCAAATCCTAAGAAATTTTTTTGTAAGGACCAAAACGGAATGTCTCACTATTTATAGGGATTAAAAAGTTTATTAAACCAAAAATATATTACCAAATATTTTTTATATAATCTTTTATAATTTAAATGTATAACACACAAAAATATTTAAAAGACAATTTTGAAAAAAATACTTGTAATCACGATATAAGGGTAATTTTATTATTTGCATATAATTCTGCATCCCATCATATGGTTCACCTCAAACACAAGAATTTGGATAACATACTACTCCCTCCAGACTCAATTATAAAAAAAATTAACTAATTTCACATTTATTAAAAAAGTTAGTTAATTTAGTTTAATTGTCTTGATTTATGTAAAAAGATGAGTTACAATTACTAAACCACCATTTAATTGTCTCGGGAGTGTATAATGCTCTTAAAAAAATAAAAGTAGAATTAGATGGATTGGTTGATTGTCTTGAATTATATTTGAGTCCACAAAATATAGATAATTTGTTGCTTATAATTAAGTATAGAGGAAGTACTATCTAATGAATTATCTAGTACGCAACAAATATTGGATATTGTAAGAGCTTATCATGCTTATATATCTTACCTTATTCTATCTGTTTTTATCATATCTAACCACCAAACTATCCCTAAAACATCAAACATTGCAGGGAGTATAATATTACCTATCTTTCCGTATTTTCGTTTCTCATTTAGGATATTAACATTAATTTAATATATTTGATAAATTTTATAGACGCTTTAGGCAATAATTAACAGAAATATATATTTTCAAAACCAATCCATATCCTTACTAGGAATTAGGAATAAATATAGTCAAAACCAATCTATCTACATATCCATCCGCATTCAGTTATTCATAGTCTATCATGATATGAAATTTAATTTTATCCAACGACGATGATGGTAGCAGCGCGTGGTGCATGTGTGAGGCCAAGAGAAGAAAAAGATTTGACTTGATTTGAGAGACAGAGTGTGTGCCGAGTATTAGAAGAAGAAAGAGAAAGCGAAAGAAAGAAGCGAGATTAGATTCAACCGGATCGAATACAACCTTGACGTCCGCAACAAAAAAAAAAGGTCCCTTCTCTCTCTACACATTTTCTCTCTCGAAAAAAAAAACACACACACAGAGTGGGAGAAAAAATAAACAGGGCCCCTTTCTTCACTGAACAAGAGATACGGATTAGACACACGTAAGCCCCCACAGAAGAAGAAGAAAAAGAAACCCTAGACAAAAAAATGAAGTAGAAGTTTCAACTCATAATATATATAATACTCTCAACACAATTCAAATTCTATTCTTATTACTTTTCTTTCACTCTCTCTTCAATTTCAATTCAACTCATGGTAAGTGAGTTTCACTGAGTCCAACACTCCTTGACGCTTTTCAGCTCCATTCTCGAGTTATGGGTCGTTGATTTGCTCTACCTAGGGTTCGATCGATCCCTTTTATTTATTTAGATGCTATTTTTAGTCCCTTTATTTATTTTTTTCTCTGCTTCAAATTCTACTTTGTTTTAGTTTTATGTTCCTTTTATTATTGCAATTGAGGTTTTTTTTTTCTCTGCTTCAAATTTAGTTTCGTTTTAGTTTTATTAAGTTCTTTTTATTGTTGCAATTGAGGTTGGACTTAGTTGAGAAAGAGATTCATTTTTCTTTTCTTTTCAATGGGTGTGTTAATTATTAATCAGTGTGGCAGTCCCTTTTTTTGTTGTTTTTATTTTTATAGTTGTATTGGTTTATTGGGTTATGGCTAATTTTTTTTTGCACCGTGTTTGATGAATTGGATCTGAAAATTCACGTGTTGTGCAGATATTACTTCGAAAAGTCGTTTGAAGATTGTACATTTCATTGGAGGTTGCCTCATTATAATGTTCAGAACCAAACAGTTATCTTAAGGGCTTGGACTTTGGGTTGAAAATTGGAATTTGAATGTTATATGTTTCTGGGTTTGAGAGTTTGTGCTATGTTGTGTAATTGATGGTCATATTGAATGTGTATACCTAGTTTGTTCTGCTTGTTTGAAGGCAGGGAGTGGTATTGAAATTTGAAAGTATGGTACCTCCGGGGCCACCCACTTCGATTGGTGGTGCCCAGTCTGTGTCACCTTCCCTTATGAGATCAAATTCAGGAATGTTAGGGGGTCAAGGTGGTCATGTGTCTTCACAGAATTCTTTCCCTGCGCTTATGTCGCCGCGAAATCAGTTTAACAATATGAACATGCTAGGCAATATGTCGAATGTTACTTCGTTGCTGAATCACTCTTTCCCAAATGGGGTTCCGAATTCTGGGCTATCTGGTCCTGGAAGTAGCCAGCGTGGAGGGGTTGATAATGGGGCTGAGGTCGATCCGCTCTGCAATGGATTGAGCTATGGGAATCCTTCGTCGTCGTTTGTGCAATCAAATATGGTTAACCCTGGTTCGTCTGGTCAAGGTCAGGGTCAACAATTTTCAAACCCTTCTGGTAACCAGCTGTCGGATCAACAGCATTCCCAACAGCTTGAACCTCAGAGTTTCCTACATAGTCAGCAGTCAATGCAACAGTTCTCTGCTCCTATGAACACTCAGCAGCAGCAGCAGCAGCAGCATTTTCAATCATTGCGAGGAGGGACAGGAGGTATCGGACCAGTAAAGTTGGAGCCCCAGGTAAACAATGATCAATTTGGACAGCAGCAGCAGTTGCCATCATTGAGTAATCTTGCTCCAGTGAAATTTGAACAGCAACAAATTCAAGCAGTAAGAAATCTGGCCCCAGTAAAAATGGAGCCCCAGCATACGGATCAGCCTTTATTTTTGCATCAACAACAGCAACAACAACAGCAGCAGCAGCAGCAGCATCAACAACTCCTCCACATGTCAAGGCAATCCCCCCAGGCTGCTGCTGCGGCACAGTTTAATTTTTTGAATCACCAGAGACTTTTGCAATTACATCAACAACATCAGCAGCAGCAACTCTTAAAGGGAATGCCTCAACAACGGTCTCAGCTATCACAGCAGTTTCAACAGCAAAATATGCCTATAAGATCTCCTGTGAAACCTGTATATGAACCTGGGATGTGTGCTCGGCGGCTGACGAATTACATGTGTCAGCAACAGCATAGACCTGAAGTAATAATTATTCATGTGACTGTCTTTGCCTATGAAGCACAGATACTTCAAAATAAGCACGGATCATTCAAAATATTCGTTGTATCAGTGTCGGATACCCATTCGTGTTAGACACATATCCATGTCGGACACTTCACACATTTTTGGATACTCCTAACTATATTCTACAATTTTTTTACTTTTACTTTTTTAATTCTCTTTTACCATTGTAGATAGAAAAGTCTCAGTAATTAGATAAATGTTACTATCTTATTATGTTTACAATGGCACTTGCTAGCTTTTAAAACATTATTTCTCTTCTGATTTAGATCTGTGTTTTTACGTTAATCTTATACCAATTTTATATCTTGTATCACAGTGGTGTCATGTGCTAAAATTTTTAAAGTTTGTTGTATCTCCATATCCGGTGTCATATTGAATCAGTGTCCCGTGTCGTATCTGTGCTTCCTAGGTCTTTGTTCTACATATGTATATGGTCTGTCTTGTTAAGATGTATTTTTGCACTTGATTTTATGTAGGATAACAACATCGAATTCTGGAGGAAATTTGTTGCCGAGTATTTTGCTCCTAAAGCCAAAAAGAAGTGGTGCGTTTCTATGTACGGAAGTGGCAGACAAACAACTGGAGTTTTTCCTCAGGTCTGCTGCAAGAGAAAACCTTATAAACTATTTCTGATGCCGCATAACCTCATCTAAGTTAGTATCTTGATTATTGAACGATGTCCATAGTCCATTCTCAATTGTACTATACTCAGTTATTGGTATCGCAGTTTTGATATTGTGGTTGCCATGTCGTTATATGTTAAGTAATTAATGCCTTAAATGTTGCCAATGCCATAAATATGCTATGGGATTCAGGGTGTGGCTATGTTAGGTTCATGAATGCTACTCTTTCATTTATGCTAAAATATGGACTTTTGAAATATTTTCAGGATGTATGGCACTGTGAAATATGTAATCGCAAACCTGGCCGTGGGTTTGGTAAGTTCTTTTTGTTATTTTTCTGTTTATCTTTGTTTGGTCTATTTTTGGTTCTTTACCATCTAAATGTTGGTGTTTTAACTTTTAGACATGTGGGTAGTATAAAAATATGACTATGCTGCACAATCTTTTTGAAATTTTTGTTGTGTTTTCAGAAGCAGCTGCTGAGGTTCTTCCCAGGCTCTTCAAAATAAAGTATGAAAGTGGTACTTTAGAAGAGCTACTTTATGTTGACATGCCTCGCGAATATCATAATTCCTCTGGCCAGATTGTTCTAGATTATGCAAAAGCAACACAAGAAAGTGTTTTTGAGCAACTCCGTGTTGTTCGTGACGGTCAACTCCGAATAGTTTTTTCTCCGGACCTAAAGGTTATGGATAGGAATGATGACTTTCAAATTTTAACTAAAAGATGCTTCTACATTATTATCGATATTCTCTTTATATCCAAAAAAATTCAATTGACATTTTTTTGTTCATTATTTCTTTTGCAGATATGCTCTTGGGAATTTTGTGCTCGGCGTCATGAAGATCTCATCCCCAGAAAATCGTTAATACCTCAGGTTGCTTATTAAATAGTTTAATTATGGGAAGCCTTTATATCATTATCTTGTATCAACAGATGCTTACAGGGTATATGTAATGAAGGTCTGACATATATTTTCTGTTGATATTTAGACAGACTTGATATGTTTGCTTCATGTGACTATTACGTGTTGACATTGTTACTTGTTAATATGTTTATCAAGCACCACTCAATCAAAGATTCTTGTATTCTAGGTTTTGCAAATAGTAATATTTTGTTTTGCTAGGAATTACCTCTGTAAAGCTAATATTAATCATTATTGTAGAGATGTTTAAAAAACTTAATACATTTAGATTGTTGTTTCCACCAATAAGGTGTTATACATTATGATTATTTGTTATTATTTTAACTTTATTCTTATATTCAGGTTGGTCAGCTTGGAGCGGTTGCTCAAAAATACCAGGCGCTTACTCAAAATCCCAACCCCAATTTATCTGTTCCAGAGTTACAAAATAATTGCAATATGTGAGTTCAATTTCTGAACCCCGAGGCTTTTCTTAATTATCTATATGTGAAATTGTTACTGCTAGCCTTCTTTAAAATTTGAATTCTTTTATTTTGATCATTGAAGAAACATTATTAGATTTTAGAAGATAAGAGTACAAAAGAAGAGAATAAGACATCCTCACAAAAAACAAAACAGCTAAAACTAGGAGATAGAGCCATGCAACAAGGCATGCCAATCCCTCTGCATGTCTACCAAAGAAACCCCACTAAAAAACCCTATCTCAAACAAAGTTTAGAGTTGAAAATTAACCATTGAAATTCAACTGTTCCTTTCCAACCATACACACCAAAGAACCACAAAACCAAGCACTGCACCGTTTTGGCATCTTTACGAGGACCAAAACCTCTAAATTTAGTAAGGAGAAAAAAGTGTAAGTCCATAGGGCAGATCCAACATTCTTCAAAGAATGCAAACAGTCTACTCCAAAGAAATTTCGCTTCTGAGCATTGCAATAAAAGGCGAGGCTGCTTTCAGAATCTGAAGCACACATTATACACATAGGCTCTGTTTGGCAAGTCCAATAAGCTAGCTTATAGCTTATTTGACTAGCTTATAAGCTTGTTTGACTGAAATAGAGGTGTTTGGTAAACAAACTTATCTTATTAGCTTATAGCATTTATTCATAAGTTATTATATTTAGCTTATGGCTTATAGCTTATAGCTTATTAACCTTTTTCTCGTTTTTACCCCATTCATTTAATGCAATTCTCACTTTACTATGCCTATAATAAATATGTCCTTTTATGTCATTTTATATTTATAAGCTAGTTCAACCGCTAATTTTACCAAACACTTCAAATTCAATCAGCTAACTTTTCAGCTATTAGCTAAAAATTAGCTTATCAACTATCAGTTAGCTTATCAGCTATAAGCTAGCTTATAAGCTATTTTTGCCAAACAGAGCCATAATAGGAGAAGGATGAAAAGCGTCAAATAAAACCAAAATAGGCTCTAGCTCATTAACCTCTTTATAATGCAAGTTTCTGAAAAAAATGATGGTTCCAAATTCCAATCGGATTGATCCTGAAAGTTAAACTGACAAACAGGGGCAATATGCAAAGAAGATAGATGAAAAAGCCTTGGAAAAGATTCAAAAAGAGGGAAAGAACCAACCCAAACATCTTCCCAAAATTTAATATGAGAACCATCACCATCACTTCAACTTAAAAATTGTAGTTCTGTTTGTTAGTTTTCTTGTAACTTTCTTCTTCTGGTATCGTGGAATGGGTGTTAGCTTATTTTCCTTGAGTAGGGATTTCACTTGTTAAAGTTCCATTGCGTTAATCTTCTCTAGTTAGTTGTAGTCTGAAATTTGTTCTGTTCTCTTTTTGCCCCTTCTTTTCTGTTTACCCTGCTGGATGCTCTTGTATATAGATCTCATACTGATGTGTTCATAGTGGTTTCTAATAGAATTTTATTTATAATTGATATTACAATAAATTAACTTAATCAGTTTCACTTATTTTACTAAGTTTCAGTTTTCCTTTTCCCAATCGCATATGCTGCTTTTCCAGGTTTGTTGCATCAGCCTGTCAGTTGGCAAAAGCTTTAGAAGTTCCGTTGGTGAATGATTTAGGATATACAAAGAGATTTGTGCGCTGCCTGCAGGTAATACTCTACTTGTTGAGCACATTCTTTTGTATAGAAAGTTGAATGCTATGGTAACTCTAACTACTACACCTAAACAAACTGACAAATATAGATTTGATGTGTGTCCATTCAGTGGTCTGCTAATGTTTTGCTTGAGCTACTTGCACATTTCATGGAGTGTAATAGAGTAATAGAGATGGGTTAGGGACTATTGTGAAGCGTAAGTGTGGTAATGTTTTATACTGGTTCAATACTCAACTTTCAAGAATAGTTTTTTTAGATATGAATGGTTGATGTTGATGAACTTTTGATTTGTAGTTTTTTACTATATGATTATTATCATGAATCTTCTTGCAATAGAGATTTCACGTTCAAAATAGCATTGGATTGTCACTTTGTCAATTATTTTTTGCCTTAGTGCATGTGTTTCTTCCATGTCCGTGCTTGTTAAGTGACACTAAAGTGTTAGTTTCAAATTGCAATGCTTTTATTGTATGGATTGGTGGTATCATTTAGGCTTTAGATCTTATGATGTTCCCCAGTCAATCAGTTTAATGCTTGCATTCAAATCTTTCCAAGATCATCTATTAAAAAAAATTGCTTACTGAATAATTTGTATTTATTTAGTTTGCATATTCTGTGCAAATATGTATTTCTTTCCTGTTCCAAGTGACAAACAAACCATACTATGTGGCACTTGGTTTTGATTTCTGAAATTCTGTTACTTTTCTGGCACCATTGTAACCCTGCCTGTTGAAATGCTATTCTGGAAAATTTGTGAACTGAACACTGAGTCTCTCCTGTGGTTGTTTTGAATAAGAAATTCTTTCTTGGTTAAATGCTTTGTTTGTGTCAATTTGATTGTAAAATATGGCAATTATTCTAGTATAGAGCAAGTTTGGGAAAGATGGATTAAATCCATTTCAGCTGTTTTCCCCCCTAAAAAGCTGTTTCCTAAATAATTGGGTGTGTTTGGCATTTCTGCTTAAATAAATCATATAAAAGCTTTTTTTGTTGAAAAAAGTTGTTTTTGATTTATCTAGCCCCCATCTTACCCCATACCAATCTCTTCCTCATCAGCTTTTCATTGGTACAAACAATTAACTTCATATCCTTTTTCCTAATTTACTCTATAAAAGTGATTTTTTCGCACCACCCAAACGAAATAGGTCATCTTAAAATCGCTCTTCAGCAAACATACCCAAACAAAAACATTCAGATCGTAATAGATTATCACAATAATCGGTTATACATATAATCGATTATCAGCATAATCTAATTTTTCCAGCTTTCCCAAACACACTCTAAAACTCAGCATTGTTTCCAGAATCCCTGTAATAAGGTCGTCGTCTCCTGGGAAAGGGCTTCAGACCCAGTAATGGTTGGCTGATGTTTTGGTGGTTTTTTATATTATCTTTTCTGTAATTTTTTGGGAGAGTGGTTATCAAGGGCTTTCTTTTAAATAAATTCTTGACATTTTACCAAAAAGAAAATGAAAATTCACACCTTTTTTCTTGCCATGGGTGCTGTATAATAAGAGTAAATGATTATCAGAAAATTTATGAGCTCATCTAAATTGTATTTTCCAATGAACTTTATAGAAGAGGATATGCTGAGTTAACTTGACAAACCTGGTCTGTTGTTTATTGTTTACGTTGCAGATATCAGAGGTGGTAAATAGTATGAAAGACTTGATAGATTATAGCAGAGAAACAGGGACGGGACCTATGGGTAAGTTGACAATCTGTTTACTGGTTGATCACACTTGTAAATGTGGATATGAACATGGTTATGAAATAGTGTCATGTTTTATTGAAAGACATCAGCTATCCTGTCTGAAAAACGCCATGTCTCAAAAAGTATATTGGCACTTGTGATTGTTAATCAGAATTAAATAAAAATTGGCAGCTTGGACGGGCATGCCGCATGTTTTTTTTTTTTCTTTGCAAGTCATTAAAAATATTATGTTTGCCACATTGTATTACTATTTGCTCACTAATCAATTAGTTGGTTTTGAATTGTTGGGATTATTTTCGATTTAGTTTGAAAATGTAGGGACAAAATGAGTAGTTTAACTATATTTTCGGACATTCACACCCACAACAACGTTATCCTACTTGTTGGTTTTATTCAGGGACCTGTGTCCAACCTTTCAAAGCAATGCTAATGGAATTAATTACAGAAAAAAATATCTTTGCTTGTTGACAAAAGTTTGTCATAATTAAGTGGATTCCCAGGTTATTGAGGTATATGTTATTTTTGTACTTCATGCTATCTGCAGTAAATCAAGTGTTTTCATTCTGGGAAATAAGTTCGAGCTTTTAACTGCTGAACTGTGCTAGTTATTATTGATACAAGTCCTCTCAAGTGCTTCAATTGTTGGTTGGCAGATGGTAAGGAACATAGTCAAACAATTTTTTACTTAGATAAAAGCTGGAGATTATAAGCAAGCATCTTTCTAGTCCCTTGGGATTTTGTTGGGAAGATGAATTTGACTCTTTTTACGTAGTGTCATGACCCTTAAACAGAGGAAAGTTATGGTCTGAGATAATTTGAGTAGGAAATGACTTCTGTTGTGGAAGATGCTTTATAGTTTTGAGTATTGCCAGCTGTTTGATTGTAATGATTTACAGATAATGTGTCTCTGGTTTCTATCAGTAATGTTTATTTTTCTTTCATTCTCAGACAGCTTAGCCAAATTTCCTCGGAAAACGAGTAGTTCATCTGGACTTCATAGTCAAGCCCAACAGTCTGAAGATCAATCACAGCAGCAACAACAGCATATGGCGGCGGTTCATACCTCAAATGGCGATCAAAAGTCCTCACCAATGCAAATGGCTTCTAGCAATGGTGCGGCTGGTGTAAATAACACACTCAATTCAGCATCCGCATCAACCACCACAAGCACCATTGTTGGACTTCTCCACCAGAACTCCATGAGTTCTAGACAACAAAATGCAGTGAACAATGCAAGCAGTCCATATGGGGGTAGTTCTGCTCAGATTCCATCCCCAGGTTCCTCCGGAACGGTGCCACAGGCACAGCCAAACCCATCCCCTTTTCAATCACCAACACCATCCTCTTCTAACAATCCGCCACAAACATCTCACCCTACCTTAACATCTGCCAATCACATGAGTACGGCAAACTCACCAGCTAATATTTCCTCACAACAGCAGCAGCAGCAGCCGTCACTTTCTGGTGAAACCGACCCTACTCAGAGCTGTGTCCAGAAAATCATTCATGAGATGATGATGTCTTCCCAGATGAATGGCACAGGTGGAATGGTAGGTGCTGGTTCTCTTGGGAACGATGCGAAGAACGTAAATGGGATTCTACCAGTGAGTGCCAATACTGGACTCAACAGTGGCAATGGCCTGGTGGGTAATGGGGCTGTAAACGGTAATTCGGGCGTTGGGGTTGGTGGTTATGGCACAATGGGTCTTGGTCCATCTGGTATGATGGCCAATGGAAACAGAGCTGCAACGGGAAATCACTCAGTCATGAATGGAAGGGTAGGAATGGCATCTATTGCCAGGGATCAAGCTTTGAATCATCAACAAGATTTGTCAAGCCACTTACTTACTGGGCTAGGAGCAGTAAATGGTTTTAATAGTTTTCAATCTGATTGGAAACCATCTCCATGAGCCTTTCTATGGATGTTGTGGTTCTTGGGCAGCTGCTTGTGCAGCATGAGAAATGCAAGAATTGCCTTTGGACTCTGAAGATGGCAGGACGCAGTCGAGTAGTGATAGGTCTTTGTACCAATCCGTTATTTATATATATAAGAAATGAGAATTTGTTGGCACTGGCAGGTTAGTGTGGCTGGTTGAGCAGATTTTTTTTTTTTTTTTGTGAATTCAAATGTAACCTTTTTCTAAAAATATCTTTATGGCTTTCATAAGCTTACATACAGGGTGCTCAAGATCCGGTTTGGCCTGCTAACTCAGCCTGGCTTGAATTGGTCGCACTGGGTTTTGGTTTTGAGAACTAGGCTTGATGTATAAATGAGTTGGGTTTAGGTCACATTTTGATAAGTTTGACCTGGTTTTATGTTTCCTAATATTTTAAAAATTGTAATTTTTTAAAACTTATTGATAGATTATCTCTTATATTAATACTCGGATAAAATGTAGAAATCACTCATCGTGTGTATGGTATGTCGGGAGAGATAAATTTCACTTCGCTGATCTATATACTTTTAAAAAAGATTAGTTTTTGATTATTTTCGAAGATACATTGGTTCATAAAAAAAAGTTGTAGCAATCACAATTGATGCTTTATGGTAATATACTCAATTCCATTCTCCTAAAAAAATGTATCCCATCCCATCAATTTGACAATTTTAATGGTTTAAGTGAGATGAACCAAGTTTATCACATTAAAACTTCAGAAGAAATTTTGCTTTGATAATAATCATCCGTTGGCTTTTTGACTAAACTAACATAGTTTTATAATCTATTTACCAAAATAATTTACTTTTAAAACTATTTATCACAATAATCTAGTTTGTGTAGTGTCTTTTATTATTTTTTTGTGTGCCAGCATGTGATTGGTTCAAGTGATAACGAGTTCGAATCCCTTAAGCAAATGGTTAGGGGATCGACTTTTGACACTTACATATGGAGAAAACCTGGTTGGGAGAGGATAACCCTTAAATGTCGTCCAGGTCCACAGATAGAGATTAGTCACTATTTACACCAATGACATGATTTTTTATTATTTTTTTGTTGACTGGATGACTTCATTTTGACTCATGCCATCACTTTACACGTGGCACCATCCCATCGTTGGTCGAGTTGTTTTTTTAAAAACAGATAAAAAAAACTTATTTTCGAATTTTTTTTTGCAACCAACGCGTTTTGGTAAATGACGTCAGCGGTGTGATGCTCTAAAATATCAGTTTAAATAAATCAAACTTATTATATTTTTATTTAGTTATTTAACTATTCAAGAGGAGTGAATTAAAATTTTAATACATAATACCACACCACTTAAGTTGCTAGTTAGCACGCTCCAAATAATTTATATCATCATACAATATGCATATTTAGATATCGAGTATCTAGGGGAAGTGAAACCCCCGAAAGAGCCACATGATAAAGGAGGGGTGAGAGATGGTGGGGGCAGTGAAAGTACCCACATTATCTCGAAAGGTAAATAAAATGAAATCAAAGCAGATCCCTGATTGATGATAAGTAAATAGACCGTGAAACAACGGGCTATTCACAACACCACAGAAAGTGACTCTTTGCTGTAAATAGTCAACATCCCAATTACTGGCTCCAAACTCAATTTGTAAGGAAATCAGGTAGTCCATCTTCTAAATAGGATTTGTTCACATACAACATATAAAATAGAAGGAGTAAGATTACATTTATCATATAAATAGAAATACAATAAATACAGTCGAATATATAAAGTAAAATACAATTCATAAGTTAAGCAATATTTTGAAGTTAAATTAAAGAATTAAGAGTACACACTCAAATCAAATTATATAATAATAATTATTTTAAGATTGGTAGTGCATTCTTAAGAAGCAACGAAGTTAATAAAACAAAAGTAGCAAATAGCATACATATTAAACTGAAAGAAAAAGAAAATGTTAGGGGTAAGGGAAGTCCACGACAATAGTAAAGATTATATTTATCATCCTTTATTCTTGATAAAGAATATCCTCCCCTACTTTTCAATATCTTAAAGTTTCCAAGTAGGAGTTGTCTTTATCTACCTGAGTCATTTTTTTACAAACCAAAACAAAGAAATTAATATAAGTATTACCACTTTTAGAAAGAAAGTTGAACAAAACTGATACTTTAAAGAGGAAAAACTAAAGACAAAAAATTGAAGTTATGAAAGTGGTCAAAGAAAGAAATGAGACCCACCGTGATTTTGAAAATATGAAAGAGTGGATCCGAGGAGAAAAGGAACGTACATTAATTACATTAATTACGTATTTATAGAAGAAGTTGTCCTGCTTATCTGATTGAGTTTTGCTAAATTGACACAGATTTTGGGACACCGTATTTGACACTTCTATAGTGCATACGGGTTGTGAATCGTTGGATTATGATTCTTCCTGATCTATCCATTCATTTAGTTTTTCAATTATAGTTTTTATTAAATCTATTTTTCTCTCGTATTCTTTACAATCACAATATTCATAATGATATTCCATGTGTTTATTACATGTATCAGTTGCTTCATCTTTTAATTCTTGTACTAAGTCTTTTACTTTATTCTGATTTGTTAAATCTATCATACTTAGATAGTGAACAATTTTTTCTATGTATAGAGTACTCATTATTAATTAGCTAATACATAGCTCTGATACCAATTCGGTACCACCCTATTACTTTTATTCATTTTATAATTTTTTCTATTAATTCCCAGGCGGTGGTAATAGTTAGGCATAATCTGGATGATTATTTTCATGCATAATTTGAGTTACAAGTAGTTCATATCCATAATCCATTATTTGGTCATCTAATTCCATTATTTCTTCGATTAATAGTTTTCTTTCTTCCTCACAAAATATTAATTGTACTCTCTGCATTATTTGATTTAGATAAAGGTTTTTTTGCCAGTGTTGATGTTTTAATCTATTAATTATTATTTGCTTACAATCTATGGGTATTTTCATAACTAAAACACTTAATATTTCTTGATCCATTTTAATCATCTAGTAAATCCTATTCTTCATATATATCAGATAATGATAGTCTATCATATTCATATTCAAAAGCTAAACCTATTTCTTCCATATAGTTCCATTCTATATCTAATGATATATTTGCAAGATAATATTCTTCTTGTCTATACTGGACTTTTATTTTTTCAATTATTAATTGTTTACAATCAATAGGTAATTCCATTACTAAGACACTTAAAATTTCATTTTCTGTTTGTTCATCAAATTCGGAATATATTTCCATTATTTTAATTAATATCTTCAAACAATGGTGCAGTTAATTTAAAATAACTAGTCGATGATTGTTTTGCTGAAATTTTTTCTATTTCTTCTATCTTTTCTAATATTCGTTTTTTATGTTCTTCCCTTTTATTTCTTATATTATTGAGATCTTTCTCCTTTTCTATAATATAATTTTCTAGTTTTTCTTTATTTTTTATATAAGGGGTTATCAATTCCTTTATATTTCTTCTGTCTTGATTTATTTTGTTCTGATATTGTTCATACATATCTCTTAATTCTATTCCCCTATTCATATTCTATTTCTCAGATACTGAGCTAAATCCCTAACTTGGTTTGATAGTTTATTTATATCTTCGTTTTTATTTTCTTCTGTTTCCGGGAAAGTAATTGGTTTAGGTGTTTGCCTAAAGCTTAGTGATTTCGGATTTCTTATAGAGATTCCTAATTCAGTTAAGTCATTTCTTTTTGGATAATAAATCTTTCCAATTTCTTCAAAAAGTCTAGGTATATCAATTCTATCATTATTTCTGAATGTAATACTATGGTGTGAATTTGTTAGTGCATAATTAACACAATAAGTAATTGAAAAAATCTTGTCTCCTGTTCTCATTAAATTGTCCCTTAAAAATCTATGTTCCATAGTTAATGATTGGTCTAATCTTTGAGTATCTAGGGGTATTCCAATATTTGGGTGTATTTCGAATTTTAATTTGACATAGGCTAAATTTCCTTCGATTACTCCTAATATTTTATCCTTAGGATCTGTTATTCTATCATCCTTTAGAACTATTTCGATAGGTGAATCTATCCCTTCTTGAAAGGTTGCTTTAATTAAGACTTGGATTGCTCCTATATGAATGTAACCTATTTTCTTTCTATGTGATTCCTTTTTTAAATTCCTTTTTAACTCAATCAATTTTTTCTTGTTTAATAGTTGTATACATGTGTTTCCCGAGTTTTAGGATATATCTATTGGGGTTTCATTAATTATTTTTCCATAATATATTATATTTTCCTTCTGGTTGAATCGTTTCATTATACCTCCTAATTTCTTCATGTTTGCATCTTTAGATAAATTTAAGTCTTCTTTCTGAATCTTTTGAAAAAGTTTTGGATCTATTAAGATACTTCCTTCATAGTTACCATCTTCTTCAGTAATTTGTAAATGTTCTACATCAGTATTATTAGTTATTTCCTTTTCTATTTCAGACATGAGTGATTTCTAGTATAAACTGAATAAAGTTAAACAGTTGATAAGTCATACCTGATCTGAGGGTTTAAAAATGATTCTGGGTTTCTTGGTCCACCGCAGCTTCCGTCTAGTTTTGAGTTGAGATTTCAATCGAGTAGTTGGGAATAATGAAAGTAAAGTAATGAAGTAGTGGTTTATTTATAGAAAGTAGTTAAGTACATAGAACCGGGTGAATGCACACTCAAGCATTCGCTAAGCAAAAGCTTAGATCTTCTTAAAAGAAGAGAGGATTGAGAATTCACACTCTGCTTTGCCCTGGCATAGAGGGACTTATTTATACACGCAGAGTCACTAAGGAAATTACGGAAAAGTCCTTACATTATTACAACTTTACAATCAATCAGACAACTTTAATAATTCATAATGACGTCATGGCTTACGTCATTCTTCCAATAATGCTTGATGACGTCATTGCTTACGTCATTCTTCAATAATTGCTTCGTCTGAGTCTTTATCGTCTTGCCGACAGTCTAGTTGCTTCACGCATCTTTCGCATTTGTGATTGCCGTTCTCTTTAATCATTGCACATAATAAGTCAAGGACAGTTGGTTGATAATTCATTGAAAGTCCTTGTAGCGTGTAGAACGGTAATTCGAAGTTTGTAAGTAATGCGAGATCTCTTTCTCTAATCAATTTACCACTGGTTTTGCTGAGCAGTAGAGTATGTGGACCTTTGAACAGTGCTTTTACGAAAGAGTCTTTTCCAATGAGCTGGCATTGAGTGAAAATGCTTGCTAGTTGATTAGCCATTATTGTAACAATTTTTTCTTCAGTATAAGTTTCTCCAGTGGGTTCGTCTCTCATAGAGAAACTATTATTGCTTACGCCAATGAAAATCAAGTTCTTTGTGGGTTGCTTAGTTGAAAAGTCTGGGTAAGTCGAATAGAACTTCAGAAAGATAGTTCTATCTTTTGCGACATTCTTTTGGTAGTTCTGGATGGCTTCTTTCAAATTATAAGGAAATAATTTGATTTCTTCTAAGTTTTGGCTTAGGTAGAGACATTCAATAAGTCCAAACTGGAACATATTAAATGTGAAAATCGATGTGGCTCCTGGAGTAATTACGGCCTTAACACCGAAAATGTTTCGGTTGACCATGTAAAAACAATTAATCTTTTCCTTGTCAGACCAGTTGGTCAATCTTTTTAAGTGTTCAAAAAAATTTTCTTTTGAAAACTGAGTTTGTAGTTCATGTTCTTTTCGTGATGGGATCTGATAGTCATCAATGGAAGAGGGAATTCTTCCAAGTATTCTTAATGAAGTCTTTTGTGCTGGTGGAGTCTTTATTGTTTCTGAAAAAGTTCTTGGGCCAAGATATACTTCCTTGCCCTTGCTTTGTTCATTCTGATAGTCTATCAGTGCTTTCTCTGCTTCTTCTTGGGTGCGAAATCCTTTATGATGGACTCCGGAAATTCCTATGCAGTGAGGTGCTGCTTTATGCCATTCATTGTAGACACCGGGGTGTGGTCCATTGAAGATAGTATACCATTTTTCACCAGTGCTTTCCTGTGCTTGTTTTTTGACAGTTTTCATAGGGTCTTCCTTAATAGGCATTCTTTGTAGTTGAAACTTTAGTACATCAATATTTGTTCTGATTAAATCAAGCTCCATCATTTTTTGCTTCTCGAGCATTTCTTGGTATTGAATCTGCTTCAGTATGTCTTCAGTTGTTGATTGCTCCATTCTCTTGACAAAATATCTGCAAGAATATTTTTATCTCCCTTAATGTGAGAGATTGAGTAATTGTATTCGGCAAGTTTCATTTGCCATCTAATCAATCGTCCTTGTTTATAAGTTCCTTTATGATTTAAGTTCTTAAAACTCGCGACATAAGTCGAGTCGGTTCGGACTATAAAGTCCTTATCCAGTATATAAATCCGATGTTTTTCCAACATACGAATCAAAGCCAATGTCTCTTTTTCATGAGTGGGATAATTAATCTCACTATCTGAAAAAGTTCCTGACGTATATCGGCACAGTAATTCATTTTTTGTTCCAGGGGGTTTGGCTTTCATAACACCTCCCCAACAGTCATTTGAGGCATCAGTCTCAATAATTATTTCATCATCATCCGAAGGATGATATAGCTCAGGAAGATCCCGACATAAGTCTTTCATTTTTATAATAAGTCTATTATCATCATCAGTCCATGTCCAGATAGCATCCTTCTTTAATTTTTGTTGAAGGATTCTTCTTTCTGCTGCAAGATTCTTGATAAAACCTTCATTTGAAATATATGTTAGTAGTCCAAGAAATCTTTGTAATTCTTTTTTATCTTTTAAAGTTGTTGGAAAACTTTGCAATTTTTCTAGTACATGTCGTTGCATTATTATTTTTCCTTTTTCGATTTCTAATCCTAAATAATTAATTCTATTCTGGGCTAGGACAGCTTTCTTCTTGCTTAAGACTATTCCATGTTCATAACATTTGTTAAGAACGAATTCAATCTTTTTAAAATGATCATCTAATCCTTTATTCGAAAAGATCAATATGTCATCAATATAAATAAGACAAAAGTCTTTAAACTCTTTAAGTATTGAATCTATTCTTCGCTGGAAGATTCCAGGTGATTGCTTTAATCCCATTGGGAGTACATTCCATTCATATTGACCTTGAGGACAACTGAATGCTGTTAGTGCCTTAGATTCTTCAGTCAATCTAATTTGGTAAAACCCTGATTTACAATCGAAGGTGCTAAACCAATCCATGTTTCTAATTCTTTCAATAATTAAATCTTTTCTTGGAAGAAAGTAGGCGTCTCCTTCCATGGCATCATTAATTTGTTTGTAATTGATTACCATCCTTCTTTTACCTCATTATGATTCTCTACATAAAAGGCTGGTGCAGAGTGTTTATTAGTTGATGGTCTAATTAATCCTTTTTTACACATTTCATCAATGTCCTTTTCAAATTCATCTCTATCTTGTTTTGTATAAATCATTGGTTTACATTTTACTTCCTTTGTGGGGTCTTTTAGTTTTAATTCAACTAATTCAGTATTTTTATTAATTCTGGGGTCTAGAGGGTTTTCGCTACAAACCTTTTCTAGAAGTTCTTCTATATGAGCTGGTATTATTCTATTTGGTTCCAAATTAACTAATATATGGCGGATTTTTGTGCATATTGAGCTAATAATCTCACCACGTTTCAGCTGTTGAAACCCTGATGAAAAAGTACATGTAGAAGTATGAATAATTGGTATTTTGATAATTTCTCTTTTTTTTTTTTGATAAATATATGGAGTTCGCAAAGTAATATATGTTAAATATTGACAAAATGGTTGATATAACCGTAAGAAATTATTACCAATAATTATATCAATTCCTGTTTCTTGTTTATATATTGTTGGTATTATAAATATTTTTTCTTGTATTATCAAAGTAATTCGTTTTGCTATATAATACAAAGAATGTATTGATCCATCAGCAATTTGTATTTTTAATGGTTTTTCCAATCGTTCCCAATTATCAATCAATGCTTCTGTTGCAAGGCATAGACTTGCTCCAGTATCTATATAGGCTTATGTTACATTTTTACTTTTTTCTATCAATATTTTTATATAGGTACTATTCTGATTTTCCTTTTTCTGAAGATAATTCATCATCTGTATATTCGTATATACTTATATCTGAATCACTTAATTCTTCTTCGAGTGGTTCTAGTTCATATATCTGGAAAACGTGTTTTATTATTTTTGATTTTTCCTTAAAGTCTTTTTCTTTTCTTTGAGGGCATTCATTAGCATAATGTCCTTCGACATTACATATCCAACAGACACATTTCTTTTTTCCCTTAGGACAGTATTTCCTAGGTGTTGATTTCTTTCTTCTAAAGTATTTCTTTTTATTATTTTTATAATAATTTTTCTTTCTAGAATAAGTCTTTCGTAGATTTGGTTTTTTGTAATATTTTTTCTTTCTTTTATTTATTTTATCACAACCATATTTTCCTGGTTTTTCTATATCTGGGATGTCACAACAAATGACAGTACTTCCTCTATTCAATTGTCTAATTGTTTCTCTATTCAAACATTGTTCTTTAAGTTCTTGATATAAGAGTTTGATAACTCCTCCTAAAGTATTTGCTGTTTCTTCGGGTTTTAATTCCCAAAGATTATTAATCTTTGAATTTAATGGATAAGGTAATTTATCTATAAAGATATATTTATATATTTCTTTAGAGTCTTCATCTAGTTGATAATAGTATTTTTGATATTCACAAATGAAACTTTCTATTTGACACATATCACATATTTGCATTCTATTAAGATGGGATTTGGCATTTTCAATTAGAGCTTTATTTGCCTTTTCTCTTTGTTCCAATAAATTATATCCTAAAAATTCTTGGTGTATTAATGTCATTATTAATTTAACATAGTCCGAGCTATTATCTACCATTCTTCCAAAATTAATCCATTCTGCATCCTTAATACTTAATAAGAATTTTTGTACATTTCCTGTTGTTTTAAATGTCACAAAATTTTTGGTTTCTATAAAGTTTAGTTGTTTAAATCTTTCATCGGTTAAAATCATTAAGATTATTTCATTCGTCCATCTTAAAAGTACATCTTCTTTATTTCTGAGACAGTCAAGGTCGAGTACATTTCCTATATTATGGTATCGGGGTTTAAATTCTTCTTAAACTTTTGTCCATTTATTATTGTTTTTTCTTGCATAACCTTTATTATACATTGTTTCAGTTTCATATTTATCCCATGCTCCTTCGGGTGTATATTTGTATTCTTCCCATTTCCTTTTAGGGCTTTTTCCACTATATTCACCTCTTTCCATTTTTATATGATTTTCTTCAGATTCTGAAGATGAGCTATAATTTAATATTATTTCCTCATTTTCTTTATTCTCTGTGTCTTTTATATTAATTCTTTCGATGTTGTGTATTTGATTATCTTCTTCTTCAACTATTTTGAGTTGTTCTAATAATTGTTGAATTTCTTCTATATCATTTGATTTTCTTAATGTTTCCATATACTCTGCTTTTAGCCCCTCCATGATGATACAGGTGTAGGTATCCATGAAGATTCTTGTTCTTGTTTAATTACTATTTTTGATTTTCTGGATTCTAAAATTTCTTCCAATTCATTTTTTGTTATACATCTGTTATTTTCTTCATAATCTAAAAGAATTTTTAGTTGGTTTAAAATAATTTTTATTTTAATAATGTCTTCACTTTCGTCTATTTCTTTTCCTTTACTAATATTGTTTAGGGTTTCTTTAATATTTTCTATTTCGTTTCTTCCTTTATATATTTTATTGTAAGTGTAATTTGCAATTTTATCAGTGTTTTCAAGTAAGTGAATAATATTTTTATTAATTTCTTTCAAAATTCTTTCTAATTCATTGAATCCTGATTCTAATTCTTCAGATAATCCCATTATCCTATATAATTTTCTAATTCTTGTTTTAATTTTCTTATTCTTTTTCTGACCAATTCTTGATGATAAATAATATATTCATTTTGTTCTAATTTTTCTAATATTTTTGAGTATTTTCTTAACTCGTGTATATTTTGTTTTAGTTCCAAAATTCTATTCATTTTTAAAATAATATTATTGTAATAGTTTTATACTTTATACGATGTCGGCAAATTGTGTTCAATTAGCTTTTCCGTATCTGATTCCTTCTTCAGTTCTTCTTCTTTTTTTTTTTCCCCTTCTTATTTTCATTATTTATTAACCTTATCCCCTAAACCCCCTAATAGCAGTCCCTACCCCGACATATTCTTACCTCATGTGATTTTACTTTTCAACTTTTCAATCAGACTTATCCCTTCGTGAATTATTGCCTTCTCTCATCTACTTTTTTCATAGATAGTAAATTGGTAATCATAGGTATTTTAAATTAATTTGGAAGATACATTTTAAGAACTAGAAATTTCATGAAAGTATAAATCTTGTAGCTTACATAAATTTTTAGTGTACTACATAATCATTGAATACACAAAATAACAATAATAATTCACAAGTAAGGTTTATTTTTATTAATATGATACTAATAAAATTTTGTTGAGCTTGTAAATACCTACATATATAAAGATGTGCAAATAAATCACATAATTGTTTACAAACAATTTCTTTTTCTCTTATCACTTTTTATCTTGAGCCAATTGCATATAGGATCACAGATACTGATGAATACTTTATGAAATAAATGACACCATACATAGATACCTATTTACATATTAATTTTAGACCAAATTTAATATTCATGCGGTAAATAATTATTCTACTTCTCCTTATTAGTTTAAGACTCACAATACTACAAGTTGAAATACTGTAGTTCTAACAAGGCTATATATTTATAGCTATTAGGAAATTTTACTTCAAAAATTCATGTCTTGCAAATAATAGAAAATATTTTAATATTTCATCCAAACCTAGTTAAATAATTTTCTAACGAAGCGAATATTGAGGATGTTACAAGCGGTGCCATTCACCAGAACACGCTTCCACCAATTATTCTTACACTCTTTCTTAAAAAAATAAAACAAATAACACTAAATATAACACTAATATTGGTGGAGAAGTTTACGACCCAAATATAAATTCTTGGCTTGAAATGACAATTCGCATGTTGAAAGACCCCCTCTGCTAGGAAAGCTGGAACAAATTGGATCTTCCTATCGATGATGATCTATATGCTCTTTTATCTTTGAGTTAAGGATGTTTAAGGATCGGTTTTGTTCGGATTTGCATTGAAAAAAATCCAAACTACATTACCACCCTCAGGGTGCATCAGGATATCTCTAGCCGATAGTGAAAGACTAATCCCTATCGAGATGAAACGATCACGAAGATGAGTTTTCCCTATTCCAACAAAGGATCTTCCATACATATACAAGAATCGAACCTCTAACAATAGATTTAAGGAATCAAACTATCTACCAATTGTGTTGGACCTTGTTGATATTCAGGTATCAATTGATGACCTTAAAAATTATCAGTTATACTTATTTACCTATTATAATAAGTGTGAATGGATGCCAAATTTTATTTATCTATTCTAATAAATAATAAATCTAATATATATATTTATTATATTATTTTTAATAATATTTTATAAATATAATAATTTATATATTATTGTTTTATTTTCCTATAAGCATTAGTTTTTCATATATTGTAACTACACATATATTTATTCAAATATATTTTTGAATAACGAATCTTTTCCTTATAAATATACAAAATATCATATATTATTTTCTTATTTGAATATAATTATTATTGATTTATTTAATATATATATATATATATATATATATGTTTTTGAATAAGAATTTTTATTATAATAGAAAAAATATCATATATTATTTATTTTTATATAAATAATAGTATCTATGTTTTTTTCTATTTAGTTACTCTCCATTTTAGGATAACTATTTTAAAGAAAAGTTGTGAAACAATTGTATATCATATTCAATGATTTGTATAGAAATCATCATTTTTTAATATAATTTTCAATCATTTTATATCTTTCGATGTTTTAAAAATCGGATCTAACTGACACCGTCTATAGTTCGGTCAGCGAGAACTGCTGGTATGTTTGAATCAGAAAAAAAATCGCTAGAATCGCCTTGAACCGGTAGAGCCAAGGAACGGGTTTTGGAAAACCGCCCGGTCCAGAAAACTGAGCATTTCAAGAGACAAAAACGCAACCCTCACTTTCTCATATTTGTCTCAAAGCCTAAGCTGCTGCTCCTCGCCACCGCACCTGAGCTCCTGGTCCTCCCACGACGCCGCTCCCCCACGCCACCACTCCTCACAGCCGCCAGTCATCATGTTGCTGTACACCGCCGACGCTTCTTCCCGCTTCTCTGCTTTTAGAGGGTGGGGGTAATTGATAGAAGGAAGGTGAAAGGATTCAAAGAGGGAGAGTAATAGTTGGCGGTGGGTTCATGCCTAGTTGCTGTTCTCTTTCTTGGGGCCATTTCTTGCTTCTGTCACTCGTGTGTGACTATTCGAGGAGCAAGATGCATATGGGTGTAGAACCTTGGGTTAAGACTTAGTAGAAACATGTTCATTTGAATTGAAATGAAAAGGTCATCATTGATGAGGGCTGGTCAATAGAGAGAAAGAAGGTGAAAAGATTGAAATGAAAAAGGTAAAAGGGTTGGTACTGGGCAGAAGAAACATGTACCTTGAATCGACATTGATAGGGTGGCTTCTAAGGTGTAGTACCAAAACAAGTGATTCATGGTGAACCACTACTATTAACTCTCCACAAACCCCAAGCTGAATGATGCAAAATTTATTTCCTCTCAAACACAAATGAAAATTAACTCTAGAATTACACTATGTTTGGTTGGAGGGGAGGGAATACTTTAAATTTTATATGTTTAGTTCAAATTTTGGGAGGGGAGGGGAGCAAAATCCCTCCTGGATCCATTTTGACTCCCCTCCAATATTGGGGGATTTAGAGGGGAGGGGAGGTAACTTTAAAATATTTTAATTGATATGACGAAATTAACCTTAATAAAATTTAAAAATCCAAAAGGATATAAAATTAAAAAGGGTATAAAAGTAAATTAGTTTAAAAATGTCTCTCCTTCCCTTGTGAACCAAACAAGAAAAGAGTTATTTCCCCTCCCCTCAATCAAACATAATATCTAATTAAAACCACTCCCCTCCCCTCCTTTAAATCCCTCCCCTCCCCTCCGTTGAACCAAACACACCCTAAGTCTTCAAGAACTGGGAAAGCACAAATAAATTTTGTATCATTCAGCTGAGAGCTGGTCGCATCGCTTCATCTGCAACTAAAGTGAACCAGAATAGAAGAGGTAAACGGTGGTAAGCAGTGGCCGGATGTTGGTGGTAAAGTGATCTGGAACGTTGCAAGCCTCAATCCCACCATTGTCGGATCTGACGCGCCGTCGTACCGACAAGGATCTATCATCGAGTGTTAGGACTGAGACCTCCCCTGTGACGAAAATGGTTAGTGGGTAGAATATGTAAAATCAACTAAACAAGGAATGGCGGCGGATGATGGACTGAGACCTCCCCCATCATCGAGTATTTATGTGCTGACTGGACTTGGAGACTCGGATGATGGGGTGGATGAGGACGACGATTGTGATTGCAGAGGAATGGTAAGGGTATAAATGGTTTTTGATAAAAATAAATAAATAAGAAAAGGTAACATGCTATTTTACCTGTAGACGGGTGGTTCACCGTGAAGCATATGTTTTCCTACTTCACCTTAGAAGCTACCGTATTTATAGTACTTTAAGGGTGCGTTTGGATAAACAACTTAATTAAGAGCTTATCACATAAGATCTTATCGCATGAGAGCTTATGTCATAAGAGCTAAAAAGAAGAAAAGAAAGAAAGGGGCATGAAAGGATTCGAATAGTGAAAAACACAGAGATGGTGTTTAGTGCACAAGCTCTTATGATAATTCCATAAGCTTCTCCCAGTGACTTGTGAAAATAAGTCAAAAACTCCTTATGGGATGTCATAAGTTCTTTTTATAAGCTCTGCCAAACACACTGCATAAGAGCTTATGTTATCAGATAAGTCAAAAGGAGCTTAAATAAGCTCTTCCAAACGCCACCTAAGAATTACATTTTTTTGCTTTTATTTAAGTTTGACAATGTATTGGTAGTAGTGGCACATTGGAAACTCCATATATTGAATACTATTTAATTTATTTTTATTATATAATTAATTAATTATTAGTTAATCGATTCAACCATTGGTTAAATCGGTTGAACTCACTGAACCATGAATCGGAGGCCTCATCAGTTCGATCTCCGGTTCGATCTTTAAAAACAATGATATCTTTTTTTATAGAAATAATTGTGAAATAGTAATTGTTATGGTATAATTATAAATCATTTTGAATGATTCTTAATAGTTATCATTTTAATTATTTATTAAATAATTTACTTTTTTATTTAGGGTATTGCACTTTCAGTTCCCCAATTATCAATTATGTGCGATTCTATTCCTTATGATTTTTATGTGCACATCTGTTCCTCTATTTTTTCAATGTTGAAAATTCGGTCCTTCCGTCTAATGCCCGTCAACTTTCTCAATGATCAACATAAAATAATTACTCCATCAAGCGCATAAAACCTCTGGTTAAGGTTCTTCCTCCTTTACCTCTCTAATTCAACATAATTCAGTGGTTTCTCTCTACTATTTATTTGTTTTGTCTTTCTTTTCTGGAACCATTTTTTTGGTTCCACCACATGATCTTTACTAAAGAAGCTTAACAGACGTTCTATGCGCTTAGAGCAATGATTCTTCTCTGTTAATCGTTAAAAAATCAAAGAACATTAGATGAAAGGACCTGATTTGCAACATTGGAAAGATAGGAGACCGAATGTGAAAAAAAAAAATTCATAGGGACCACCAACAATATTAAAACCATAATTACAATTAAGCCTTTTATTTAATACTATCTCATTTAATATCATCCACACCTATTAATTTAGAGTATTCTTTTTTTTTTTAAGGCAAAAAGGCATGCAAAGGCATCACAATAGAGAAAGACATCCCAACTAGGTTGGCACCCCAAACTCTACCAATCATCTGCAGCACACCTCAATAATATTAAAGAAAGAAAAAAGAATACAAAGAAACATGGGGGACATGAACCTTACCCATAAAGAATTAATGAAACCTATAATTAGGTAAACCAATCCTATTCCCGAAAAATTCTTCCTTAATAAAATCTGGAATAACATCCCACCAAACTAAGCCAGAAACACTATTGCCATAGCTAGCTAATTTGTCGGCACAATGATTTCCCTCCCTATAAATATGGGAGACGATGAATTGCATTTGCTTTGTGAGAAAGGCACAATTGTTCCGTCTATTTCTAATCTTCCAAGGGACAATGTTAATGTTATCAAAAGTTGCCACCACAACTTGAGAGTCACTCTCCAACCCAAGATGATCCCAACCCTTCTTGAAAGCAAGCTCAATACAAAACATAGCTCCTTGTAATTCAGCAAGCAGAGAGGATTGAGAACCAAGGTTGACTGTAAAACAACCTAAAAAATCCGAATTACAATCTCTAAAAAGACCACCACAGGCTGCTGGACTAGTAGATCTAAGAGCACTGCCATCAGAATTACATTTCACCATGTTTCTTAATGGAGGATACCATTTCACGTCTTTTAACCGAGGAGCGGGGATAGGGTAACATTGCACATTGAAGCTTTTTATAAAAGTGAATTCAGATATGGAGTTAGTCATTGTTCCTCTGCTATCTTGACCTGGGACAGAGAAACATTCAAGTAAATTAAGGCCATGGCAGATCCGATCGACTTAAGCTTATTATCAAACCTAGCCTTATTTCTACAAAGCTACACGACATAAACAATGTTAAGAATACCTGCAATTATCATATCCTGAACCTGCGAGCTCCAGCCTTTATTGCAGATAGAGATAACAACATCAAATGAAGAACAATCAATAGAGCAGTTCAGATTGATCATGAACCATTGCCAAAGAGATTTAGCAAATTGACAATCTAAGAATAGATGCTTGGTAGTTTCAAAAGCCTTCTCACAAAGGCTGCACATTGAGACCACAATGCAGCCGCTACTTTGCAAATTTTCATCAGTGGTCATCTTATTGTTCATTATCCTCCAAAGAATAAAGGATTTCGAGGGAGGAACACATCGATTCCAGATTAATTTAGTCCAAGGAACTACCTGTCCTGCTGGATTATGAAAAGTGAAAGCTTCCTTGAAACTCAGTGAACCCGAATTTGTGCTAGACCACACCAATTGATCATCACTTGGAGAAAAAAGAATAGCAGTCCTATCAATCTCCTCTTTGAGAGCAGGGGATTTAAGGAAAAGAGCATTGGGAACACACCAATTACCATCAATGATGAAATCCGGGACTTTAGCTGACAGAACAACAAGCACATCATTAGTAATATTCAAGTACTCTGAAACATTTTTTGGCAGCCATTGATCGCCCCAAAAGTTGATGCTCCTACCATTTCCCAAATTCCAAGAGACATTCTCCAAAACTTCATCCAAGTAGCACTTAATTCCAGGCCAAAGAGAAGAGGAAATGTGGTGGCTGATTGCTTTGTTATGCCTAATGGTTCTAGCTTTAAGCAAAGTAGACCATTGATTCTTTGACGAAACAAACTCCCAGATCAGCTTTAGTAAACCGGCCCTGTTAACAGCTTTAATGGATCTAATGCCGAGACCTCCTTCATGGTTTGGTTTGCAAACCTTATTCCAAGAAACAGTAACAATCTTTTTGACCTTAATATCTCCAGCCCAAACAAAGTTTCTCAACCACTTGTCAACATAATTCAATAAGCATACAGGCCAAGCATATAGATGAAAGCTGTAAATTAACATTCCAAGAGCAATGGATCTTACCAATTGAACTCTTCCCATGATAGAGACAAGTGATCCCTTCCAAGAAGCTAGCTTACACTTTATTTTATCTGCAATAGGGAGGAGATGCATTCTTTTAGGCCTTCCTTTAAAAAGAAGGACACCAAGATATGTGAAAGGAAGAGCACCATGAGAGAAACCAAGAATCTGAGAAAGAACAACCCTTCTTCAGACAGAGATGCACCCTGTGTAAAACTTAGATTTCTCAGCACTAATAACTTGACTAGAAACCTACTCATATTCCTTAAATAAAGACAACAAATTGCTTAAACTTGTTTTGGAGGCTCTGCAAGAAATTAAAATATCATCCGCATAAAGAACACGACTAAGCATTTTGAAATATCTTGGGCCATACATTAATTGCAACTTACCATCTTCAACTAGCTTGGTAATACCTCTACTTAGAACCTCTTCAGCTAAACAAAATAGGAGGGGGGACAAGGGATCACCTTGTCTAACCCCTCGCTTGCAATTAAAGAAACCAATGGCCTTACCATTAACTGACATAGACAACTTTGATGAGAGTAAAATTGTTTCAATACAAGAGCAGAACTGATCATTAAAACCAAAGGACCGAAGAACTTATAGTAAGAAGTTCCAGTCAAGAGAATCAAAGGCCTTTTTGATGTCAATTTTCAATGCTATCTGACCACTAAAAGATCTTTATCAAGCAGATTTATACATTCTGAGGCTACTCCAATGCAGTCTGTGATTTGTCTATCCTTAATGAATCCCCTCTGGTTTTCACTTATAATTTTAGGAGCTATAACTGCCAATCTGTCTGCCAAGATCTTGGTAATTATCTTGAACTTGAAGTTAGCTAGAGCAATAGGTCTATATTGTTCAATCTTGACAGTATTAGATACTTTTGGGATTAGAGTAACAATGTTGGAGTTTAAATTGGGAAGAATCCAACCATGTTGGAAGAATTGAAGCACAACATTGTACACATCTTGAGCAATCACATCCCAATAAGTATGATAGAAATGGCCACCAAAGCTATCTGGACCTGGGGCACTACTAGCATTCATTGAGAAAACAACATCTTTAATCTCCTCTATAGATGGCAAGTTAGTCAAGTAAGCATTATCCTGAGCCGAAACAATGGTGGGAATAACTCTACCTATTAGATCATTAGAGTGACAAACATTACCTCTAGCAAACAAATTCTGATAATATAGCAGAATATGACTTTCTATCTCAGCAGATTTGCTAAGAATCTGGTCTTCATGCTGAAGGACGGTGATTTGATTAGTAGCACTTTTAATTTTGGCCATACAATGGAAAAATTCTGTGTTTCTATCTCCTTCTAGATGCCATTTAATTCTGGATTTCTCCTTCCAAAAATCTTCTTCATAACCAAGAGCAAGCTCCAACAACTTCTGAGCTTCTTTCTCTTTATTGCAAAGCTCCACAGAACCACCATCATTATTGATTTGAACCTGAATTCGATCAAGACTAGCCATGGCAACTCTGACATTTTTATGCACATCCCCAAAAACAGACTTGTTCCATTCCTTCAACTTTAGCTTTAAGGTCTTCAATTTTTGATGAGTAAGAACAAACATGGGACAACCAATAATAGGGTTTTTCCAAGAGTCAGCAATGAAATTCCTGCAATCAGGGTGGCTTGACCAATATTTTATGAAATTTAAACATAGAACCAAATTTTTTATCCTCTTTTTTTAAGGATAAAAGGAGAGGGAAGTGATCAGACTTGGCTCTAGTAAGAGTGTAGCAAGAAACACTGCTCCAAAGGTCCAGCAGCTCACTGTTACAGAAGGATCTATCTAATCTTCTCTCTATGTAGTTATTACCAATCCGACCATTTGACCAAGTGAAAGAGGAGCCCTTTGTGTCAATGTGAATGAGGTTGGAAGAATCAGTCCAAGATCTAGAATCTTCACAAGATAATTTAGAGGGCAATTCCTTACCCCTATGCTCATGAGAACCCAAAACACAGTTAAAATCACCTATTTAACACCAAGGGACTCTATGAGATTGTTGTATAGCGGAAAACTCAGACCAAAGTCGTCTCCTCTTAATATAATTTGTTGAAGCATACACTGCAGAAATTAACATTTGCTTACCATCAACATCCACAGAACATGTAACTTGTTGATCAGAGCTAGATAAGATAGATGGAGAGAACAAGTTTGTACAAAGACACCACAAGTTAGGCATGTTATTGTCCCTGTCATTAACAGCAAAAAACCTCAAATTCAGCTCCTTCAAAAAACTGGCAGGCTATTGTTGACAAGTAATCCACGGTTCAGAAATGAAAACCATGTCTGGTTTATGCAGAAAACATAACTTCTTCAGTACCAACCAAGTTTCGAGGTTAGCAATGCCTCTAGCATTCCAATACAAAATCTGCATTATGCAAAGTTTTGAGGACCACCCCTATCTCGGGCCTTCTGAGCATTAGCTTTCTGAACTTGAAGCTGCTTCTTTTTCAGCTTTTTCTTTTGAGACTTTGAGCGGACCACGGTGAATTCTGCTTCTTGTTCCAAATTAACTTTAGGATCATCAACCAAGTACTTATTTGGGACAATTTGCTGAAAAGGAACTGAATCTTCAATGTCATCCTCCTCTTCCTCTACTTGCGTGCTCCACAATTTACCAACAATTTGCATATCTTTAGTAACCGCGGGGTTGGAATTCCTAATTGGAGTTGTAGTAAGTTGCACAGAATTTGAAACAGACTGAGCATCAGTGCCCAAATCTATCTCAGGAACCTGACAAGGAGACCCTTCCTTCGAATGTTGAATTAAGGGAGTGCCTAATTCAGAAAAAACATTGTATAATGCTTCTTCTGCTCCAAAACTGCCAATGGAATGAGCAGTGTCTTTGTTAATCTCCACATCCATAACACCTTCTTCAGGGTTAGTAATCAGTCCTATAACAGGATTTATGTCAATATGACTTATATATCATTGTATAATATGTCTACATTGTTGCATTAAAGTTATTTGATCAATCTTGGAATAATCATATGGCTTTTGTTTCACAAATTGAATCTAAGAAAATTGATGAAGCCTTAAATAATTTGTTTTGCTAGCTATGCAACAATTAACTTTGAACATGATCTCTATCATAAGAACTTTATTCAAAGTAGAGAAATTGAGATTGAATATGTTGATACAACTAAACAACTTGCTGATATTTTTACCAAGCCCTTGAACAAGGAAATCTTCTTTTTCATTAGAAGAGAATTGGGCATAATTGATCAATCCTATATCTAATCTCTAAAGAAACAAATGAAAATCAAAAAGGAAGAACTAGTTCTACGAATTCATAGGAATTAGAACTTAGTTTTTGAAAGGTAAAATGTCTTAGTTTGTAATTTTTGATGATGGTTTCTGTTCTTTTTGATTTATCCATGCACCTATCCCTCTATCATGAACAATTTTATATGCTATGTTTGAAAGTTTAAATGCTTGCCTTCTCTATTGCTTTGAATGTTTCTTTTATTTACCTTTTTGATAATACCAAAAGGAGGAGGAAAAAGTATGATATAGAGAAAGGGGATAATAACAAATTATATATGCATATGTTGAAGGGGAGCTTATAAGCTTACACGATTAATGGGGAGTAAATCAAATTCTGCTCTGATAATATTTTTTTTTGCTTTGATATACTTCTGCTCTGATACCATGATATAAATCTGTCAAAAACACTTAGCGTCTGCTACACTTATACTCTGATCTTATAATTTGTTAAAAGATTCGTCATAATAAAAAAGGGGGAGTTTGTAAGACTCAATGACTTAGAGATTTTGATATATGACAACTACAATTTAATGTGTGTGCAAGTGTTTTAGTGTCAAATTGCAAAGACAGGTATCAAGCAGTGATCAACAAGTTCCGTGAGCAATTAAAGGAGAATATTCAAGGAAGAACTTGAACAAATCAAAAGAGCTACATGGAGGAATCAAAGAGCAAAGACAAAGATCAAGGAATCATCAAGACAGGAGCTTAAAGGAGAAATTAGATTTAAATCTTAGATGATTTGTAAGAGATGAAATCTCTTATTCACAAATAGCTCATTTGAAAAGATGCATGAAGAAAATCAATTTTCATAACCTGCATTAAAAGAAATAAGTTTTCGTTAATGAAAATGATTTTTTTTTGGAAATAAGAACAAGATTCTAATTCTGCTCGTCCACTGAAGTGATAGAAGTGCTCGTCCACTAAAAGTGACAGAAGCGCTCGTCCACTAAAGTGACAGAAGTGCTCGTCCACTAAAGTGACAGAAGTGCTCGTCCACTAAAGTGATACAAGCGCTCGTCCACTAAAGTGACAGAAGTGCTCGCCTACTAAAGTGACATAAGTGCTCATCCACTAAAGTGACATAAGTGCCCGTCCACTAAAGTGACAGAAGTGCTCGTCCACACAAGTGATAGAAGCGCTCGTCCACACAAGTCTTTGGACTTGCTAAGTCTTTAATAAGGAGCTCAGTCCAATGACGTGGCATATGGAGCTCGTCTGCTATCAACTACGAGCCCTGAGGATTGAAGACGACGCCGATGTAGAATCTTATTTCAAGAACCAGAATCAAGAAAACAGATTCTGTTATCAGATCCAAATCTGTTTTAATTGATTTCAGCGACTATAACTTGTTTTCTATATAAAGAGGGATCAAAGTAACACTTTGATATCATAACAACAACATATTGAACACAATCAGAAAGTTTACAAAATCAATTGTGAAAATCATTCATCTTCTTTCTTGAGCTTATTGTGGATAGAGTGTTTCATTCTCATAAGTGCTTCAATTTGTTTATCTGACTATTGAGAGTTAGGAATCAATTTTTCGTTTCTATTTGATTGTAAAGAGAGAGGGAGTCTCTCTGAGTGATTAGGATGAGGTATCCCTAAGGAAGAACATTGAGGCTCTTCACAAGAGTGTGATATCTCGAGGTGAAGGAGTGAGTTGTGGTGTAAAGGTTTTTCAAGCTACCTGGCTAAAGCTTGTTGTGTTAGTGTGTGAAAACCCACAGGTGGAGTGGGGACTGGATGTAGGCCACAGTGGTGGTGACTGAACCAGGATAAATCTGTTTGTGTGGTATCTCTAAACTCAAACTCTTTAATTTCTGTCTTGCGCATATAACTGTGATCTTGATGTTCTAAGTATTCAATTGATATCAGTTCTTGATCTGCATAATCAATATTTGAATTGAATCTTGCATCATATGTGATCAAACTCGAATAGCTTAATTTCTGTATCTTAATCACTGAAACCGAAACCTGCAAGTTTGTTCTTGATTGTTAATGCTTGTATCTGAAACTTGCATAACTTGTTCTTAATCTTTAAAGGCTTAATCAGTTTCTGTATTTTGTTATTACTGAGTTTTGAACCTGAACCTATTCTGTGATCTATTAATTCTGAATCAATCTTTCTTATCCTCATCACCTTCTATTCAAGATTTTATAAAAAGCCCTTCACTATTTTTGTAAAAGATCCTGAGGCAACTCTGATTTGAAAAGTATCACCCCCCCTGAGTCGTGAAGCCAAAACAACAATTGGCATTAGAGCTAATCTCTTAAGTTTGGCTTAACAACTATAAGAGTATGGCTTCCAATGACTATTTGAATGAAGGGGCTTCCCTTGCACGCCCTCCTGCCTTCAATGGATATGAGTATATCTATTGGAAGGAAAGAATGGTAATCTTTCTTGAGGCAACATGTGTTGACATATGGGATGCAGTAGAAAATGGACCATTTGTCCCTTCTACTGTAGATGCTAACAGTGCTCCAAGAAATAAGCCTAAAACTGAATGGAATGAGGATGATAAGAAAAGAGTTCAATATAATGCACATGCTAAGAATATTATAACATCTGCTTTAAGCCGTGATGAGTTTTTCAGGGTGTCAAATTGCAAATCAGCAAAGGAGATGTGGGATACATTGCAAGTAACACATGAAGGAACACAGATGTCAAAAGAGCAAGAATGAATACCCTCGCACATGAGTATGAGCTGTTCAGAATGAAGCAAGGAGAACCTATGATTGAAATGCAAAAGAGATTCACTCACATTATCAACCAACTTGCTGGTCTTGGAAAAGCTATATCAAATGAGGATCAAATTAACAAAGTAATGAGATGCTTGAGCTGGGAATGGCAACCTAAAGTCACTGCAATCTCAGAATCCAGAGATCTGTCTTCAATGACCATTGCTACCTTGTTTGGAAAACTGCAAGAACATGAATTGGAGTTGAACAGACTGAATGAGAATGAAGAAACTAATAAAAAGAAAAAGGGATTGGCTCTGAAATCACTAGTCAGAGATGTAGAAGACAGTGATGATGATGATTCAGCACAAGAGGCAGAATCTGAAGAAGAGATGGGAATGCTTGTTAGAAAATTCAAGAAGTTCCTAAAGAAGAAAGGCAACTTCAAAAGAAAGCCATCCACTTTTCAAAGGATAAATTTCAGCAAAGGTGATAACTCTTCCAACAACATCACATGCTATGAATGTGGAAAGATTGGCCACATGAAGCTTGACTGTCCAAAGCTGCAAAAGAAGGACAAAACTGAAAAATTTGGCTCAAAGGACAAGAAGTGGAAAAAGACAAGAAAGGCCTACATTGCTTGGGATGAAAATGATCTAGAATCCACTGAAGAATCTGAATCCGAGGAGGCAAACCTGTGTTTGATGGCCAGCAATTATAGTGATTCAGAAAGTGAAGTAAGTTCTGATTCACAACCTTCTTATGATGAATTGCAAAATGCTTTTGAAGAACTTCATAAAGAATCCATTAGACTTGCTAGATTGCTAATTAAGTCTAAGAAAACCATCACATGCCTAGAAGAGAAAAGTTCTGTTTTAAACAAAGAGCTATATGAATTGAAAATAAAAAATTGTGCTGTAAAGGAAAGATTCACTACTGTTTTGGAACCACCTATATGCTCTAATTGTTCTAAGTGTTGTGCATTGATTAAAGAAGTTGAAAAACTGAAAAATGACTTAGCCAAATTCACAAATGGTAGAGAAAACTTGAATGCTTTATTAGGACAGCAAAATTGTGTTTATGATAAGGCTGGAATAGGCTATGAACCTAAGATACATGAGAAATCTTTCAAGAATTTTTTTGCTGCAGCTAAGACATCAAACACACCATTTGTTAAATGTAATTTTTGTGCTAGAGAAGGTCACACAGCTTCTATATGTCAATACAAAAAATCAACATATAATAAATCTAAGTATATATGGGTTCCTAAAGGAACTATTGCTGCAACTAACTCAAAAGGACCCAAACAGATTTGGGTACATATAGCACAAACATGAAATTATGTTTTGTAAGTGTGGTGGAAGGTCAGGAGCAAAAATTGGAATCATGACATAGAGCCTTCTCCAAACACAAAATGGGTAACAATAAAGAAATAATATTGATTGAATATGTTTTCTAATTATCATTATTAATGAATGATTGTGAATCTTTGTATTGACTTATATATCATTGTATAATATGTCTACATTGTTGCATTAAAGTTATTTGATCAATTTGGAATAATCATATGGCTTTTGTTTCACAAATTGAATCTAAGAAAATTGATGAAGCCTTAAGTGATTTGTTTTGCTTGCTATGTAACAATTAACTTTGAACATGATCTCTATCATAATAACTTTATTCAAAGTAGAGAAATTGAGATTGAATATGTTGATACAACTAAACAACTTGCTGATATTTTTACCAAGCCCTTGAACAATGAAAGCTTCTTTTTCATTAGAAGAAAATTGGGCATAGTTGATCAATCATATATCTAATCTCTAAAGAAACAAATGAAAATCAAAAAGGAAGAACTAGTTCTACGAATTCATAGGAATTAGAACTTAGTTTTTGAAAGGTAAAATGTCTTAGTTTGTAGTTTTTGCTGATGGTTTTTGTTCTTTTTGATTTATCCATGCACCTATCTCTCTATCATGAACAATTTTATATGCTATGTTTGAAAGTTTAAATGCTTGCCTTATCTATTGCTTTGAATGTTTCTTTTCTTTACCTTTTTGATAATGCCAAAAAGGGGAGGAAAAAGTATGATATAGAGAAAGGGGATAATAACAAATTATACATGCATATGTTGAGGGAGAGCTTATAAGCTTACATGATTAATGGGGAGTAAATCGAATTCTGCACTGATAATATTTTTTTGCTCTGATATACTTCTGCTCTGATACCATGATATAAATCTGTCAAAAACACTTAGCGTCTTCTACACTTATACTCTGATCTTATAATTTGTTAAAAGATTTGTCATAATCAAAAAGAGGGAGTTTGTACGACTCAATGACTTGGAGATTTTGATATATGACAAATACAATTTAATGTGTGTGCAAGTGTTTTAGTGTCAAATTGCAAAGACGGGTTTCAAGCAGTGATCAAAAAGTTCAGCGAGCAATTAAAGGAGAATATTCAAGGAAGAACTTGAAGAAATCAAAAGAGCTACATGGAGGAATCAAAGAGCAAAGACAAAGATCAAGGAATCATCAAGACAAGATCTTAAAGGAGAAATTAGATTTACGTCTTAGATGATTTGTAAGAGATGAAATCTCTTATTCACAAATAGCTCATTTGAAAAAATGCATGAAGAATATCAATTTTCATAACCCGCATTAAAAAGAATAAGTTTTCGTTAATGAAAATGATTTTTTGGAAATAAGAACAAGATTCTAATTCTGCTCATCCAACACAAGTGATAGAAGTGTTCGTCCAACACAAGTTACAGAAGCACTCGTCCACTGAAGTGATAGAAGTGATCGTCCACTAAAAGAGACAGAAGTGCTCGTCCACTAAAGTGATACAAGCGCTCGCCCACTAAAGTGACAGAAGTGCTCGTCCACTAAAAGTGACAGAAGCGCTCGTCCACTAAAGTGATACAAGCGCTCGTCCACTAAAGTGACAGAAGTGCTCGTCCACTAAAGTGATACAATCGCTCGTCCACTAAAGTGACAGAAGTGCTCGTCCACTACAGTGACAGAAGTGCTCGTCCACTAAAGTGATACAAGCGCTCGTCCACTAAAGTGACAGAAGTGCCCATCCACACAAGTCTTTGGACTTGCCAAGTCCTTAATAAGGAGCTCAGTCCAATGACGTGGCATATGGAGCACGTCTACTATCAACTACGAGTCCTGTGGATCGAAGACGACGCCGATGTAGAATCTTATATCAAGAACCAGAATCAAGAAAACAGATTCTGTTATCAGATCCAAATCTGTTTTAATTTATCCCAATGACTATAACTTGTTTTCTATATAAAGAGGGATCAAAGGACCACTTTGATATCATAACAACAACATATTGAACACAATCAGAAAGTTTACAAAATCAATTGTGAAAATCATTCATCTTCTTTCTTGAGCTTATTATGAAAAGAGTGTTTCATTCTCATAAGTGCTTCAATTTGTTTATCTGATTATTGAGAGCTAGGAATCAATTTTTCGTTTCTATTTGATTGTAAAGAGAGAGGGAGTCTCTTTGAGTGATTAGGGTGAGGTATCCCTAAGGAAGAACATTGAGGCTCTTCACAAGAGTGTGGTATCTCGAGGTGAAGGAGTGTTCTGTGGTGTAAAGGTTTTTCAAGCTACCTGGCTAAAGCTTGTTGTGTTAGTGAGTGAAAACCCACAGGTGAAGTGGGGACTGGATGTAGGTCACAGTGGTGGTGACTGAACCAGGATAAATCTGGTTGTGTGGTATCTCTAAACTCAAACTCTTTAATTTCTGTCTTGCGCATATAACTGTAATTTTGATGTTCTAAGTATTCAATTGATATCAGTTCTTGATCTGCATAATCAATATTTGAATTGAATCTTGCATCATATATGATCAAACTCGAATAGCTTAATTTATGTATCTTAATCACTGAAACTGAAACCTGCAAGTTTGTTCTTGATTGTTAATGCTTGTATCTGAAACTTGCATAACTTGTTCTTAATCTTTAAAGGTTTAATCATTTTCTATATTTTGTTATTACTGAGTTTTGAACCTGAACCTATTCTGTGATCTATTAATTCTGAATCAATCTTTCTTATCCTCATCACCTTCTATTCAAGATTTTATAAAAGCCCTTCACTATTTTTGTAAAAGATCTTGAGGCAACTCTGATTTGAAAAGTAAGTTTTTGAAAAGGAAGAATTTTTGAAAACTCAATTCACCCTCCCTCCTGAGTCGTGAAGCCAAATCAACACAAGAAACCTGGTTTTAAATTCCAAGATGTGACAAATCTTACCCTTCGTAGGTCGTCTAAAGAAGAAAAGGAAAACTCGTAATAGCCCCTACCAATAGAGATCACACCCCATGGTCCAAGGGGCTTCCATAATGATGATAACTTGGCTTATAAGGCATCAACCCTTATTGGGCTATGTGGGCACAACTCCTTCATGTCTACTCGAGGATCTAACTCAACTTTTCCCACCGAAGCCACTTGCATTTTACCCCTTCCGCTTTTTATCCGTTTCCATTTCCTTCTCGACTGACTCTTCCTCTTCCCTGAAATTCACCTTCAAACTATCTACATAGCACTGCCGAGCTTCCTTCTGACCATTCCTCATCGAGATCACTTCACCCGTACTAGAATGAAACTTCATGGTGAGATGAGGTGTGGATACTATCGCGCCGAGCTCATTCAAACTAGGTCACCCGATAATTAAATTGTATGCCGCCTTCGGAGCATCCACGATAATAAACTTCACCGCAATGGTTTGGGAAAATAAGTCTTTACCGAGCTTAGTTAGCAACTCAATATACTCCCGAGTTTCAACATGCTCCCCGGCGAAACCCACTAAGGTATTTCCGAACTCCTTGATTTCACTCTCCGGTATTCCCAACTTTTTGAAAGTTCGATAGTACAAGATGTCTGCTGAACTCCCTCGATCTACTAGAGTCTTCCTCACCCCAAAGTTTGGTAGTTCCACCGAGATAACCATGGGATCGTCTTGATTTAGATCAGCTCCTACAAAATCGTCATCAGTGAAGGTTATGGAACGATGATTTTGCCCCGATTTCTGAATGACTGAGTACACCGACTTCGCTGCTCTGAGATGTCTCCTTCTCGTCGAACTAGTTACACCCCCTCCAACAAAACCTCCTGGGATTGTATTTCTAACACCTCTCACTTGAAGGTTATTTTCCACACGATGATCTTCATTGTTTTGCTTCTTCCCCATTCTCTCCTGATCTTCTCTCCTGAATACATTTGCTCTCCCTCCTGCTCCTCTTCCTTTTTCCACGGCCTCTGCCTCCATACCCTCTCCATGGCGCTTGTCTTCTCGGTCCTCCCCATTGCACATAATCCGTAAGTTCCCCCATCTGTACCAATTCCTCGATCTGATCTTTCCATTCAACACACTCTTCAGTGGTATGACCAAACAGGTTATGGAAACGACAGTACCTTCTTCTATCGGCTGACTCTGGTGCGGTTGTTGGAGGAGGATACTCCACAACACTTGCATGGCACACCTCGTCTAGGATCCGCGCTCTTGTAGTATTGAGAGGAGTGTACATGGTATACTTCGGTACTCTCAGTTCGTACAATCTGGGAAGTACCTCAATTCTGGACGCCAATCTCCTCCCAACATTTTGATTCATTCTCCTTTCTTGATTATCCACCCTCTCCTTCCTTTTTGCCTCTCTCGCCTCCTCCATGCTGATGTACTTGGACGCTCGCTTCCTGAGATCATCAATGTCAATAGCCGGTCTTTTTGACAATGAATCTAGAAAAGGCCCTTCTCGCAAGCCAGCCCTCATGGAATGTAGAGCCACTCCAGGCTCCAAATCTCTGTTCACTATCTCCGCACTAAACCGATCCAAATACTCCGAAAGTATCTCATTTTTCTCCTGTTTAAAATTATCCAAGCAAGCCGAAGTCTTCCTATACATTCTACTGGTAGCAAATTGTATGAGAAATTTCTCGGTCAAGTCATTCCAAGAGGAAACCGATCTCGGTGGCAATTAAGAGAACCACATGAGGGTCGGGCCTTCGAGAGTTGTTGGAAAAACTTGACACTTAACCCTCAACGAGATGTGTGAGACCATCACCTTGACATTGAAGACCGTGAGATGCTCTTGCGGATCTGATGTAACAGCCTGATTTTAATTATGTTATTCAACCGGTTAAAATATAATTAATTATATTTTAATTTGAGAGTTAGAAAGTGTTTTTGATTAAAATAAAATCATATTCATAGCCTACTTTATGGTAGAGGGTTACGGTAAAAATTTTGGTTGAAAATTCAGATAAAAGTCGGTCTGCGTTTTCACTGCCGGTACAAGTTTACTATGCAGAAAACCTAATTTTGACCCGTGAACGAAGACGGTTAGTGTTTTTAATATGTTTCCTTTAACTTTGGTTATTTTGAAAATTTTCGTTCAAAAATGGAATATAATATTTTATTCGAGCGAAAACGTCGGAAGAATTACGATCAGAAAATACAACTGGGTAGGAAATGGAGCAGATTAGGGAGCACAAAAGAAGTGAAGTGACTTGATGGGACTTGATGGAAATGGGTTATGACACACTCCAAAAGTGTAATCATCACACTTTCAAATTATAACATATTATATTCTAAAAACCTATTTTTCTCTTTCCTCTTCAAACAAACAAGTCTTAAAGACAAAACTTGCTCTCCAAGCTCATCCTCTCTCCAAAATTTCGCACTCCCCTAATCCCCCCTCTATATAATCATCACTTATCTTCATTCTCTCATTTTCTTCCTCCATCTTCATACTTCTTCAACTTCTTCCATTTTTTTTTTCAAACACTTAAAGCTTCCATTTTTATTAGTCTTTTCCACTTGAGTTCTTCATTAAAGTTGTTCCTTATACTAAGGGTATTGCTCTCATATGAATATTTTTGCAAGTTCCATCTTTTATTTCTTAGTTTACTTTATGTGTTCTTTATATGCTTTAAACTTCTAAAATCTCTCTAAAATGGTAGAAAACTCCTTTTGAGTTGAAACCACTTTTTATAGTCTTATATTAACTTTTATTTTCACATACTAAGAGGTTGTGTAAAACAAAAATCTCTACCTATCTCTTCCAATGAAGGCCGAATGCTTGCATTTGTGACCTAGGAAGTTTTTGTTTCAACTTTTGGAATATGATCATGTGTTTGAGTTTCTAGCTATCCATTGATCTTAAATCTATAAATCTTGGAAGTTTTGATAGCATGTTCCTATGATGGCTGAAAATATGAATAAGTAAGCCTAGGGTACTATGTTTCAACTTTCCAAGTATGATCATGGATTTAGAACTCTTAATACCTTGTGATTCTAAACCTAAGAGTTTTTGTTAAACAAAGAATATTTTCCTCATCATCCTATGATGACCGAAACTTAGTGTTTAGGTGCTAGGATGTTTGAGTTTTTATTTTTCCAAAATGATCATGGTCTTATGCTCCATAAGATATTTGGATGCTAAGTCTAAGAGATTGGAAAGTTTAAGGATTTCTAACTTGTTTATTCTATGTTATTAAAGCTATGATGTATTACTTTCTTTTTTCCAAGATGATCATGGACTTGAGCTCCATAAGATATTTGGATGCTAAGTCTAAGAGATTGGAATGTTTAAGTTTCCATTGTTTTCCAAAATGATCATGGACTTGAGCTCCACAAGATATTTTGATGCTAAGTCTAAGAGATTGGAAGGTTTAAAGATTTCTAACCTATAAATCCTATGAAGGCCGAAACTAGAAGGTTATGGACCTAGGATACTTTGTTCTTATTTTTACAAAATGATCATGGTTTTGAGCTCCTTAATACATACAGATGCTAAACCTAAGAGATTGGAAAGTTTAGTGAATGCTAGCCTATTTTACTAGCCTTGGCCGAATACCCTAAGTGTATAACTTAGTGGGATTTTAATTCAACTTTGTTAAATGATCATTGTTTATGAACTTCTAACACTTAAGGATCATAAATCCATGAGCTGTATAATTTTCGGGAATCTCTAACCCTAAGAACTAGTCTTGGCCGAACCTATACCTTGTGGTTTAGTGTTCTTATTTGATTTTAACTTGTGATTTTGTGTTCATAACCTTAGACTTCCATGACAGAGGAAACGAGGACGTTCATGGTATACCTCTTCGAGCATCTAATCTCCTTACCTTCACAGAAGCCGGAGTTAATACTTTGTGGTGTGATGACGGGGAGCTTCGAGTTCGGGAGTTCGTTGATAACCCAGGTGGGGAAAAGAATAAACCTATCGTCGGAATGGATAAGTAGTAGATTATATAATAATTATGTAGGGCGACCTAAACCCTACTAGTAGTCGAGTAATCGACAAGACCAAAATCACATTGGAAACCTTTTCTGAAAAATCAATGGCGATTAGGGGATTGTAGGTTTATCGATATTAGGTTGATTTTATATTCTTGATGGTTGATTTGAGCTTATTACCTTTATTGAATTGATTTTTGTGCTATGTTGGTGATATTGGAATATTTTGATTGATATTGTGTTATGCATGATCTGCCTGATTTTTATTATTATGCTTAGTGGATTTTAAGCAAAGATATATATGTTGTCTACGAGATGATTGTTTTGGGTGTGAGGATAATGATGATTTAGAAGTGCCTAACTTAGATGATGTATGTTAAAGAGGTGTTATCGCATAGAATATGTGTCAAGTTCTAATGGAAGGTTAAGGTACTAGGATGTTGTTAAATCGGTTTGGTGGGATTCAAGTATAGGTGTTGTTGTCCATGACCGTGTATTGGTAATATAATACACATGGACAAAAGTGTATTGGTAATATAATACACCAAGACAAAAGTGTATTGGTAATATAACACACAAAGACAAAAGTGTATTGGTAACATAATACGCAAGGACATCTGTGTATTGGTAATATAATACACTGTGTATTGGTAATATAATACACTGTGTATTGGTAATATAATATACGTAAAACACTTCTGTGTATTGGTAATATAATACACCATGTATTGGTAATATAATACACGTAAAACACTTCTGTGTATTGGTAATATAATACATCGTGTATTGGTAATATAATACACGTAAAATCAAGAGTTCTCGCGAGACCACTTCCACCTTAACGGGAATGGGGTTGGAACACCTTAACGGGAATGGAGGTGTGCACTAGGTGGAACATCCTAACGGGAATAAGGGTGTGCCCCAATGCAAATGAGGGATGGTGACATGAGTGGTAGTGGCCACGATAACGTAAAGACATGGTGACAGGATTAAAGGGGTTATGTTAAAATAACGTGTTAGATTACCTGAGAGTAAGGGTAGAGGGTGATATATATTAACTCGAGGATGATTCGTTAGTTATGTTTGTTGATTGCCTGTGACAATTACTGTATAATTTACTCTGACTCTTTTCCACTTTTTGATGATAGAAATGTTTCTTATCCCCTGTATATTTCTGTATGTTGTATTTTATCTCCTTGTGGAATTGTACGAGAAGACCCTATGGATGAGCGTAACCAAGAGGCGTTGGATGGAACTCCCTACGAACCGGGAGGGCGGAGGGATTTTGTGACCCATGGTGATTAGGGTCTAGTTAGTTATGGCCAGTGCGTCTCGTGAGGCGTATTTTTATTATGTTTTCCGCTGTTTAACTTTTGTCTAAGTATATGCCTGTGAGGGATCCTACTGATAGGATATCCTCAATAGTGTTTTGTAATATGCATAATATACTTATATTGTGATATGCCATTCTATATGAAGTTGTATTCTTTATAAGTTAAGTTTTAATTTTTACGTATTTTCACGTTAAGCGTGTGATTAAGTAATTAAATAATGAGGTTTTAATCTAATGACACAAAGAGGCACAGCGGGGTGTCTCATCTGAGGCACCATCATAGTGTCTCATTTTTGGGAAACGGAAATTGTGGGTACGGGCTCGGACATCACCTCATCAGTGAAAGGATGATCCCTCCTTCCTTTCGAACGTCGTTCTCTATATTCTCTACCTCTCCTATAACTAGATTCTCGCCCCCCGGAACGACGACAACACCTCTCCTGATTGGAATCTCCGATCTCACTTCTCAAGACATAGGTTCTGTCTTCAGAAGGACTTCATCTTCAGCTCCGGCTTCCTTGATTACTGGACCTGCGTCTATTTCGGTTTGACACCTCAGTTCTGGATTCCTCCTCTCGGCTTTCACTCCTTTTCCACCGAATTCGGCTACTTTTACTCCAGCGAGAGGAGTTACTTCTCTCCCTGCTCCTACCTCGACTCTTTTCTCCACCTTGGCTTCTTCTCAACTGTTCTACCTGATGTCTTAAGTCACTGACATCTCTCTCCAATGCCTCGCTATCTACGTCTCTTGACCGCCTTCTTGATTCTCGCCTCGAACCAGTATCAGTCCTTCTCCCCTCTAGGCTTCTCGATCCTGCCATCGTCTTGTGAAAGTTACAGTGTGACCGGGGAATATTTGCCTCGGTCCCACGGTGGGAGCCAAAATGTTCTTGCAAACCCTAACACAAATAAAGAATCTACAAGGAACGATATCGCTACTCTCAAGAACACTCTTAACTCAAAGAAACTCGTATATTAATGTCTGAGTTAATAGTCAATTATATGAAAATAGCTTACCCCCCCTCTCCTCCACCCCCTTACTTATACAGAGCCTAATTTCAAAACTACTCGGATTTCCGGCCTGAGTTCATTATCTTCCATCCTGTATCATTGACTGGCACACGATCTCGGCTTCGACCACCCTCCCACGATCTCGGTTGCAACCGCCATAACCATCTCTCCGGTAAAAGACTCCAATTATACTTGGGGTCAAGGATTGAGGTCAGTCCAATAGGCCCAATTTCGGGGCCCAAACATCTCGGATATTACAAGGACAATAACTCAAAGTTCGACTTTCTCCGTTCTTTCCTCGTTCATTCGAGACCCTCACCCACCCAAAACCATTACCAAGTGTCTTATGTAGTCGTGCCCCACTGTTGCATTTCCCTTCTTTATGTTTGTTGCTCTGTATGTGTTTATCGTGTTGAATTTTGTTTCTTTTTTGTTAACGGGTTTGGACCTTTTTCCCAAACTGGATCCATGAACACCTTTACTTTTTTGTTAAGTTGAGTTTAAGACATTTTGTGTCCGAACTCTGAAGTAGCAGCTGTTGAGAGAGAGAATGGATTCCTCTGAGTTGGACAAGAAAAGTGAAGGCCTGCATCATGGCGGTGAAGATGATTCCACAACTAACAAGAAATGTGACAAGTTCTATGACGTCTATGGAGCCCTAGTAATTTTTCATGACTTTATTGTGCTTTTTGTTTTGCTACTCAATGACAATGTTCCTTTTTTCTTTTAAAATCTTAATTCTGATGGTGAAGTTTTTCTTTTTAATTCTTTGCAAGTTTTAGAATCTAGATTAAATTAAAGCAAAACTGTTTATTTGATAAAAATTTAAACATTTCGAAACAAGTCAAAGAACCTTGTCTTATCTGATTTCTGGATTGTTTGTTGCAACTTCATAGGGGTAAAATGGTTTGAGGGTTCCCAGTTGCTGGTTGTGTATAAACTCCACTTTTGGTGTACCTTTTGTTCTGTCATCTTTTGTGTGTGTTTTCTACCGTATATGTTTTTAAAGGTTGATACTTTTCAACTAGTTATCTTATTCGTTCTCAACAGGTAAAATTTATACTGTCCCTTCAAATGCAAATGTGCTATGTTGCTAATACACACATAAGGGCACCCCGGCACAGATAAGCAGTAGTAGGATTTTTAAATTGTGTTCTAAGCTTCCATCTACAACAATAACTTTGTGTTGTGATGCTTTAGTTGTTTGTTTCTTCATGGGTTTTGTTTTGTCAGTATTTGATTAAGAGGAGTTACTTAATCTGTTGTGCTTTTGCAGGGGAAGGCAGATATTGTTTTCAAGTCACAAGAAGATAATTCACCTCTGAATCTAAATGTAGGTTCTTACCGCTAGTATGTGACTTTAAAACTGAATTAGTTATGATTGGGTTTGGTATGGTGAAACAGGACATTCAAGGACTTGTAACTTGGGTACTTGGTGAAGGATTTATGCCATCATGGGTTTTTATTAAGGTACAAGTTATCTTTTGTTTTCTTTTATTTCAACAATATCTAGGAACAGAATATATGACCAAATAAATTTTATATCTAATTATTTAGGACTTTTTGTATTTTGAACTGCTTTAAATAAGTGGGTTCAGTATCTGTAATATTTTTCTTACCCTCACTATTGAAGTTAGGGGCATGCAATAAGCCCTTCCCTGGGAACTGAAAGCTGTTGGTTATCTAAATATGGCATCTTACTGAGGACAGGAGGATAGGCATTGACTATAGACTGCATGTCTTGATGGAATAAGATGACCCTTGTTTATTTAGGGTTCAAATTCCAGTCTTACGGTTTAGTAGAAGAAGATTGTTAGATACTGTTAGGAACCAGGAAATTACAGAACAGAAATATAGAAGAAAGTAGTGTGTTATTGATAATCCCTAGCCTATAATGAGGAATTACACTGCTGGGAAGAAGAAGAAAGAAGAAATACAAGATAACAGGCAATTCGAGAGTGCCTTGCTCTCCCAAGAGTTTCCAAGTTCAATCCCAGTCTGAACCTTCTCTTACCCTCCTCTCCTAGTTATATTGCTCACTCCATCTAACAGAATACACACATTTCCCACCTCATCTAACAGAATTCACACCTCACACACCCATTCCACACTGCTGCTATCATTAGGCAGCAGTTTGTTACAAATCTCCTCTCTCCTAGGAATAATCTGGTGCTTTGCACCTTTGGAGCCACTTAGTGGGCTTCCATTTTCCCCTCTCATAAACTAAAGTCGGTTTGGGCCTCCTTATGTCCGCATCAATACCCTCCCCTTCAAAATTCACCTTGTCCTCAAGGTGAACAAGTGAGTGGCTTCTTGAGCACACCTTTCCGGGGTCCCACTGTTTGAAGCCCGACTGTGGAGCTATTGTAGTTGTGTGTCGTGGTCCACCCGGATCCCACTGTTTCTTCCCCGCAACTGGGATATCCCTTCCATCACTTGTGAGTGAACCTAACTGAGAAGTCAATTCTATTTGAGGCACCCAATTCTGCCACCACTTCAACACTTCTTCCAAACTGCTTTGGACCAGGACTATATCAGCTGACTCTACAGCTACGTTAGTTCCAGAAAGATCATTCCTTGTATCTGGCTCAGTGTAACCTGCTTCCTTTGCTTCAGCAACTACCTCATTGAAAACCCGGCCACCTTGGGAGTTATTAATGATGTAACTCAAAGTCCCACTGAATGTGAGTTTAACCTATTCTGCTAATGCCTTCTGCTTGAGGGACCAATAGGCAAGAAGTATGGCTCCAGCATTCCATACAATGAGAAAAATTGCTTGCCAAACCTTCCCTTGACATGTTGCAATTTCAATCCTACAGTCAAAGTCTCCATGGTGTTGATCGCAAAAGCAGAAGCTGTATGATGTCAATCCACCAGTATCAAAAGAAAGGTTACAGTCCCCATGAGAGGAACATCGTTTTGGGCATCGTTCAAGTGAAAGAGACATGATAGTTGGTGCTTTTGAAGAGTCACTACTGGTATTAAAATGTTTCAGGCCAGAACTCCAAGTACCCTCTACTAGCATGCATAAGATAGAAATAAACTTTGCATCACTTGAATCATATTGCATGAAAAACATAAATGGCCCACTTCTCCTAGGCTTGCTAGCATAAACATAGTTCGAACTATCAAGATTTGAAGCCTGGCCAAGATTCATTGGGTTCTGACCCTTACTTGCCATACCAGGCATAGACGTCATTGGTGCTGAGATTCCAGTTCCTGCTATTCCTCTTGCAGCCCCCATTCCGGTAGGATTGCCAATGGGTCCAAGACCAACTGTGCTATTTCTAAGGTTACTCATTCCCACAGCAGTTCCTAGTCCCATCATTTTCCTCTGCATTTGTGGCTGTCGTTGCTGTAACATCTGAATCTGGAGAGGTGAAGGCTTGTTGAGCATGTGATTACCCAATGGCATGTTGGAGTTCTTCCCAGCTGCATTTAAGTGTGAAAGCTGATTCTGCCCAAGCATCATAGGAGATCTCTGGAACTGGGGATTCTGCTGTTGAATGAGAGTGTGTTGATTTTGTTGCAGCTGCTGTTGCTGCTGCTGTTGCGGTACTGCTTGTTGCGAGTCCAGTTGCTGTGGCCTTGGAGCCCTCAGTACTTCTATTTTGGTTCCTCCTAGGGCTTTATGTTTATCAATTGCTTCAGCAATAAAACCAAACTTGATGGGCCATGTACCTGTAATGTTGGGCCCAAATTCCATCCATGTATTTTCTGAATCACACTCTAATTCTTGGGTGAGATACAAACTCTAGAATTCTAGTTTTCATTTCATCATGTTGGGCCTGGCCCATTAGGTTAAAAATGTAACCCAACTTACCTTCTGCACCCCACCTCATCTTCATCAAGACAAAGAGGTTAAGCAACGGCAGCACCTCCCTTCCTCCCTTCATGGCCATTGTCTTCACGGTCGCTAAGCAAGGACAGGGATCCGTGAAACTAACGTTGTTGCTGTCATCTTCAGTTCAGCCACGTCCGATGACGTCCTGACGTCCGCCTTGGGTACGTCTAGATCTGGCGGTTACGGCGGCGGCAATACCTCCAATCCTACCTTGACGAAAATCGTGTTCACAGACCCCTAAACAAGGATCGTGGTACGGCGGTCTTGACAATGGCAGCTCATCCACGCCGGATGACGACTCGCCCTCCGCCTCCGCCTCCGGCAGACACCCATATCCGACGGGCGGCATTACACGCCCACCACCGCTCATTATTTCCACCAAACTACCTCCGCCACCACCAACACATGGCCGTCGTATCGTTTACGCTCCGCAACAACTTTGATTTTTCGTTTTCATCTCAGAAAGATCCGAGATATCGCCACTGTCACCTTCCTTTTCCGTTTTCATCTCAGAAGGATCCGAAACATCAACTTCCACCTCGGTCTCCACCTTGTGCGCAACCTGAAATCTCCTCTCCTCCTCTGGAATTTCTCGGTTCGCCTTCATCTCTCCCTCCGTCTGCGTTTCGGGTTCTGTCACAGTATAGAGAACACTGTTGCTGGACCCATCACTTCCTCTAGCATTGTCTTCCTCCTCCGCATCCTTCTCTTCTGCGTACATTGTCGGAGTATGGCGGCGGTGACTTGGAGCATGATCTTGTCGAGATCGACGTCTGGAGTAGTCGCCCTTCCTCCTTTTCCAGAGTTGCTTGATCTCATCCAGTCGAGACTGATATTCTTTCCTCAATTCCCGCAATCTTCCCTTCACATTTTCCACTTTGGACTCCATTGCAGTTCGTGCAGTGATCATCAAAAGCTCCAGGAATCGTGAGCTTTGATACCAATGTTAGGAACCAGGAAATTACAGAACTGAAATATAGAAGAAAGTAGTGTGTTATTGATAATCCCTAGCCTATAATGAGGAATTACAGTGCTGGGAAGAAGAAGAAAGAAGAAATACAAGATAACAGGCAATTCGAGAGTGCCTTGCTCTCCCAAGAGTTTCCAAGTTCAATCCCAGTCTGAACCTTCTCTTACCCTCCTCTCCTAGTTATATTGCTCACTCCATCTAACAGAATACACACATTTCCCACCTCATCTAACAGAATTCACACCTCACACACCCATTCCACACTGCTGCTATCATTAGGCAGCAGTTTGTTACAAATCTCCTCTCTCCTAGGAATAATCTGGTGCTTTGCACCTTTGGAGCCACTTAGTGGGCTTCCATTTTCCCCTCTCATAAACTAAAGTCGGTTTGGGCCTCCTTATGTCCGCATCAGATACCTCCTATGCTGAACTATGGCTCATACTGGAAATGGGGGAGAAAGAAGTATATGATAATATGAGGTGGGTTCACATTGTATTGTAACAAGTGACAACCTGCCTACAGGCAGGTAGGTGGGGCAGGGGGGCAGATATTGTTAGAAGTAGGTTAAAAGGGAAAGGATAAGGGGGATAGAGGGTAGGCAAGATTTTAGTTGAGGATTGGGATTTGGGAGGAAGCTAGCCCTTCGAAGAGCATCGTACTCTCTTTATTTTCTTTATTAACTAATGTAATTTCTGTTTCTGTTCTCTGTAATTCTGGGTTTCATTCCCAGTTTCTTTAATAGAGGAGAGTTTCCTGTCAAATATAAATTATTATTTTAATAAGAGTTTTTGTTTCTTTTTTATTTTTTTCTAACCTCATAATTTTTATAATTTAATTTAATTTTAAGATCTACTCTTTTTTATTTCTATGATTGAGTTCTTACTCCATTCCAGAAAACAACCAATTATTGCTTCCATAAATATTGTTAGAGAAAGGTGCATTTGATTTTAGGGTGTAGCACATAGAAGGCATTCCAATTTCATTAGTTCAGTTGCCCATATCAATTAATTGTTTTTTTTTTTTTTTTGGTTAAAGTGAGCTGCATAGTGGGAGCATAAATTTGGTAAACATCCATCTGGGATTAGTTCACAGTTGCAAGGGTCAAAGCACTTTGCTCGAAAGTCTTACAGCAACTGACCTTCAACTTCTACTCCATAGTCCATATTGCATATTACTTCTTATTTTGCTACAGTTACTAATGCAGCACTCTCATGATTTGCAGAATAAACCTCTTATTCCCAAAGTGGTTATGCTCTATATCCCAGGCCTGGATGCAGCTTTGTTCTTGTCGCATTCTAGAAAGCTTCCCAATTTAAAAAGATTCTGTGGCCAACCAAGGCCAGTTCTAGCTCTTAGGTCTGTAGAAAATGTACTTCATTTCCTTCAAAATTATGTTTCTCTGCAATTAAATTTTTTCCCTTTTTTTTTGATAGCTGTGTATCAGATGGTATGCAGACGGTAGATGCGCTCCTAACATCCAAGGTGAAAAGAAAGAGGGATCAACCTAGTTCAATTCTGCGTAAATCTACTTTGATACCTCAACAAGGTCTTCATTCTTCAAACCATTATATAAAAGTTTCATTTGCTACGGGAAAGTGGTGTTGTATCTAAGGGTTTTAAATATAAGTTGTACAAGGAGGGGAATGGACAAAATCCTAAGAATGGCTCTGCCTTAACTGCTTTTTAGCCAATAAAGCTATTTGAACTTCCTTTTTATATTTCTACTCTCCCAGTCAAAGTACCACTATTGCTGAAAGTCCTCATATAATTAGCTTAGTCAAATTCAGAGTTCCTTGGAGATGGCTTGTTTTGTGGTTTGTCTGTAACATCTGTTTAGGGAGGAGGGGGACAGATCAAATTGTTCATTATACTTGACATTAACTTGGCAATGCTTTTCACTTTTTGACCTTCTCAATACTTTGTATTTTGCATGTTTGTTCCCTCGTGGTTCACTCTCATTTGTGAAGTTCTAGAGGTTCTACTTCGATGCCTAATTAATAATTTTTGCGTCTTCTCTTAATTTTAAATTCATTTTAAGATAACCATTATTGTAGTTTAAGTACAAAAAGTTTTGAATCTGAGAATTCAATTGAAAGTGAAGGCCCATGTCACCCTTTACTGGTCCGTGCTCCTGTATTAATTTATTTTTGGCTAAACTCTACTTTTAGTCCCCTATCTTTATTTTAGTTTTAATTTTGGTCCCTCTTTTATTTTTTGTTCCGATTTGGTTCCTTATCTTGCAAAAGTTAGCACATTTTGGTCCTTTCTGTTACTATAATCCGGAAACCACCACCTTTGTCGCCGGAAACTGGGTTATCTCGCCGGAATTTGAATTTTGGAGAGACTTTTCTCTTTCTCTCTCCTCTTCCTCCTTCCTCCTTGATTTCTTCTTTGGATTTCTTCTTCGTCTCTGATAGAAATGTGATTAGTGAAGTGGGGCCTAGGCCAAGGGTGTGGAGAGTTTATACTAGGAAGAAGACAAAAGGAATAAAAAATAATGACGTGGCTGTGAACGCATGAAGTGCATGAGAGTGGCTATATATAGTTATTGCTGGAAGGGAATAATCAGGAAGGAATTTAGTTAGGATTTGGTGGGGTCACCTTTGGGTGATTTGGGAGCACTGTGTGCTTGGGAATTGGTAGCTGTTACCAGTTTGTTATTTTTCCTTTGTTTCTGTTCTTATTTTCCTGTAATTGTGGTTCTCATAGCAATACAATTGCAGTTCATTATCCATATTATACTGTTACATCCATTTGATCACTATTTTGTGCATTAAGACCCATCAATTGGTCCGACCTGCCGGATCAAACTCACACAACGAAGAAGATTGTAGATGCCAAGGAAGCCTAAGATGGGTGACCGAGTTGACGCTTTGGAGACACAGATGGGGAATGTGACAACAACACTGCGAGAGCTCGCTCTACAGGTGCAGCAACAAAGCTTGGTTCTAGCAGAATTAAGCAAACAGATCGGAAAGAAAGGAGGGACTCTAGAGGGGGAAGCCTCTGTTGGTGACTCTGCACAGAGTGAATCTCGCCTCGCCGGGAAGAAGGTGAAATTGCCTCTGTTTGATGGTGATGATCCTGTGGCTTGGATTACACGGGCCGAAATTTATTTCGATGTTCAGAATACATCGGATGATATGCGTGTGAAGTTGGCTCGCCTGAGCATGGAAGGTTCAACCATTCACTGGTTCAATTTGTTGATGGAGACAGAAGATGAGTTGTCATGGGAGAAGCTGAAGCGAGCGTTAATTGCTCGTTATGGAGGACGTCGTCTGGAGAATCCGTTCGAGGAACTTTCGACGTTGAGGCAGAAGAGGAATTGAAGGAGGAAGACGACGATGGGGAGCGTCGTGATGTGAAAAAAGGGGGGTACGAGCGTGTGGGCCAGAAGGATTGGGCCGGGTTACTAATGAGGAAAGGTGGGTCTCAACCCAGGGATGCAACTCGTTCGTTTCAGTCGAGTGGGTCAAACCCGAGTCAGAAAACGGGTTCGATTGGATCCAACACAAATTCAACTTCGTCTTTGGTTTCCTCAGCTCGCAAAAACGATGGAGGGCCGCGTTCCAGCGCAACGGAGAGGTGGAAGGGAATACGAAGTATCCACAATGATGAATTCGAAGAGAGGAGAGCGAAGGGTCTTTGTTTCAAATGTGGGGGAAAATACCACCCTACGTTGCATAAATGTCCAGAACGAGCTCTTAGGGTTCTAATCCTAGGAGAAGGTGAAACCATGGGAGGAAGGGGAAATTGTGAGTATGGAGGACGTGACGGTGGAAAGTGAAGAAGAAGTGGAGGTGGAATGTAAACTGATGGGGGTATTGGGAAGCATGGGTGAGTCTCACACCATGAAGGTTGAAGAGGCGGATCTGAGAATGTAGATTTGTTGGTGTTGATTGATAGTGGTGCGAGCCACAATTTCATTTCTCCCAAAGTTACTCTTGCTTTGGGTCTTGTCATCACGCCTACAAAGACCAAGAGTATCAAGCTAGGTGATGGTCATAAGGTGATAACAAATGGAGTGTGTAAAGGGGTCAATATGAAGATGGGAGGGATTGAAGTGAGTGTGGATGCGTTGGTGTTGGAGCTAGGGGGAATGGATATGGTGTTAGGAGTTGCCTGGTTGAGCACTCTTGGGAAGGTGATTATGGATTGGAAGGCCATGAATATGCAATTTTCTTATGAAAATCAGTTGGTGAAATTGCAAGGCCAAGGCAGTAAGGTGGTCAGACAATGTTACTTGAATTCCTATCTTGAGGACACTCATAGCAGGAATCGAATCGGGTGGTGGTGGGTTCATTTACAGTCAATGGAAGTTACCAAGTCAATGGTTCCCAAAGGCTTGAATCCTATATTAGAAGAATTCCAGGAAGTGTTTGGAAACAACATTCAGCTACCTCCTGAGAGGAGTCAGGTGCATCGGATTAAGCTTTATCCTGATCATGGTGCCATTAATGTCAGACCCTACAGGTACCCTCATCACCAAAAAGAAGAAATTGAGAAGCAAGTGTCAGAACTGTTGAAAGCTGGTGTCATTCGGCCGAGTATGAGTTCATTTTCAAGTCCTGTGATATTAGTCAAGAAGAAAGACGAGCTGGAGAATGTGTGTAGACTACAAGGCCTTAAATAAAGCTACAATACCAGATAAGTACCCAATCCCTATAGTTGATGAGTTGTTAGATGAATTATATGGAGCTACTATGTTCTCTAAAATTGATCTAAAATCTGGATATCATCAAATTAGAGTGCATGAGGATGACATCCCTAAAACGGCGTTTAGGACACATAACGGCCACTGTGAATATTTAGTAATGCCTTTTGGACTAATGAATGCCCCAGCTACCTTTCAAGCCACCATGAATGACATTTTTCGGCCATACTTGAGAAAGTTTGTCTTGGTGTTTTTTGATGATATTTTGATTTACAGTAGAGATATCAAGGAACACCAAATGCATTTGAAGATGGTTTTGTCTGTTTTAGTTGAGCATTGTTTTGTGGCAAATCAAGCAAAGTGTAGGTTTGGTTGTGCTCAAATTGATTATCTTGGCCATATCATTTCTGGAGAAGGTGTGGCAGTGGACCCTGAAAAGGTGAAGTGTATTCTTGCATGGCCTACACCAAAGAATGTGAAGGGGGTACGTGGTTTTCTGGGTCTCACAGGGTATTATAGAAAGTTTATCCAGGATTATGGTAAAATAGCAAAACCTCTCACAGATTTGACTAAGACAATTTTTCTTGGGGAATAGAAGCTGTCAAGGCTTTTGAGGAGATGAAGAGGATCATGACTTCTCCTCCTATGCTAATTCTTCCAAATTTTGATTTACCTTTTGAAGTTGAGTGTGATGCGGCTGGCAGAGGTATAGGTGCTGTTCTAATGCAGCAGAGGCGACCTATTGCTTTCTTCAGTAAAGCTTTATCTGATGGGAATCTGGCAAAATCTGTCTATGAGAAGGAATTGATGGCCCTTGTGCTTTGTATTCAGCACTGGAGGCATTATTTATTGGGCAGAAAATTTATTGTGCACACGGATCATAACAGCTTGAAACATTTTTTACAACAGAGAGTTTCATCTCCAGATCAGCAGTGTTGGTTGGCCAAACTGCTAGGCTATCAATTTGAAGTTAAGTACAAGCCTGGCTTAGAGAATAGAGCTGCGGATGCTCTGTCCAGATGTCATGGTGAGGTCGAAATGAATTCTATCATTTCTTTTCCCTTGTGGGCTGATAGACAGAAACTTTTGGATGAAATAACTAATGACCCGTACATTCAAAGGTTAATGAAAGAAGTGCAGGAGTCTCCTGATGTTAGACCTGGATTTCAGGTGAAACAAGGAGTTTTACTTTATCATGGCAGGCTTGTGATTTCCCCCGAATCACCCTCTATTCCTTGGCTATTGGAAGAATTTCATAGCACTCCTGTTGGAGGGCACTCAGGTTTTTTAAGAACATACCGAAGACTGGCAGATTCCTTATATTGGGTGGGGATGCAGAGGAGTGTAAGGGATTATGTTAGATCTTGTGATGTTTGTCAGAGGCAAAAATATAGTGCTACTACTCCTGGTGGTTTGTTACAGCCTCTACCTATTCCTAATGGTGTGTGGGAGGACTTGTCCTTAGACTTTATCACTGGGTTGCCTAAGTCTAAGGGTTATGAGGCTGTGTTAGTGGTTGTGGATAGACTATCTAAGTATAGTCATTTTGTTTTACTCAAACATCCATATCTTTGCTAAGTCAATTCTTTGAGCTCTTTGTTAAAGAAGTGGTGAGACTTCATGGAATTCCAAGTTCTATAATCAGTGATAGAGATCCTTTATTTGTGAGTCATTTCTGGATGGAGCTGTTCAAGTTGCAGGGTACTAAGCTGAAAATGAGTTAAGCATATCATCCGGAAACAGATGGTCAAACGGAGGTGGTTAACAGGTGTACGGAAAGTTATCTCTGCGGTGCTTTGCTTCGATCATCCAAAGACTTGGTCATTGTGGGTCCCTTGGGCTGAGTTTTGGTACAACACTACCTTTCATGTGTCTATTGGGAAGACTCCGTTTCGAGGTGGTATATGGGAGACAACCTCCCGCATTGTTGAGATTTTTGTCTAATGAGACTAAGGTGGCGGTATGTGGCATTGGAGTTGAGTGAAAGAGATGAGGCTTTGAATCAACTCAAACTTCACTTGCTCAAAGCTCGGGAACAAATGACAAGGTATGCTAACAAGAAGAGGAGAGACTTGTGTTTTGAAGTTGGGGAATGGGTGTTTTTGAAACTTAGACCCCATAGACAACAATCGATGGTCAAAAGAATTCATCGAAAACTTCATTGCAAGATTCTATGGACCTTTCCGGTGGCGGAGAAGATTGGTGAAGTAGCTTATAGGTTGCAACTTCCATCGATTCTAGAATTCATCCTGGTTTTTCATGTGTCATTACTCAAGCGAGCTATTGGGAACTATCGTGTGCGGGGGAGTTACCTAAAGATTTGGAAGTGATCGAGAAATCGATGTGTACCCGGACAAGGTGTTGGGTTCAAGAGTCATAATACAGGGGGGTAATGAGGTTCAGCAGACCTTGATACAATGGAAAAATAAAGCTTTAGAGGATGTGACATGGGAGGATAATGAATTTCTGCGTGGCCAGTTTCCAGAATTTTGCCTTGAGGACAAGGCATTGTCTAAGGAGGTGGGAGTTGATAGAAATGTGATTAGTGAAGTGGGGCCTAGGCCAAGGGTGTGGAGAGTTTATACTAGGAAGAAGACAAAAGGAATAAAAAATAATGACGTGGCTGTGAACGCATGAAGTGCATGAGAGTGGCTATATATAGTTATTGTTGGAAGGGAATAATCAGGAAGGAATTTAGTTAGGATTTGGTGGGGTCACCACTTTGGGTGATTTGGGAGCACTGTGTGCTTGGGAATTGGTAGCTGTTACCAATTTGTTATTTTTCCTTTGTTTCTGTTCTTATCTTCCTGTAATTGTGGATCTCATAGCAATACAATTGCAGTTCATTATCCATATTATAACTCACCGCATCCTATCACCCTTTTCACTCCCTCCTCTCCCTCCACCTGCACAAGGCTCCGCTGGCCATGCATGGACGCCACTGGGGATTTATAAGTAGATGCTTTCGGTGCTATCAATGATTTTGGGGATTAGAGTTTTGTTTGGGGATTTGCTAGAAGTTGGGGGATTAGGGTTTTGTTTGAGGATTTGCAGGAAGAAGGAAGATGAAAAGGAAGAAGAAAGAGAAAGAGAGCGGTTTGTCTCTCTAAAACCCATAATCCGGTGAGAGGATATAGTTTCCGGCGACTGAGGTGGTGGTTTCCAGCACCGTTAGTGTAGAACTAACGGAAATGACCAAAATGTGCTAACTTTTGCAAGATAAGGGACCAAATCGGAACAAAAAATAAAAGAGGGACCAAAACGAAAATTAAAACAAAGATAGGGGGACCAAAAGCAGAGTTTAGCCTTTATTTTTTATTTTACCCTTATCACGTTAATTATGACACTAATTATGATCAAAAGTAGCTTTTTACACATGGAGCCACTTCAATGAAATTGTTTTTTTGCTGGTTGCGAACATGATTGCATCACTATCATTTCAAAGAATTTATGTAACTTATAGGTCATATGATTCTGACATCTTCATGCAGAAGAAAGCTGTGGTGGTACTGTTGATGTATCATTTACGGAGCTTATGAAAGACATACCTTTTCCTGTTACATACTATACTCTAACAGAGAAAGAACTGGTAGAGAATGGATATTCTGTTAATCAGCCAGGTGATTTTTTACTTTGATACCAATTATATATGTTAATTAACTTTAACGACAATTTGCTTATTGTGCACTTTTTTTACCCATTTTGTACAGGTTTTCTTTCTACTATGCCTGCTCCTCCGGGATCTTTTTATGAGATGGTGGCTCTTGATTGTGAGATGGTAAGTCAATCAATAACTGTTTGGTTGAAACTTAGTACTGTTTTCATCATGTAGAAATTAAGTTCTAGATGTTGATAAACTTATCTAGATTTTGTCAGTGAGAGGAAGCAGGTTTCTCCATTTATGAAAAAATGTTCATTTTTGGTTCCTCCATAAGCTTATAGAATATTTGCTTACTAGTGTAAAAATAAACATGTTTAAATTGGCAATGTTATCATAATCTTAGAGGGACCTTTTCCCAATCTTTAAAACAAGTTGAGATTAATTTTTTAATATGATGCATAAAATCTTACAATTTCATCAAAACTAGACCATAGCAGTCAATCCCTGCTATCGGTTTGGAGCAGCCGACCCTAAAATGCTATAGCGGTATAGCATATTGCATTATGGCTGCTATACTAATGATAAATGATTCAATACAGATAATTTATAATACACACATAAAAAATCAAAACACAAACTACTCAAAATTTAATATATTCATAATTAATATTCAAAATTAATAATCCTAAATTCCTAATAGTTTTTAAAAAATTTGTACTATAAACAAATGAACAATAAACAAAGTTTCCATACTCAAATTTAACGAATTTTTTTTTTCTTCACATTGGTCAATGTGTTGTGAACTACTTTTAAGTACTAATATCAAGTCTTAAATGGAAAACCAATAATACAACTAAGGAAAAATAAGACAGTTATTACTAAAGTGGGATAGTGATGTCAATTACTAAAGAAAAGGACAGTGATGTCTTTGTATTTTTGAATAGGTTTCCACTCTAATAAAAAATTTATTAAAAAAAGGGATTCCAGATTAGGTGACGGAAGGTAGAGGGCTGCTTCAAGAAATTGTCATCGAAATAGAGCTGAACATCACAGCGGGACTTGGCAGAAAAAACTCTGGGATGTTGGGATTTGGCTGGAAAATGTGTGGTTGACTGGAACAGTGATGGAATGGCAGGAGACGGGCCTGAAAAGTCATGGGCAGAATTAGTTATTTCCCGTTGTTGGTATAGCAGCTGTGACAGCCACAAAGTGGAAGCAATCACGGGTGCTATCCACGCTACACAAAAATGCAGACAGTACAAATCACCCTGCAGCCTCTCCGGCCCGATTGCAACACTAGTGTGTGCTATTGACAATGCTGATCTGGACAAAGACTATGAGAGAATGATAGTTATTGCTCTCCCCATTATTTGATATTTTCTTTTTGGTTGTCTCGAAGTCATGTATCTCAATGCAAAATTGCATCCTTGACTGGGATTGACCATTGTCAAACCAAGTTTTGCTTGTATAAGACGAAACTCAATAGTACTGATTCATTTCACATCCGCGGAAGTGAGCTGGCGATAACTGAAATTCATATTAACTGAGGTTTTATTGAAATACAGACACAATATGAAGAAACTTCATTTTAAAGTAGTTATGGTAGTTTTATTTGTCTGGTATCTTTGTACTTATGCAATCATGATCAGTCATTGTTTATTTTTTTGATTAGTGCATAACAAGTGAGGGTTTCGAACTGACAAGAGTTACTCTAGTGGATGTCAAAGGACAGGTATTCACTGAATTTTTTCCAACCTCCGCCTTTTGTAAAATAAATGCATCTACTACTGAATTTAGGAGGGATGTTTGTTAGTTAGTTTTTAAATTTTTATAGATTATTATTATTATAACTAATCTAATTTTTTGTATTGTGCATTTATTTCTGTATAGCTATTTCCATTCAGGTATATATAAATTGGCCTGTCTGTTCTTACAGAAGCTTGTTAAACTCGGAAGAAATTGTTTTCTAAGTACCCTTTATATTGAAACTCTGTTATGTTGCTCATGGCTTCTTCATGGATATGATTGCCTTCTGGCCCTTACAAAAGAACTTTTTCTTTTTTTACTATTAATGGTGCTTTATGTATTTTTTATTTAAAGAAACTGCATAATATTGCATTGCGATTCTATTTTGAGTGTCTTTTATTCTGGCTCAGTACAATCTTTAAGTACTTGACATAACTTTTTACAATTCTGGTGACTTGGTCATCTCATTAAAAGTATGAACATTCACTTGCACAGTGATGGCTTGTGTTCTAATATTTGTAACTTTTTTATCTTTTCAGGTTTTGATAGATAAATTGGTTAAACCATCAAATGCTATAATTGATTACAACACAAGGTGCACTATTGTTTAAGCTCTTAGTAAACCTTCCTAAAAAGTTCATTATTTATTATTAGAAATAATAAAAAATGTATTTGAGTTAAGTGGATTTTTTGTATCTTCTGTATATGGTAAAACTGATTGCTTATAATGCTGCCCCACCCCCCCACCCCCCCAGTGCTGCTGTGAGTGGTTTGTCTATAGGATGAATTTTATAGTTTTAACGTTTCTCTGTTTCTTTTTCTCTTTTGGTGGGGAATAGTTTGGGGCTGAGACTCTCCCCTCATCGAAACATCTAATAAGGCTTTGTTATTTTTTGTTTTATTGCGTATATATATGTATGTATGTGTGTGTGCGTGCGCGTGTGTGCAAGGGGTCAAAACTTTTATGAAATAAAGATATTAAAAAGGATTCAAAATATTTTGTTAGTAGTGGTAGAACCCCTAAACAAAATGGGAGACTTATGGATGATAATATTCTATTTTGGGCTACTGTAATCTATTGGTAACGTAAGCAAAGCCAAAAGAAGGTAAAAAAGAAAAAGAGAAACATATTCCATGTTGAGAAAAAGAAAGCAAAGGTGATTTTTTTTTTCATATGATCTGTCCTTTCTTCTTGGTACTTGAAATGAAATTATCAGTGGCAATTAATAATCATTTCATGTGCAGATTCAGTGGAATAACGTCTGAGATGTTAGATGGGGTGACTACATGTTTGAGAAACATTCAGGTTGTGTTAGCTGAGGTGTCTTGATCTGTTGTTTGTCCTATTTCAGTTTTTGTGCCGCTGTTACTGTGCTGATCCATTTTTGTTGAAGTTTTCTATTTTGCTTATTTTTTTCAAATTCAATTGCTTCCCATGTTCAGGAAGAGTTTCTAAAGCTGGTTTACAAAGAGACTATCCTTGTTGGGCATTCTATGGAAAATGATTTGTTAGCACTGAAGATATCTCATGATTTAGTCATCGACACAGCAGTATTATACAAACACCCCCGAGGATCATCTTATAAAACTGCTCTACGGATTCTTGCTAAGAGATTTCTCTCAAGGGAGATACAGCAATCAGGGAATGGACATGACAGCATTGAAGATGCTAGAGCTACCATGGAATTGGCACTATTGAAGATCCAAAATGGCAAGTAGTTCTTTTGAATGCGTCAATGTTGTTTGCTTTGCATTGGATATTTATTAAATATATTACAGTTTTGAATAAATATGTAGTTTCAGTTTATAATATTTGAAAGCGGATGTTTTTTTTGATAAGCATTTGAAAGCAGATGTTGATTTGCTTTAGATTCAAATAGATCATGTGCTGGGAGCTATTTTCATTCATGTTGGGAGTCCCACATCGCCTGCCTCAAATCCTGGGGTGCGGTTTATATATCTGTTAGGCAACTCCACTTAACACCAATTAATTTTAGGTTAGAATCTAACATGGTATCAGAGCTAGAGTCCATCTTCCTGTGTATTGCTTGTTATGGCAATCTTCCCGTGTATCGGTTGTTCTGGCAGACTTCGGTGGAGGAGGGGTGTTGGGAGTCCCACATCGCCTGCCTCAAATCCTGGGGTGCGGTTTATGTATTTGTTAGGCAACTCCACTTAACATCAATTGGTTTGGAATCTAACAATTCATATGTATATGTATGTTTATGCACGTAGATGAACATGGGTTCATTATTTAATGTTTCAAGCAATTGTCTCTTGTTGAGCATTACCTTGAAGTAGATTTTTTTTTGTTCTAGATTCAGGTAGAATTGCTTCAAATATACTTTATTTTTCCAAAATTTATTTACAAAGTCATCTTTGTTGTGATTTTATTTGTGTTCATTAGACTATGCAGTTTTTCTGTTGAACGGAACCCTACCTTTTTAGCATGAATGATGTGCTTTTAATTTCCTTTTTACTTAAGCAACAAGCTTTACTTTTTGTTTTATTGTTCTGTATTATCCTATCCCTTATATTTATCTGATTTGCCATATTGGTGTCAGTATAACTGTTGTGACGTGCTTTTTTTGGCTTCACTCTTGAAACAGGGCCTGACTTTGGTTCCCCTCCATCCTTTATGAGGAAAAAACTCCTTTCCATATTGAGCGAGTCTGGCAAAACTTCCTCCTTGATTGATGATATATCGATAGTAAAACGATATGCCTCTGAGTTGTCAAATTCAATTCCAGTGACCTCTGATGATGATGCACTTGCGAAGACCAACAAGGAGGTAGATGTCGTGGATAGCTATTTGCAAATGTGTTCCTTTCTGATTGTAACTATTCTTTATGTCTTGTTTATGCCATTTTTGTTTCAGGTGAAGAATGAAAAGGTACATTTTATCTGGACTCAGTTTTCAGAGTTACACTCATACTTACAGAAACAAGCTGAAGATTCAGAGATCTTGAATAAAAGACTTGCAGAGATGATGGCATTACTTACATGTCAGAAGAATATTGCAAAAGGTAAAGGCTTCAAATTGAGTGCATCTGCTGAACTGAAAGAAATTCTGGTTCGCATGGATGCTAGAATCCATAATCTGTATATGTCATTACCCACTAATGCTATGTTGATAATTTGCACCGGTCATGGAGACACAGCAATCGTCCGTAGGTATGCATGCCTTTTTTATATCCGAGTATTCTTTCTATTTGTTTTTACTGGTATACAACTTTCACCTGACAATAATGTAGGAGCAAATTATAGTTTGGCCCTGGAATGATGTAATATTTCCCAATTGAATCCTCAAATATCTAATTTCCTCAACTGGGTATATGCAAGTTTCTGTTTTTGGATAAATGCAGAAGTTCCATCAACCCTAGTCAAATTTGACTGGAAGATTCGCTATGTAATTTCTTGATTCTCAAATGTGGATGGTGAATCCTGTGCCACGGTGGGGGTTGGTCCCATATCATCAGACGATGATTAGAAAACTAAATATCGGTTTACATGGGCCACAAAATGTCTCTTTTAGCATCTTGAATTGAGGCCCTTGAATTGACTTGATTTTGATTGCACTTAGCTTATTTGGCATAGGAGCAGACCCTTTAAGGCTTTAATAGCATCCTCTGGCCTAGGTGGCCTTTATTTAATTTTTGTAATCACTTGATGATCCGTGACCAAGTCAAACAATTTATTAGGGTTTCATGTGAGCTATCCACAATTCAATTCCAACCCCAATGTGATCCTGGTTGAGAAACATTACTGATTGAAACTTACTAGTTGAGGTAAATAGAAGGATTCATCTGAGGAACAGGGTATCTTTCAAGGCTTAAACATATCTGTCAATTCTAACATGTGATTCCATTTCTTTTGAATTTGAAAAATGTGTTCTAGAGTTGTCCAAGTCACATTTCTTCCCTCTTTTTGAGTTTGTATATTAGCATTGGTTATCTCTTGACTGTTAGCTAAATTAGTTTAGAATTAAAGATTCATGACAAAATTGTAAGTGGCCTAGTAGATTGACAAGAACAAGATTAGGTGTGTGAGCTTTATGTGGCAATATCTATGAACTTAGATTTCTCTTTTTTACTGATTTCAGCATTTTGATATTTTTCACTGTTGAGGATCATATTGAATTGACAATCAGAAAATTGCCTTTGCCCTTTTCTTTTGCTGTTGAAATTTAATTTAAAAATGATTACACAAGCTGAGGAAAGGGGGAGATTTAGAACGAACATAGTTGTGTAATACTTCCAGGTGCAGTGCAACGAACTTAAGTTTGGATTGGCCTGGAAATTTTACAATGCTATAGGGTTGTACTTTTTTAAACCAATGTTTATTTATTTTGAATAAAAATTGTTGGTTTTTTAACTGTTCTTTTTTCTATGAAGGCTGCGGAGAATGCTTAATGAGCAGAATGAAAGCAACTTTTGTCGAGAGAAGATTGTTGAAATCTTGGAAGAGGTTCAGGCTCGAGCTGAAGTAGCCCTATGTTTTGTAGGTGTAAAGCATTGAGTAAAGTTTTTTTTTTTGTTACAGAAGCATTGAATATTTATTAATAATACAAAATGAATTGAAATTATTCTTGATAGCCTGTGGTAGGTACCCACAATTTGATGGTAAACGTTGTAAAATGTAAATCTTGGAGTGGTCTATCGGCAAGGTTCTACATGTATGTTATAACCAAAAAAAAAAAAATAAATTAGTTTTTTGGACAAAAATATTCAAGAGCCCCAAATATTACCAATTATTGTGCTTCTTTTTAAATGTACATTATTTAGCTATTTCGCCTTTTCGTTCACATAATTTTCACAAATACAGGATTTATATTTATCTTCATGTACATATTCTTCCGTTCGGATATCAATAAATTTTAACCTTGTGGACAGTGGTTAAAGTATGAGGTTTGTGAGAATTAGCAATAGCGTTTGGCAAAAGAATGGAGCTAGAATAGCTGTGAAAGAGTATGTTAAAAGCAAAACCGTAACACATTAATCGCATAATATAACTGCATGTAATTTTACAATCCTTTAATTAGCAATGTCTCAAAATCAACAATAACATTTTTCACATCTTGAATTATGTATTTCTTATGAGTCTGACTATTCATGCAGCTAATTCAGCTTCATCGTTGTATTACTAAGAGCAATTCCAATGCTAGAGTTCTTAAGTTAATTTTTTTGGGTTCCCCAATGCAAAATCATATTTAGGAACTTCAACAAGATTTTACTCCAATGCTAAAGTTCTTAAATGAGTTCAAAACTTAGTTTTGTGGGTTTTACATTGGCCCCACGTCTTTATATTATTAATTTGGTTTTTTGTTTTTAACCTATAAAACTAATTTTTTTTAGTATTATTAATTTTGAAATAATAAATACGTAAAAAAATTGGAAAATATTAATAACAAAGCAATTTTATTTTATTTATGACACTAAATTAAAAATGATGAGGAATACATAACATTATCACTCAAAAGTTTAAAATTAATTGTTGTTATCCTCAAGTCTGAAACGTTCCCAAATATACTCCATCAGGTTTGCTTGAAGTTGCCGATGGTTTTGACTATCACGAAGTTGTGCTCTCCTTTGCAGGTATGTTTCAAAATCGGGATGGGGACCATTAGACACTTCAGCCGTTGATATGTCATTGTCTACATGATCATATTCAAAATGATCACCATATGTGTGTCATTCGTCTTCAACAATCATGTTATGCAATATGACACATGCATATATTGTATGATTGACTGTATTCATGTGTCAAGCACGCGCTGGACCACGTACAATCGCAAATCGAGATTGGAGCACTCCAAACACCCGCTCCACGTCCTTTTTTGTTGATTCTTGATGTTGGGCAAATAGTTTTTGTTAAGTCTAAGTTTTTGACATCTCTAATTTTGAAGAATCCAAATAAAGAATGATTTTAATTGAACCTTTTGAAATATGCTAATATGTGTATGAAGTGTGCAGATCATAAAGTAAAAGCATTTTGGCAAAACAACAAGTCTCAAGACGCGTCTGTGTTTTAACTAACACAATGTGTCTGAAGGAAGACTCAATATCTACAAGCTATGAAAATGCGTCTGACTCTACAAGTTGACAAGAAGTCTTTCACTCCACTTACATTCTAACGTCAAGAATATTCCATTGTATTTTCTTATCAAGAAAATCGATTTAAGAAGCGTAAAGCATCAATCCGTGTTTGAAATTCCTTTTGTTGCAAAAGGCAAAATAACCTTTACATGGTCGCAGACCCGTGTTGCACAAATAAGGAAAGTCGCACTGCCCAAGTCTAAAAAGTAACAGATACTGATTTGAATCAAGCTGCACTATGATAAAGCAATACCAACAAATACGTTCAACTTGTCTTGAAGCTCTCAAACGATCATAAACATTAAATGAAAGCTCAGAACAACTCTTTGGCATTAATGGATGAAGCACAAAAGCTTTACTCATCTGAAGAACTCTACTCAACGAATTTATTACTGATGAGTAAAAATAGAAGACTTTGAAGACCGTTGAAGACACACACCTGAACTTAATCACTCAAGCATTCAATACTCTCTTCACATTCCAAGCTCTCTCAATTCTTCTTTTTAGAATACTTCTCTGCTCAATCATTTATATTTATTGAGAAGTCATTACTGCAGTCATACCAACCAAAATACTTATTCACTCATTGAGTGTTATTCTGTTGACTTACAAAGTTGTAAATCGTGAAACGGCTGCTTCATTCAACTCTTACTATTTGTAGAACCTGAAGAGGCTTGCCTGAAGAATACTTGTTTGAGCCTGGAGAGGCTAGGTGTGCAAACAATACTTGTTAGTTGAGCCTGATGAGGCTAGGTGTGCAAACAATACTTGTCTGTAACCTGATCAGTTATAGTGTTAATACTTGGTGAAACCAAGGACTGGACGTAGCCCAAGGTTAGGGGTGAATCAGTATAAATATTTGTGTCAACTCTCTTTCCTTATCTATTTAAGTTTGCTTTATATTTATTGTGCTAACTGGGTTGAAAGTGCTAAGTTTTCATTTAACGTGCTTTATATCAGACGGATCCTTGTGTCCGATTCTTTAACGCGAGGAAACTTTCTCATTTGCGAAAAAGTTAACTAAAACACAATTCAACCCCCCTTCTCGCGTTTTAATCTGTTCATTTCAGTTAGTAACAGAGCTTAACTCTAGGTTGAGCACTTAACATTGTTGAGGAAAGATCCTGTTGAACAAAAACCATGATGGCTGGAGCTAGCACAAGCGGAAGCAACTCAGGGATGGAAAGAGCATCCATGACCAGACCTCCCTTCTTTGATGGAGAAAATTACATTTATTGGAAAGAAAGATTCCATTGGTTCATCATGTCCACAACTTTAGATCTATGAGAAATAATCATTGATGGTCCCTACACTCCAAAGAATGTTAAGAATACTGACAAACCTAAAGCTGAGTGGACTGTTGCATAAAAGTCCAAATGGGGGCTGAATCATAAAGCAAGGTATTCCTTGATGTGTGCCCTAAGTCAGGAAGAATTTGAAAAAGTCCATGCATGTGGATCTGCTAAAGAAATATGGGATACTCTGGAATTAACTCATGAAGGATCAACAAAGGTGAAAGAAACAAAGATAATATAATTGTATGAAAGTATGAGTTATTCACCTTGGAAGACGGAGAGAGCATTGCTCAAATGATAGTAAGACTTTAGACCATCACAAACAATATGAAATCCCTGGGAAAAATCTACACCAATGCTGAGAAATTGAGCAAAATTCTGAGAAGTCTGCCTAAACAATGGAGACATCTTGTTACAGCAATAACTCAAGCCAAAGATCTCTCAACTCTTCAAATGATTGATCTTCTTGGAACTCTACAAGTTCATGAGCAAGAGCTTAATGAAGATAGCTCAACAAATAAAGGAAAGTCCATTGCTCTAAAAGCTGAGAAGATTCCCTCAAAGGCTTAAAAGGTTGAGGAATCGGATTCTGAATCAGATGCATCCGAAGAAGATTCTAACAGTGATGATGAAATGTCACCGTTGACTAGAAAAATGAGGAAATTATGGAAAAAGAAGAATTTCAGAAAGGATCGATCACCTTTCAAGACGTTTAACAAAGAAAAATTCTTCAAAGAAAGCAACAGTTCAGATACGAGTCCTATAGTATGCTATGAATGCAAGAAACCAGGACACATTAAATCTGAATGTCCTCAGTTAAAGAAGCAACCCTTCAAAATGTTATACAAAAAGAAAAAGAAAGGGATGATGGCCACATGGGAAGATCTAGATGCCAGCTCATCAGAGGAAGATGCAGAAAGTGAAGAAGCAAATCTCTGTCTTATGGCAGTTGCTGATTCTGATTCTAAGGTAATTTCTGATTTTAAGGAATTGCAACATACCTATGATGAATTGATTGAAGAATCTAACCGTTTAACTAAGGCTTTTAGATCACTTAAGAGACAATATGTGAAACTCTTAAAAGAGCATGAACATAAGAGTCAAGAGTGTGAAAGTATGTCTCAGAAAAGCATTAGAAGGCTAAGACTGAGATCATAGTCGAGAAGCTAAAGTCTGAAGAGGTTGTCAAGCTTCAACAGAAGGTAGAAGAGCTCACCTCAGATTTGTTGGTTGTGGCTTCTAGATACTTAGGAAGGGGGGGGGGGGGGGGGGGGGGTTTAAATTGAGTATGTGTTATTTTGAAAACTTTTTCCCTTTTTGCAAAAACTGAAACTTTTCTCAACTTCTTGAAAATGTTTTGTCAACCAACTTAAACCAAAACAAGTTTTTGCTTAGTGAAAGATTCAATTTTTATTCTTTTACAAGAAAGAGAGAGATGAAAAGATTGATTCAGATATTATGCATTCACAGATTTACTCCTTAACAATTTGCCTAATCACACATTCATCAAATAAAAGCAATTAAAAGAGTTAAGGGATAGAGAGAAATGCATACCGAGATTTTATCCTGGTTCAGTTACCTTCTCTGGTAACCTACATCCAATCCCCACTTCACAATGAGTTTCGTCCACTAGAAATCAAAACAATGACAGGATTCTTTACAAGCTTCAACTCCCAGATTCCTTCTACCCAATTGAAAGATTTTCAATCAAAGCAATCTTGTAATTCCCAAGAGTCCCTTCTGCTATTGTCAAACCACCAAGAGTCCCTTCTACTCTTGATCTACACAGAGAGAACACCTTCTCTCTAATCTTCCTTTTGTAGTAAGAAAGGTTTTTGATTCAGATTCTAAGAAATCAAATATTACAAATTGAAGCTCCAACAGAAATGTCTCAAGTATTCTCAATGAAAGGCTCTCTCAATGCATTTTGTGTTTAATCTCAGTATTGAGTGGATTTTGTTGTTTAGAAAGTGTTTGCCCATGCCTTTATATAGTAGTATATCAAAATAGATCCGTTGGGCACATTTCAAAAGTCAGTTAAGATCAAAACAAACTTTCATTGAAAAATTTCAGTTATCAGTCAATCGATTGTCTAATCTATGTATTAATCAAAGATTCAATTTTTATAAATAAATACATCTATTGCCTAATCGAGTGGGTTCTTGAAAATTCTTGATTCTAACTGATACATAGATGTGTACATCGATTGTGTTCTTGAAAAACATAAGAGTTCTCAGCCCAGAAGTCTTTACATCGATTGGTAAATCGATTGCATAATGGGTTTCAAAATTCTTTGCCTCTGTTTGGGCTTATGCATCGATGTACTAATCGATTGTCCTATCACTTTTAAAAGACTTAACTTTTGTTCTGTGTTTACATCGATGTACCAATCGATTGGATGCATGTTTCCATAAGTGTTGGCTTCTGTTCAGCCTTATGCATCGATTGGTCAATCGATTGTAAGCTCTTTGCAAAAACTGTTAGCTTCTGTTAATCATTATACATCGATTGTGCAATCAATGTACTAAAGCTTGTTTTGCATTTGTATCAAGTCAGTCATAGTCAATCGATGTATACTTTGATGCATACTATTTATACATTGTTGTACACATTGGTTTTCATTAAAATTTAGTTAATTAACTGAAAGTACATCGATGTATACATAGATGTACAAAACTTTCAATTAATCGTTTTTCATTATAAGTTCATTTTACTTTATGAAAACCTTTTTAATTTGTTTTTATGAGAGCTATTTCAAAAAGAAAAACTTAAAATATTTCTTTACATTGATAATCTAATATTGCTTGAGATCCTTTGTGATTTTTCTTTGTAGTTCTTCATCTTCAAGCATTTCTTCATGATCCTTCTTTTGCTCCTTTGATCATTTGCATCCTTTTCCTTGCACTGATTATATCTTATACAAACATTCAAACTTGACGAGAAATTAGTGAATCAAAGTATAATTCAAGTTAGTTCAGTCATTAATCAAAACACACTAGGGTCGGTTTTCCACAAACTCCCCCTTTTTGTTTGATGACAAACTTTCCATACTTTATATGTTCAATCTAAAAGTAATGTTATAGGAGGTATATATCAGAGATTATAGTGCAGCAGTTTTCATTTTAACTCCCCCTGTCTAAGTGACAGTTTTTGAACATTTGGATCATGAACTAGAATTTGTTTATATAGTATGGATATAGTACGATACTCTTTTCCTTCTCCCCCTTTGTCATTATCAAAAAGAGATTATGAGGGATGTAAGATACATTTTTATAAGGTACATACTAAGAGATATTCATTGAGAAACAAAACAATCATTCATTCATATATTTGTTGCAAGTGAGAGAGTACAAAATATGTTAAAAAAAAACCCAGCAATAATAGCAAATCAGATATTCATTCATTACAGTCATGCATTCAAAAGAAATCACACAAGCACTAAGAGACCCTAAAGACTAAGCATATTCATTATTTATTGGCTCTTCATTGTGTTGTGTAGTTGCTTGATCATTTGGAGTTTCTAGCTTGTCTAGCCACGTGCACAACATCCTCAGAAGTTGGAGTTTCTTCTGGAGGTGGAGGTGCAGTGATGGGGATGCCTAAGTGTGCATGAATGGTTGCCATCTGCCCTTCATGAGCATTAATCTTTAGACTCATGTAGTCCAAAGTTCTCATGATCGTCAGGTTTTGTTTATTTTGCCTATGCTCAAACACTTGAAACATTGTTATCAGCCTATCCATTTTGGAATTTATTTCAGCATTGTCCATTGCAGCTCTTGGTTCGTCTCCAGCTAATCTTACCCATTCACCATCAGAATTCTTGGCCAACTTCATCTTGCTTATAGTGCCCTCACCAAACTTGTGAGTCACTTGCCTTGCTTGGAACCTTTCCTCATGTTCCATTGAGACTTCAAAGTGCTCAAGCAATTTGACAACTAGGCCAGGGTAAGGTAATGTAGCTCCACTAATTATGCAGTCTACCATGTGTCTCACAATGATATAGCTCCAGTTGAGCTGTTTCTTTTCAATCATAGCCCAAAGCATCAAAATATGATTGTTCTGAACCACCGCATGGTTTCCTGATCTTGGAAGCAAGATCCTTCTTAGCACATATTGAAGCAGCCTGTGTTGAATGTGCATTGAGCTAATGTTGATCAATCTTCCTTCAGGTGCATTTTCAACCAAGAGGACCTTCTTAGTCCCTTCCTTATCATAAGCTTTTAACCAAGCACTGTCAGGAGCTATTCCAGCCATATTAATTCCCAAGTAATCTAATCCAGTAAACTGAGAAAATTCTTCAAAAGTCATCTCAATTCTTTTGTTTTTGACTTCAGCAGAAAAGCCAACATTGTCCATTTCCAAGGTGCACTAAATTGCCTTAATTAGGGTTGGATAAATATCACTTTTGATTTGCAGAAATTCTCTTAACCTTTAGTGTTCAAGAATTTTGTGAAATGTGAATCCATTTTTCTCAAAGTAATTGAAATCAACATTCCTAACCTCATGTGTATCTCTATGCTTAAAATCTTTCTTATAAAGCATGATATACTCTTCATCAGAGAAATACCTTAAAAAGAGTTCTATCTCAACATTGAGATCCTCATCCTCTTCTTCTTCTTCTTCTTCTTCTTCTTCTTCTTCTTCTTCTTCTTCTTCTTCTTCTTCTTCTTCTTCTTCCTCTGTTCTCTTCCTCTTTTTCTGTTCTTTCTTTTTAGGCGCTTCCTTAGTCACCTTCTTATTGACTTCCTTCTTCTTTGGTGTAGGCCTTGAGGTCTCACCAACCTTTTCCTTTCCTTTATAATTTTTATTCTTGACAGGTTCTTTGAGTTGTTGCTTTCCTTTCCTCTAAGAGGTTTGGGTTTTCTCCATTTCCTTCCTCTTAGGGCATGAAGGTGTGGCTATGGGGGAAAGTTGTTTACGTGTGGAGGAATGAGTTGAAGATGATGATGTAGAGTTGGATTGGACTGGAGTAATGGGTGCGGTTTGCTTCACACGAGCCATTTTAGCAATTTTTGAGCTCTGCTAGGGTTTTGGGTGCTAAAGATTTGATTTGGAAATGTGAAAAATTTGGAGGCAAAGCTGGGTATTATAGAATCAGATCAATCAATTGATGTATCAATCGATTAATTAGTAGTTTTTAGTTTGTTCAACACTTCAGTCAATCAATGTATGAAGTATCAGGATTGATTTTTGAACTATGTTAATCGATGTATCAATCGGTGTATAGCATTAGTCAGAGAGTACCAAGTTCTAAAACTTGAACCCAATCGATGTATAAATCGATGTATAAGCTATGTCAGAGAGTTCATTAATAGCAATATACACTCAATCAATGTAGGAATCGATGTATAGGGCAAGTGGGTGAGTCCCAAGTTCTGGAAACTTCACTTCAATCGATGTATATATAGGATTATCAATTTTAACCCAAGTACATCGATATATCAATCGATGTATATGCACTTTCAGAAAGTAGTGCTTATTGGATCAGTAGATCAATCGATGTACAAATCGATTTATAGCAGATCAGATTTGGATTTTTAGATTTTCATAGCAGGTAAATCGATGTTGGAATCGATGTATAAGGACTTCCCGAGAGGCTTGTTTTCTAATTTTGTCTAACAATTGATGTGTCAATCGATGTATATATGTTAATCAGATTTTTAGATTTATACATGGATTGCATAATCTGTGTACTAGCTTTAAAGTTATGTTTTTGGCTTTACCTAATCGATTGGCTAATCGATGCATTGAGACCAAATATCAAACATTCATGCATTCAACCATACAAAACATCAAGCATAGGATGGATCAATTATTCCCAGTTCTCTTCTTATATAATAGAAGCTTTCTTTAGCTAATGGTTTAGTGAAAATATCAACTAATTGGTTAGATGTATCAACATATTCAATAACTATATCTCCACTTTGAATATGATCCCTTATAAAATGATGTCTTATTTCAATATGTTTGGTTCTAGAATGCATTATAAGACTCTTAGTTAGATTTATAGCACTAGTGTTGTCACATTTAATTGGCACTTTCTCTAAGAGAACACCATAGTCAATGAGTTGTTGTTTCATCCAAAGGATTTGTGCACAACAACTTCCTGCTGCAACATATTCTGCTTCAGCAGTTGACAAAGCCACACTTGTTTGTTTCTTACTAAACCAGGAAACTAGTGAGTTCCCAAGTAAGTGACAGGTTCCACTAGTACTCTTCCTATCGAACTTGCATCCAGTAAAGTCAGAGTCAAAGTATCCTATTAGATTACAAGTTGATCCCTTGGCATACCTTAAACCTATTAGATTACAAGTTGATCCCTTGGCATACCATAAACCCATATCTTTAGTTCCTAGAAAATATTTCATGATTCTCTTTACAGCTGTTAAATGAGATTCCTTAGGGTTTGATTGATATCTTGTACACATGCAAACACTAAACATTATATCAGGCCTACTAGCTGTAAGATAAAGCAATGAGCCAATCATACCTCTGTATTTGGATATGTCTACAGTTTTACCTTTGTCATCCTTATCCAAGTAACATGATGGACTCATTGGAGTTGCCGTTTCCTTTGCATTCTCCATGCCAAACTTCTTCAGTAGTTCCTTGCAATACTTTTCTTGGTTTATGAAGGTTCCATCATCACATTGTTTAATTTGAAGTCCCAAGAAGAAAGTGAGTTCTCCCATCATGGACATCTCAAATTCATTTTGCATCAACTTGGACAATTCCTTACACAGTGAATCATTAGTAGCACCAAATATAATATCATCAACATATATTTGTACAAGCAGTATATTTTGACCTTTTCTTTTTCTGAAAAGTGTTGTGTCAACCTTACCTCTAGTAAAACCTTTTTGTAATAAAAAGTTACTCAATCTTTCATACCAAGCTCTTGGAGCTTGTTTAAGTCCATATAGGGCTTTGGTAAGTTTATAAACATGATTGGGCAATTCATTCATTTCAAAACCAGGAGGTTGATCAACATATACTTCTTCTTGTATAAAACCATTTAGGAATGCACTTTTAACATCCATTTGATATAAATTGAAAATACATGCAAATGCTAGCAACATTCTAATAGCTTCTAATCTAGCGACAGGTGCATATGTCTCATCATAATCTATTCCCTCTTCTTGATTATAGACTTTGGCTTCTAATCTAGCCTTATTCCTTACTATGATTCCATTTTCATCAAGTTTGTTCCTAAAGACCCATTTTGTACCAATTATTTGTTTATCCTTGGGTTTTGGAACAAGTTCCCAAACTTTGTTTCTTTCAATTTGATTTAGTTCTTCTTGCATTGCCATGATCTAGTTTTCATCAACTATTGTATAATCTATTGTTTTTGGTTCAATTTGAGAAACAAAGGCCATGTTATTACATGCATTTCTTAAAGAGTGTCTAGTAGTTACCCCTTTGGATATTTCACTAATAATATTGTCTACAGGGTGATTCTTTGCAATTCTCCACTCCTTAGGTAGTTCATCATTTTGTTCCTCTTCTGGATTTTCTATAGCTCCTTCTACTTTTGCATTGTCTTGCTTTTCTTCAAGTTGAGTTTCTTAAGATGTTTCTGCAGCATCATCACAAATATCCTTTCCCAACCTTTTGGGGTTAGGTTCATCAAATGTAACACGTACAGATTCTTCTATAGTTTGAGTTCTTCTATTGTAAACTCTATAAGCTTTACTAGATAAAGAGTAGCCTATGAAAATTCCTTCATCATCTTTAGGATCAAATTTACCTAGATTATCTTTGCCATTGTTCAGCACAAAACGCTTACAACCAAAAACATGAAAATGAGAGATATTTGGTTTTCTTCCTTTGTATAACTCATAAGGAGTTTTCTTTAAGATTGGTCTAATTAAGACTCTATTTAGTACATAACAAGCTTTACTTACAGCATCTGCCCAAAAGTATTTTGGCACATTTGAGACATTTAACATGGTCCTAGCAATCTCTTCTAGAGATCTATTCTTTCTTTCAACTACTCCATTTTGTTGTGGAGTTCTAGGTGCTGAAAAATTATGTTGTATACCATGTTCATCACACCAATGATCAAATTCTTCATTTTGGAATTCACCTCCATGATCACTCCTTATAGATACAATTTTCATTTCTTTCTCATTTTTTACAAGTTTGGCCAATTTCTTAAAAGTAGAAAAAGCATCATTTTTGTGTGCTAGGAACAATGTCCAGGTATATCTAGAGAAATCATCCACAATCACTAGAGCATAAAGATTTCCTCCAAAACTCTTTGTTCTTGAGGGACCAAAAAGATCCATATGCAACAGTTGTAAAGGTCTACTAATTGAAACAATGTTTTTAGCTTTAAAAGAAGTTCTCACTTGTTTCCCTTTTTTAGAAGCATCACATAAACCATCTTTCACAAACTTCTTTTTAGGTAAACCAATTACAAGTTCTTTGGAAATAAATTTTTTCAAGTGATCCATATGAATATGAGCTATTATCCTATGCCATAATTTTCTTCTTCTTTTGAAATTAAGCAACATGCATCATTAGAAGATAAATTGTCTATATCTAGCATATAGATATTGTTTACTCTATTTCCAATCAACTTCATATTCTTATCATGTCTAGATTCAATCATACACACATTTGAGTTAAAGTCTACCTTATACCCTTTATCACAAAGTTGACTTATGCTTAGAAGATTGTGCTTGAGTCCTTCAACATAGAGAACTCCTTCAATTTAAGTTGTTGGACCCTTTCCAATAGTGCCAACACCAAGTATTCTTCCTTTGTTGTTGCCACCATATGTTACATTTCCTCCTTGTTTTGAATTAAAGGAAGTGAATCTTGTGATGTGTCCAGTCATGTGTTTGGAACAACCACTATCTAAATACCAACTTGAGCTTTTAGCCTTCAATTACACCTACAAAATAGATTTTTAACCATTTGTCTTAGGTACCCAAATTTTGTTGGGTCCTTTGGTGTTAGTCATGACATAAGTTCCCTTAGGAACCCAAATTTGTTTGATACTTATCCTTGAAGGATTACTAAAGTAGCATTTAGAAGCAGTGTGTCCTTTTCTTGCACAATAGAAACATTCGACAAAACGACTAGTAGATGACTTAGGTGCAACAAAGAGTTTCTTAAAACCTTTTTCATGCATTGCTGGTTGGTAACCTATTCCAGCTTTATCATATACTCCTTTTTGTTGTCCTAATATGGCATTTAAGTTATCTCTTCCCATTGTGAATTTGGAGAGAGTACTTTTCAGTTTCTCTACCTCTCTTTCCAGAATATTGCATTTGGAGCATGTAGAACTAGATGCATTTAGCCTACTGTTTTTAGCTTCTAGTTCTTTGTTCGTAATTTGAAGAGTTGCATATTCACTATATTTTTTAGCAATGACTTTCCTATATGACATTAATTGTTTAGCAATTTTCAGATATTCACTATGCAATTCATCAAAAGCATCTTGAATTTCATCATAAATAGGGGGAAGATCATTTACCTCATCTTCATTTTCATTGTTACTTTGTTGACTAGTCATAAGGCAGAGATTTGCCTCTTCTTCCTCAGATTCTTTAGAGGAATCCATGTCATTTTCCTCCCATGCTATGTATGCTCTCCTTGGATTTTTGTTCTTCTTATCTTTGGACTCATAGCTCTCATGTTTGTCCTTCTTTTGAAGCTTTGGACATTTATTCTTGTAGTGTCCTGGTTTGCCACATTCATAGCATTTTAAATTTGTATTTGAACTTTCACCTTTTGAGAAATTCTTTTTGGAAAAGAATTTTGAGGGCTTTTTGTTGAAGGTTTTCTTCTTCTTGAGAAACCTTTTGAATTTTATGACCATCAGTCCCATGTCTTCTTCCGAGTCTTCATCTTCTTCAACTTCACCACTGTCAAGAACTTCTTTCGAGATTTGTGCTTTTAGTGATAAGCCTTTCTTCTTTTTATCCTTCTCTTCATGATCATTAAGCCTATGAAGCTCCATCTCATGTTCTTTAAGCTTTCCAAACAGTGTAGCAATGTTCATGGTTTCTAAGTCTCTTGATTCAATTATAGCAGTGATTTTTGGTTGCCATTCTCTTGTCAAACACCTCATAACTTTTTTGATTTGTTGTTCATCTGAAATACTCTTTCCAAGTCCATTTAGTTGATTCACAATATGGGTGAATCTCCTTTGCATATCATTGATATCTTCATCTTTCTTCATGTGAAAGAGTTCATATTCATGCATGAGTGAGTTCATTCTCGCTCTCTTCACATCACTTGTTCCTTCATGAGTAATTTGCAGCATATCCCACATTTGATTTGCTATCTTACAATTTGATACCCCGAACAATTCATCATAACTCAAAGCAGCAATTATAATATTTTTAGCTTTAGCATTATAACCTACTCTTTTCTTGTCATCATCATCCCACTCAGCTCTAGGCTTATTTGTCTTGGCGCCATTTGCATCAAGAACAAAAGGGATGAATGGACCATTCTCAACAACATCTAATACATCAACACCACTTGCCTCAAGGAATATTAACATCCTCTCTTTCCAATACATGTAGGCAGTGCTATTGAATGCAGGGGGTCTTGCTAAAGAAGCCCCTTCTCCCAAGATGTCATTTGAAGCCATCCTCTTAAGCTATTAAGCTCTACACAAGAGTGAAAGCCCTAATGCCACTTGTTGGTTGTGGCTTCTAGATACTCAAGAAGGGGGGATTGAATTGAGTATGTGTTCTTTTAAAATTTTTTCCCCTTTTTGCAAAAACTGAAACTTTTCTCAACTGCTTGAAAATGTTTTTGTCAACCAACTTAAACTAAAATAAGTTTTTGCTTAGTGAAAGATTCCATTTTTATTCTTTTACAAGAAAGAGAGAGATGAAAATATTGATTCAGATATTATGCATTCACAGATTTACTCCTTAATAACTTGCCTAATCACACATTCATCAAATAAAAGCAATTAAAAGAGTTAAGGGATAAAGAGAAATGCAAACCGAGATTTTATCCTGGTTCAGCTACCTCCTCTGGTAACCTACATCCAGTCCCAACTTCACAGTGAGTTTCGTCCATTAGAAATCAAAACAATTACAGTATTCTTTACAAGCTTCAACTCGCAGGTTCCTTCTACCCAATTGAAAGCTTTTCAGTCAAAGCAATCTTGTAATTCCCAAGAGTCGCTTCTACTCTTGTCAAACCATCAAGAGTCCCTTCTACTATTGATCTACACAGAGAGAACACCTTCTCTCTAATCTTCCTTTTGCAGTAAGAAAGGTTTTTGATTCAGATTCTAAGAAATCAAATATTACAAATTGAAGCTCTAATAGAAATGTCTCAAGTATTCTCAACGAAAAGTTCTCTCAATGAATTTCGTGTTTAATCTCAGTATTGAGTGGATTTTGTTGTTTAGAAAGTGTTTGCCCATGCCTTTATATAGTAGTATATCAAAATAGATTCATTGGGCACACTTCAAAAGTCAGTTAAGATCAAAACAAACTTTCATTGAAAAATTTCAGTTATCAGTCAATCGATTGTCTAATCTATGTATTAATCAAAGATTCAATTTTTATAACTGAATACATTGATTTCCTAATCGATTGGGTTCTTGAAAATTCTTGATTCTAAATGATACATAGATGTGTACATCGATTGTGTTCTTGAAAAACATAAGAGTTCTCAACCCAAAAGTCTTTACATCGATTGGTAAATCGATTGCATAATGGGTTTGAAAAGTCTTTGCCTCTGTTTGGGCTTATGCATCGATGTACTAATCGATTGTTCTATCACTTTTAAAAGACTTAACTTCTATTTCGTGTTTACATCATTGTACCAATCGATTGGATGCATGTTTCCATAAGTGTTGGCTTATGTTCAGCCTTATGCATTGATTGGTCAATCGATTGTAAGCTCTTTGCAAAAAGTGTTAGCTTCTGTTAATCATTATACATCGATTGTGCAATCGATGTACTGAAGCTTGTTTTGCATTTGTATCAAGTCAGTCACAATCAATCGATGTATACATTGATGTATACTATTTATACATTGATGTACACATTTGTTTTCATTAAAAGTTAGTTAATTAACTGAAAGTACATCGATGTACACATAGATGTACAGAACTTTCAATTAATCCGTTTTTATTCTAAGTTCACTTTACTTTATGAAAACCTTTTTAATTTGTTTTTATGAGAGGTATTTCAAAAAGAAAAACTTAAAATATTTCTTCACATTGATAATTTAATATTGCTTGAGATCCTTTGTGATTCTTCTTTGTAGTTCTTCATCTTCAAGCATTTCTTCATGATCCTTCTTTTGCTCCTTTGATCCTTTGCATCCTTTTCCTTGAACTGATTATATCTTATACAAACATTAAAACTTGGCAAGAAATTAGTGAATCAAAGTGTAATTCAAGTTATTTTAGTCATTAATCAAAACACACTAGGGTCATTTTTCCACAAGATTTTACTCGTTTTGTCAATGGCAGAGATAATTTGGCTAAGCTTTTAGGAAGTCAGAAACCTTCTCTTGATAAAACTGGCATAAGATTATTGACCAGACGCATCATAAAGTATCTAACAAAATCTCAGGACAAAAGCCTAAATCACTTTATGATAAGGTCAATTCATATTCTAACAAGGTGTATCCACACAAGAAAGAAGTTGTCACAAACTTCAAGAACTAACCAGAAAGGACCCAAGAAAATATGTGTACCTAAAGCTTTGATTATTCCTGTTGCAGATATCCTTAATAGGACAAAAGCACACCTATCATGGTACTTGGACAGTGGCTACTCACGACACATGAAAGGAGAAAAGTCTATGTTCCTAGACCTCCAACCTAAAGAAGGAGGACATGTCACATTCGATGGGAACCGGAAAGGAAATGTTATCGGGATAACTAAAATTGGTGGGAGATCACATTTACCATCTATCTCTAATGTTCTTTTAGTTGAAGGATTAAGACATAGTGTGCTTAGAATAAATCAATCATGTGATAATGGATACTCTGTTTCCTTCACTAAGAATGCATGTATAGTCAAAGACACAAATGGCAAAGTTCTCTTTTCAGCAAATAGGCAACAAAATCTTTATAAGATTGATCTAACTGAACTATCTGATCAAAGTGTAACCTGTTTTGTGTCAAGGGAAGATGAAAGATTGGTATGTCATAAGAAGCTTGGATATGCAAGTATGAAATTGATAACCAAGCTTCAGAAATATGGGCTTGTGAAAGGTCTACCTGATATTAGTTTCTAAAAGGACGTCCTATGCGATTCTTGTCAATGTGGAAAACAAATTAAGTCTAGCTTTAAACCCAAAAATCTAGTATCTTATTCTAGACCATTACAGTTGTTGCATATGGATCTGTTTGGTCCAGTAAGTGTTACTAGTAAGGCAGGAAAGAAATATGGTTTTGTCTTAGTTGATGACTATTCTATATATACATGGGTACTCTTCTTAACCCACAAGGATGAGTCTTTAAAGATGTTTTCCCTATTCTATAAGAAAGTGCAGAATGAGTAAGGATTCTACATCTCAGCAATCAAAAGTGACCACATGGGAGAGTTTGAAAATGAGCACTTCAATACATTCTGTGAAGAAAATAGAATTTCTCACAACTTCTCTGCTCCTAGAACTCCTCAGCAGAATGGAGTAGTAAAGAGAAAGAACATATCTCTACAAGAGATGGCACAAACTATGCTCAATGAAAGAAAACTCCCAAAGTACTTCTAGGCTGAGGCAGTAAATACTGCTTGTTATGTGTAGAACAAAATTTTTATACGACCATTCTCAAACAAAACTCCTTATGAATTGTGGAAAGGTATAAAACCCAACATCTCTTACTTTCATGCTTTTGGATGTTAATGTTTTATTCTAAATATAAGAGATCAATTTGGAAAGTTTGACTCTGTTAGAAAGCATATTTAACATGTGCTTAATATGTAAATAACAAGTGCTATGAGTTAGGTATTCGTTACTAATTAGTGATTTTATTTTATTCCTTTGTATTTATGATTGATTCTCTTGTACCCCAATATGTGATTATAAATAACATACATGTGTGGACATACAACACACAACATTCAGATATACTCATTCTTCACATGGTATCAGTAGTTTAGGTTCTTTTTTCATCTTCAGTGGTTCTCATTCTTGGGTGAATAGTACCCACAGCTACCGTGTGCTTCGTTTTCAGTGCCCCCGCCCCTCCTTACTCCAGTGTGCCACCAGAATCTGTCACCCTCCGGCGACCACGATGCAAGAAAATTGGGCCCAACTGCTGCAGCACGTGCCTCCAAGCACGGCTTCTCTCTGACGCGTGCGTCTCACGCACCGTCACCAGATCTGTGTTTTCTCCGCCCTGCACCGTGACCCACTTTCCGGCGACCACTCTGCCACCTTCCCCTCACTCCGGCGACCCTTTCTAGCCTTTTTCCAACAACCTTTCTCATGGCCTCCACCGATTCCTCTTCCGACACAAGTGCTGCAGTGACATTTACAATTTTTGCTGCTGATTACAACGATTTTCTCCATTTCAAGGCAGCCCAATGACACATCTCACCTGTCGCCGCCGTTGCTCAGTCTAGTAATCCTGTAGCCTTTGTCTCTCAGTTCTCCTCTCTAGGACCTTGGATACTTGACTCCGGTACTTCCGATCATATGAATGGTAATAAATCCCTTTTCTCTAAACTGTCTTACTTGGATTCTTTTCCCAGTGTCACCTTGGTGGATGGCTCTCAAATAAAAGTTAAAGGGATTGGTCAAACACATCCCCTTCCTAACCTTTCCTCAGATTCCGTGCTTTATGTTCCTGATTGTCCTTTTAATCTAGTGCCAATTAGCAAACTCACTCGCACTCTTGATTACTCTGTTCCTTTTGTTAATAACTCTGTTCATGTCCAGGATCGGCGGACGAGACGGACTATTGGAGCGGGACATGAGTATAGAGGATTATATCAACTTTCACCGCCGGTTGCTTGTGTCTCCGCTGCTTCTCAAACCCTTGAACATCAAGGCTTGGGTCACCCTAGTCTTAATAAAATGCATCTCATGGTTCCAAGTTTTTCTACAGTTTCATTTTTTGAATGTCAGTCGTTCAGTTAGGAAAGCATACTCGTCATACTTATAGTCAGCGAGTCAATAAAAGTGCTACGTCACCTTTTGCTTTGGTTCATTCTGATATTTGGGGTCCTAGTCGTGTCTGCTCAACCTTAGGCTACTATTATTTTGTCACTTTCATAGATGATTTTTCCCAAAGCACTTGGTTATTTTTATGAAAAAACGTTTTGATGTTTTTAATATATTTCAAGGTTTCTGTGCTGAAGTTCAAAATCAATTTGGTTGTTCAATTAAAAGTTTGCGCACTGATAATTCTCGTGAATATTTGTCCTCCCAGTTTCAATCCTTTTTGACTATGCAGGGAATTATTCATCAAACATCATGTGCTCACACACCACAACAGAACGGTGTTGCCAAAAGAAAAAAATCGACACTTGGTTGAAACAGCTCGTACTCTTCTCCTCCACCATAATGTTCCTCTTCGCTTTTGGGGTGATACGCTTCTCGCAACTTGTTATCTTATACACCGCATGCCTTCCTCTGTCCTTCACAACCAGGTTCCCTATTCTCTCTTGTATCCACAATAAGAACTCTATCATGTTCCTCTACGTGTCTTTGGTTGCACCTATTTTGTCCAGGATCTCATTCTAGGTAAAGACAAACTCTCAGCCAAATCTCTCAAATGTATTTTTCTGGGTTACTCACATTTGCAAAAGGGCTATCGTTATTTTTGTCCACAACTTCAACGATATATTGTCTCTGCTGATGTCACCTTTTTTGAGACTATCCCATTCTTCTCCACCTCCACCGTCCTTGATGTAAACTTCACTAAGGACTTTCCGAATGTTCCACCAGTTGTTCCAGCACCTACTGTTGTTCCCACTCCACCTCCTTTGCGTACCAACCAGCAGCGGACATAGGTTTCAGCGGTGCCTCCTTCCAGTGATCCACCAGCCTCATCTCCTGCTCCAACCGCTCCTCCATCTACCCCTCCTGCACCTGAACTTCCTATTGCAGTACGGAAATGTATTCGGTCTTATTGCAATCCTAATCCTATCTATGCTTGTACTTTAAACTATGACCGTTTATCTCCTTCCTTTGTTTCTGCTTTGGATTCTGTGTCTATTCCTAAGTCAACAGGTGAAGCCATGGCTGATCCTAACCGGCGCAAGGCAATGTTAGAAGAGATGGCAGCGTTGCATTGCAATGGGACTTGGGAGATTTTTCCCTTGCCTCATGACAAGACTACCGTGGGCTGTCGTTGGGTCTATACAGTGAAGATTGGATCCGATGGTCATATTGATCGTTTCAAAGCTCGTTTGGTGGCTAAAGGATATACACAGATTTTTGGTCTAGATTACAGGGATACTTTTTCCCCTGTGGCAAAAATGACTTTTGTTCTTCTTTTTATAGCCATGGCTGCCATTCATCATTGGCCTCTTCACCAACTGGATATTAAAAATGATTTTCACGTGGCAAGTTACCGGAAGAAGTTTATATGGACCAGCCTCTAGGTTTTACTATTTCTGGTGACTCTCGACTTGTTTGTCGGCTTCGCCATTCTCTCTATGGATTGAAGAAGTCTACTCGTGCCTGATTTGGATGCTTTAGCTCTGTCTTAATACAGTTTGGCATGACCTGGTGTGAGGCTGACCACTCTATTTTCTCTATCCATTCTCCTTCTGCTCGGTGCATCTATCTTGTTGTGTATGTCGATGACATCATCATCACTGGTGATGACACAGATGGTATCCAGTGGCTCAAAGCTCACCTCTTCAAACAATTTCAGACAAAAGACTTGGGTCCTCTCAAATACTTTTTAGGGATTCAGGTTGCCCAGTCCACTTCATGAATTTCAAGTAACTAACGGAAGTATGCTTTGGATATTCTTACTGAGACCGGTATGCTTGATTGTCGTCCTATTGATACTCCCATTGATCCCAATGTCAAGCTTCTTCCGGGTTAGGGGGAGCCATTGAAAGACTTGGGAAGATATCTACGTCTTATGGGCAGACACAACTATCTCACAGCCACCAGACCTGATATCACCTTTGCAGTTAGTGTGGTAAGCCAGTTCCTGAATGCCCCTTGTGATAGCCATTGGGATACTGTCATGCGTATTCTTCTGTACATAAAAAATACACCAGGACGAGGACTATTATATGAAGATAAAGGCAATGCCAAAATCACTTGTTACTCTGATGCTGATTGGGCAGGATCACCATCTGATAGGAGGTCCACTTCTGGATATTGCGTTCTTATTGGAGGAAATATGATTTAATGGAGGAGCAAGAAGCAGAACATAGTCGCCAGATCTAGTGCGGAAGCTGAATATCGTGCTATGGCAGCAGCTGTGTGTGAGCTTACATGACTTAGGCAACTACTCCAACAGCTAAAATTGGGAGATATCCAAGATACAAAACTTATTTGTGACAATCAGGCTGCACTTCACATTACATAAAATCCGGTCTTCCATGAATGAACCAAACACATAGAAATAGATTGCCACTTTGTAAGAGAGAAGGTGCTTTCAGGGGAAATCACAACTGATTTTGTCAACTCTAGTGACCAGTCGGCTGACATGTTCACTAAGTCCCTCAGAGGCTCTCGTGTTAACTACATTTGTAACAAGCTTGGCTCATATGACATATATGCTCCAGCTTGAGGGGGAGTGTTAGAAAACATATTTAACATGTGCTTAATATGTAAATAACAAGTGCTAGGAATTAGGGATTCGTTACTAATTAGAGATTTGATTTTATTCCTTTGTATTTATGATTGATTCTCTTGTACCCTAATATGTGATTAAAAATAACATAAATGTGTGGACAAACTGTAACAGCCTGATTTTTAATTACACTGTTTAACCGGTTAAAATATAATTATTTATATTATAATCTTAGATCAAGGAAATGATGTTAAATAAAATAATATCATATTCATAATCTATCTTATGGTAGAAGGTAACGGTGAAAGTTTTGGTTGAAAATTCAGACGGAACCCAGTCTGCGTTTTCACAGACAGTAAGATTTTATTGAGCAGAAACCCTAATTTCAACTTGTGAACGAAAACATTAGGTTTTGTATTTTGTTATGGAGTATTTTCCAAGTTTCGAAAAAATTCGTTAGGAATGAAATTAATATTATTTTATTCGGGCGTAATCGTTAATAAAACCCATAAAACCGGGGAATAAGTTGGGTAAACGACGGAGTCGATTATGGAGTTGAGGTATTAGGAGAGATTAATGTAGCAGAGAGGACAAGGAGTCCGGCCTTAAATTTTAGTAATCGGGAATTTTCAAGTGAAAAAACCAAAATACCCCTAAGTTTAACTTAACTGACGTTGAGTTAAATTTTAACCATGGTTAAGGAACCAAGGTTAATTCTTGTGGACCAAAATCAGTCACACCCTTCATCAATTTTTGGCCACATGATTTTAAACATAGTTAGAAAAGTAACCCTAGTTAAGTTAATTATTAATCATAGTTAACTATTATATTATTTAATATCCACAAAACCCATTAATTTAAATTCTAAGAGCCAAACAAAGCCTAAGATATACCCTATAAATACCCCCCAAACCGCAGCCCCTCCCCTTTCACTCAGTTATTCTTCATTTTCATTCTAAGACTTTTCTTCACAAAAACCATAAAAACTCCATTGTTGTTCTTGAAGGAAACCTCCAAGCTTGATCATTTCTCTTTCATTTCTCTTCATTCCAAGGTGAGGAATCTCTTCCTAATCATTTTAGCTTCATTAATCATCCATCAATCTCCATGATCATCAACTAATTCATGGTTTTACATTCCTAGATCTAGAACTTCAAATAATTCTAGAAAATTGTAGAAAAATCCTTTTAATGTGAAACAAATTGCTATGATCTCTAAATGACTTCTACTATCATCATCTAAGAGCTTGAGATCAAAATCAATTTCCTTCCTATTTTTCTTAGCGAGGCCGAATCTAGGTGTTTTTGGGCAAATGAGATTTTGTTCAATCTTTAAAGTATGACACTTGATCTTAACTCCTTAAAACCGTTAGTTGTTATATCTAGAAGCTTGAAATCAAAATAATTTCCTAACCCTATTTTCATAGTTAGGACCGAAACCCTCTTTGAATGTGGGTATGATGTTTTTGTTCAATTTATAATTAATGATGCTTGTGCTTGCTTCTAATATGCCTTGTGATCTTAATTCCAAGAGTTTGAACTCAAAAGAATTTCCTAGCCTATTTTCACTCATGAGACCGAAACCATAACCAAAGTGGTTAGAGAATTTTATTTCATATTTTTGAATGGTAACAATTAACCTATGCTAGTTAATACTATATGTGTTGTTTTGGCTTCAACGACTCAAGAGGGGGAGTGAATTGAGTTTCCTTAAAATATTTCCCTCTTAAAAACTTTTTCACAAAACTTTAGTTTTCAGATTTGTGGCCTCAGGATCTTTTACAAAAACAGTGAAGGGCTTATATAAATCTTGAATAGAAGGTGATGAGGACAAGAAAGATTAATTCAGAATAGGTTCAGGTTCAAAACTCAATAATAACAAAATACAGAAACTGATTAAGCCTTTAAAGATTAAGAACAAGTTATGCAAGTTTCAGATACAAGCATTAACAATCAAGAAAAAAACTTGCAGGTTTTAGTTTCAGTATTAGCAATCAAGAATGGTTTTGATCAACTCAGTTTTGAACACAGATAACACAGACTTGATTATAATCAGACTCAGGTTTCAATACAGTTTATACAGATCAAGAACAGAAATTATATTGAACTTTAAACATCAAAATCACAAGTTCTTGATCATAAACAGAAAGTAAAAGAGTTTGAATTTAGAGATACCACACAACCAGATTTATCTTGGTTCAGTCACCTCTACTGTGACCTACATCCAGTCCCCACTCCACCTGTGGGTTTTCACACACTAACACAACAAACTTTATCCAGGTAGCTTGAAAAACCTTTACACCACAGAGCACTCCTTCACCTCGAGATACCACACACTTGTGAAGAGCCTCAATGTTCTTTCTTAGGGATACCTCACCCTAATCACTCAGAAAGACTCCCTCTCTCTTTACAATCAAATAAAACGAAAAATTGATTCCTAACTCTCAATAGTCAGATAAACAAATTGAAGCACTTATGAGAATGAAACACTCTTTTCACAATATGCTCAAGAAAGATGATTAATTATTTTCACAATTGATCTCTCAAGTTTCTGATATGTGATCTGTTGTTATGATTGATATCGAAAATGTTCCTTTGATCCCTCTTTATATAGAAAACAAGTTATAGTCGTTGGGATCAATTAAAATAGATTTGGATCTGATAACAGAATCTATTTTCTTGATTCTTGTTCTTGAAATAAGATTCTACATCGGTTCTTATAGCATTCATGTCCATCTTGAAAATAAGCACGTCCATCTAGAAAATAAGATTTTACATTGGATGAGCTAGTAGACGAGCTCCATATGCCACGTCATTGGACGGATACTGCTTTAACTGGTTGAAAGTAACCTAGTAGACGAGCTCCATATTCCACGTCATTGGACGATCACTTGTATCACTTTAGTGGATGAGCACTTCTGTCACTTTAGTGGATGAACGCTTGTATCACTTTAGTGGACGAACACTTCTGTCACTTTAGTGGATGAGCGCTTCTGTCACTTGTGTTGGACGAGCGCTTCTGTCACTTGTGTTGGACGAGCGCTTCTTATTTCCAAAAATCATTTTCATTAACAAAAACTTATTCCTTTTAAGGCAGGTTATGAAATTTGATTTTCTTCATCCATCTTTTTAGTTGAGCTATTTTGTGACTAAGAGATTTCTTTCTCTTACAAATCATCTAAGACTTAAATGTAAAATTCTCCTTTAAGCTTGGTCTTGATGATCCTTTGATCTTTGACTTTGCTCTTTTGATTTCTACATGCAGCTCCTTGATTCCTTCAAGTTCTTCCTTGAATATTTTTCTTGAATTTGCTTAATGAACTTCACTGCTTGATACCTGTCTTTGAATTTGACACTAAAACACTTGTACACACATTAAATTGTATTTGTCATATATCAAAATCTCTAAGTCATTGAGTCTTACAAACTCCCCCTTTTTGATTATGACAAATATTTTAACAAATTATAAGATCAGAGTATAAGTGTAGTAGACGCTAAGTCTTTTTGACAGATTTATATCATGGTATTAGAGAAGAAGTATATCAGAGCAAAAAAATATTATCAGAGCAGAAAAGAAACATTCAAAGCAATAGAGAAGGCGAGCATTTAAACATTCAAACATAGCATATAAAATTTGTTCATGATAGAGGGATAGGTGCAGGGATAAAAAAAAACGCGTCCATCTAAAATTGTTCCTTTTGAAAGCCAGCGCGTCTATCTAAAATTGTTCCTTTTTGATTTTCTTTTGTTTCTTTAGAGATTAGATATAGGATTGATCAATTATGCCCAATTCTCTTCTAATGAAAAAGAAGCTTTCCTTGTTCAAGGGCTTGGTAAAAATATCAGCAAGTTGTTTAGTTGTATCAACATATTCAATCTCAATTTCTCTACTTTGAATAAAAATTCTTATGGTAGGGATCATGTTCAAAGTTAATTGTTGCATAGAAAGCAAAACAAATCATTTAAGACTTCATCAATTTTCTTAGATTCAATTTGTGAAACAAAAGCCATATGATTTTTCCAAGATAGATCAAATAACTTTGATAGAACAATGTAGACATACTATACAATGATATATAAGTCAACACAGAAAGATTCACAATCACACATTAATAATGATAATTAGAAAACATATTCAATCAATATTCTTTCTTTATTGTTACCCATTTTGTGTTTGGAGAAGGCTCTATGTCATGTTTCCAATTTTTACTCTTGACCTTCCACCACACCTACAAAACAGAATTTCATGTTTGTGCTATAGGTACCCAAATCTGTTTGGGTCCTTCATGGTTAGAGTATGATAAAGTTCCTTTTGGAACCCATATTTGCCTTATCTGCAATGAATAATTATTTCTCCAATTCTAGAAAGCACCTTTTCTATTGCAATAATGACATCTAGCATATTGTGATGCATTAGCATAATGAGAAACATGAAATTTTCTAAAGGTTTTTGCCTTTCTCTCAATTTTGTACACTAAATCAACTTGTTTTTTCATTTCTTTTTGTTGTCCAAGTAATGCATTCAAGTTGTCTTTATCACTAGTAATTCTAGATAGATCACCATTCAAATGATTTATATGTTTCTCCACCTTAGGACAATTATCACATATAGGTGGTTCCAAAACAGTAGCCAATCTTTCTTTTACAGCACAATTTTCTGTTTTTAATTCATCTAGCTCTTTGCTTAAAACAAAATTTTTCTCTTATAGGCATGTGATGGTTTTCTTAGACTTAATTAGCAATCTAGGAAGTCTAATGGATTCTTTATGAAGTTCTTCAAAAGTATTTTGTAATTCATCATAAGAAGGTTGATAATTGGAAATTACTTCACTTTCTGAATCACTATGGTTGTTGGCCATCAAACACATGTTTGCCTCCTCGGATTTAGATTCTTCAGTGATTTCTAGATCATTATCATCCCAAGCAATGTAGGCCTTTCTTGGCTTTTTCCACTTCTTGTCCTTTGAGTCAAATTTTTCAGTTTTGTCCTTCTTTAGCAGCTTTGGACAGTCAAGCTTTATGTGGCCAATATTTCCACATTCATAGCATGTGATGTTGTTGGAAGAGTTGTCACCTTTACTGAAATTTCTCTTTTGAAAAGTGGATGGCTTTCTTTTGAAGTTGCCTTTCTTCTTTAGGAACTTTTTGAATTTTCTAACTAGCATTCCCATCTCTTCTTCAGATTCCGCCTCTTGTGCTGAATCATCACCATCACTGTCTTCTACTTCTCTGACTTGTGATTTCAGAGCCAATCCCTTTTTCTTTTTGTCAGTTTCTTCATTCTCATTCAGTCTGTTCAACTCCATTTCATGTTCTTCCAGTTTTCCAAACAATGTGGCAATGGTCATTGATGAGAGGTCTCTAGATTCTGAGATTGCAGTGACTTTAGGTTGCCATTGTCTACTCAAGCATCTCATTAGTTTGTTAACTTGATATTCATTGGAGATTGTCTTTCGAAGTGCAGCCAATTGATTTACAATGTGTGTGAATCTCTTTTGCATAACCTCCATTGGTTCTCCTCGATTCATGCGAAATAACTCATATTCATTTTTCAATGTGTTCATTCTTGCTCTTTTCACATCTGTGGTTCCTTCATTAGTCACTTGCAATGTATTTGATAGTGTGATTTCTCATCATATTTCGTGTACATTTTTGCATGCATTTTCATATAGTTTAGGCATGATTAGTTTGATTTTTATTAGTTTTTATCTTGGAACGGGTAAGGTGGTTGTGTGGTGTTGTTTCGCAGGAATTAATGATTAAATGCTCAGAATTAGCCATGATAGAGCTTGGATGAAATAGAGCTTGAAAAGTGAAGAAAATGAGCCAAGAAGAGCCCATCACGGCCTGGCCGTGATGACCATCACGGTTATGATCAAGAAAACTGAGAAGATTGAAGGCAAAAGTCAGAAGCTGTCACGGCCTAGACGTGATGCCCACCACGGCCGTGACAGGCCAGGCAGAAGCGATCACGGCCTAGCCGTGATGAGGCTCACGGCTGTGATGCTCCAAATTTGAAAGCGCGCCCACTCCAGAACGCGTCACGGCCTGGCCGTGATGGCCATCACGACCGTGACACGCACCTGATCTATAAATATGAGCGCAACAGACAGAAACAAAAGGCTGGGAACCCTAGTAGAGACCAGAAACACACAGAAAAACAGGGACTTTTATCAAGACTTTGGAGGCTGCGGCAGAGGAGGACTGGAACCCTAGAATCAAAGGAGGCCGACAGCTGGGACAAGCTTCCAATGGAGTTTCTTCTTTCCCTTCTTCTTTCCTTTGTCCCTACTATTTTAGTTTTGGCTTTCTCTATGAGTAGCTAAATCCCTGTTGTTGGGATTAGATGTAACCAAACTGAATATAATGTATTTGCCATGATTGATTAATCTGTGTTCATGCCTTCATATTAGTGTTTAATTCCTACACTTAATGCCTTTTGTGGTTTGATCACCCATAAACTGATTTTAAGATTTGATTTGCAATGGGGACGTTCTTATCATCTCTTGATCTGGAATTAATCACAAAGTAAACCTTGCATCTAGGAATGGAGTTTGGTTTATTAGTAATCGCGTAATCCTTAATCCTAATGCAAATTCATTAATCTAGGCCACCTAAGGAATTAGGGTCTATTAGTGGATTTAGGCTCTTGCTATCTGAGGAATCAGGGCTTGAGTAATTTCGTGGGTTGATTTTAATATTGGAGGCACGAATGGGAGGTATCTAGTCTTGGTATTGCATGAGGCTAAGGTTTGGTGAAATTTAATCCCAACACCTCTTTCTGCACTCCAAATATTTGTTAAATGTTCCCAAAAATACAAAAAACATTTTATTGCTTTTATTTTCCTGTTTTGATTTCTCTTGATTCATATTTTAGTCTAGATAGTTGCTAAACTTGTGAATTGGTAATTGGCAACCGATCCCTATGGATACGATAACCGGTCTCACCACCGTATTACTTGTACGACTAGGTATACTTGCCTATATTTTAGTCCAACAGTATCCCACATCTCCTTTGCTGATTTGCAATTTGAAACCTTGAAAACCTCATCACGGCTTAAAGCAGATGTTATAATATTCTTAGCACGTGCATTATATTGAACTCTTTTCTTATCAGCCTCATTCCATTCAGTTTTAGGCTTATTTCTTGGAGCACCATTAGCATCTACAGTAGAGGGGACAAATGGTCCATTTTTTACTGCATCCCATATGTCAACACCTGCTGCCTCAAGAAAGATTACAATTCTTTCCTTCCAATAGATATACTCAGATCCATTGAAGGCAGAAGGGCGTGCAAGTGAAGCCCCTTCATTCAAACAGTCATTGGAAGCCATACTCTTATAGCTGTTAAGCCAAACTTAAGAGTTTAGCTCTGATGCCAATTGTTGTTTTGGCTTCAAAGACACAAGAGGGGGTGAGTCACCTCCACTGTAACCTACATCCAGTCCCCACTCCACCTGTGGGTTTTCACACACTAACATAACAAGCTTTAGCCAGGTAGCTTGAAAAACCTTTACACCATAGAGCACTCCTTCACCTCGAGATACCACACTCTTGTGAAGAGCCTCTGTGTTCTTCCTTAGGGATACCTCACCCTAATCACTCAGAGAGACTCCCTCTCTCTTTACAATCAAATAAATCGAAAAATTGATTCCTAACTCTCAATAGTCAGATAAACAAATTGAAGCACTTATGAGAATGAAACACTCTTTTCACAATAAGCTCAAGAAAGATGATGAATGATTTTCACAATTGATCTCTCAAGTTTCTGATATGTGATCTGTTGTTATGATTGATATCGAAAGTGTTCCTTTGATCCCTCTTTATATAGAAAACAAGTTATAGTCGTTGGGATCAATTAAAACAGATTTGGATCTGATAACAGAATCTGTTTTCGTGATTTTGGTTCTTGAAATAAGATTTTACATCGGTTCTTATAGCATTCACGTCCATCTTGAAAATAAGCGCGTCCATCTAGAAAATAAGATTTTACATTGGACGAGCTAGTAGACGAGCTCCATATGCCACGTCATTGGACGGATGCTCCTTTAACTGGTTGAACGTAACCTAGTAGACGAGCTCCATATTCCACGTCATTGGACGAGCACTTGTATCACTTTAGTGGACGAGCACTTCTGTCACTTTAGTGGACGAGCGCTTCTATCACTTGTGTTGGACGAGCGCTTCTTTTACTTGTGTTGGACGAGCGCTTCTTATTTCCAAAAATCATTTTCATTAACAAAAACTTATTCCTTTTAATGCAGGTTATGAAAATTGATTTTCTTCATGCATCTTTTTAGTTGAGCTATTTTGTGACTAAGAGATTTCTTTCTCTTACAAATCATCTAAGAATTAAATGTAAAATTCTCCTTTAAGCTTGGTCCTGATGATCCTTTGATCTTTGACTTTGTTCTTTTGATTTCTACATGCAACTCCTTGATTCCTTCAAGTTCTTCCTTGAATATTTTCCTTGAATTTTCTTAATGAACTTGTTGATCACTTCTTGATACATGTCTTTGAAATTTGACACTAAAACACTTGTACACACATTAAATTGTATTTGTCATATATCAAAATCTCTTAGTCATTGAGTCTTACAATATGAACTGGACTCCAAAAGATTGGAATGAGAAAAGAACCCTAACCCTATTTTTAATTATGATGCCAAACCTAACTATTTAGGTAAGGGTGGGTTTGTTGATTAATTTGTTGATTATGTTGTTTGGTTTAAGGTGAAATTGTTAAGCTGTGGTGTGATAACGAGGAACGTCGGATTCAGGATTCCGGTGATAGCTCAGGTGAGGGAAAGGATCACTCAATCGTCATAATTGATAAGTAGTATATTCTATAATAATTGTGTAGGGCGACCTAAACCCTACTAGTGGTTGAGTAATCGAAAAGACCAAAATCACATTGGAAACCTTTTCTGTAAAACCAATGGTGATTCGGGGATTGTAGGTTTATCGACATTAGGTTGATTTTAAGTATTTAATGATGTCTGACTTTATGTTATTAAATTTATTGTGATACGTTGGTTGAGGTATTCCATTGCATGTGACGTATTATTTTTGGAGTTTGAATATTTCCTTATATTGTGTTATGCATGATTTACCTGGTTTTAATATGGTGTTTAGTTGATTCTTATGTGAAGATATGTATAGTTCGGGTGTTATTGGTTTAGGTGTGAGAATAATGGTGACTTAGAGGTGCCTAACTTAATTAAGTTGTTTCATAGATGAGATTATGAGATATGATTAGAGGATTTATACGAGTTTCTAGTAAGAGGTCGAGGAACTAGGTTATGACCCCGTAAGAGTCGGTGAGGTTTATATACTGTTGGGTGTAGCAATTGGGCTACTAGAGATATAATGGTATGTATAGTAATTGGGCTACTAGAGATATAATTTTATGTGTAGCAATTGGGCTACTAGAAATATAGTTTTACGTGTAGCAATTGGGCTACTAAAGATATAATTGTATGTGTAGCAATTTGGCTACTAGTAATATAGTTTATGTGTAGCAATTGGGCTACTAGAGACATAATTTTATGTTTAGCAATTGGGCTACTATAGATATAATTTGATAGAGGGGAGTGTTCGCTCGGACGAAGGACTAACATTCCTATTTGGATGGAGATGGTGTGACAGGATTGTAGTGGTCATGTTAGCATAAAGGTTTAGTTGTATGAGAGTAAGGGTATAGGATGATATCGTGAATTGAAGATGATTGTTAATAAGGAGTGTTGTTTGTCTGTGACCGCTATTATATTATATGCAATGAGTCTTTTCCACTTTTGATGATAGAATTGTTTCTTATCCCCTATATGTTTGTCTGTTGTATTTTATTTCTGATGTGATCGTACAAGAAGACCGAGGGAGGAACCAGTTGCCGAGAAATTAGATGGAACTCCGTATGAACTAGATACGGGAGGATGAGCTGTGGATTCCAACAATGTAGTTTAGTTTCTAGGGCCAGTGAGTCTTATAAGACGTTTGATATTTTCCGCTAAGTATAAATTTTGTTTAAGTATATTCCTGTGAGGGATCCTACTGAGAGGATACCCTCAACAGTGTTTTGTATTATGCTTATAAGACTTAAGTATGTATGTATAACATAATTATGGTGTGTTATCTTAATTATCCAAAGTTATATGCTCATTTACTTAAGTTTTTAATTTCTATGTATTTTCACAATAAGCGCGCGATAAAGAAATTAATTAAGAAGGCTTTAATCTAATAAAACAACGGGGCACAACGGGGTGTCTCGCATACAACACACAACATTCAGTTATACTCATTCTTCACAGACTCGAAAGTAGATAAAGCTATATTCCTTGGATACTCAGACACTTCTAAAGCTTTTAGATTTTATAACTCTAGAACTAAAGTTCTTGAAGAATCCATTCATGTGAAATTTAAATATAGTTTAAAGACTGATAGCAGACTATCAGATCTTGAAGATGATCTTGCAGATTTAGATCTTGGAAACAAGATGATCAGATTGAGGAAGACTTAAAGACTGAAAATGAAGAAGCATCTACTCAAGAATCTGAACCACCTACCCAACAAGCGTCTGAATGTAAACCCAGACGAGACTGAAAATTCAAACCTCATCACCCTGGAGAATTGGTTATAGGCAATCCCTCTCAAGGAGTCAGAACCATATCAACAGTCAGTTACTCAAATAATATGGCGTTTCTATCTGAATTAGATCCCAAAAATATTGGAGTTGCTCTTGAAGATGAAAGTTGGATCTTAGTTATGCAAGAAGAACTAAACCAGTTCAAAAGAAATGATGTTTGGTCACTGGTTCCAAAAGTAAAAGGAAAATCAGTTATTGGAACAAGGTGGGTCTTCAGAAACAAACTTGATGAAGATGGGAAAGTTGTTAGAAACAAAGCAAGGTTAGTAGCTCAAGGCTATAACTGTAACACCCTTCTCGGGTGCTACATCGTAAGTGACATTTTAAGGCTGAAAAGTTGGTTAATTAAAATTGGCTATAAAAGAATGGGGTATTTTTTTTCTTTTTTGTAAGTGGTAAATATAACTACTTTGTTTTAAATGAATGGACAATAATATATTCCATTATCACAATTAGGGTCATTAGTTCGAAAATCATTTACATAATACCTAACCCGACTCATAAACAAAAATCATAGAATGTACAGACTCAACATAAAGATGTGGAGACGCAGCTCCTAAAATATAAGATACTTGGAGTCACAGCTCCATAGGCAGTTACATTAACTCCCAAACATAACCAGCTGGCCAAACTAAAATAGAGAAGACAATCCTTTCTCATACATCGTGAGAAAGACAAATCCAACTGACGAGATTTAGTGAAAACTCTATTTGAGTCCACTACCGATGTCGTCACAAAAGACACTACTAGAGCTACTACAATAGTAACTCTCGAATTAAGCACTTTCCTCTCCCAAGAGAAAAACTCGATCTACGAATTATCGATAGTCTGGAAGACGTCCGCTAGAAACTCCAACATAACATCCACATGCTCGAACATCAATCTCTACGATGCGTTGGTTAAGAGACATCTTGACGTCTCGATCTTCTCAAAAGAATACAGAAGACACATAGCCAGCCGACATAGGTAATATAAAAATAAGGAGGTGAGATTTCCATTTATCTTACACATAAGACAGACATGCAGTGGTACGACTCTCAGGTACATACAATTAACAATTATCAATCATATCTACACTCATAACAAAACAATAATGTTTCACATAAACATGACCATATCATCACGTTTTCCTAGATATAAGACATCTAAGACTTGAGGAATGACCTCTGAATTCCTATACCTTGGTTTTACGAATAGTCGGAGAGTGGTTCGGAGAATTGTTCAGAAGGTACCAGCCTTGGGTAATAAAGAATGCGGCAATAGTAGAGGGCGCGCATGTCATAGGCTTTTTCGGGAACATCCTACACTACCAGAAAACACGTAGTGTCTAGTCGAATATGTCAGTGCATTGTAAGATCACTACGCCACAGAGGAGCTACCAACTGGGCCTATGTGAGTATTTCATACCCCGACACCCCCTATAATAAGCAAGATTCGTCACTACGGAATTCGCACCCAAATTAAAATGTTAGCTCTTCTCATAGGCACAACGGCCTTACAGAACATAGTTTCACTATGTGTTTAGGCAAAATTGCCGGAAAAATGCGTTCTTCTTGGCTTTCCATCGGATGACATATTGATTCCATCGGAATTCTTTCACGTTTAAGTCCGAATTACGGTACTTAACATCGAGCTGGAGTTCTCAAGTAACCTTTCATCTTTGTGTAAAGATATCTTAAAACACTTGATTAAAAGTCCTAACACATTATGAGATTGGAACACAATTCCAATTATTAATTTCTCTGTACTTTTCTAACTGAGCCTTTTTCTTTGGCTTCCAAGAAAACAAATCATTCTGCGTTCATTAAATTTCATGGAATATGGATAATGAGTTATCCATACTTTATGACATAAGGTCATGTTCCACCCCACGTCATAAATTATTACGTTTGTATTTTCACTAAGTCGTTCTTGACTAAGGTTTTTGCATTTTACACTAAAAACTCGTCTTTGAAGACTAAAATCCTTTTGGCTTAAAACCAAAACATTTAGATAAAATCAAATCAATTTTCAAGAATAATTTCCATCAAAGATACATAGGTATCAGTTTCTCAAAACATTTTCTCGAAAATCCTTTAAAACGTTTAACGACGTTTTCGCCGCTTTTTACTGAATTTAGTTCCAAAAGCCATATTTTTGAAAACATGGTTCTTCACCTCAAATGTATTCCTATCCAAGGTTATATTACTCATATGAAAATGTTGAAACACTGATTTTACATCTAAATCTCCATTTATAAAAAATTTCTAAGAATTTGACCGAACGTCGTTAATTTTGTAAATCGCGTAAATCATTTTTCAACGATTTTACACTCTAATAGTCCAAAACTAATTTTGGAGTTTTATAAAAATTTAATAGTTATGAAAAACAGTTTCTAACTGTCCAATTACATAAATTTTCGAAAATTACAGTTTAGTCCCTAAACTTCATTAATTACAAAAAGATCCTTATTCACTTAAAACCTTATAACTTTTTATTTATAACTTCAAATCACACCAAACCAACTTCTTTAGAAATATTTTTCAGTTGCCCTCAATTTTCCAGAAATTATTTTCTGCCCAAATATTTTACAATAATTTCAAAAAGGTTCTTGTTTACAAAAAACCAATTAAAACCAAACCAATTTCTATGGTTTTGTCTCATCAAGGACTACAATCTCAACACACAAGAACATGAATTTCAGGGCAGACACTGAAATTCTCAGAAATTGCATTTTAGTCCCTAATGACTTATAAAATCATATCTTTCAATATACACATCCAAATCAATCCAAACCAATTTCTATATTCTTATATATTCATTCAATCCTCATCAAAATTATTCAAACAATTTAAATCAACATGGAACCCCATTACTCAGTTATGGCCGAATGGCCCAATTAATAATGTTAAGCATTTTTTGACAATTCAATCAAACAACAACCAAGGTTTCAATTAGAGATCATTAGAATTAAAACCAACATATATCATACCATATCACAACCAAGCATCAAATCAAATCCTCCAAGAGGATCACACACATATGCATTAAAATATACAACTTTCATACTTAGAAATTACAAGACCATATATACAGCAATTAAATCATCAACATATCTGCATTAAGGTAGGATAGTGGTAATTAATCTCCCCTACACCTCTTGTAGATCACTTGAAGATCAAACAAAAACAAGATAAACGAAGCAAGGTAGGCCACGGTTTTGTCCACCAAAACCTAGCCATGATCAATCAACAAGAAACAGGTAAAACAATGAAGAAAATCCTACTTAACCTCTAAATTTTTCAAGCTCTTGGATGATGAATATAGAAGTCATATGAAGATCATAGAAATTGATCTCACAATAAAATGATTTTTCTTTGATTTTCTAGAATTATTTGAAAAACTAGATCTAGGAATTTGAACTTGAAGAAAACTTGAGATTGGAAGAAATTTTGTGAAGAGAGATGAAGGTATGATCATGGATCATAAGTCTATACCTTTAGAATTTGAAGAAATGAACAAGATCTTAGACCTCCTTTGAAAATCAAGAGAAAGAACTTAGAGTTTTTGTAAGTAGACATGGTAAGGATTTTCAGAATCCTCAAACCCAGGAGGTTGCTTGACATAAACTTCCTCCTCAATTATTCTATTTATAAATGCACTTTTAACATCCATTTGATAAAGAGTTATATCATGTCGTGCAGCATATGACATGAGAATTCTAATTGCTTCTAACCTAGCTACATGTGCAAAGGTTTCAGTGAAATCAATACATTCCTGTTGATTATACCCTTGAGCAACTAGTCTTGCTTTGTTTCTTACCACTTTTCCATCTTCATCCATTTTGTTTCTAAACACCCATCTGGTTCCTAGAACAGTTTTCTCTTTGGGTTTAGAAACTAGAGTCCAAACATCATTTCTCTGGAACTGATTTAGTTCTTCTTGCATGGCTAGAATCCAGCTTTCATCTTGTAAGGCTTCTTCAATTTTTTTGGGTTCCAAATTTGATATGAAGGCCATGTTGTTGTTTTCATTGAAAGCAGATCTGGTTTTAACTCCTTGAGATGGACTTCCAATGATAAGATCTTCTGGATGATAGGTCATGAATTTCCAATCGTTCTTCATATTCTGAGTTTCAGACGTATCAGCACTTGTCTGATTTTCAGACATGTCTACTTTTGACTTGTCTGAAGATTCTTCTACTACAGGATTAAGTTCAATACCTACAACATCATCCTCTAGATCTGATAGTTCCATATCAGTCTTCAAACCATCATTAAACTTTACATGAATTGATTTTTCTACAACAGAGGTTCTAGAGTTAAAGATTCTAAAAGCTTTAGACATTTCAGAATATCCAATGAGTATACCTTTATCTACTTTAGAATCAAATTTACCAAGATGATATTTTGTATTAAGAATATAACATTCACATCCAAATGCATGAAAATATGATATGTTGAGTTTTCTACCTTTCCACAATTCATAAGGAGTCTTATTTAGGATATGTCTAATCAGAATTCTGTTTTGCACATAACGAGCAGTGTTAATGGCTTCTGCCCAGAAGTACTTAGGAAGATTATTTTCATTAAGCATTGTTCTTCCCATATCTTGAAGAGATCTGTTCTTTCTCTCAACCACTCCATTTTGCTGTGGAGTTCTAGGTGCAGAGAAATTGTCAGAAATACCATTTTCTTCACGGAACAGTTTGAACTGTTCATTTTCAAATTCTCCCCCACAGTCACTTCTGATAGTAGAGATACAAAAACGCTTCTCATTCTGTACTCTTTTACTGAATACTGTAAAGACCTTATAGGACTCATCCTTGTGGTTTAAGAAGAGTACCCATGTAAATCTAGAATAGTCATCAACTATGACAAAACCATATTTCTTTCCACCTAGGCTAGCTACACTGACTGGTCCAAATAGATCCATGTGTAACAGTTGCAAGGGTCTAGAGGAGCTGACTTCCTTTTTAGATTTGAAACTTGATTTTACTTGTTTACCTCTCTGACATGAATCACACAAAAATCTTTCTTAAAGGAAATATCAGGCAATCCTCTCACAAAGTTATGCTTTTTCAATTTAGAAATTTGTTTCATACTAACATGTCCTAGTTTCTTATGCCATAGCAATTTTCATCCTCTTTAGACATAAAGCATGTTGCACTTTGATCTGAAAGTTCAGACAGGTCAATCTTATACAGATTGTTTTGCCTTTTGGCAGAAAAGAGTGTCTTTCCACTACTATCATTGACTATGCATGCATCCTTAGAAAAGGATACAGAAAATCCACTATCACACAATTGACTTATGCTAAGCAGATTATGTTTTAACCCTTTCACATATAAAACATCACAGATAATAGGCAAGGAAAGTTTACCTCCAAATTTACCTACACCAACTACTTTTCCTTTCTGGTTGCCACCAAAACTTACATGTCCACCTTTCTTAGGTTAGAGGTCTAGAAACACAGACCTTTCTCCTATCATATGTCGCGAGCATCCACTGTCCAGGTACCATGATAGGTGTCTCTTTTGTCCTGGTAAGCATATCTGTAACAGGAATGATCATGGACTTAGATACCCATATTTTCTTGGGTCATTTTTTGTTAGTATAAGGAGCCTGTGAATAATTCCTTCTCTTTTTGTGGATACACTTAGACGTGATATGTCCAGCTTTTCCACAGTATGTGCATATATGTTTATCTAAACTAACTGACACATATTTGTCAGTTATTTTTGAGAACTTTGTTGATCCTTTATGATGTTCTTGACTGGAATAACCTATACCTTTTTTGTTAAGGGAGTGCCTCTAACTTCCCAAAAGTTTAGTCAGATTATATCTACCATTAATAAACTTGGAAAGATCTAAGGTGAGCTCTTCTACTTTCTGTTGAAGTTTACTAACTTCTTCAGAAGATAGAGTTTCAACTAAGATCTCAGCTTTAGACTTTTCAGTCTTAAGCATACTATTTTCTTCAACTAACTTTTCACACTCTTGAGATTTGTGTATGTTAAACTCAATGACTTAGAGATTTTGATATATGACAAATATAACTTAATGTGTATGCAAGTGTTTTTAGTGTCAAATTACAAAGACATGTATCAAGCAATAGTCAACAAGTTCAGTGAGCAATCAAAGGAGAATATTCAAGGAAGAACTTGGAGGAATCAAAGAGCAAGGACGAAGATCAAGGAATCATCAAGACAAGAGCTTAATGAAGAAATTAGTGTTAAGTCTTAGATGATTTGTAAGAGATGAAATCTCTTATTCACAAATAAGCTCAATTTGAAAAGATGCATGAAAGAAAATCATTTTTCATAACCTGCATCAAAAGGAATAAGTTTTCGTAAATGAAAACGATTTTTGAAATAAGATTTCAAAGCACTCGTCCAACACTGGAATAATATAAGCACTCGTCCAACACTAGGAATAGTAAAAACTGGCGTCCAAGAAAGTGATAGAAGCTCACGTCTACTAAAATGACAGAAGCACACGTCCACTAAAGTGATACAAGCGCACGTCCACTAAAGTGACACAAGCGCACGTCCACTGAAGTGATAAAAGTGCTCGTCCACTAAGGTGACAGAAGCGCTCGTCCACACAAGTCTTTGGACTTGCTAAGATCTTAATGAGAAGCTTCGTCCACTGGCATGGCATATGGAGCTCGTCTACTAGTTGGAGCACGTCCAATTACTTTGTGTTAGTACTCCCGTTTGCTGGCGTGGCAAATGGACGCGACTATTTTTTCCAAATGGACGCAGCTATTTTCTTCAAATGGACTCGTCTATTTTTACTAATGGACTCGGTTATTTTATGGACGTGAATTCTTCAAGAACAATAAGAATCTTATTTCAAGAACGAGAATCAAGAAAACAGATTCTGTTAATCAGATCCAAATCTATTTTGATCGATCCCAACGACTATAACTTGTTTTCTATATAAAGAGGGATCAAAGGAACACTTAAACAACATATACGAATATCATAACATATCACAGTTTTACGAAATCGTTTTGAGAAATCAATTGTGAAAATCATTCATCATCTTTATTGAGCTTACTATGAAAAGAGTGTTTCATACTCAAAGTGCTTCAATTTGTTTATCTGACTACCGAGAGTTAGGAATCAATTTTTTTTTTTACTTTTTATTGTAAAGAGAGAGGGAGTCTCTCTGAGTGATTACTTGCAACAATCCGGTACACTTGTCGTGGTCGTCGTCACTTATCCCCTTTTCTTTTACTGTGTGTTTGTTTATCTATGTTTGTACCTTAGACCCGGACCAGACTTATGGGGCATTGGGATCATCCCTGGATGACCCAGCATGCGGGGTTTCCCCTCATCGGGAAATTTGAGTTTGAGTTCGTGGACCCTAACGGGTGGCTCGTTGACCCGGTCGCTCTTTTTTACTGTATATATGGGTCCAGTATCGGTGACGTAGGGATCAGGGCAGGGAGCCCCACTAGGCTTAGTGGGCACTTTCGGAGCAGGCATGATACTCCCCTTCCCCATTCGACATCCGGAAGGGCAGATACCTTCGATGTCGACGATGCCGGGCATGGCCCCAGTTCCCTTTAAGGTACCATTTGAGGCACTTGTTCCAGGATTTGGACCTTCACCTGCACTAGAGCCAAAGCTTGCACCTGTACAGGAGGAGGACCCGGTTGCTCCAGTTCCGGACCCGGTGCCTGTTCCCTAGGTACCAGCTCCTCCTGAGGTCCGAGCTATAGTTTCGGAGTCTTCTCGTGTATCCTCCAGATTACATCCCAGAGATAGCAGACTGTATCGACAGATGTTCCAGCAACAGTCAGATAGGAGCTCTTCCAATGGTATTGGAGGAATGACTAGACCATCATGACCACATAATGCTAGTGAGGGTGGTAGCAGTGCTATCAGCTTAGGTGTGTGTGACGTTTTCCTATATTTTTTAGAGGGGACTGGGTGTGGAGAGAATCAGTGAGGCATCTTTCTTCAGTCTTTTGATGTATTTTTGTTATACGGCCATTAGTTTGTATATACTGGGATCCTACTGATGGGAATCCCTTGGCAGTACAGTACCAGGAGGTTATGTATATATGTTGATGCATGCATGTATATGTATGTTTATACATGTTGTTTTATATTTTAAGTTTTAAATTTCTCTGCCGTTGTAGTAACCGCTTAAAGTTAATAACGCGATTAGGTTTTAATAATTTTGGGTTTTCTTTAATTGGACGTCAAGGCGTCTCATTTCATTTCCCTTTCACAAGACACAAGTACAAGAACGCTCACCACCGGTAGATATGGCATAATCGATCCCAAGCACATAGGGCTTGCGAGTGATGGTGATGGTCATATCTCCGAAGCAAACCTGATCCACAAGGTCATCTCCCTTTCATCTTGGATCACCGCATGCCGGAGTGTGCCCGGAACCGGGTTTGTCGAGACGAAATCTGGGAGTCATCTATGATTCAGATCTAGCCTCCCTTCACTACCCTTTTTTCTGTTTTCACTCCACAAGGCATTAACATAATCAGGTTTGTCAGGTCGGACTTGTAATAGGATTGGAGGAGGTCGTGGCGGAGAGAGAGAGAAGGATTGGAGTAGTGCTCAATGTCGGAGCGGAGAGGATGGTAGATGTCGATGGGGTTTTGATTTCTTCTCGAAGATGGCAAGCTTGGTGTTGGTGGTGGTGATGGTAGCCACCGTGGACAGCGACGCGACCATGAGGGATGGTCGGGAAATTTAATGGGAGGCTGAGGAAATGAGAGAAATTTCGTGACAAACTGTGTTTTAGATGGCCTTTTGGAATACATGCGGCTAGTATTTGAGGCGGTGGGGGTGGGGGGAGGGGAGGCTGAGGGGGTGGTAGGTGGCGGGAGTGGGAGGGGAGAGAAGGCTGAGACGGTGGGGGTGGTAGAGGAGATAGAAAATGGATGGAGAAAGAAAATAGAAGAGGGGGCAAAAAATAATATTTTTTATACAAATAAGACCTTATTTAGGTCTCTCATGGTGGGAGATATGTCATGGTCTCCCACCTTAGAAGCAGCCTTAAAACTTAGTGTAAAATTCTTAACTCAACACAAAATCCACTTTTTGTAACTTTTAATCAAAATCGCTTCTTGAAGGCAAAATCAATTATACCTTATAATGACCAAACATCTCTTTTTTTTAATACTAAAATTAGGTTTAACAAGGGGTAGACCCAATTCTTGAGGTTCTTAACGTGGAACCAAACACACATTTGATTATACAGCATGGTCATAGCGTAAGGTGGCTGAACAGGGTTGTTATTTTCTTTTGTAGATTGGTGCATTGATCCTTTAAGTTGTATGGAATCTCTTTGTAGAAAGAAATGAAGAGTATTAGAGAACTAACGAGATTAGCTGCAATTGTTTTGATGTAAGCAGGGCCGGCCCAAGGACCAAGCAGGTAAGGCCCTTGCCTCAGGCCTCTCAAAAAAAAAAAATTCTTTGAAAAAAAACTCAGTTTGTATTTTTCTATATTATTATCTTTTTGATACTTATGGCACATGTACAAACATAAGCTAGCCCATTTGGTATGAAACGTTATAGTTTGTTAAAAGTTCTAGTGTTCAACTCATCATTATGTATGAAATAATTATTTTTGTATGAGAAAATTGTTGGGGTTAATTTGTTTTTTTTAAAAAGGTCTCGCTATAGAGTTTTCTTTAGGCCTCGATATGTGTTGGACCGACCTGAATGTAAGGGTTATAGTACAAATTGTACTTTCACTAATACAATATTGTTAGCTAATAATATATAGATATAGGGTAAAGACCCATTTTGATCTCCACAAAAAATACGGTGCCCATTTTAGTCCCTGACAAAAAAAACTACCCCGTTAATCCCTGACAATTACTAACGTGAGACAAGTTAGTCCCTGACAATTACTATGGGATATTATAGTCCCTAACAATATTTAAAGTGAGACTAATTAGTCGCTGACAATTAGTATCGTGGGACATTTTAGTAACGGACGCCGACTAACGGAAGTCACGTAGGGACTAACTTGTCCCACATTTGTAATTGTCAGGGACTAACGGGGTAGTTTTTTTTTTGTCAGAGACTGAAATGGGCACTGCGTTTTTTGTCAGGGACCAAAATGGACTTTTACCTATAGATATATATCTTCTTAAGCCAAAATTAAATTTTAATATATAGAATTATAGATATATAGAGATAATAATTTTTAAAAATAAACTCATATACAATATGACCAAATAAAAAATATTTATTCATAAATGATTAATATGATTTAGTTTAGGGTCTTGCTAACCGGTGCCCTAAGGGCATTGGTTAAGAAATAAAAAAAAATGGAAACTTTGTATTGAAAAGATTAACTTTTAAATTTTTAAGATATTGAATACATAACTTTCAATGTAAAATTTCTATGGTTAGCAGTTACCTTTAATTTATATGCATTGTGAGTACAAGTATTTTTATACTGTCAATCAATCAGAAATTATGAATTATTAAAAGGAAAATACTAACCTCAGTCAAACGTGATTTAAGTAAAAAAGAAATGTTTGATTACTGTCAATTGATTTTGCCTCCAGAAGTGATTCTGACGAGAAGCTACAAAAAATAGTTTTTGAGTTGAATTGAAAATTTTACACTTCCTAACATTGAATAATTGCCTCTGTTCCATCAACATATGAATTTTCTCTTCTTCCATACTCTGTGCCATCAACAAATGAATTTTATCTTCCAAATTGCCTTGATAGCATAAAGCCTGACCAGTGAAATTGTTCCATATTTGAGAAAAACATTAACGTGTGTGTTGTGCATTAGATGGTTTTATTAGGGTCGGCCACTGTAACTGTAAACCGGATAAGGCTCCTTTGAGACGAGATTAAGGATAAAGTCAAAAAGTAAGAATATATCTTATTAATTAATTAAAATATATTAAGATCTCAAACTATTAAATGATTTAATTTTGGATGTAAATTTATCTTCCCACTTTATATTTAATCTTATTTTAGAGGAACTTTTTCCTAAACCCATTCCATTATCATTTTTTATTGTTCACATACATTCTATATTTCTATATGACCTAATCAGGTTAGTTTCTCTGAAAACCCTATCATGAGTTGCTGTGTGAAGTCATTGATGCAGAACAAAGCAAATCCAGTTGTTCTTCTACACGGCTTCGACAGGTGTTCAAAATTTGCAAGATACAGAAAAGTTTATACATTTTTATGCTCAAGTTGACCATGAGTTTTATTCCTTGATCCTAATTATTATTCAGCTCATGTTTGGAATGGAGATATACATATCCATTGCTTGAGGAAGCTGGTTTTGAGACATGGGCCATTGATATTCTTGGTTGGGGTTTCTCTGATTTAGGTTTGCTATATTAATTTTCCTTTCTTATGTTCATTCAATCATTCCTTTCCCTCTCCCTTCATTTTAATCATGCTTTCTTCTCTTACTCTTTTATTTTCCATCAGGGAAACTTCCTTCATGTGATGTGGTATCAAAGCGCGATCACTTATATCAGGTATTTATGTGTTAATCATCTCTTGTATCCATGGCTTTGTAATGAAACTCTGACAGCTTAGCAGCTAGTGTGGCCTCTAAAAGATTGTATATAATTCTGAAAAGTGTACTTATTAAATTGTTTTCTATGTTATCAAATTGTATGAATTGTGAGGGAAATCTATTAAAAAACAGTTTCATGAAGTGATTTGGCTTTGATATGGTAATTTATTATTTGCAGTTGATCTTTTCAGGTGGAAAAGCTTGTTTTGATTGATGCTAGTGTGTATGCAGAGGGAACAGGAAACCTAGCAACCCTACCTAAAGTTGTAGCCTATGCCGGGGTGAGTATCTCTCTAACTTACTAAAGCCTTAACCAAACATTGCTAGCAATTATTTAGAAAATTATATCATATCCTCTCTCTATGTATGCCAATGTTCTCTTGCAGGATAAATTCATACATGTATTTGTTATTTAACTATCTAGAAAATTATTTCATATTCTATCTAGAAAAATATATTAAATAATTCAATTTAATCTTTAATTCATTTTATTTTTGGGTCTTCAAGTAACTACATTTCTTAATATGACATTTTGATTTTGGAAATCATCTCATTTTCTCTGACATCGGTTATTGCTCTGTATTGTAATACATCTCATTTCAACCTAACATCATATTATTATAGTACACTCACCACTGGTTCTCTCTTACATCAAGCATTTTATTGAAGAGTATCCCATTACGCTTGTATGCTAACTATTTGACCTTCAGTAAGATATCTTTCAGTACCAGCCTTGATTGGACTAATGTGAGTTTCTAGATCCTAAATTTAGCATGTTCTTTAGATAATGTAGTATACATGTTTTGTATATATTATAACAAATGTTTGGAGTTAAGATTATTGTGTTTGATATTACTGTGTGCAAGTATCTTATATACTGGAACAAAAGTCAGGAAGTACATGTCTTTGACATCTCAAAAAGTCGTTTATGTTTATTTTTATTGTTGTATAGAAGTTCATCCTGTCTAGGGATTTCATTCCCGTCCAATGATCCACAGTGTCCTCATTCTGAATGACACTCATATACTTGCAGAACGAAGTTGGATATCATGATCTTTGTATAATCTTATATAGGTTGGTCGTTTGCATTGTTTATTGCCTTGGTGGGAGGATGCTACAGTGGATTTTATGACCAGTGGTGGTTATAATGTTATTTCCCTGATAAAAAAGGTATTTGCAGCTTCACTAGTTGTTGAGTGTTGTATTTGATATACTTTTATGGCATTTGGGTAGTAGATAACCTTTAATATAGAGGAGAAATGATTTTATGTGTGAATGGAGCAAATAAGGGTGTATCCGCCCTTTATTAATTAGTCACTAATTATCTAAGGGTGAATACACCCTTACTTGCCCATTTTAGACATATGTTTGTTTTAGAGAAGCCTTATCCTAACATAGAATAGTTATTATATATGCGTATGAAGCATATACATTCTGATAATTCCATAAGGCACTGTGACTGTGCATATGTTATCCTCATTAAGTAGTCATCTTTGATGTAGATCGAGAAACAATCTTATGCAATCACCACCACTGTCTTCTGCCCAAAATGCCATTAATATTTAGTTCTACATTTAATTCTTCAATTTCCTGCAATGAATCGATTTTAGCATCTTTTAAGAATGAGGCTTAAGGTGTATATATAGCTATAATTTCAATTTTTCATGTCCAGTTCTTTATCATATTGGGAAAATGCTTGCCATAAAATTTTACAATCACTAAGAGGATGTTTGGGAAAGATGATTTTTTGGAGTTTCAGTTGTTTTTCTCATAAAAAGCTGTTTGATAAATAATTTTATGTGTTTGTGATTCAGCTTAATTATTTCTTGAAAAAAGCTTTTTTTTTTGGTAAAAAATGTTGTTTTGAAAGCATCTTATTTGAAGGATGTTTGATGTTTTCATTTTGATTATTTTACATCTAACATTTATTCTCTCCATATTACCCTTGCATCATGATCCAGCGTAAACCAATGTCCTCAGCCTAAAACCATGTTAGAGCCTACCAGCCAAAATCATTCCCCGGGAAATTCTTATTTCTTTGGCTATATTAATAATGACTTTAATAAATTATATTATTAATATAAAATTCTCTATGTTATCAGTTTATCCACTTCCAAAATAATCTTTTTAATCTTAAATTTCTCTATATTATTCAAATAAAATATTTATAATTTTTAATTAACTATTATAAAAATAATATATTTTATTTTTGCATATTTTCATAGTGATAAAAAATGTTATAAATTTAATTCAATTTACTATAATAGGATAAAATACTAAAAATTAAACATTTCACTAAAAAAGAATCAAATATTATTAATATAAACAAATAATTTCATACTCTTTTTCATAATTTACTATGTAAAAGTGATTATTTTTGCATCACCCAAACGAAATAGATTATTTTAAAATCGTTTTTCAGCAAACATACATAAACAAAAACAGATTCTGATTATAATCGATTATCACAATAATCGATTATTAAACAGATTATCAGCATAATTTTTTTTCCACCTTTCCCAAACACACTCTAAGTTGAGTCGATAATTTTTATTAAAAAAGTTATTAAATAAAGACACACTTAACCATGATCAATAATATGAGACAGTTGGATCGAAGTGCTACACAAATTCCTTTGAAAGTTGCTATCACTTGTCATTTTTTTGCCATTGTTAATGATGCTGGATGCAAGTCGAACTCTCTTGCTTGCTAACTTTTTTTTTTGGGGTACAATCTTGCTGGGTAACTTTTACTCCCTTTTTTTAATACTAAAATGGTTATGATTCAAGTTTATGTCACACCAGACCAAAACATAGCCTTTATTTTTGCTAGGAGTTTTATTTATTTATTTATGAATTGGGTATGAAAATGGCAGTAGATATATAGTGGGGATCATTTGCACCAAAACCTGAACAATGCTTTCAATTTGTGAGTGTCATAAAACATGCCATTGGATGGGTGGTACAACGGTTAAAATTCTCTTATTCTTGAATGGAACAGTTTTCTAGACACCTTATTTGCACCCTCTAATTGTTTCTAGTCCATATTTTGAGGCAGGTCGGTATAGATGGGGCAAGCATTACACCTTTTTTTATGTCCAGAAGCTTGACTTCCACCTGAATAAGATGTTTTGATTTATGAGTGCTTAACAGGTAAAGCAGAAAACACTCATCATTTGGGGGGGGAGAAACGATCGCATCATTAGCAATAAGCTCGCAACGGTCGGTTAGTACATAACTTTCTTCTATAACATACTAGTATGTGCACCCGTGCTCGGCACGGGAAAAAAGATTGTCCAACATGAATATGAATGATACATATATAAATAGTTAGTTAATAATGGCTCTGTTTGACATGTCCAATAAGTTAGCTTATAACTTATTTGATTACCTTATAAGCTTGTTTGATTGAAGTGGAGGGGTTTGGTAAGCAAGCTTATCTCATTAGCTTATAACGTTTCTCCATAAGATAATTTATTTAGCTTATGGCTAGTAGCTTATAGCTTATTGTCTTTTCTCTCATTTTTACCCTCATTCATTTAATGAAATTCCCACTTTACCATGTCTATCATAAATATGTCCTTTTATGGCTCTATTTGGCAAGTCCAATAAGCTACCTTATAGCTTATTTGACTAGCTTATAAGCTTGTTTGACTGAAATAGAGGTGTTTGGTAAACAAGATTATTTCATTAGCATATAACTTATCTTCATAAGCTAATTTATTTAGCTTATAGCTCATAGCTTATAGCCTATTGACTTTTCTCTCGGTTTTACCCCCTTCATTTAATGTAATTCCCACTTTATCATGTCTATCATAAATATGTCATTTTATGTCATTTTACATTTATAAGCTAGTTCAACCGCTAATTTTACCAAACACTTCAAATTCAATTAGCTAGCTTTTCAGCTATCAGTTATCTACTATAAGCTATCAACTAAAAATTAGCTTATCAGCCATCGGCTAGCTTATTAGCTATTTTTGCCAAACAGACCCAATGTAATATCTAGTGTTTGTAAGACGGGGTATAACATTGATCGGCGACAATGAAAAAAGTACATAAATTTTAAAATTAATTGTTTTGTCAAAAAAAATTTAATTAATTGTAATTTGAGAATTAAAAATGGCTAATATTTTAATTTTAAATATAAACATCATTCCTATAAAATTCATATAAATTAAAATTTAAATTGGAAACATTTAAATTAATTATAATCACCCTTCATATAACATGACAACATGATAATCTATATAATAGTTAAACCAAATATGAATTTTGAAAAGAAATTAGCACATAGATTCTATTACATGACACGTATTGTAAGTTTAAGCATATTCAGATTTTCGACCAAGTATAATATATATAAGTATAAATATTTAAATATTACATAATTCAATATCGATAAAAGAATATTTTAAGCATATCGATAAAATATTGAACCTCCTAATATCACCTATTAAAAGTTTAAGCATATTGTTGTAAGATTTTCTCATGTAATATAAATAAAGATATAATACAAAATAATCAAATACTACATAATTGTATATAGATAAAAAAAATTATTTTAAGCATATGATCAATTAATTTTATTACAAAAAAGTTATATAGGTAGACATATACATGTAATGACAGCGAAACCATTTTACAAATCTTATTATTTTCTTGTTTAAAAAAAAACATCTTATCAATTTCTGAAATTCACTTAATGCTATATGAACCAAGGTTTGTATCCTTTCCGTTCTTTGTCTTTGTTTTATGCTTTTTCATTGTATTGAACAATGTTCTAATTCATGATCTCGACCTTTATACCTTCCATTCGATGTTTTCATTGAATATTTTGATTTTTGAAAATTCAATTGTTGTAAAATGATTGAACCTAAACCTTTTTATCTTATCTCTTAAAAATTTGTTTGATTTGTTTCATCACTTAATACCCTCTGAATCAAGATTTGTATCATTTCTATTGTTTGCCTTAATTTTTCTACTTTTTTTTTGTTACGTATTGAGTGTTTGTTAATTGTTATTGCTTATTTTGTTAAAAAAATTATCTTTTTAATTAAATAATCATTTTTTAAAATTTTTAGTGAGTTTGTTTTTGCTTTTAAAAATAGTGAAAAGTAGAAAAAAATAATTTTTAGGGTTAAAGTGACTTTTGGGAAAAACCATTTTTTATAACTAATTACTTTTTAAGAAAATGGTTTTTATGATTCTAAACAAACACAAAATAGCTTCTGTTTTTTTTTTAAAATCTCTAAAAATTAATATCTAAATTATTGAATGTCAAAATCACTTATTTTTTAATCAATAACAAACTGGACAAATTATTTGATGAAAAAAAATCACTTTTTTAGTAAAAAAATATCTTTAACGAGTTTGATTATGTTTGTTTAAGCTTTTTATAAAAATGTTTTTAAGAAAAAATCATTTTTATGGTTCAAATGAAAAGCTACTTTTAATGGTTTTTGAAAAATAAATCACTTAAAATCACTAACATTTTTTTTTATACCGTCGTCTTTCCATGATGCAACTGAGTGTAGCATGTGCCTTCTTCACATATAGGGCATGCTTTATGCCCCTTGACACTGCATCTTACAAGTTACCGTATGCTGGAAAGTCGTTGATGGTGCAAAATAACATGGCACGAAGCTTGAAAGTCTCATGAGAATACCCATCAACTACATCAACACCTTCCACCCATAGTGTTTTCAAGTCTTCAATCAAGGGACCTAGATAAACATCTAAGTCATTTCCCGGTTGCTTTGGGCCCGAAATCATCATAGACAACATCATGTATTTGCGCTTCATGCACAACCAAGGGGGCATGTTGTAAATTACCAACAGAACAGGCCATGAACTATGAATACCACTCATGTTACCATAAGGATTCATTCCATCCGTAGCAAGTCCAAGCCTTAGGTTTCTTGGCTCATCGGCGAAATCCGGAAACATAGTATCGATATTCTTCCATTTAATAGAATCAGCAGGATGACGAACCTTTCCATTACGTTTCCTCTCATCATTATGCCATCTAAGATTCTTCGCATCTTTCGCATTGGAAAACAATCGCTTGAACCTTGGAATTATTGGAAGATACCACAACACCTTCGCAGGAGGGCCCTTTTTTCTCACATCATCAAGATCATCATCATCATCACCACCCTTCACTTTGTATCGTGATAACCCACATTTGGGGCAATCGTGATTGTCTTCATGAACACCGGTGTACAATATGCAATCATTGGGGCATGCGTGTATCTTCTTATACTCCATACCCATAGGACACAATACCTTCTTGGCCTCATAGTTACGGTCAGGCAATGTGTTGTCCTCCGGAAGCAAGTCTTTCAACACTTCAAGCAATTCCGTGAAGCTTTTATCGGTCCAACCATTTCTCGTCTTCACACAAACCAATTTTAGCACCGCCGACAACCGTGTATGAGTAGTACACCTTGGATATAAAGGCTTATCCGCATCACCGCACAACCAATTATACACATGAGCTCGATGAAAAGATTCTTGTCCAATATCACTGATCATGTCCTCTACTCGATCATCCTCCATATCTATGTCAACGTCCTCACTTTGGGAGACACTTGCCGTACTACTCAACAACACATCACCGTGCCATATCCATCTTGTATAACTCAAGTAAATCCCTTCACAAATCAAATGAGTACGTATATCCTTCACCGTACATTTCCTCGTATTCAAACACTTGACACAAGGACAACAGAACATTCCATTACTATTAGGAACATTCCTTTGAGCAAATTCTATAAATTCTCCCACCCCCTTCAAATACTCAGCACCAGTGCGCTTACAAACCATCCAACTACGATACATAACTAGATAGGTCCTGTAGATATACAAAACATATATCCAATATAAGGACAATACGGAGATTAAAAACTATAGTTTTTGAAGATTGCCAAGCACTGGTCATGGCCTGGCAGTGATGTCCATCACGGCCGTAACGTGCCAACTGAACCAGACCATCACAATCAGAACTGATAACGGCCTAGCTGTGATGAGCATCACGGCCGTGACAGATCAACCAGTAGAGCAACATGCACTCAAAACCAAAAATAGAGACGTACATTCCAAACAACTCAAACTCACGGTTTCAAGTTTCAACTACCGAGACTACAGTTTCAACATACACTCAAAACCAAAAATAAAAAAATGTGCCCTAAAGACTCACCAGAAATAGGTGCTCGCGTGGTGGTGGGGAGGGGAGCTCGAGTGGTGGCCAACGTTCGATGTGGTTACTGAGAGCAGAGGGACAAGGAGAGTTAGTGCGCGGGAAAGGGTAAAAGAGAGATGTCAAGTTATTGCATGCAAAGAATGAGCGGGAAAGACAGAGTTAGGGGTTAAGAGTGTACCTGACGGTGGTGGCGAAGAAGCCCTAGTAGTGGTTGCGGTGGAGATGAGCACACGATTAGGGTAGAATGAGAGTGAGAGTGAGAGTGAGAGTTGAGAGTGACAGTGAGCGTGATGAAAAGAGAAGAACAGAGATGTCAAATTATTGCAAAGAATGAATGGAAAGACAGAGTTAGGGTTAATAGTGTACCTCACGGTGGTGGCGAAGAAGCCCTCGGGTGGTTGCGGTGGAGATCAGCTCGCGATTAGGGCAGAGTGAGAGTGAGAGTGAGGGTTGAGAGTTAGGGTTGAGAGTGAGGGTTGAGCGTGATGAAAAGAGAAAAGAGACGTACAGAGCGAAGTGCAGAAGGCGCGCGGGTGTAAACGTTATAATCAAAAACCAAAAATAAAACAATATTTTACGTCAGTTGTCTTAAAAAACTGACGTTAAAAGTCATTGTTTAACGTCAGTTGTATTAAAAAACTGACATTAAATATTAATATTTTTTTATTTAAAAACACTTTTAACGTCAGTTGTTGAATACAACTGACGTTAAAATTGTTGTGCAAAAATGATTTCTTTGACTGATGTGCGACTTACCCATGACTACTGTGCCTTACCCGTGCATATTGTAACCTAATCCTCTTAATGAGCATTAAGTTTATATATCAGTTTTCAAGAAAATCAGCTAGTTTCTCTTCTATATATAAAGTACCATTCTTCTGTATCAGTCTGTAATACAGCCTCTTCTTTTCCTCTATATTTCGTGCGTATTCTATTCCTTCACAAAATGGCTCTGAAACTTTTGTTATTTCTTCCTATACCTAGACTTAAAGAGCTCTGTCTTAATGGTCAAAAATCTTCTGAGGTTGTGTAAATCACATTACATGGATGGTAAAGTTGAGTAAATCACGTAATGTGATTCCCTTACTTTATTTCATCCCAGTCATCCCTTTCACTCTGCTTTGGCTGCTAGTGACTGTGGATTCAAGATGATGCATCAAGGAATTCCAGTGAAGGAGGTGATGCAAAGATCCCTTACACTTTGCTTTCGCAGCTAGTGACTGTGGATTAATCACGATGCATCATTGAATTCAAGTGAGGGAGGAGATGCATCCATTTGAATTTCTGAGGACAAGATTGAGAAGAAAATGATGTTGAAGCAGAAACTTTTTTATATTTTAGGGCTATGTTGCAGAAATTTTTTATCTTTTAATCATGTAATTAATTGTAACTTATGAATCGCTTCAATGATATACGATTTGATTATACATATATAACTTGTTTTATGTTAAGTGTTTATTTATCTTAATTTGCACAAGAATTTGTTTACTAATTCAAGCTAATTAATTAAGATTAAAAATAAACTTGTTTTAAAAAAAGTTTAGAAATAAACTGCACTATATATGTGGATTGACCTGTGTTAAGAGTGACAACAGGGCATTTCAGATAGGGATATAGGATTATTTACGTCAGCTATTTATTTCACTGAAGTAAAAATCACACTTTTAACGTCAGTTGTATAAACAACTGACGTTAAAAATAAATATTTTTTATTTTAAAAACACTTTTAACGTCAGTTTTATTAAACAACTAACGTTAAAAGTGTATAAGTTTCTGCAAAAACATTCATTCCTTTGACTACTCTGCTACTTACCCATTGACCTGTGTTAAGAGTGACAACAGGGCATTTCAGATAGGGATATAGGATTATTTACGTTAGCTATTCATTTAACTGAAGTAAAAATCACACTTTTAACGTCCGTTGTATAAACAACCGACGTTAAAAATAAATGTTTTTTATTTTAAAAACACTTTTAACGTCAGTTTTATTCAACAACTGACGTTAAAAGTGTATAAGTTTCTGCAAAAACATTCATTCCTTTGACTACTCGCTACTTACCCATTATTTTGTGCTACTTACCCATGCACATTGTAACCTATAATCCTCTTTATGAGCATTAAGTTTATACCTAGACTTAAAGGTCTATTTCTTCCTATTCCTTCGTGCTTTTTCTATTCTGCACGTTTATAATATATGACTGCCAACTCCCAATGCGCCTTGGAACCTAATGCTCTTAATGATCAATTTAATTTTTTAGCAACTTACGACGCCTAGCTAGTAACTTCATCCCCTGCTCCTATAAATAGCTTCCTTCCTTCCTTTTAATTTTCTGCTTCACAATATGGCTCTGCCATGGAGATTAACTTCATCACTCTTTCTTCCTATTCCTAGACTCAAAGATCTTTGTCTTAATGGTCAAACAACTTCTGAGGTTGTGTAAATCACATTACATGGGTGATAAGGGTGTGTAAATCACATTATGTGAGTTGCTCATATTATCATCCTTCTGGAGAATCAGCAGCTACAATTCCAAAACCTCAGCTTTGGAACCAAGTGACTGTTCCAAGACCATTGCTGAAACAGATCGAGTGCACCCTTCACTCTGCTTTGGCTCCAAAGTGACTGTGGATTCAGATGGAGCATCAAGGACTTCAAGTAAGGGAGGAGATGCATCCATTGGAGTTTTTGAGGACAGGACTGAGAAGAAAATGATGTTGAAGCGGAAACTTTTTTATATTTTAGTGCTATATTGCGGAATTTTTTTATCTTTTAATCATGTAATTGTAACTTATGAATCGCTTCAATGAGATACGATTTGATTATACATATAACTTGTTTTATGTTAAGTGTTTATTTATTTTAATTTGCACAAGAATTTGTTTACTAATTCAAGCTAATTAATTAAGATTAAAAATAAACTTTTTTAAAAAAAAGATTAGAAATAAACTGCTATATATGGAGTGATCTGCGTTAAGAGTGACAACGGGGAGATGACAACGAAAGAAATATAGGAATGAGTTTCAGATAGGAATATATGATTATTTACGCCAGTTATTTATTTAACTGAAGTAAAAATCACACCTTTAACTTCAGTTGTATAAACAACTGACGTTAAAAGTGCTAATAATCACTTTTAACGTCAGTTCATTACACAACTGACGCAAATAGTGATTTAATATTTACAAAACTGTCACCGCCTCATTTTTAATGTCAAATATGGTCAATCAGGCGAAACGCTTCCCGTATATTACATTATTTCCACTAGTGAGAAGGAGAGATCCAAATCCGACTGACATATAGTAGAATTTATAAATGCATCAAACTAACACAGAAATTGTGTTCTTAAATTTGCTAAAAAGAGAGATTCAAATCAATTAATACAAACCGATAATACGCTTTCCAAAAAAATTGATTTTGCACTCAATGAAGGAGATATGACTAATCTACTGTTGGAATTAATCCTTTAGTTCTTGATTCTTTATCTTCTTTATTCTTTAAAGCATACATAACTAGATACATATACCCTAGAGCAAAACACCACAAAGCCTAGGATCTACATCATGCCAGATTATTAAGGATTTACAGACTTGAATAAATACCTGGATCCATATTGTGTTCCTGATCTTAAGCGTTCTTCAAGAGTACTAGATTTGATCACCAACTGTTGCGGAACTCTACGGCAATCAATCACGAATAAACAAAGCTTGATAATCTTAGGATCTAAAACACAAAGAGGGAAAGAGAAAGATAGAGAATGGTAATGAACACCCGTTGGCTTGTGGTTCTTCATCAACCTGGACTCATTATGCCTTAGTCGCTCTTCAGATGGGGAGAAGAGACGGTGTACGTTGTGTCCGGTGTATTGGGGACCATAGCCTATATGTAGGGTGATGACCAATTAGGGTTCCCATTATTCCGAAATTGGTTATCAATGACATCCACTCATATTTTGCCCATATTAGATAATTAATGATAATATCAATTATCAAATCAGAAATCTGATTGGCCTTATCTCTTAATTCGATCACATATCAATTAAGGCCCCTAAGAGATAAATAGCTAATATAATTAATTACTGATATCTGCTCACATTATGATATTGGAATAAAATATTCCAACAATCTCCCACTTGGGCAACATATCATAATAATTATATCATAATTCCTTAGGCACGCATCCGAATGCTATTTATCCTCAGACTTCCCCTTTACAATTTGGTCCACCTCATACATCAATGATGTGACCACCGCGGTTGTTGTCACTAACGTATATTGTGACTAAACCCCGACGACCACCGTATCAATGCACTTGATGACATAGATCGATATGGATGAGTGGCATGGAAATTTCATGCAATGTAATCTCTAAATCATGCCTATTTCCAACTGGTCCAACTTAAGTCTTTAGTGAGATCATACCGAAGTTCCTTAGGTGCAAATTAAATACTTGCACATAACCAAAACTTAAGATAGTTATAATAATAATAATAATAACGTCATAAACTTTATTTATGCAGAAAATCAATCATAACATAAAGTCTTTTCCAAATCCAAAACATAGAACATAGAACAAAATAACAAAAGGAAAACTCCCACTAATCTAAGGCAATCTCAAAACCAACATCCATGTGAGCAACATGCTTATGAAAGACCTTAGGTGTCAAGCCTTTGATTAGTGGGTTAGTTAGCATAAAGTTTGTTCCTATGTGTTCTATAGATAATTGGAAACTTGATGTCGAAAACCTTCGACTTCATTGAACTCCAATTGTTATTGGAGTACAACACGACTGACTTATTGTCATAATATAACTTGAGTGGTCTTTCAATTCCTTTTATTATACGCAGCCCAATGACAAAATTTCTCAACCATATCCCGAGGTTGAATGCCTTCTATCTTGGCACCCAACAAGATCGGAGTCAGAATACCTTATGATCTCTAAACTATCAGATCTCCGATCCATGAACATATATTCTTTTGTTCTCTTTAAGTACCTTATGATCATTTTGAATGCTTTCCAATGATCCTTTTCTGGATTGCTCCAAGATTCTGCCTAACACCGCATTATGTACACTATGTCTAGATGCGTACAAACCTGAGCATACATCGGACTTCCCACAATGAAGCATAGGGAATCTTCCGTATTTCCTGAATTTCCAGATTTCCTTTTGGGCATTAATTGAGACTAAAATAGTCCACCTTAGTTATCAGGGTATTCACTGGTTTACTATCTTTCATGTTGAACCTATCCAAAAACTGTATCGATATATCCCTTTGTGATAACCCAAGGATACCTAGAGAGTGATCTCCAAGTACCTGAATTCCTAAGACAAAAGAGGCGTCCCCAAGATCTTTCATCTCGAAAATTTATCGTTAAAAATTTCTTGGATTCGTGCAATGAGCCTATATTGTCGTTGGCTAGTAAAAATGTCAACATATAACACCAGGAATATAAATTTGCTCCCACTGAAATTGTGATACCCACAGTTGTCCACGATATTCATCTCAAAACCAAATGAGACAATCACTTGATGGGACATGTGGTATCGTTGATGAGACACCTTCTTTAGCCCATAGATAGATTCCTGCCAATTTACAAACCATCTTCTCTGTGTCTTTCAACACAAGATTTTCTAGTTGCACTATATAAATATGTTTCACCAATGTTGCTATTGAGAAACACCGTCTTGACATTCATCTTATGAAGCTCCAAATTTATAATGAGTAACGAGAGTCATGATTGTCCTAAAAGAGTCATTCATTGGTACTAAAGGGAAGGTCTCTCTACAATCAATCCTTTATTTTTAGTATAGCCTTTTGTCACTAGACAATCCTTATACCTCTCCATATTACCCCTCGAAACCTTCAGGTAAATGGACAAGTTTCAAACCTTATTGTCTAGCTTGAGCTTGTACTCATTCCTTCAATCCACTTTTCCGAATGCAAACTTCGTATGGTTTTATGAGAGTTGATATAATCATCTCCCATTACACCATTTATCGTATGTTCCTGGATAAATACAATATAATTATCCAAAATAGTATTCATTCTTTCTTTGGTGGATCATGGCAAAATACAACGACTCTTGATGCTCTAGTTCTTGAGGCTGTTGGGTTTAACCTTCAGGAATAATTCCCTTATCTTGAATAGGAAGAATAACAACAATATCCGCACAAGGATCCAAATTTGCTACACAAATAGCAGCTATATGAATTAGTTCAGGGATTAGAACCAATTCTTCCTCAAAGATAGTGTCTCTAACCTTATCTCCCTCCAAACTCAATATCCTCAAAAAACTAATCAGTTCCTGTCTCAAGGTATCTTTAACTTGGGATTTTAGAAAAAATTCATTCCCCTTTGATCTTTTAGACTAACCAATGAGGTAACCACTCATTGTTTGGGACTCCAATTTCCTTCGCGAGGCTTATAAGGCCTTGCCTTAGTTGGATATTCCTCAAACAAACACAGAAATTGTGCTCTTAAATTTGCTAAAAAGAGAGATTCAAATCATTTAATACAAACTGATAATACGCTTTCCAAAAAATTTGATTTTGCACTCAATGAAGGAGATATGACCAATCTACTGTTGGAATTAATCTTTTAGTTCTTGATTCTTTATTTTCTTTATTCTTTAAAGCATACATAACTAGATGCGTACACCCTAGAGCAAAACACCACAAAGCCTAGGATCTACATCATGCCAGATTATTATGGATTTACAAACTTAAATAAATACCTGGATCCATATTGTGTTCCTGATCTCAAGCATTCTTCAAGAGTACTAGATTTGATCACTAACTATTGCGGAATCTCTACGGCAATCAATAACGAACAAACAAAGCTTGATAGTCTTAGGATCTGAAACATGAAGAGGGAAAGAGAAAGATAGAGAAGGGTAATGAACACCCGTTGGCTTGTGGTTCTTCCTCAACTTGGACTCCTTATGCCTTAGTCGCTCTTCAGATGAGGAGAAGAGGCGATGTGCGTTGTGTCCAAAGTGTATTGGGGACCATAGCCTATATGTAGGGTGATGACCAATTAGAGTTCCCATTATTCGAAATTGGTTATCAATGAAATCCACTCATATTTTGCCCATATCGGATAATTAATGATAATATCAATTATCAAATCGGAAATCGATTGGCCTTATCTCTTAATTTGATCACATATCAATTAAGGCCCCTAAGAGATAAATAGCTAATATAATTAATTAACGATATCTGCCCACATTATGATATTGAAATAAAATATTCCAACATCTACAACATTTAAATAAATAAATATGATTTACTAGTTAATAGACGATGATTTTATTTATTTATTTATTTAAATGAGATGTGATAAATTAATTTGTTTGGTTTGACGATACAAAGAAAGAAGTGGGTAGAAATAAAATGGTAATAAAAAGAATAGATTTCAAGTGTTATTTACTATGAGGAAAACATGGAAGAAAATAAAAAGGAAGAAGATGAGTGTTTTTACAAACAATTATATCTATGGGTGTAAATGAGTCGAGTCCAGCACTTGAAGCATGAGCTTGACTTTTGAAAAAATGGGTAGCTCAAGCTTGACTTATTTATTTAAACGAGCCTAATTAAAAACTTGAGTATGACTTGTTAAAAAAGGAGTAAAGCTTGAGCTCGATTTATTTAGCTCATTTATACCTTACTTGTTTTTGCATTATGATGATTTTTCTTAAAAAAGGCTGTAAAAAAAAATGCAACGGACTCAAAAATATGAATGTGGTCTCGAATGAGAGGGGTACATCGTACTTGTATGTGAAGCAATGAGTGAAAAATGAATTTGAAGCACCAGATCGATTGTTAGAGTGATCCCGCAGAAAGCAAAACCCTTGGGAGTAGAAACTTGACATGGGGAAAATAACTTTGGAGGTGGAAACTTGATTTGGAATGAAAGAATCCTTACGAGTTACGAGGCAAAGGGAAAGGAAAAAAATGAGTGGGAAACTGAAAACAATTGAAACACTATGGCCTGCTTGCTTTGTTTTGTCTTTTGTTTTCATTTCATGTTTTAAAAAATAGCTATAAAATTGCTACATTTTTTCATTCTGTTTCCTGATTTAAAAAAATTATATGGAAAACAATTTGTTTTTTTTTTTTCTTTCTATTTTCATTGTTTCCTATACAAATTTTTTGAAACAAGAAACATAATGAAAAACAAGGTGACAATTTTGTAATTATTTTTGAAAATGGGAAACTAAAAATAAAGTAAATGGACCCTAGCTTTTTATTTTACTATTTATTATTTATTTTTAAAAAAACTTATAGCCATATGCTTTAACTCACAAATAAAAAACAATTTCATAAAAATTTGTCATTAGAAAACTATACAAAGGTGTATTTTTACAAAAAGTAGGATATATATAATTTTAATTTTTGATTATATATATATATATATATATATATATATATATATATATATATGCGTTATTCACGAGTCATTAATGTCGAACCTATAAAGCTTGAGCTTGACTCATTTAAATAGTCGAGCTCAATCTCAAGTTTGGGTTTGTTTATTCAACTAAACAAACGAGCTTGATTGAGCATTTAACGAGCCATCCCGGAATAGTTCTCGAATAGCTCAGCTCATTTATACCCTAATTATGTCCATGTTAGATGAGGAGCCGTGTCGGATCTTGACTAAAAAAATTGGGGGAGCCACTAGATCACTAGCTAAAATGATACACTTAAAGTTTATAATTAGTCTTGCATAATTTTATCACTCAAATATGTAGAGTGAGCATGTTTAGGTAAGATTAATTCTTACCCAAACAACTATTGTTGATGGTAAAAGCTTTTTTTTTTTTAAGTAGATCGAACGTGATATATTTGGATAAACTGATTAAATTGAAAAATGGCTCTTTTTTTATAAGAAGTTATTTTAGAGAATCTAGAAGTTTAAAGCTTATTTAAAATACTCTTAGATTATTTTGAAACTAATAACATTCTTCCCATTTCATCCCTGCAAAATTAACTTTAAAACAAATATTATTAAATAATACAAATAACTTTATACCTTTTTTTTTTATAATTTACTATATAAAAATGATTTTTTAAACAACCTAAACGAAATATATTATCTTAACATTGCTTTTCAACAAATACATCATCCAAACATAAGTCTGATTCCATTATAATCAATTATGCATATAATCGATATGAAAATAATAATTATTTTTTCCACAGCTAATATCCAAACACACACCTAGTGTGATCATCTTGCAATGGTGTGATGTGCCCGAGAGATTATGAAGCTTGAAGCAAATGCGTGAAGGAGAAGAAACATGTGCTCAGGACCATGTGCGGTCACACCACCAAATCATGCTCAGGGTCACCACTAATTTGAACTTATTATAATCACATATGAGTTTATTCAATAAGAAAATAAAGTTTGTTATTATATATCAAAAAAAAAAATTGTTATTAACCATATTCTACATACGAGTTTACACATTTACACTAGTTTGTATAACTATCAACTTTCATATGCATTTAATTAACTACCATTCCATTAAATCAAGACTAAAGGCCCAATTTGGTCCCTGATAAAAACAATCGGGTCTGAAATAGTCCCTATCCAAAAAAAACTATCCATTTAGTCCTTAAGAATGTGTTTACCGGGACAGATTAATCCATCTGTGAGTTGACCACCTTTGACCGCAGGTTACTTGCTGACGTGTCAGTATCTATTTCTCAGAAACCAAAACGTATACCGTTTCTTTCCTTCTCCTTCCTTCAGCTTCTGAGTTATCTATGTAAATTCTTTCTATATCATCTTCTGCAACTTCAGTAATCAAGGTAAATTCTTTTGCCTTTCATTATCTATGTTGAAAATGAAATCCCTGCTTGGGGAGTGCCTCTGTTTTCTTTTCCTTTGCCCCCTCGCCCCTCCAGCATAAAGGGCGTATTTGGCAGGTCATTTAGATTTTTTCATGTATATTTGCAATCTAACATGAATGTATGATCGTGAGAATGATATAGCAAAACTTATTTCTCATTTTTAATTTTTGGTTTCTGACTTGGCTTCTATTCGAACAGGTATTGTTGGGTGAGAGTCCTGGATTTGAACTGGAAAATAGCTCCCCTTCCAAAGCTGGCCTGCAAACCGTTCTGGAAGTCCTCAAAATTCAGAAGAATTTTTGGCCTTCCTTGGAACCCATCCTTATAAATTTGCTGTCACGATGGAAAATGTACTGTCTTGAGAAAAAAAGTGAGAATCTGTATTTGATTTGTATTCTATTGAATTTCACGGCCTTATTTCTTGGGAAGCTTCATTTCTATATACCTGATTATTATTATTGTTTATTATTTTTGTAGGAAAACATATTAAGAGGCGTCGAGTTCTGGCACCGATATGGTGGAGGTGGGGTCGAAAATGTTTCTTATACCATTTCCTGAATGGTCATGGTGGTGTAAAATCAAAGTTATTGGAAGAAGAAGAAGCTGGAGGAAGAAGAAGGAAAGAAACGGCATAGTTTTGGTTTCTGAGAAATGGATACTGACACGTCAGCAAGTAACCTGCGGTCAAAGGTGGTCAACTCACAGATGGACTAATCTGTCCTGGTAAACACATTCTTAAGGACTAAATGGATAGTTTTTTTTGGATAGGGACTATTTCAGACCCGATTGTTTTTATCAGGGACCAAATTGGGCCTTTAGTCTTAAATCAAACATGATCTAAAAATTTTCATGCATCGTCAATCACTACAAGAAATTATGTGATCAGCTACTACAAATTTGGTAGCTCATTCGTAGCTAATCTCTAGCAAACAAATTTAACCATAGATTAGCTACAAAATCGGTGGTAGCAATAAATTGAGTAGCAAATCAGCTAGAAAAAAATTTCCTAGTTAATTCATAGCTAATCTTAAAAGAGTTATGGCTAATTTGTAGCTAATACCTAGTATTATGTTGTTCAAAATTATTTTTTTTAGCTAAATAGCTACAATATTGTCGTAGTGATTTTATAGTCAATCAATAGCTAAAATTTCGTAGAGAATTTATAGCTACTTCCCAGCTAATTCAAAAAATATATATTAAAAAAATGCTGTTATACATAAACATTAAGATCATAAATACAAAGTTCTATACAATCTAATGCAATCGGTACAATAATTTACTTTTACATAAAATTCTAAGACATGTCATGTGACAAAGAGGTTTAAAAGAAATATTTAGATGAGATGAAAAATATTCAAATAAATAATCAAGAAACCAAGAAATAGAAATTACATTGAAAGGGGGATTGGGTATTCTCATTTCATACTCCAGATATTCGCTCAGAGACCAAATCTTTAGGAACTACAAAAGAAATATAAAGAAGTAAGAATTATGGCAGCAACACCAAAACTATATCATCACATGCAGTAAAAAGATAACTATACGAATATATAAATTTCAAAGAAAAAAATATAAAAGAACATATGGTAGAAGAACACTACCATTGCATGAATGATTTATAGAGCTATGTACCTGCAATATAGTAAGCACATTCCAGATCACATCTTGATCCTTAAAAGCAATTAGTATGCAATTACTGGAAACATATCTATCTCAATAAGGGCAAATCAATTGAAAACATCGGCAAGCATAGAATTAAAGAATTGATTTGATGAAAATAAAAATAGAGTGTGAACACAAGCTACACAACCCACTTTTTCTATCCTGACATGTATGTATCAGATAAAGGTCCCTATGCGTCTCAATCTTTTTTTAGCGCTGCAGCCTTGAATAGTATTAAAGAGTACTATTCATTTCATTCATGCCTAAATGAATGATATAATGGCATTTGTAAGTTACACTTTATAATGACTATAAAAGCCATTTTTCTTGCTGAGCATTTCAACCAATTGAAATTTATTCAAATGTCATTGAATCATTGCACCTTTTTCAATTGCTATCAAAGGCAAATTAAATTGCTTTATTCCACAATAAATAGCAACCTTGTAACCGTCCTTTAAATGCAAACATGGTGCAACAAAACAATTCCTATCAAATAGGAATATTTCAAATAATTAGTAGTTTTGACATGTTTCATAGTACAGGAAACAACGACTAAAGTAACTTGTAGGTTTTTGGGTGGCAGCAAACTTGTAAGCTAGAACCAGTAGCAGACTAGCAGTTGCTAAAGCAGTTGATTGTTCTCCCTTACTCCACCTGCAAAAAACGTTTCTTACACAAATTATTAAATTCTAAAAGGTGAATGAGTAAGGTCTAAAATTGTTTACCTATTACTGTGCATACATAAAAAAAAGACTAGAACCAAACTGGAACAACCACTCAAAGTGCTAATTGCTGAATGAACAAACTTAAAATATGGAAATGATTATAAATCATATTGCTCAAGTTGTTACAGTTGATCAGAAATTATGAACCAAACATACACTAAACACAACATAAATAAAATTCCAGGTTAATAGCAAGTATAAACAAAGACATGTCGAGCAGATGAAGCCAAAAAGATAATATATTCAGAGTTGGCATCAGATATATAAGACCATGTCCATGAGTTAAACTTCTTAAAACTTTTATCATACAAACACAAAAAGGTTTAATAGCAATCTTCCAACAGAAGTTTAAAAGGGAAACTACTAGTAGAAGATATACTTGTAACTGATAGGGGGCATGAAGAGAACTTAAGAAGCACAATACCTTTTCTACTCTTTATACTCCATAATAAATGGATTTCTTAATTTGGAGACGAGCTTCATCTACATAGACCCCCAAAAAAAAAACGAGATAGAAAATATCCGACAATTTCACACCAAACATTTTGAATCAATAGAGGCCATTAACTTTACTACTAGAATCCATTTTATTCATATTGACATTTGAAACATGTCTTTAGGCCCATTATCAAATGAAATTCCACTAGATGTTCAGTTAGTTCACTTATTAAAACACTCTTAAGCACTAACATCTTGGTGTGCAGACCTTCCAGAGCGTTCGGTTTGACGAGCAAGGCCAATCTTCTTCAGCACATATCTATATAATTCAAAATACAAAGTTAAACACTTAAACTGCATATATGAATAGAGACAACCCCAAAATTAAAAATTAAAAAAAGAAAAAAAAAAGTAATGTAGCTTGGTTTCTCACTTTTTCTTTAAATGCTTATGCTCCACAAGAAGTGCAGAACCAAAAGCACCTTTTCCAATTTGCTCAAGTATTTCATACTGCTCCATATTTTCAATAATAGTACTCTGCCATAAAAATTCACTAATCAACAACCATTATCATTAACAAACAAATTTCAAATTCAAATTAGGCATTTGATCCAACACAACAAAGGCATATAATTGAGATCTCAACCGATTTAGCTACTAAGGGTAGATACACAGTTTCTTGCCTTCCTTGCACTATTATTTGGCTATGTCAATTTTATCGAACAAAAATCCAATTGATCTAGCTATTGATTCATATTAAATAAAGACAAAAAATATATATATAATCATAGATAATTCTGAGAAATCCAGGGAAAGGGAAAGGGATAAGGATAATGAATGACGAACAATACCAAATACGCTATACACATGATAACAATTTTAAAGCATTAATGGCTTCCAAGTTCAAAAATTCAACGGATCAGGTAAAACTGTAAAAGAGAAAACCATTACCAGATTCAAACGCGTCAAGGAGCTGCGGCGCCGGGAGCAGCGGTTGCGGCAGGGGCAATGGCGGCAGCACCACGAATGAACGAAAGAAAACCGGTGATCTGCGAATTCTCCTGTTCATCCATAAACAGATCTTCTGGAACCCTAAAAGCATCGTGAAGACACATGATGACGATGACGATGCCGAGCATGAGAGCAGAGACAAGAACAGATCTGACGGAGGTAAGGAAGATGACGAAGACGGTCAGCACGGCAAGGAGGGAAAGCATAGGGTACAAGTTAATCACAAAGGATCTGTTTATGTTGCTTTATTAGTAGTAAAGGGGAAAAAGTAAATGGGTTTTAGTAACATTTATACGGAAGGAATCAAGAGAGATACGGTAGGAATCAAGAGAGATACGGTAGTTAATGTGTAATTGATTAACTTGAGAACAACTATTCCTTTTATTAGTAGCTGTAATTAGTAGCTAAAATAAAAATTTCTTGTAGTGAATTACAATGCAAATGGGGTAATTACAGTATTATATTCTCTCGATATAATTCAACTAAATAATTACTTGTCATTTGACAAATCATTTATATTTTTTTAGCTTGATTTAAAATTTGTTCATATCAAATGCACATAAATGATAGGTTATATGATTTATAATTTATATTGTTTCAAAACTGATGTTCCATTTTGAATTTTTAAGAGTGTTTATTGATACTCTTATATGTTAATAGATACTTTAGTTATCTTTTTTTTTTTCTTTTAAAAGGAGAAAAGTCAGATACTTTAGTTATCTTAACTTCTTATCAAATGAGATAATTTGAACCACTATAGATAATTTGATATTTTAGGAGAGTTAGTTTTTCACCGTAAGAGAAACTATTAAAAATATAAATTAAAATAAAACAAAAGTCATTTAATAAGTAGTTAATACAATAGGGAGTGACATTGATACACATAATTGATAACAAACATTCCTTCAATGAAAATCCAACTACATTCAACGAGACAAAAAAAAGGAAATAGAATGCATCTACATGTCAACTAAGTTTCACACTTTATTCAACAGAAAATATAGCATTTGATCAACTCTAAAAGACCATATTTGGAGTTTATGGTCTTTTTGAAACTTATTATCAGCTACAACGCGATTCCAATCCGTTACTAGATTGTAAATGATCGTCTTCATCTCCCATTGCTTCAAGACCAAAGCGAACTCACGAAGAGATGAATCCAATAGAATTACTTCCACACCATGAAGGTGCCCATTGGAGCCTTGTCTTTTACTCAATATTTCCATTTCATCTTTGGTGAGGAAATCACACATTATTTTATTTTTCGGCATGGAAAGACGATTGTGTTTTCGACATACATCAGAATTGTAAAGCTTCTTCTCCATGAGAAATTTGATGTTACTGCCATTCAACTCTCTAATCCGGTTCATGAACTGTGGTGGCAGCGACCGTGGTGCAACATTAATCGTCACAGTCAACTTTCTTGACTTCTTATTCATTTGGTTGACCATTTCATCTTCAAAGAATCTCTTCCTCTTGACGGCTCCTTTTCCTAATCAAATCATTGTTTGTGGTTTCCTGGTTGGAGAAATTGTTGAGTTGTAGCGCTTCTTGTTCGGTGTAAAAGTCTGGTGCAAGTATTGACACAATCGCATGCAAGTGGGAAGGCCTAAAGGGTTTGGGAGAAATCATCTGACATGGCTCTCCATCTCTCACTATTGCCCATAATTCCTTCAACGATCTCTTCTTGTCTCCCATAACAGCAAAACAAGGAAGATGGAGCACTAGGCTGGCTTGTGAAAGAAAAGAGAGAGAACAGAAGGAATGAAATTATTATAAGAGTGAAAGCAAGTTTTTGTGTGTGAAAAAAGGAAGAAATAAGAGGCCTTAATATAAGAGGAGGGTTAGCTTAAAAATCAAGTCAAAAAAAATCTATAGCATTAATAGTAAGAAATTTTTTTTTTTGGAAAAAATTAATGAAAAGATTTGATATGAAGATAGTTGTTGTAAAAAACCTACAAATTTTAACCCAAGATCTATCAAAATGTTAAAGAAGAGGCCTTAATATAAGAGGAGGGTTAGCTTAAAAATCAAGTAAAAAAAAATCTATAACATTAATGGTAAGAATTTTTTTTGGAAAAAATTAATGAAAAGATTTGATATGAAGATAGTTGTTGTAAAGAACCTACAAATTTTAACCCAAGATCTATCAAAGTATTAAAGATTGATTCAGTTAGAGTAATGATAAGTCAATCAAGTATCATTATATAAATCTATAACATTAATGATAAGAATAAGTTTGAATTAGTATTTTGATATGTTAATTAGTGATTTGAATTTTTGAATAAATCCCTGTTTTCTAGGATTTAGATAGTGGCTTCCTAGTTTATTTCCACATCAGTAGGACGTGTTTCAGCCTCACAGCGACCTCCATCTGATGACACAGAACCTGTTTTAGCCTCACAGCGACCTCCTATACCAGGACAGCAGACAAGGCATTCCACTAGAACTCGCCAAAGGCCCTCCTATCTCCAAGATTACAACTGCAGTTTTACACTTGATACCTTGACTGCGGTAGGATCCCCGATTGATACAGCTGAGCACATTGAAGTAGTTCTTGATGGCTTACCTAGTGAATATGATCCTATAATTACAGCAATAATCTCTCGAACTGATGCTTATAGCATACCTGAAATTGAGTCTTTATTGATGAATATGGAAGGAAGAATTGAGAAACAGAAAACAAGTAGTTCTGATGTGTTTTCAATGCACTCAATGCAAGCAAACCTAGCTCAGCAACAGCAGACAATTCTTACAACAGAAATCAGAATTTTGATCACAGGCAAGATTCAATAATGGTCCCTCCAATGGCAACTTCATAGGATCATTTAGAGGTAGAGGCAGATCTAATTCCTTTATAGGAGGAAGTCATGCTGGTAGAGGCTCAAACAAGCCTAACTGCCAAGTCTGTGGCAAGTATGGTCACATAGCCTTGACCTGTTGGCACAGGTTTGACTCAGATTATCAAGACAATAACAATAATCATCAGGGAAGAGCTATGGTGGCAGAAACAACTCAGAATGATACCTCTTCTTCCAATCATGCAGCATTAATGGCAGTACCTGAGACACTTTTTGATCCTGATTCAGGTGCCACAAATCATCTAACACCTCAAGATACCAACCTCTTGGGAAAGTCCACTTACAATGGTGATGCAAGAATCAGGATGGCAGATGGTGCTTCAGCTCCTATTCAACACATTAGTAATTCCCATTTCTACTCACCAAATTCCTTTAAGCCTCTCTTCTTGAAAAATCTTATGCATGTCTCATCTATTTCTAAAAACCTGTTAAGTGTTTCACAGTTTGCAAGAGACAACAAAGTATACTTTGAATTTCACCCTAATGTGTGTTATGTCAAATGTCAGGAAACTAAGAAAATTCTCCTTGAAGGGAAGCTAAGACATGGACTTTATGCCTTTGACAACATTCAATTCCCTACTTCTTCCAAGCTCAACTATACCTGTACTTTAGCACATTCTTGTAATAATGTAGTGTTTGTTAATAGCTTAGCCAATTCGCATGCTAGATTAGGGCATCCTTCTCCAAAAGTTGTATCCAATGTACTCAAGAAATGTAATATAGTCACTGATTTAAATAAAGTCCCTTCTGTTTGTATAGCATGCTGTCTTGGAAAATTTCATAAGCTACCTTTTCAACCACTGTTTACACTGAACCATTACAGTTAATATACTCAGATATATGGGGACCATCCCCACTTCCATCAACTAATGGTAGCAAGTACTACATTCATTTCATAGATGCCTATAGCAAATATACTTGGCTGTACCTGTTGCAAAATAAGTCACAGGCTCTTGAGTGTTTTATCCTCTTCAAAAACCTAGTTGAAAATATCACTAGCCATAAGATCAAAACTCTCCAAACTGATAATGGAAAAGAGTACATTGCTTTCTCAAAATTTCTCACTCAAACAGGTATACAGCATAGGTTCAGCTGCTCTTACACTCATGAGCAGAATGGAGCAGCTGAACGAAAACACAGATACATCGCTGAGATGGGTCTAACTCTTTTAGCTCATGCTTCAATGCCATTAAAAGGGGGAAGCCTTTCTCACAGATGTACACCTAATTAACAGTCTGCCTGCTCCAAATCTTAAAAATCAAAGTCCAATGGAAGCACTATTTGGTACCAAACCTGATTATCAAGCTTTAAAAACATTTGGTTGTACCTGCTAACCTTTCACTAGACCTTACAATAGGCATAAAATGGATTTCAGGTCAGAACAGTGCTTGTTTCTTGGCTATAGTCCTAGGCATAAAGGCTACATGTGCTTATCTCCCTCTGGCAAGACATACATATCTAGACATGGCAAGTTTGATGAAATGCTTTTTCCTTTTCATAATAATCCTAATTTTCTCACTTCTGCAAACACCACTTCCACTAATTCATTCACTGCACCAACACCTTCTATTCCTATTTTACATTCTGCACCTTCTATACAGTGTTCTAATAGATTTTCTGCCCTGCAACATGTATCTGAGACATTGCCTGAAACCGAATCCATCATTCCAGCAGCACCATCCTCACAAACTGAGAATCTCCCTTCAATTCCTTCACCTGAAATTGCAATGCCTGGTTCCCACATCACCACTGAAGTCACTATCCCAGAAAGTTGTGTACTGCTTGAACCTGCCACTGATACTGTCACTGATACTGCTGCTGCCATTAATACTCATCCAATGATTACAAGAAGGAAAGCTGGAATCTCAAAGCCAAAGGCATATCTTACAGCTGCTACTACTGATCTGTCCATCACTGAGCCTAAAACTGTCAAAAGTTCTCTCACAAGTCCACAATGGAAAGCTGCCATGCACGGACAGCAGCACGGCTTAACACAGCACTAGAACTCGCCAAAGGCCATCCTATCTCCAAGATTACCACTGCAGTCTTACACTTGACACTACAATCATCTCTCAGGTACCAGCATTTCCCACTCTTCTTCCTCTTCTTCTCTTTATCCAATTTCATCTGTCTTATCTTATCAAAAATGTTCTCGTACATATAAATCCTTCTGTCTGAATGTGTCTACCATTGTTGAACCTACCACTTACACTCAAGCCTCAAAGTTAGAATGTTGGAGAAATGCCATAAATGCTGAGATTGATGCTTTAGAACATAATCGTACTCGGACACTTGTAGACTTCCCCCAGGGTAAGCACCCTATAGGTTGCAAATGGGTGTACAAAGTGAAATATCATGCAGATAGGACCATTGAGAGGTACAAAGCTCGACTGGATGCTAAATAATTTGACAGAAATCAAGTCTGTAAAACAGTTCCTGGATTATCATTTTAGAATCAAGGATCTGGGACAGCTTCATTTCTTCCTTGGTTTTGAAGTTTCTCGATCTTCATTTAAGGGCATGTTGGAAAGTCATTGTCTTGCAACATAGTTCTTTCGTATTTTGTTTTAGTTTATTTGACTGCTACGAGATGATATCAACTTATGAACCTTTGCTCTTTCAGCGACTGCACTGCGAATTACCTGATGCAATGGTACGCCAAATACCTGATTGTGGCCATCTTCCTCATGTCGAAAGACCAAGTTCTGTTGTCAAATTCATTATTGAATTTCTTCATAAAGAGGCCAAGACAGTAGTAAATCACAGTGTTTCGACAGTATGAAGTTTGATCACTATTAATTTTGCCATTCTCTAACAGAGAAGAGAAGGCAACAAAGCAGTTCACATTTTGGTAAAGGAGCCAACAGGCGATAGAGCTAAGTAAGTTTTTGGAATGCCTTCTTTCACTAACTAGAATTTTAGCTGAGGTTAGTCCTAAGCTGAACGGCAAAAGCTTTGCCATATTATGCATTGATCAATTATTTTGGAAGGAGATTATTTCTTGCTTCCCCCTAAAAAAATTAAAATAAAATTGCCATGTTGATTTTCATTCAGTGTACAATATTGTTGAGTAGTAATTTTTATTTGTAGTTTCATCATAATTTTGTTAATAGAAATAGCTTTTATGTTTTTTCTTTCTCACAACATGAGAAGAAATATGAGAGAGAAGAAGGAGAGATCTAAATCCAACTAACATAGTAGAATTTATAAATGCATCAAACTAACATTGAAATTGTGCTATTAAATTTGGCAAGAAGAGAGATTCAAATCAATTAATACAAACTGTAAGCTTATCCAAAAAGAATGATTTTGCACTCAATGAAGGAGATATGACCAATCTACAACATTTAAATAAATAAATAAATAAATATGATTTAGTTAATAGACGGTGATTTTATTTATTTATTTATTTAAATGAGATGTGTTAAATTAATTTGTTTGGTTTGAGAAAGAAACGATACAAAAACATGGAAGTGGGTAGAATAGATTTCAAAGTGTTATTTACTATGAGGAAAACATGGAAGAAAATAAAAAGAAAGAAGACGAGTGTTTTTACAAACAAGTATATTTAGGGGTATAAATGAGTGGAGCCGAGCACTTGAAGCTTGAGCTTGACTTGTGAAAAAATGTGTGACACACTTCTACCCTACATGTTAATATAAAACATTTACTTAAAAGAGGTAATTATAAAACATGCATTTATTTGAAAAAAATAAAAACTTGGATTAAAAGGTTTCACATCTCAACAAAAACAACGCGGAAATAACATAGTTTTAAAACAGTAAAACATAAACAAGACAGATAAAGAAAAACTCAACCCCGATGTCACATACAGAGCTGGTATAACCAAAATCCGATATATCACGGAAACAAACTAAACAACTAACAGAACTAACAACTATAACTCAGCATTCTAACTAGAGACACGGCTCCTCAGAGTCACTCCTCCCAATCGTTCATATGACATGAACATAGCGTGAGAGGTCATAGGGCTTAGTTAAAGACCCTATGATTGATAGTGAGTGTTCTAGGGACATTAATAATGAAGCTGTGATTAAAGGATTAATTCCCCATGATGATAAGACATGAATATTAATGAAGAACAGTTAATATTAATGAAGCTGATGATCAATGGATTAGAAAAAGCCAATAGGTTGAATCTGTGAACTGTCCCAAGGATTTGGGAAACGGTTTCTGACCATTTCTAACCAGATCAGTACGGCTATGCTCCATTTAGCACGGTCGTGCTTAATTAGGGAGCATGCCTGTGCTCCAGTTTGAAATCCAGAGAAGGTGCGCTTTTGAGCACGCTCGTGCTTAACAAGCAACACGGTCGTGCTTGCCTACAGGTCCAACACGCCCGTGCTGAGGGTGAAATAGGGGTTTTCACCCCCAAACGCTTAAAAGACTTAATAAGATACCAACGAAACATGAAGACCAAAGACAAGTGAAAAGATGATGTTGAACCTTGATGTTTAATGGTCAAGGTGTTGTTGATGTCGTACCTTGGTAGCCTAGTGGCCAAGGGGGCCTTGATGCTTAATGGTCAAGGTGTTGAGGCTCTGGTGCTTTTCGGCCAGAGTGTTGTTTAAAGTTAAAAGATTAAAGATGATGTTACCTTTGGTGCTTGTTGGCCAAAGAGGTTAAACGATAATAAATGGTGTTGTTGGAGGTGGTGGATAACGGTTGTTTGTTGTGTGCATACATCATGCATGGAGTTTTAGGGGGAGGTACGATAGTTAAGGGGAGGTCGTCTGCGTGTAAGACGACCTGGCCATCCACGGGGATTCATCCGAGACTAAGGGGTCATGTACACCTATGGTGGCGCATCTGAGAATAAGGTGCATCGGCTATCCTAGGGATCCACCCATGGTAAGGCGAACTGCCCCGACGTTGGTGCTTATTGGCCAATGTGGAGATATAACTCTGAAGTCGTGCGCCTGGTATAGATGGATCCATATGCATTCAGAGTAGTGTTTTGCACTGCATTCTATGATTGATGTTATATTGTGATATGTTTGTTGTGTTGGTATGATGACCATGTTATATATGCTATGTTGCTATGTTTCTATGTGTTGTATGTTCATCTTGCCAGCTATCATGTTGTCGTTATGTTTATATATATGGTTCTTACTCCCCGTCTTTCGTTGTTTTCTTTGCATGTATCTTTTTGGTTATGCAGAGGACGGTGAACAGCTTGCTGAGGAGTGACTCCGAGGTGCCGCTACTCGTAGTTTAGTTTATGTTTAGTTTAGTTGTTTATCCAAGTTGTTTATCGGATTGGTTATACCAGCTCTGTAATGTGACATTGGGGTTGGGTTCGTTTATATCTTTCGTTTATGTTTATGTTATGTCTTTCTTCTTAAACATGAATTATTTTCCGCATTGAGACCTTGTTACAATGTGGTATCCTTTACCCGTTAGTTTTCTTTTATAAAGAATAAGCATGTGTTTATCTTATTTCAAAAAACAAAATTATTTCCTTCTATGTCATCACTTTAAAAATACATGCGGGGTAGAGGGTTTCACATTAGGTGAGTGGAATGGTGACGTGGCGTCTTGGTGAGGTGACACGTGTCATCGTGTCTTGCTCCATCGGCACAACCGGGTGTTTTCTTTCACTTCACATCTTCCTACATAACTTACTGTTGGAATATTTTTCTATAATTATTTAGGCTACTCCTTAAAGCCTATTGTACTCATGTCCGGCCTAATTTTAATGTTCTAATTCTCAATTAATTAATTAATTGACCAATCAATCTCTTGGTTTGCGTTTGTTTGCGTTCCGGACCAGTTTCAACTTTGATTCTCCTCAAACTTGAAACGCAAGCTAACTAACACCTAAGGAATATGATTAAGCCTTCAAACATGCTTAATCATTTCCTCATACACTGATCGATAAAACGGGACGTTACACAATGGGTAACGGCTAAATGGGCGTTACAGATCTCTTGCAGTGTCCTCGCCACCGTCATGCTCTTCTCTCACCACAACCTATATATAGGTGGATGAGGGAAACACGCCAAGCTCCTCCACTCTGCACGTCCACCGTTGAAGCTCCGCTACAAACCAACATCGTCCTCCGCTTTCACCACAACCCAAAGGTGGATAAGGTAAACATCATCTATTATTATTATTATTATTATTATTATTATTATTATTATTATTATTATTATATTTTATTTTTTTGATAATCTTAACTTCTTAATGTTCTGAAGGCAAATTTCTTTTACCCTTTTACTGCCCAGAAACTTAACTTGCATCTGAATTCATAATTATGTTTGCTTTAGATGTTTCAAGTGGAAGATCACAACTTTAGGGTCAGAGTTTGTTTGTACGGTTGTTATAGTTATAGCTTGAGAATGTTTGTTGTTTAGTTTGAAATTTGGACTTTACAAGTTTCTTACTGATTTTTTTTATGATGGTATTAGAAGACTTCAAAAACTTAGTTATGCAACTCGTGCAAGACATTTGTTTGAGGATAATGAACCTCAAGATCAAAAAAGGTGATTACAGATACAGTGGTTATTCCCATCTATAGCAATGACACAGTTATTGCCTTGCTATGCCTATGATCTTTTACCATTGACATCTCAGCGTGCTTTCATTTCTATAATTTTTAAAATTTATTATCTTTTGTAGTGTTGATTTGGCACAATGATATATCATCAATGTTGACCTTGAAAGGACAATCAAGGAATTTGGACAAAGGTTGGCAACATTTCTAGGATAACAGGTGATTCCTCATACCTATGCTTCCCTCTTGATTATCTATCTCAAAATTCCGCCATAGCAAAAGACATTAGAGCCCCTAGTACTCATTAATATCATATTTAATGAATAAATGAACTTCTCAGAAAGGCTGTGTGCTTCATGCAATTGCTAAACTGACTTGCAGTTTGTTTCTCTCTTTGGGGGATTCTCGGAATGGGCACATAAGTTCAAATTCATAAAGGCACACAACTATTGGTTGCATTGTTGGGGTCAGCATTTTGCCAAGGCAAAAGGTAGATGAATTCAACTCAAATTGAAATGTGCAACTTGGATTTGTGCATTTAAGTAAAACAAAAAAATTGTGCCTGCTTAAATTGACAATCAAACATTTTATCATTAATTTTAGGATGTCATGACTCTTTTTTCTATTATATAGATAATCAAGCATGGTTTACTACTATGTATTATTGTTTAAGGCAAATCAATTAGCTCCGTATTAGAATTATATATATATATATATATATATATATATATATATATATATATATATATATATATATATATATATATATATATATATATGGGTAAGATGCACCACCCATATTTTGCACCACCCACTACACTACCCATATGTGACAAATTTTGGACCAATCAAATTGCCACATGGGTTTGGTCAAAATTTCAAACTTTCTAGTTGTATTTCTACTATACTCAAATATATGAATACAATATATTGTAGTATAGTATATGTACTCTTTGTATTCGTAAATTTAACCCATATTAAAATAATGTTTTTTGATTAAAAAAACTGATTATATTAAAAAATAATATTTTAATATGAATTAAAATAATGTTCGTTGTCAATAATATTTTGTAATATAATCAGTTTTTTTAATCAAAAAACATTATTTTAATATCGATTAAATTTGCGAATACAAAGAGCATATATACTATACTACAATATACTGTATTCATGTAGTTTGACTACAGTATAATACAACTAGAAAGTTTGAAATTTTGACCAACCTATGTGGCAATTTGATTGGTCCAAAATTTGCCATATGGGTGGTATAGTGGGTGGTATAAAATGTGGGTGGTGCACCATAGCCACACTCATATATATATATATATAAGAGCGTGATGATTATAATTGTTGTATAGTGGTTGTACTACTAGAAAAGGGTTTTAATAGCGCTTTTTTTAGCCTTTAGTAGAGCTTCCAAGCGCTATCTATTCACCCGTTACTGAAGGTGGGAGAGATTTAATAGTACTTAAAAAAGCGCTACTGAAAGTAGGAATAGATAGCGCTTCCTTGAGAAAGCGCTGTCTAAAGTTCGTAATAAGACAATCTATTACATACTTTAGACAGCGCTTTCTCAAGGAAAAAACTATTGCCGAATAACATGGACATGTAAATTGTTACAACATACGTGCAGGGAAAAACTATTGCTAAGAGAATAGTCAAACACTGTAATCTTCAACTATAAATATGAATTTTCTTGGTTGTAGGTCATATGTTGAATATATTATCTACTTTGAGGGGTTCTAGACCTAACTTCTTCATGTAGAGGGATTGAAATATGGAGGTTTCAGAACAGTAACATCGCCCAAATGTAAGTGCATCAAATTCTACACGGGAGATATTTACATCATCTCGCAGGTGTGAATTATATCCAGTATTTCCTTAAATGGCTATACTTTGTGTCACTGTGTGTTGACACTAAGGGCTGAATGTTCTGGGATCAGTTCATCTTTGAGTGTTTAGACTGTTCTCAATACTCTAATTTACTTTTTTATTACTTGTGGTTGAAACAGACAACATCATGTCATTATCGTATTGCAACTCTAGAATCTAGATGAAAGCACATAAACAGCAAAATAGAAAAATAAACTTCAATTCACATGGGTCTAAAAAGTGTGACCAATGCCGACTTATAATTCTAGCAGAATGGCACATCTTATATATGATATATAAGTAAGGAAAGCTTTAAACACGATATATACTGCTATGAAAATATAGATGAAAATCTTTGATAATATTCCAGTATTTAGCGTGGGATAAGATTTTTACTTTTTGTTAAAATAATTGGGAGTTAATTTCAAGTGTACGTGCAGACAACACAAGGCAAAGGAGTCACTTATTTTTATGATATTCACTTTTGGAATGGAAAGGATACAAGTTTGGTAATTATAAACTTCAGCTTCCCCTTTCTCTAGTCCAGCCTGGCTATTGCCTCCTTCAGTATTTTTTTTTTCCCTTGTAGAATGAAGAGGTGACTAAAATGTTGAATATTGTAAATTTATGTGTTTTTAGTAAATTTATTGTTTCAAGTTTTGTCTTTTTGTTTGTTTGTTATGTGATATTGTAGCCAAACAGAAAGCCTAAGTCTGTTAAGATTCTGTTAGGCTTTCTGTTTTGTAAGTTCTTTCTGTTTTGTTAGTTTTTCTGTTTTTGGCAAGCAGAGTTTGTTGCTTCTTGGCCTTGCTGCCATTGTAGCTCTATAAGAGCATTCCTTGTGATGGTTAATATGATACGATAATTCAAAGAATAATTACTTGTGTTCATTCTCTCAATCCTAACATCATACTTGTGTTCATTCTCTCAATCCTAACATCCGGCATCGGAGCTCCCTCGGGGCCGAGCGGAAAAGCGTGAATCAGTGTTCTTGGGAGTTCTTGGAGTAACAAGAAAATGTCGAATGCAAATGATGGTAGCTTTGTGCAGCCTGCAATTCCTCGTTTCGATGGTCATTATGATCATTGGAGCATGCTAATGGAGAATTTTCTCAGATCCAAGGAGTATTGGAGCTTGGTGGAAACAGGCATTGCAGAACCAGTCCAAGAAGGTATCTTGTGAGCTCAAAGAGAGGAGAATTGATGAGCTGAAGCTGAAAGATATGAAGGTCAAAAACTACTTGTTTCAAGCCATAGATAGAACAATCTTGGAGACTATCTTGAAAAAGAACACGTCAAAAGAAATATAGGATTCAATGAAGAGAAAATATGAAGGCAATGCAAGAGTAAAAAGATCAATGCTTCAAGCCTTGAGGAAAGAGTTTGAGACTCTGGAGATGAAAACAGGTGAGACAGTAACCGATTACTTCTCTCGGGTTATGAGTGTGGCTAACAAGATGAGAACTCATGGAGAATAGATGCAGGATGTAATCATTGTTGAGAAGATCCTTAGATCCTTAACTGACAAATTTAACTATATAGTTTGTTCAATTGAGGAATCTAAGGATACCGATTCCCTTTCTGTTGATGAACTTCAGAGTTCCTTGATAGTTCATGAGCAGAAATTCCACAAGAATCATGGAGAGGAGCAGGCTCTCAAAATAAGTTCTGATGAGAGGAATGATAATGGAGGAAGAGGTAGAGGTAGAGGAAGAGGAAGGGGAAGAGGAAGACAAAACCGAGCCACTGTTGAATGTTTCAAATGCCACAAACTTGGACATTACAAGTATGAATGTCCTGACTGGGATAAAGAAGCCAATTATGCTTCTTTCAATGACCAAGAAGAACTCCTGTTGATGGCTCATGAGGAATTGCATGATGTGCAAGGAACAAATGCATGGTTCTTGGATTCAGGGTGTTCGAATCATATGTGTGGAAACAGATCTTGGTTCAAGGAGGTGGATGATACTTTCAAGCAGTATGTGAAGCTTGGAAATGACACAAGAATGGAGGTGACTGGAAAAGGGAGTGTGAAGCTGAATATTAGAGGAGTCACTCATATAATTAGAGATGTGTTCTTGGTGCCAGAACTCAAGAACAATCTTTTAAGCATAGGGCAGCTGCAAGAAAGAGGTTTAACTGTAATGTTCAAGTCAGGAACCTGCAAGTCGTTTCATCCTCGACAAAGGCTTGATTCCCGAGACTAACATGACAAAGAAACAGGATGTTTATCTTGTCTCGCACAACCTATAACCAAGAATGATGCATGCTTCCATATCTGCTGCACAAGACCTTTCCTTCTTATGGCATTGCAGATATGCTCATCTGAGTCATAAGGGGTTGAAAACTCTTCAGAGCAAAGACATGGTCAGGGGTCTCCCCTCCTCATTATCAGCAACAGAGAAAGTATGTGAAGATTGTATGAAAGGAAAGTAGCACAGAGATCCAATTCCAAAGAAGAGTCAATGGAGAGCAACTCAGAAGCTGGAATTAATTCATGCAGACATCTCAGGGGCCCTATCACTCCATCATCCAATAGCCGTAAGAGGTATTTCGTGTGCTTTATAGATGATTACTCTAGAAAGGCATGGATTTATTTTTTGATGGAGAAATCAGAAGCCTTTCACTATTTTCAATGTTTTAAAAGGCTAGTTGAAAAAGAATCTGGTCTGTTGATCAAGTGCCTTAGAACTGACAGAGGAGGAGAGTTTACTTCATTGGAATTCAATGAGTTCTCGCGTAAAAACAGGTATCAAAAGACAATTGACCACAACCTACACTCCACAAAGAGAATGGGGTGACTGAAAGGAAGAATAGAACCATCATGAACTTGGTAAGAACACTACTAACGAGAGAAGAGGATTCCAAAGCCTTTTTGGCCGTAAGTCGTGAATTGGGTGACTTATGTCTTGAATAGATCACCAACCTTGGTCATGAAGAATCAAACACCAAGAAGAGGCCTGGAGTGGAGTGAAGCCCTCGGTTGAGCACTTTAGGGTGTTTGGTTGTGTAGCACATGTACACATTCCGATGCCAAAAGGACTAAACTGGAGGACAAAAGCTGCAAGTGTGTTTTGTTGGGAATAAGTGAGGAATCCAAGGGATACAGGCTCTATAATCCAACTACAAGAAGAATTGTTGTAAGCAGAGATGTGATCTTTGAGGAAGATGCTCAATGGAATTGGGATCAGAAGCAAAAGGAGGAACTGATTGTAGATACTGAAAGTGGGGATGCTGAGAGTATCACTGACTTTGAAGAAGAAAGTGTTGCAGGCAGTGAGTCTAATGATGAGGAAGATAGGAATCAGACCCCAACTCAGAGAACTGAAGTTGTTAATGATGAAGGAGGCAGGAGTAGGCATCCTCCTGGCTGGATGAGTGACTATGTAACTGGTGAAGAGCTCTCAGAACCAGAAGATGCAATCAACATGGCTTTCACTGAATGCACAGACCCTGACAGCTTTGAAACTGCAGTAAAAAGTATCAAATGGAGACAAGCTATGGATGCTGAAATCAATTCGATTGTGAAGAATGGTACATGGGAACTCACTGACTTACCAGCTGGTGCAAAAAAGATAGGTGTCAAGTGGATTTACAAGACTAAATTGAATGAACTTGGTCAAGTAGACAAGTACAAGGTCAGGTTAGTGGCCAAAGGCTATTCTCAGCAGTATGGGGTGGATTACACAAGTGTTTGCTCCTGTGAGCAGAATGGCCACTGTGAGAATGATTATAGCTCTTGCAGCACATAAAGGGTGGAAACTGTATCAACTTGATGTAAAATCAGCCTTCTTATATGGCACTCTTTCTGAAGATGTATATGTGGATCAACCAAAAGGCTATGTGAAGAACGGAAGTGAGCACAAGGTGTACAAGCTCCACAAGGCCTTGTATGGATTAAAGCAAGCTCCAAGAGCTTGGTTTAGTCGAATTGAGTCATACTTCATCAGTGCAGGCTTCAAGAAAAGCAATCATGAGCAGACATTGTTCTTAAAGCACTCTGCACAAGGAAGGCTTCTAATTGTCAGTGTGTATGTTGATGATCTCATATACACAGGCAATGATGAATCCTTAATGAGTACCTTCAAGAATTCAATGAAGGAAGAATTTGATATGATTGACCTTGGTAAGATGAGATTCTTCCTTGTAATAGAGGTACTACAAGAGGAATATGGAATCTACATCTATCAAAGAAAGTATGCCTTAGAAGTGTTGAAAAGATTTGGCATGGCTGACAGTAACTCGGTTGGAATTCCTATGGTGCCAGGTTACAAACTATGCAAGGATGAAACAGGTGTAAAGGTAAATGAGACTCAATACAAGCAATTGGTGGGAAGCCTCATGTACATCACAAATTCCAGACCCGATATATGTTCTCTGTCAGCTTGATCAGTCGGTTTATGAGTCAGCCTACTCAAATACATATGCAGGCTGCCAAGAGAATTCTCAGGTATCTTCAAGGCACTGTGAACTTTGGCATTCTGTATAAGAAGGGAGGAAATGAGGAACTGTTAGCCTACACAGATAGTGACTATGCAGGTGACTTAGAAGATAGGAAAAGCACCTCTGGTTATGTCTTTCTACTTAGTAATGGAGCAGTAGCTTGGTCCTCAAAGAAACGACCAATTGTGACCCTCTCCACCACGTATAGACGAGTGCGTGGCGGTGCAGCTTGTGCTTGTCGGGCTGTATGGATGAGAAGAATATTGGAAGAGTCAGGGCATGCTCGGGAAGGTTGCATTACCTTAATGTGTGACAATAGTTCAACCATCAAACTCTCAAAGAATCCAGTCATGCATGGAAGAAGTAAACATATTGATGTTCGGTTTCACTTCCTAAGGAACCTATCTAGAGATGGTGATATAGAAATGGTTCATTGTGGAACTAAGGATCAAATTGCAGACTTACTGACAAAGCCACTTAAATCAGATTCCTTCATAAAACTTAGAGAGCGACTAGGAGTTTGTGAAATTCCTAAGTTAAACTAGTTGCTTATAAGTGCAATAGTTTAAGGGAGGGATTGTTATGTGATATTGTAGCCAAACAGAAAGCCTAAGTCTGTTAAGATTCTGTTAGGCTTTCTGTTTTGTTAGTTCTTTCTGTTTTTGGCAAGCAGAGTTTGTTGCTTCTTGGCCTTGCTGCCATTGTAGCTCTATAAGAGCATTCCTTGTGATGGTTAATATGATACAGTAATTCAGCAATAATTACTTGTGTTCATTCTCTCAGTCCTAACATCATACTTGTGTTCATTCTCTCAATCCTAACAGTTTCCAGCTTCACTACTTTTCCCTTTTAAAGTATTTTTATCCAGTCTTGTCTCTTGAGGAAATCTGGGTTGCATGGTCCGTAGTTGTTTGAATATTCTTGAACCAATATATTTTGACAAAAGAATAATCTCTATTGACATTGCGACTTTTCCTTAAGGATGACACTGGAACAACAGCCATTAAAACTTTGGAACTTGATGCATCTCTTGGAGGACTTACAGTGTAGCACAGGGAAATCAAAGAGCATGAATATGACACAATAGGTTGTTCATCCTACATTCGACATTTTATTGACCGGAGGACACAATTCTGTCTACCATATATAGGCTCTATTAATATAGTTAATTTATGTTTATTCTCTATTTAGCTGAACATCTTTACAAAATTATTAAATAAAAACCTTGCTCATTCCCCAATTTTCTACCAACAAAACTTTGGTCAAGGTATCCTTATTTTTGAAATAAGGCTGACGGATCAAAACTTGAAAGACGGGTTACAAAAACTACACATAATAACACTATATCTTACACTAAAATCAACTACTAATATCCTTTTTCTTACTGCAACAAAGAATCCAAAACACAAATCACAACAAACAACAACACCCATAGTAAAAAAAAAAAAAAAGAAGTTGCAGGAAAAGAAGAAGAAGAAGAAGAAGAGATACACTATTTAAAGGCAAACTAAAGAGACAACCAACCTATCAACGTTTCTGACATCCTCAGATGTATCAAGTGCAAGACAAACATAAATTCAATAAAAGAAATGCATGAGAAAACATCCTTTGATCGATTAGCAACCAATCCCCATAGAAATCTTAAGAAGAAAAAAAAGAGAGGATAAAACATAAGCTAGAAGCAACAATAGCGAGGCCAACAAAAAAAACTAAAAATTAATGATGAAATCAAAAGCAATAAGCATCATTGAATTATATTTCCAAATATATAATAAAATCATTTATATTTACAATAATTCGAAACAAGTGTTGTATTATATTTCATTGTTTTACATAAATATTATCCTTTATTGCCATCTTACTTATTGTTAATTTATTCTCAATTTAAAACTATAAAATTTTAAAATAAAATTGCAACCGCGCAACGTGCAGGTGACAATCTAGTTGCCATTTAAGTCAATGCAGCTAGAAATTTGAAGAAGAAAAAAAAGCATGTTTTCTTTGGAGTTGAAATGAAGTCAGATTACGATGGAAGCTTACAGTAAATCAAAGTATGAGGTTGTGTATGCAGGTCTCAAATAGAAGAAATGACGCAAAGGAAATGTTTGCATTCTCTGTTGTAGTTTATTTATGGCTTATATATATTAGGAATAGAAGATACAAAGCAGTTAGATCTATAGTTGTTTCTTGTCATTATGCCTCTTTTTGGGCAGATTTTAGGGAAGAACAGGCAACAAAAGTAAATATGATACATATAAGCCCAAACATTGGCATGAAGGATTATCAACTTGTGTATCTTTTCCCTTACACTTTCTAATCAGTTTTCAAGGTAACAGTTTGTTCATAAACTTTTCTTTGTGATTTTTTATTAAATGAATTAGTAGTTCCATCTAATGAACGACTACAGACTCGTTATGTAGGGTCACCCATCTAATGAACAACTACAAGGTTAGTGCCTCCTTAGGTAAGGCTACCCATCTAATAAACTACAAAGTAGCCTCATTAGGAATATAGTTATTAAATGAAATTGTGGACCCATTTAGTGATTGATACATTCACATGTGTACAAATTTATACGATTAAAAATTTGCATGCTACAAGACACATTTAACACCTAAAATAGTACACAAATTTTTGGTATGCTTAGACTAATTAATTGTAATCTGTCAGGTGATCGAAAGAAAGAAAGAATAATTGTAATCTATTTTTCCTTCTTTAGCTACTTGGAATTGATGTTGCTTCCATATTATTGTTCAGCAAAGAATTTTATTCTATTTTGAAGTATTCTGTTCCATTCGAATAACCTCCATCGTTGCACATGGTCAGAAGACTATTAGCAGCTTCTTCTCCCCCTTCATGGCTAAGCTCTTTTATCAATAAAGCCAAAGATGCTTCTTCTTCTTCATCATTAGCTTGGTGTGTATGGTTAGGTGTATGCATGTAGCTATAGTTGTATGTTCCATGTGTTTGTAGCACGTTTATGCTTGATGAGGGATTAAGTTCTTCTGGGTTTTGCTCCTTTTTTGTGAACACATACTGCTTAGAATAGATAATGAGTCTTTTGTACACGAACCAAGATAAAAGTAAAAAGCTTACTAAGTTGCAGTGTTTCTTAAAAAATTATAAGCATAATGTTTTGTCTAGTGTCTTCAACATAAAGAGAATGATTTTACCAAATTGTGTAAAACTAACCAGATTTTTAAATTCGTCATCATAAAGGGTTACAGAATCTCCCGTTCGTAGTTCATAATGATTAACAAAATCCACTGGTACACTGAGAAAAACAAATGGTTATGAAGCCAAAATCATGCAAACTGAAGTGGTAGTTAACAACAAATAAGAAGAGGGGTTTTACCTGTATTTTTGAGGATATACATTCTACTTTTGTTATTAGACCAGTACCTGGAAAATTAACAGCCAATACTCAGCATCTTAGAATACTACAAGAATATATCCAACAAAGAAAAATGCATAAATTATAGAAGATTCATTTACTTGTATTTCAATCTCCATTGCATGTTAGAATATACATCCTTAAGTAGAACATTTATTCCTTCCTTGTCCCGAAGGGCCGGAAGCATTAACTCGGGGTCCCTCTATCATAATATGTAACGTCTTTGTTATAAGCATATTATGTATTACTTTTTGACAAGTACAAGGTAAAAGTGAACATATTTAATATAAATTGATTTTGAAAAATATTCATTATAACAATGATGATTTCTTTTTTGCGTAGTAGTGGGACAAAAATGATTATGATTGAAAAGCGAACCATTCCTTTCCTTTTATTTTGTAAAATCGTTATGTCGAGAGGAATTAGTTCTTCAGCAGCCTGGATTGCAAAGCATGTCATAGTTGTCAATATGAGCATATCAAATTAAAGGGACCACCTTCACTCCAATATTTCTTGTTTTCTTGGAAAAAAAAATGATGGGAATAAAAAACCAAAACTGGTAAATAGAGTTAACAGTTCAAAGTAACAAATGTGCTTCTAGAGCACACTCATTGATGAAGGAAAAAAACCTCACCTTTGGGAGAACAATACGACCAAAGGAGTCAACGTCACTGTTTTTTAACTTCTTTGTCAAAATTTCTCTGAGTATCTATTCTCAAACATTAAAAAAAAAACAATCAAAGACTCAAATCAAAATGAGAAAATTTAACGTCAAGTATAGGAAAAACTATAGGGACCGTTAACGAATTAAAGTGTTGTAAATGGCAAAGCAACAATTTTATTTTAATCTATAAAATATTGGCATTGCCGAAAATCACGATAGAATCCAATCAAAATGCGAAACCGTTATAGCACATTACTATTTGTGGGAAGTGTACGAACAAAATTCACCCCAAATATCATTTCTCTTAACGAAAATTGCAACAAACAATATAAAATTAACGGAAAGGACCAATTAACAATTCCAAATATGGTTATTACCGTTTGGTGAAAATTTATTCGTCCTTCACAATTAATTTTATAATTTTGTAATGTCAGTTTTTTTCATTAAATTTCCTAAAATTGATATCAAGAAAGACAATCACCTTCCCATCTGGAGAGCAGAAAACATGAGTGTTTCTGTTTTGGGTGTCTGTGACTTGCTCATTTGACTCTCCTCTAGTAACAGGATGTTGTCTGCTTATTGTCCCCTCTGAAATTGAAGGGCCTCCAGCAACAAAACTTCTACCCATTTGTCTTGCTTGTTTCCTTTTGTCCCTAGCAATCTTACTCGTCCTTGCTTCCTCCACCTTCCTATCTTTTTCCCTTGTCTGAAACAAACTTTGAGGCTGATGATTGGGTATTCTAACACCGCTTTGCCCACTTGAAAAAGAAAACTTAGGATAACCACAAAGTGTCTGACTCATCTGCATATTTTGGAACTCCGAGTTTTGGTTATATGGTGGTACATAATAAGGTGGTGGAACGCAGAACTGTGGGGGAGATAGACTTGTAGGAAAGCCAAGTGGTTCACTGTTATCGAGAAAGTGAACATTTTTGGGATGACCCATGTTTTGTAGTGAATGGTTCAAGTTTGAGGAGGTTGAAGATGATGAGGTAGTGGTGGTTGTGGTGGTTGTTGGGTTGCAAAACGATGTCGAAAACATATCCATTATTGGAAAGCAGGGTTTGAGGTTTTGTTATGGAGTGAAGTGAGAGTGATGTATATGAAGGTGGTGTGAGAAGGGATATTTGAGGCATTGGAACATGCACAAATGTAGGGAAAGTAAGACAAACGTGTCAAAAGAATTAGATGGGCGGTGAAAAAAGTGAGAGTGAGTGTATGAGAGAGAGGGGGGAATCAACAAATCGAGAGGGAAAGAGAAGCGTATGGGAGTGGGCTGGGGTGGGGTAAGTGACAGGTGGATGGAGGATTGTTGCAGAGGGTTGTTTCATTGGGATACACAACTGAATTGTAAACTAATGCAATCAAAATAAAAAATAGAAACACATGAAGTTTCAAAATATAAAAAAAAAAATCAAAAACTTCTAGAGGAAGATATAGAAGAAACCAAGAATGAAAGATCATTCATGGTTATCCATTGCAGTTGAAGTGAGCTTTATGGTATGAGAAAGTTGTCACTTGATTCCCCTGCAATTTCGGATATCTGGAAGGTGCCAGCTGGTTATTGTCTTTATCTAAGGGAATAAGAGAAATTCAGAACATAGACTATGTGTGCCCCATGTATTTGTATGATACCCAACACAACAACACCGGAAATTCAGCTAAGGAGATAGGATGAGAGGAAAAGGAATGGTGGCAAGTTGGAAAGAGAGTTGATAATTGTTGAGTTTTTACCATGACATTGTAGGATGTGGGTTTTCATGGTATGTTTGCAAGACTAGGAAAATATGGTGTTTTAGGAGGGAAACTTGAAAATGAGGCCATACTACCCATGTGTGTGTGTGTGTGTTTGAGGAGGGATCAGCTTGCACCTAATTTTTGTTATCAACTCCTTCAAATCTAATTTTTCTATTGACTTGTCTGCTTGAGTGCTTCTAGTACAACTGGTTTGTCTGCATATTTCAAATTTCTTATTACACTGCTATGTTGTTATGGGCTAAACTTTCAAAATATCAAGAGTAAAATTACCAAATTATGTGCATAGCCTGCATCTTATCCACTATAGCCTATAGTTCAATTCAATTAGGACTCCTGGCATTTGGTCAGATCAAATGTCAAAGTTCTCCAACAGTCGCAGAAAGTAAAGAGTTGTATGCCATGCAATTTGGTAGATACAATGGGCTTATGGAAACAATATAATGAAAATAAAAGGCAAAAATGATAAATAGTTAAATCAATTAACAATGGAAAGAAGGTTACCCTTTTAAGAGTCCCTGCAAACCTCCAATCAAAGCTTCAGTTTGTCATAAAGCTGTCCTTCAGTGAGATCAAAATACTTTGAAATACCCTGTTGTCAAGGTAGCATCCTAACTAGATCATAGATACAAGTTGTCCAATGCAGCATCAACTTAATCTAATATGAAAAAAGGTGAAGGCTCATAACTGAAACAACAAGCAAGTAGGGAGCCGTGTTACTGCCTTATTGGAACTCTCATAAACTCTCACATGCAGATCAAATCTGTCAAGACCATAGACCATTCAAACTGGAGACCTCAGGCACCAATACGCTAATGCCCAACAAGCAAAAACATTTTTAAAACTTGGAACTTGTATTTCCAACCCATTTTCTTCACTTCAAATATGATCAAAAGCAACAAAGTTCAGAGCAGATCAAAGAATCAACCTATGCAGTAAAGTGTATTTCACTTTTTATGATTTCATAAAATTGAAATTTAATTCAACAGAGATTTGACATAGTAAATCAAATCCCTAACCCCCAAACCAAACTGAACTTCTTCAAAGCCAATCGCACAAACCAAGCAACAGAGATGTTGACACTGCGAAACAAAAAGAGCAACAGAGATGGGGACTTACCTGGTGCGAAGAGGAAAAGACGATAAAAGAGGGGGATGTGCGACAGTGGGAGGCGATGGGCGTGGGGCAACAACAGCAGCGGTGACGACGGCCAAGCGTTCACGCGACGACGACCACGACGGCTGTAGGTAGGGAGGGCAATTTTAGCCGTACCCGCGGATAAAATCCACAACGAAGACGCGGCGGGTAGTTAAATGGGATGCCGCAGGTAAAAATAAACGGGTAATTTCAATACCCGTCTTCGCGAAATACCCGCATGCACGCATTCTTAATTATTATAATACCCTTTATTATATATATCTACTCTCAAAGTCTTTATAATATCATTACATAGATAATTTTCATCTATTGTGTTGTTTCATGGATATTTTAAGTGTAATGTATTAATTTGCAGGTGCTATTTTGTTCAAATATCGGAAGATATTAATGTAGTGTTTTCTTTAAGTTTTGTGTATTTTTTTTAATTAAAAAAAAAGATTTGTTTGTTTTTCATAACTATCCATGGATATCCGCGGATACCCGTGAAAACCCGCGAATCCGTTAAAAACCCTTTAAGCGGGTATCCATGCGGGTACAGGGCGGATACGGGTAGATTTTTTATCCAACGGGGCGGGTAGCAGGTAACCAGTATCCGTGCCCGCCCCACCCCGTTGACATCCCTAGCTGTAGGGTTGGGGGCTGCGTCGATGTGCTGAGTCGAGGTAGAACATAATAGTTAAAACGAATGAAATAAAAGAGGGAAGAAGATTAAGGGTTCCCACGGATGGTTACTTACAATATAAGCCGACGCTAGGTCTAAATTTAGCGTACCATCGATAAAGCCGACGCTAAAGCTCATACATTAGCGTCGGCCCGACTCACGTTAAGTTAGATTCATAAATAAAAAAGATGGTGGGTAATATTGTGTTCATTTTGAGTCGATTTTGGCCAACGCTATAACATCGGTATCGGGACCGATGCTAATTTTCTGACACTAAATCTTATTTTTCTTGTAGTCACATAATCAAGGATGTAACCTTGATCAATGGCTACTATTTGGTGTAATAGGTGTAAACTTACTCGAATATAAGCTGATCCCTCCTCATATATATATATATATATATATATATATTGGAATTTTGAAATAAGAACTTAATGCTCATCGTATAATAATTTTAATAAAGGTATAAAAAAATTACAAAGATAATTCAGTAAACAGTAATTTTGATGAATCGAGCATATAAAATATTTATCAAATGTTTATATTTTATTATAAATTAAAATAAAAAGGTAAATAATGTCAACTATTTAATAAACATTTAATATTTTGATTGATCAATATTTATTATTTAATTCATTATATTTGTAATAGTTTTTCGCAATGTTATTATACTTGGATCGAACCGACTATATCAGATCGCTTAAGCAATTGAATCGGAGCTGACGTCACTATACCGCGATTGAACCGATGACTTGACTGGTTAGGTTGGTTGAACCGGGAACCAGACTCGACCGGTCCATCACGCCCTCCAGTCACACGCCTAACACTTGAAATTCTATTGTCGGTCCCACACATGATCCACTCAAGCACACAACGAAAATTCCATTTAGCACAAAATGGCATCAAGGGGGAATCAAGCGGGAATCGAGCTCTGGAAAATATATTATATATACATATTGTATTATAAATTTGATATATACCGGTTCATCCGATTCAACCAATGACTCACTGGTTCAACCATTGACCCAATGCCTCGATTAAGTCGATGACCGGTCCGGTTTTAATAACACTGGATTTTTGTTTGTTTATTAAAATAAGTATATGATAAAATATATATTAAATCAATGCTTTACCTATTGATGAAAGATAGGTATTAGAAAGATTTATGTATCTTGAGAATTAAATTTTACCTAAAATTGTTGTTGCTCAATATTTATTATATATATATATATATTATTAATATTTATTTAATATAAATATAGAATTATACATTAGCTAATAATGGTTATGGGACGTTATAAATATTTATTGAATAAATATCATATTTTTAATGAAAATCAATATATTTAGTATCTTTTTATTAAATAAATCATTTTTTTCTTTCCTTTTAAAGTTATTTTTAATTATTCTCTCTCTTCAATAAAAATGATAACCGATAAGTTTAAGCTATTAAATTAGAATTAAATCAATGGATAAAATTTGGTATAATAGTAAAGTTTGACTTACGGTGTCAATGGATCCTATCTCATTTATGAGTGTGTGGATTTAGAGTAACTCTTTTATAATAACTGTGGAGTAACTTGATTCACATATGTGTACTTTCTTTGCGAGGATTAATTCTTATGTTGGAAAATTGATTAGAAATAAAATATTGGTGTAAGGCAAAATTATTGAAAGTGTCTTAAATTTTATTTTGATCTAATTAGTTTTTGGTCTTTATAATTTATAAGAATTTTTAATTTGGCACTTACACTTCCATTTTGAAAATGTGTCTTTATAATTGTAAAAGTTTTTAATTATATTTCTCTATGTTACTCCTAAGCATAACAGTGTAACCTATGTTGGCTTGGCAAATATTTGAGTGATGTGAAACGTAGTTATACTCTGGCAAATGTCAAAAGTATGCTAATCTATGTTACATTTGTCACCCAAATCCACCTATCTAAGACCTAAAAGCTATGAATGGTGAAGCGTCCATGTGAGTCAACACAATTGACATTGACTCAAAAATCAGTCTGTCAAAACATGTGTCCGCAGACGTTATTATTAGGAAATATGACATCCATTATTGAAGGAGAAGAGAAATTGAGAGGATCTGGATACGTTATTCTTGATTGAACGAGAAAGAGATGAATTACATTGAGCCAGCCATGTGGCTTATAAAGAAGGTAAAAAACTAACCAACTTATAACTAACTGTCTCTAATAGTCCCCCCGCAAGCTCGAAGTGCTCCTTAGCAAGTCCAGCTTGGGATGAACAACACAATAAGAGTGAAAGGGAAAGATCAATCATCAATGAAAATTACAAAAGTATAAGCCGTAATTACATCGACTAATCAATAAAAAAAATCTAGCAATGATATACGTAACGGCCAAAGTTCGTAGATCTGAGAAGTCTTTGACCTTCTTTTGGGCCTCTTAGAACTTCTTCCGTCGTCTCCACTATTTTGGGACTTTGATGTTGCGAGCCCGTGCTTAGTTAAGCACGCTCATGCTGTTGGGAATTTGCGTATAAAAAAAAATAATAACGCAGCGGAAAAATTCCCATCGAAGGATCCTTGCGAATGGTCACGATTCATGGTTAGAAGATTTACCTCTTGAAGCGATGACAGTTGATTAAAATCGTCTATCACGAACACCGCACAAACGATGTCTCTAAGGTATCCACACGAGCAGATTCCGTGAACGTCCAACGTCATGAACCCGAAGCGTCTCTGTCTCACAGTGCTAGCTTCGAAAACCGAGACCTGCTGCTCGCTATCACTCTCTATGTGCGGCTAGGGTAAAACAAAACCGTGTGGGCACAATAGCTTAAGTGGTCTACTTATAGAAGCACCTCCTTAAGTGAGTTAGTGAGCAGCGTTTGACCTAAGCCCCATGTACTATGTGCTAGGACCAATAGAAAAGTCCAACTCTCCTTTTAATGCTTCTTTTAATCCGCTCTTATGTGTGTGACCCTATAGGTTCCCAAAACGTTAGTAGTAATATTAAATCCCATTTAATATTACAAACGATGAGCTGATATCTAGCAATACATCACTGCTACCTAAGTAGTGAGAAAGTCAGTGATTTGACGAAACCTTTCTGTGACAAATATTCATGTGCATTATTATCCCTTTGTCCATATATCTATATTGAACACAAGACATAGAATGTGTCACCATTGTATGGTTCAATATCATGTTCCCTGATACCCGAGTAGACTTAACAACAAATGAGGTCAATATCTCATCTTGACTCATTTCAAAGACGCAACCATGCATTTTACTGATCTCACTCTCTATCACGGGGCCCACAGATATTACTCCTGTTATGTAGGAGGGACAAATTCCATCTAGGTCACTCACATCCCTCTACATGGCTCGTGGTATGCCCAATGACCGTCTTTATAATCATCCTATTACAGATGACGTTTGACGATATTAAAGCACACGACTCCTCATGTAGGGATCGTAGCGATTTCAGGTCGAAGGATTGCATACACCATTGTCACTATGAGAACTACTTATGACACTCACAAAACGCTCCATGTAGTGTTCTCATGGTGGGTCAATCCAGTACATCATTACTCTAATGTGTACCTATGTGGCGACTCGATATCTCATATCCATGACCCGTGAGATATGGTCATCAGTCTGCACACATAATAGTCTCAATGTATTATTATTGTCCTTATTAATAAAATACTTGACTACGGATATTTAAGAATAGGATTTCATTGTTCAATAGTGTCTCACGATCAAGTCATATACTTGATATTCTATTAAACTGAAATTTCTATTCTAAGGACTTTATTATGTTTAAACAAGTAACACAATAAACTGGAATGCCTCATATCATATCATATCATATATATATATATATATATATATATATATATATATATATATATATATATATATATATAATAGCAAGATACAAATGTAAGTCTAAGAAATACACTGGCCTCTAGGGCTTACACCAACACATGCTTAGTGGGAGCACGACCGTGCTTAGGCCTGAATTTTATAGATAAGAGAGTTCCATGAGGGTTGCGGTGGAAACCCTCATTTTGACACTTTTAGCAATCCTAGTGTGACAGAAACCTCTCCCATTTCCCTTCCCTTGAACCCTTTGAAAGTTCTTGGTGTTCTTTAGTCCGTTTGGGAGAGAATTCAAGCTCGCTAGTGTCGATTAAGGTAACGTGGTCATCCCTCTATTAATCTCCTATTCTTGTTTAATTGAATTTGAGATTAATGTTTACCCTTTTAAGTTGGTCAAGGCTTGAGGAACTCGTCGAGCCGCTCGAGGGAACGAGAATAGTTTGCTTGCATTGTCGTAGTTAGGATCTTCATACCAGGTATGGGGAGAAGGGATAGTATGAACATGTATGCATTGGGGGTAACGTAAGATGAAGGGTTAACCCATGACCCTATTGCTTGTTAATTACCTAAATGTTTATCTTGCTATATGTTTAATTACAGTTTATGTATGATTGACATGTCTGTTGTGAGTAATTGATTATGATGATGATATTGTTGTCATGTTGTGAATGAGTGTTTGGTTGTTAAGGTTGTTAATGTAACGTTAATGTTAATAAGACATTAAAGAATGTTAATGAAGATGAATGGAATAAATGGATGATTTCCCAATGTTCATAAGACTTGAATTATAGTAATGAGAGGTAAGGTTATTGCTTAATGGTATAGTTAAGACCATAGGATTGATTCATGAGCATTTTAGGGACATTAATAAGGAAACATGAATTAAATGATTAATTCCCGATAATTATAAGACATGAAGATTAAACAAGAATAATGAGACTGATATTTGGCGTAGTTAAAGACCAATATGATTGATCTTTGAATGCCGTAGGAAGCTTAGCAAGGGTTCCCAACCCTTTCTGCCCAGAAACAGTACAGTCATGCTCCGGTAAGCACGACCGTGCTCAATAGACAACACGACCATGCTGAACTTAAAGTCCACCACACCCGTGTTGGGGGCAGCACGATCGTGCTCCCCTAAGCAGAACTGACGTTGATTTAGGAACAAGGGTGGTTCCACCCAGATTGTTCCCTATGATGTAATAAGACACCAATCGAAGTAAAGTCAGATATGTGTGTGTTTGTGTGTGATACATGCTCATCTTGCTAACTGTTTCCTTTGTCGTTGTGTTTTATACATGTTTCTTACTCCTCGCTTTCTGTTGTTTATTTTGCATGTGCCTTCTTGTTATGCAGAGGACGGTGAGCAGTCTGTTGAGGAGTGACTCTGAGGAGCCGCTACTCATAGTTAGGATTTATCTTTAGTTTATGTTGTTATCTGATGTGTTTCCGGATTTTGGTTATATCAGCTCTGTAATATGCATGTGCTTCTTTTATTTCTTCTATGTTACGCCTTTATAAATACATGCGTGGTAGATGGTACAAAACATGATATTTTACGAGCTCCATATCTCTAGCTACAGACTGTAAATCACAAATTTGAACGGTGAGAAAGAATAACTACCTGTCCCAAACCATCTTACAAAATTTCAGCTGGATCCAACGGTTCACGAATCTGGGATGCCAGTTCTAAGGTGACAGATTGGGTGGTATGCGGGATGAGTTTCTCACCCTCTAGGTTGACTATGCGAGCTGAATATCTCACAGTCTGGAGAATATTTCGAAAATCCGACTTGCATATGAAGAACCACAAATCGTTAACCTTCTTATCAAATTTGAGCATGATCCAATTGTTGAAAGTGTTTGACGATGGTTCCACAATAACCACTCCAACCAAGCTATCTAACACTCCACAATGGCTGCCTTCCTTTGAGAGTTTCTTCTCGACTCTTCTTTGTTACGTGCAGCAACTGAAGTGAAGATGAAGTAATGTTTTCCATTCATTTTACGTAAGTCCATTAGATTATTAGGTGCATGTTAGGTTTAGGTGTCATTTAGGTAGCATGGTTAGGTGTCTTAGGTGTTATTTTAGTGGATTACATGTGTCCACATAGTACTTAGCTTATGTAAGACCCCGTTTTTCGTATAAATCCCAAAGTATGTTTTTATGCGTTGTATGTATGCTCTATTTACCTTAGAAATGTTGTTGGGGGCTAAGTGGGTTTGCTTAGGCTTAAAATCCATTTCTGGTGCATGAGCACAGCCGTGCTTATGTACTAGAACGCCCGTGCTTGTTGGCGTGCTTAGTGGCTAAGTGAGCCACAAGCACCCGTGTCGGAAACGAGCCCCTTTGATGTTCTTTCTGCTTGACCGTGCTAACTTGAGCACGACCCCGTGCTTAAGTTAAGCACGGCCGTGCTCAAGTTAAGCACGGTCGTGCTTAGGTCAGAGTTTATAAAAAGAGGGCTCTTGTGAGGGTTTTGAGTGTAACCATCAAATTGACACCTCTGCAACCATAAGATGGCAAAAACCCCTCTTTCCCCTCATTACTTTGAACCCATCATAGTTCTTGGAATCCTTGCGGTGTTTGGGAGAGAAAAGTGCATGTTAGTGTCATTAGAGGTAAGCCGGTTATCCCTCTCTATTAATCTCTCTTCATAGTTGTTGGATGGGGATTAATTGGTTATTCGTTTCATATTTGACCAAGGCTTGAGGTTCTCGTCGAGCCGCTCGAGGGAACACGACTAGTTTGCTTAGGCCGGTGTTAAGGGAAATCTTTATACCAGGTATGGGGAGAGGGGATAGTATGAGCAGGTAGGAATGGCGATAGCGTAAGATAAAGGGTTAACCCATGACCCTATTGTTTGTTAATTGCTATATTGCTATATGTAATTGATTGTTATTGGCATGCTTATCGTATTGTATTATAACCGTTAATGTGCTTTTATGCCATGAATGATGTTTAATTGTTAATTAAATTGTGAATTGTTTATTGATGATCATGCCATGCATGAATGTAATGGTGTTGTTGTCATGAATGTATGACTTGATTGATTGGTTGAGGTGGTGATTTGAACGATAAAGATGTTAAAAAGACATTGAAAACGTTAATAATGATTAAGGGGTGGTTCCCAATTTATCATAAGACTCGAACCGTAGTAAAGAGTGAGGTAAATGCTCAAGGGCTTAGTTAAGGACCCTAGGATTGATTCTTGAGTGTTTTAGGGACTTTATAACGAAGCTGTGATTAAAGGATTAATTCCCCAATAAGTGTAAGAAATGGAATTGAATAAGAATAATGAAACTGAAACTTGATGGTGTAGTCTAAGCCAATAGGTTTGATCTTTGAATGCCCTGGGAAACGTAGTAAGGGTTCCTAAACCCTTTCTTCCCAGAAGAGTAAAGCCATGCTCTTACGAGAACGACCTAGCTTAATAGGTAGCACACACGTGCTCAACTTAAAGTTCAGCACGACCATGCTGAAGGTGAGCACGATCGTGCTAAAGGTGAGCAAGCCCGTGCTCACCTGTCCAGAACAGAAACGCAAAAGCATAACAGGGGTGTTTCACCCCAAATGTTCCAACGATGATAATAAGGCACCAAACGCAGTAATGACAAGTTAGATAACTCAATGAAGACTTAACAAGTATAAATAAATGCAAGTGTAAAGATAATGTTGCACCTGGGTAGCCGAGTGGCCAAGGTAGCCTTGATGCTTATTGGTCAAGGTGTTGAGCTCTGGTGCTTATTGGTATCCTAGTGTCCAAGAGGGCCTCGATAGCCAAGTGGTTGAGGTGTTGATGGTGATAAAACTTGGGTAGCCAAGTGGCCCAAGCGGAGGTGGTGTTTTTTTGTTTGTGTGTTGATATTCCTCATGCATACATGCATCGGAGTTGTTAGTGGGGATGTAACAGCCTGATTTTTAATTACGCTGTTTAACCGATTAAAATATAATTAATTATATTTTAAATCTAGAGTTAGAAAGTGATTTTAAGCAAAATAAAATCATATTCATAGTCTCTCTTACGGTAGGAAGTTCTGGTTAAAATTTGGGTTTAAGACTCAGACGGAAACCAGTCTGCGTTTTTTTAACTGGCAGTATGATTTTGTACTAACAAAAAAACCATAATTTGGCCCGAAAACTGAAATTTGTAGATTTTTTATATTTTGTCTGTGAGGAAGACTACTTTACAAATTTCTAATCAGAAATAAAATATTATGTTTATTCGGACAAATTTTGGTAAAAGTTCAGACGGAAAACAATCGGTGTTTTCACTGACAGTAAGATTTTCATGATCAGAAAACCTAATTTTGACTCGTGAACGAAATGGTTTATATTTAAATCATATTTCTAACGAGTTTGGTTGTTTTGAAAATTTTTAACCGAAAACGAAATATTACGCTTTTACGCGGGCGTAAAACCCTAATCGGGAAACCGACGGAGTCGAAAATGGAACTGCATAGACCCGTCAAGAGATCGGTACAACGAGTCATACACGATGACTCATGAAGGATGAGTCACCAAGCATTTAAGAGCATTTAATGCTAGTAATCATGACTCTTAGGTAAAAAGACCAAAATACCCCCCAAGCTTTCGCGGGTATTAACAAGACACATCTATGCACTCTTAACCACTCCTTTTACATGCTGTAAACCTTCCACATCTCTTCCATTTCGTGCATCCACCTCCAATAAACCATACCTATTTCATTTTTCTTTCGTTTCTTTATTTTCCTCTCAAAAACCGAAATCAGGTAAACGACGGAGCTGCGTACGAAATTTCCAAGAACCGCTAACGGATAGGATCGGTGACTCATTGGTGAGTCACTATGTGTGGTCTAAAATCAGACACACCTCCATCAAATGTGAGCCACATATTATTAACCATGGTTAGCCAAAATAACCTTAGTTAAGTTAATTATTAACTATGGTTAAGCTTATATTAATTAAATAATCACAAAAGCTATTAATCCAACATCTAATAAACCAAAAAAGGCCTAAGATATAGCCTATATATACCACAAAACCTCAGCCCCTTCACTCATGTAACACCCTACTTTTTATTTTCCGATTTTTATTTTTTCAGTAAAAATATTTTCGTTGTATTAACCAGTATAAATGTATTTATTTATATTTTTATCCGAGTTCATGGAGATTGATTTTTATGAAATAAAAATCATATTCATACTCTATCTTAGGGTAGAAGCTTACGATAAAAATTTGGGTTGAAAATTCAGACGGAACCCGGTCTGCGTTTTCACTGACCGCTGGTTGAGGTATTCCATCTGTATGTGACGTATTGTTGCGGTGTTTGAATATTGATGATATTGAGGATGTTCAGTGTCTGTCACGACCGTGATGGCTATCACGGCCAGGTCGTGACAGGTTCTGTTTTGTAGAATTCTTGCCTGGGATGTCTGTCACGGACGTGACAGAATCTGACTTGCCTTGGTTGCCTGTCACGGTCCTGATGGCTATCACGGCCAGGCCGTGACAGAGTCTGACTTTGTTGTTTATTTGGTTGGACTATCATGATTTGGTTGTGATAAATTGCCTTATATGATATTGGGATATTTGAATATTCTGTTGATTAATGTGTTATGCATGATCTGCCTGGGTTTAATACTATGCTTAGATGATTTTAAGGAAATATATATATATATATATATATATATATATATATATATATATATATATATATATATTGCTCGGAGGTGTTTTGTTTGGGTGAGAGTTTTGATTATGAATTAGAGGTGCCTCGCTATGAAGTGATGTGATATAGAATGTGAGTGGAGATTATGAGGAAAAGCTTGAGGTACTAGGTTGTTATTGATAAAAGTTAGTGAGAATCATATGTTGCATTGTTGTTCATAACCGTGTATTTGAGATACACGAGGTCCGAAGTTCTCGTGGACCGTTCCAAATTAGAATTTAAGTTGTGCAACTATAGTGTCATTGCTATGCATGAGCACCCTTGATAGAGAGGAGAGAGAGAACCAGGGTGTGCACCGGCGGTACTGTGCAGCTATAGTGTCATTGCTTTGCATGAGCATTCTCACCATGGATGAGAGTATGCACCGGCGTTGGGAACATGTCACTTGGACGACTGACTGACATTCCTAACGAGGGATGTATGACAAGATTAGCAGTGGCCATGTCAGCATAAAGGTTTAGTTGCATGAGTTGGAGGGTAGAGGATGATATAGTGAATTGAGGATGATTGTTGATTTTGAGTGATGCGTGTCTGTGACTATTATTGTATTATATGCTATGAATCTTTTCCACTTATGATGATAGAACTGTTTCTTATCTCCCTATTTCTGTATTTTTGTGTATGTCTACTTTGTTACGTTAGAAGACCAGATGGACGAATATGTTGCTGAGGAGATGGATGGAACCCTGTACGAGACGGAGGTGGTGGAGGAGTTGAATGACATTCCATATGAAGCTGACGCTGGAGAACAATCGACTGATCCTAATAATATAGTGTAGTAAGTTGAGGGCCAGTGAGTCATATATGACGTTTTTGTTTTTCGTTAGTTATAAGCAGTTTGTTTTTAAATAAGTACCTGTGTGGGATCCTACTGAGAGGATACCCTAAACAATGTTGTGTAAAATAAAGGATACTTATGTGTGTATTTGTGTAATATAGTTTTGGTGTGTTTTATATTTGTAGAAGTTATATGGTTATTAATTAAGTTTTTAATTTTTACGTATTTTCAACAGTAAGAGCGCGATTAAGTAAATAAATATTAAGGTTTTAATGTAATAATACAATGGGGCACAATGGGGTGTCTCATTTGGTGGTATCAGAGCAGTTCGATTCTAATCGGACTGTGAGGTCTAGGATGTTGTTACTGGCCGTGTCTAGTGAGTCCACATCGGATTTTAACTATGCTTAGAAGTTGGGTAGTGTGTCCGAACCCGATGTGATAATTAGCATTAGTATGGCATATGGTATTTATATACCTGTCTATGTAGTATTATATGTCATACTGATGAGAGAGGATGATTTCTGTTACAGAATCATGGCTCATGGAAGAAGAAGTCCGATTATTAGCGGTGATAGATCTCCTGAGGGAACCATTGGAGCTGACAATGGTGAGGTTAATCCTAATGGAAATGGAGGAGAGTCATCTGCAACTCCCAATATCATGGAAACGATAGCTGCTGCCTTGCTATTACAAACACAGCAGAATACAAAGATGCTACAAATAAACAAAGAGCAGCAGGAACTGCAGAATCAAATAACAGCCATTGAAACTGAAGAGGCATAATTGATTACTTTCCTAAAAGGGAAGCCACCACAGTTCCGAGGGGACTATGACCCAAAGAAGGCAGAATGGTGGGTACAAGAGATAGAGAAGATATTTGACACCATGCGCTGCATGGAGAAGAGGAAAGTGACTTATGCTGCATACATGTTAACTGGAGAAGCAGAGTCTTGGTGGAGAGGTAAGATAAGATTACTGGAGTTAGAGGGTAGGATTATCTGTTGGCAGTTGTTTACTGAATGCTTCTTCGAGAAGTATTTTCCGAATGTAGTCCGACGTGCGAAGGCGAGGAAGTTTACTAGTCTCCGACAAGGAAACATGACTGTAGGTGATTATGTATCACGCTTTGAGGCTCTGATTAAGTTTTCAGAATTCTATCAGAGATTCCCAGATGAGAATTTGCGGTGTGGAAGGTTTGAAGAATGATTGCGACATGAGCTGCGAAGAGCTGTAGTGTATTTAGATATTCAGTGTTTTCCAGAGTTGGTTGATAGTTGTAGTGCTATAGAAAGCATAGACCAGAGGCAAGATGCTTAGCTGAAACAACCAAGAAGTGGAGGCCCTAATCGATCAGGTTCTCCAAGGAGGGTAGAGAGTGGTTCTCAATGGAGACCATATACTAAACCAGTGCAGACAGTTGCACAAACACTAGTGGTTAGATCGGATCAACAACAACAAGTCTATGCTTGCTTCGGATGCGAAGGATTGCATCATATTAGATATTTCACGGAAAAACCTAGTTGTTTCCATTGTGGTAAACCAGGTCATTATGCTCGTAAGTGTAGACAGAGAAATAGGCAGCAGACTGTAGCTGCTGGTAAAGGAGCTGGAAGTTATGGAGGTGAAGCTAGGAGAAGAGATCCAGGAGCAAGTCAGCAGCCGCGGAAGAGCTTAGCTTGCTTCAGATGCGGAGGACCTCATCATGTTAGAAATTGCAAGGAGAACCCTAGTTGCTTCCACTGTGGAAAACCTGGTCATATAGCTAGAGATTGCGGACAGTGGGTCACTGGGAGAGGGTTTACAGTGAGGGGAGTTGAACCTTCTCACTCTGCAGATCTCATATAAGGTATGTGTTTGACATCAGTGTCATATAGTTGTTAAGAATATGACATTTATTGTAAACACTTGTCGATAATCTTACGGAAGTGGAAATCGTATTCTGGGTGGGAAAGTCTGAAGATGGTGACGAAAATCCGTAAGTTTTGTTAGTTAGTCGGTTGTGGTTTTCCTGCTTGTTTAAAATCAAGTACAGTGAAAGTATAGATTGTTGTGGGATAATTGTTATTAAGAGATAACGAATTAGTTTGGAGCTTATCTAGTATAGGATTGATTTGGTTGAAGCTTTGTAGCCTTTTATTTTTGAGATAATGGTTATAATGATATGTTGTTCTTGTTTAAATGGTGAGTTAGGATTTCACCTTAAGCTCTGATGGTTATGGATTTCAATGAAGACTTGATTGAGCAACATATAATCTAGGTATAGTACCTAAGTATTGTTTCCCTATAGTAGGATAAATAGGAAGTGATGTGAGTTTTGAGATATAGATATGACTGGTAAGATTAAGATCAGTATCAGTAAGTGAGACCATTATTATAAGTCAAAAGTTGATCGAGGCATAGTATTACAAAGAGAATCCTACGGCAACGATCGAATGCTCATAGTTAAGATTGATGGTATTACCAAAGTTGAATATGAGCTTTCACCTAAGTTGAATATGAGCAGAAAAGATGATTTCTGATGTAAATTGAGGTTACTAGAGAAATTCAAATTTGTTAAGTTAGATAATCTTAACAGGTGTTGATCTTTTGATTGCAATTTATCTTACGGAGTGTTGAGATGTTTATTTGGAGACTTGAAAGGTGTGATTTTGATATAATCCAGAATAGTGAAATACATTCTAAGGAACTAAGACTGTGATTGGATACATGAAGTAGGAAGTTAGGGTAGTTCGATTGTGGTGTTAATTACGGCTGTTAGATGTTGAAATAAGATTCTTTAGTGGATCAGTAGTAAGAAGAGGAAGGGATTAAGTTTTGATTATGTCCTTTAAGGATGTTAGATCAAGTTGGAAAGGTTAAGAACAATGAATAGAATACAGTGAAGGATAAGTTCGAGGATAAATAGAATGATATAAGAATGAATTCTGTTATGAAGTTACCGCTGTTACCTAGGGGAAAAACAGCGATGAGAAATATAATGTGGGATCTTTAGATTATGATACGATTGCAAGATGATGTCTAGTTTTGAGTTAAGAAATTCCGAGGACGGAATTTTTTTCTAAGAGGGGTAGTAATGTAACACCCTACTTTTTATTTTCCAATTTTTATTTTTTCAGTAAAAATATTTTCGCTGTATTAACCGGTATAAATGTATTTATTTATATTTTTATCCGAGTTCATGGAGATTGATTTTTATGAAATAAAAATCATATTCATACTCTATCTTAGGATAGAAGCTTACGATAAAAATTTGGGTTGAAAATTCAGACAGAACCCGGTCTGCGTTTTCACGACAAAGATAATTTTCTTGAGAGAGAAAAACCAAATTTTGACTCGTGAACGAAATGGTTTATATTTAAATCATATTTCTAACGAGTTTGGTTGTTTTGAAAATTTTCAACCGAAAATAAAATATTTCGCTTTTTACGGGCGTAAAACCCTAATCGGGGAACCGATCGGAAACGGAACTACAGAGACCCGTCAAGAAATCGGGATAACGAGTCATACATGATGATTCAAGGGGATGAATCATACTTTTAAGTCTAGAAGGTTCTACAGGGTTAAAGTGACAATTTAGGAATTTTACGCTTAAGTCCCTGAACTTTCTATTAATTACACTTTGGTCCCTAAGTTAGTTTCTAAGTTTTTTTCAAGTGAATTGGGCCAGAATCTTTGTTCCCAATCTCTTACTGGACCGTGGCCATGAATCCCAAAATCCTAGTCCATGGATTAATTCCATGAAGCCCATTTGAAACCATATAGGTTTCCTATGTCATGTTTAAGATTAAGTCTTTTAGTGGGCCCCACATAAATGAATCCAAGCCCAAAATTTTGAGGCCCATGCGCAAGCCCAAGAAGGAGTGGGGGCTGCCTTAGTTTGGAAGAGTCAAGTGGATTCTTGAAGTTTCCACACAATTCCACAATGTTTTACAATGTTCTACCACGTTCCACCATGTTCTATACTTTTCTAACATGTTCCAAAATGTTCTAGGTTCTTCTCAAAATATCTCATGAAAAATCAGCCAAGATAAGTCAATATGAGACCACATTTAATGTGGCACATGGTCATCATTTCAATTTATTGGCAATTTGCAAAATAGTCCTTATACTTTTGGAATATTTGCAAAATGGTCCATAGGAATTATTTGCACTTTAATCCTTTGAACAAGCCAACTCATTCCTACTAGATCCTTCTAAAGTGGCACAACTAACCCCTATAAATACCCTTCAAACCGTGGCCTCCCTCACCATTTCACTCATCTTCTTCATTCTCTTCATCTTCCTCACCAACTAAGTTACAAAACCCTAAGAACACCGAATCCCCACCAAACATATGACCCTCTTCCTTTATGAAAGTCGAAAAACACTCAACATAAAAGTTGTTCCTCTTTATTTCTTCTTTCCAACAAGCTAAATATCATCAAAAACGGATAAGTGGATTGGGAGATAGTATCAAAATACCGAAACTGCCCAGAATTCTCAGCAACCCACGAAACAGCAGAAAGAAGTCCCTTTTCACCCCTGTTATAATCCGAACCAAAGGAAACCTTAAACACCAAAGTTTTTCATTTTCTTCTTATATTTCTATCAAGCCAAAGTTAGTAATTTTTGGATGAGTATATTGTGAGATACACTCACAATAACATCACACCATCAAGCTGTCCAGTTTTCAACTTAGTGAAGGTTGATCATTTTATTCATTTCTTCAATCTTCAAGAGGTAAAAGCTCTCCTCATTAATCATCTAAGTCTTCTCCTTCATTTATTTTGTAATATCAAGCCATGATCATCAAGTTTTCATAAATTTCCATTCCTAGATCTAAAACTTCAAATAATTCTAGAAAAATGTAGAAAAATCCTTTTAATGTGAAACCAATTTCTATGATCTTGTGATGTCTTCCACTTTCATTATCCAAGAGCATGTAATCAAAAACATTTTCCTTCCCTATTTTCTTTAAGTGGCAGAATCTCACTCAAAGGAGGGTTTGATGATTTGTTTTCATTTTTGAAATCTAATGCTTGATTTGAGCTCTCTAGTACTTATATGATCTAAATCCAAGAACTTGAATCCAACTAAATTTCCTAGTCTATTTTCCTAATATGGGCCGAAACCCTAACCCTAAAGGTTAGAGGATTTTGTTTCAAATTTTAGTCTTGTAATAAGTAATCTATGTTAGTTAAGACTCTAGTAACTAGGATCCAAAAGATGGCATTAAGAAGATAACCCTAAACCTATTTTTAAGTTTTGGCCGAACCTAGCCCTAAAGTGTCATAGATGGTTGTCATTTGATTAACTATATCTATGTTGTTTGGTTCAAGGTGAAACTATTAAGCTGTGGTGTGATAGCGAGGAAGGTCGAGTTCAAGATTTCGGTGCTAACTCAAGTGGGAGAAAGAACCATTCCATCGTCGGAACCGATAAGTAGTATATAATTTATAATAATGGTGTAGGGCGACCTAAACCCTACTAGTGGTCGAGTAATCGACAATACCAAAATCATATTGGAAACTTTTCCGTAATACCAATGACGATTTGGGAATTATAGGTTTATCGCCTTAGGTTAATTATTCATATTTGAGGATGTCTGAATTATTTATTTTTGACTGTTTGTGATCCGCTGGTTGAGGTATTCCATCTGCATGTGACGTATTGTTGCGGTGTTTGAATATTTATGATATTGAGGATGTTCAGTGTCTGTCACGGCCGTGATGGCTATCACGGCCAGGCCATGATAGGTTCTGTTTTGTAGAATTCTTGCTTGTGATGTCTGTCACGACCGTGATGGCTATCACGGCCAGGCCGTGACAGAATCTAACTTGCCTTGGTTGCCTGTCACGGTCGTGATGGCTATCACGGCCAAGCCGTGACAGAGTCTGACTTTGTTATTTATTTGGTTGGACTATTATGATTTGGTTGTGATAAATTGCCTTATATGATATTGGGATATTTGAATATTCTGTTGATTAATGTGTTATGCATGATCCACTGGGTTTAATACTATGCTTAGATGATTTTAAGGATATATATATATATATATATATATATATATATATATATATATATATATATATATATATATATATATATATTTGCTCGGAGGTGTTTTGTTTGGGTGAGAGTTTTGAATATGAATTAGAGGTGCCTCGCTATGAAGTGATGTGATATAGAATGTAAGTGGAGATTATGAGGAAAAGCTTGAGGTACTAGGTTGTTATTGATAAAAGTCAGTGAGAATCATATGTTGCATTGTTGTTCATAACCGTGTATTTGAGATACACGAGGTCCGAAGTTCTCGTGGACCGTTCCAAATTAGAATTTAAGTTGTGCAACTATAGTGTCATTGCTATACATGATCACCCTTGATAGAGAGGAGAGAGAGAACCATGGTGTGCACCGGCGGTACTGTGCAGCTATAGTGTCATTGCTTTGCATGAGCATTCTCACCATGGATGAGAGTGTGCACCGGCGTTGGGAACATGTCACTTGGACGACTGACTGACATTCCTAACGAGGGATGTATGACAAGATTAGCAGTGGCCATGTCAGTATAAAGGTTTAGTTGCATGAGTTGGAGGGTAGAGGATGATATAGTGAATTGAGGATGATTGTTGATTTTGAGTGATGCATGTCTGTGACTATTATTGTATTATATGCTATGAATCTTTTCCACTTATGATGATAGAACTGTTTCTTATCTCCCTATTTCTGTATTTTTGTGTATGTCTACTTTGTTACGTTAGAAGACCAGATGGACGAATATGTTGCTGAGGAGATGGATGGAACCCTGTACGAGACGGAGGTGGTGGAGGAGTTGAATGACATTCCGTATGAAGCTGACGCTGGAGAACAATAGACTGATCCTAATAATATAGTGTAGTAAGTTGAGGGCCAGTGAGTCATATATGACGTTTTTGTTTTTCGTTAGTTATAAGCAGTTTGTTTTTAAATAAGTACCTGTGTGGGATCCTACTGAGAGGATACCCTAAACAGTGTTGTGTAAAATAAAGGATACTTGTGTGTGTATTTATGTAATATAGTTTTGGTGTGTTTTATATTTGTAGAAGTTATATGGTTATTAATTGATTTTTTAATTTTTACGTATTTTCAATAGTAAGAGCGCGATTAAGTAAATAAATATTAAGGTTTTAATGTAATAATACAATGGGGGCACAACGAGGTGTCTCAACTCACACCTTCATTCTCTTCATCTTCCTCACCAACTAAGTTACAAAACTCATAAGAACACCGAATCCCCACCGAAAATATGACCCTCTTCCTTCCCTATTTTATTTAACTGGTCGAATCTCACCCAAAGGAGGGTTTGATGATTTTGTTTTCATTTTTGAAATCTAATACTTGATTTGAACTCTGTAGTATCTATATGATCTAAATCCAAGAGCTTGAATCCAACTAAATTTCCTAGCCTATTTTCCTAATATGGGCCGAAACCCTAACCTTTGGTGTTAGAGGATTTTGTTTCAATTCTTTTAGTTATGATCATTGGTTTTATCATTATAAATGCTTAAGGATCATTGATCTAAGAGTTTGTGAAGTTTTGAAATCCCTAGACTTATTTTGGGTTGTCATAGCTGAACCTAGCCTTTTGTGGTTAAGGATGAATTTTGTTTGATTAATTCATTCTTATGATTGGTTGAAGGTTGATTTAATAACCGTAGTGTCGTGACGAGGAGCTGAAAGTTCATGTTTCCGGAGATAAGCTCAGGTGGGGGAAAGGATCACTCTGTCGTTGGAAACGATAAGTAGTATATTCTATAATAATTGTGTAGGGCGACCTAAACCCTACTAGTAGTTGAGTAATCGACAAGACCAAAATCACATTGGAAACCTTTTCTGTAAAACCAATGGTGATTCGGGGATTTGTAGGTGTATCGACGTTAGGATGATTTTATCTTATCTGAGGTTGATTGAATTTATTATTATGTTTGAATTGCTTATGTGATATTTTGTGGTATTTGAATATTTATGATTGTCTGTGTTATGCATGATCTGCCTGGTTTTAATATTTGTGCTTAGTGGATTTAAGCAAAGATATATGTTGTTCGAGAGATAATTGTTGGTTTGGGTGTGAGGATAATGGTGACTTAGAGGTGCCTAACCTAAATGAGTTATTTTAAAGAGGAAGTGTGACATAAAATATGTGTTAAGACTTTGATGGAAGGTTAAGGCACTAGGATGTTATTAATATGGGTTAGTGATATTCATGTGTTTACGTTGTTGTTCACAACCGTATATTTGGAATATACGAGGTCAAGAGTTCCGTTAGACCATTCCACCTTAGAATTTAAGTTGTGCAACTATAGTTTCATTGCTATGCATGAGCACCTTTGATAGAGATGATAGAGAACCAGGGTGTGCACCGACGGTACTGTGCTGCTATAGTGTCATTGCTTTGCAGAAGCATTCTCACCATGGATGAGAATGTGCACCGGCGTTGGGAACACGTCACCAGGACGACTGACTGACATTCCTAACGAGGAAGGTGTGACATGATTAGTGGTGGCCACGTCAGTATAAAAGTGTAATTGTGTGAGATTGGGGTAGAGGATACTAAACTAATTCGAGGATGATTTGTTAGTTATGTATGTTGATTGTCTGTGACATATATTGTATGATATGTTATGGATCTTTTCCGCTTTTGAGGATAGAAATGTTTCTTATCCCCTATATCTTTCTGTGTGTTGTATTTTATTTCTGATGTGATCGTACAAGAAGACCCGATGGAGGAATCAGCTACTGAGGAGTTAGATGTAACTCCGTATGAACCAAAGGCGGGAGGACGAGCTGTGGATTCCAGCAATGTAGTTTAGCGTCTAGGGCCAGTGAGTCTTATAAGATGTTTTATTTCCCGCTGATTACAAGCAGTTTGTATAACTAAATACCTGTGCGGGATCCTACTGATAGGATACCCTAAACAATATTGTGGTAATGTTCAACACAGGGGAGGTTGTCCGAGAGTAAGGCGGTCTGGCCGTTCGCGGTGATTCAAGTGAATCACGTACAACCGTGGTGGCGCATCCGAGAGTAAGGTGTGTCGGCTATCCGAGGGGTTCACCCATTGTTTGGTGAATTTCGGCGTTGGTGCTTATTGGCCAATGTGGATATGTAACTCCGAAGTTGACTTCCTGAGGTAGATTGGATCCAAGTGCATAAAGGAGTAGTGGAGTAGCGCTGCATCGCATAGCATACCTATTGGAATGATACGAATGATGTTGACCTGTTATTATGTTATGATGCCTGTTATGCTATATGTTATATGATGCATGCTCGTCTTTCTAACTGCTTCCATGCCGTTATGTTCATATATATGTTTCTTACTCCCCGTTCTTTGTTGTTGCTTTGCATGTACCTTTATCTTATGCAGAGGACGGTGAGTAGCCAGTTGAGGAGTGACTCTGAGGAGCTGCTACTCTTAGATTAGGATTTCCAGTTTTCTTAGTTATGTTGTTTATCAGTGATGTTTCCATATTTTTGGTTATACCGGCTCTGTAATGTGACATCGGGGCTGGGTTTCTTTTATGCTATATTTTGTTATGTTAAACTTATGTTATTTTTCCATGTTGAGACATTGCTACAATGTGGTGCCTTTTACCTTGGTTTTTATTTTATGAAATAAATGCATGTTTTTATTTTGTCTTTTATTTAAATGCTTTATAAATACCTGCGGGATAGAGGGTATCACATTTAGTGGTATCAGAGCAGGTCTGTCCTATCAGGCAGTGGTATGAGTCTGTTATGAGTCTTATGTGTTGCTCTTGTTTGAATTATCTATATTTATTATAGATAATGATGTTTACTAATAGAACCTTTAGTTCTTCCTGCTTGGTTCTCTGTATTTAATAGCTGCTTTGGATAAGTGCAAGAACCAATGGCAGGAAGAGGTAGGAACGATCAGGCTATCACTGATGCATTGACACTGCTTTCCAATGCTATAGGACAGAACCATATCAACAATAATGGAGGACCAGCTGAGTTTCAAGGTCTCGATAAGTTCCAACGAAACAATCCATCTTCCTTCAACGGAGCTTATGACCCTGAAGGTGCTCTTTTGTGGATGAGGGAGACATAGAAGATCTTCCGGGTTATTCACAAAGTCATATGTGGGACTTTCATGCTGAAGGAGGAGGTTGAGCACTGGTGGGAGAATTTATGATAGCGTATGGAGGTTGAGGGTACAGTGGTTACTTGGAATGTCTTCATGGAAAGACTCTTGGAGAAGTAATTTCCAGCTGACATATGCGATAAAAAGGAGATGGAGTTCTTGGCTTTGAAGCAGGGAGCCATGTCTGTGGGAGAGTATGTTGCGAAATTTGAGGAGCTGGCTCGTTATTACACGTTGTATCAGTATGTAAATGACGACCGCTCCAAGTGCGTGAAGTTCGAGGATGGTCTGCGTCTATATATCAAGCAAGCCATTAGTTATCAGGAGATCTGCGTCTTTCTGGTCTTGGTGAACAAGTGTAGGATCTTTGAGGATGCCTACAAATCCAGAGTGTCCAGCTACAAGAGTTCAGATGCTCAGGGAAACAAGAAGAACGATTAGAAGGGCAAAGGGAAGTAGCGTCTGGCTCTAGTCGGCCGGGACTTCAAGCGTTGTGGCAATAAGCCACAGTCATCTTTAGGCAGGTTTAGGAGTTGGGATTCTTCTGCTCCTAGGACTGTCCGGTGCAGCAAGTGCACCGCACAGGACCACTTCACATCTCAGTGCAAGAAGACAGACGTCATCTGCTTCAAGCCAATTGTAACACCCCGTTTTTGCTGTTTTTCATTATCGATAGAATTTTTAATTCTTTATATTTTATCTGAGATCTAGAAAATGATTTTGGATACAATAAAATCATAATTTTACTCTACATTTTGGTAGAAGGTTACGGTAAAAATTTAGGTTTAAAATTCAGACGAAACCCGGTCTGCGTTTTAACTGACAGTAAGATTTTACTGATCAGAAAACCTAATTTTGATTCATGAACGAAATGGTTAGACTTTATATTTCATTTCCAACGATATGGGTTATTTTGAAAATTTTCAAAATAAATAAGTTATTATGCTTATTCGGTCGTAAAACCCTAATCGGGAAATCGACGGAATCAAGAATGGATGTGCAGAGATAGAACCGGACGCGAGAGGAGCTGAGCCACGGAGTGAGTCACCACCATGACTCACCAAGAATTTATGAAATATTAAATGCAAGTAATCATGTTGTTTATGTCAAAAGACCAAAATGCCGTTAACCTTAACCTAACCTACCTTAGTTAAAAGTTAACCATAGTTAAGGCAAGACAAGTTCAAATTTGATTCTTCATCATTTATGTGGTCCAAAACTCAACCACACCTCCTTGAACCATCTTTGGGTGTGAAATGTCCAAAATGCCCTTAGTCTTTAAAGGAATTACAAGCTTGTCCTTAAATGATTTTACTCGTTTGTCCCTAAGTAACAAATTTTGGACCAAATCACACCTCATTTCAGCCATATGTGCGCTGCCCATCTTCTTCATTAGTAACACTTAGACATTTTCTTCTTCTTCATCAAGAACACAAAGAAAAGCTCCATTGACTCACCAAAAATATACCGAACTTCTCACCCTTTTGTGTTCTGAAACTCTGAAAACTTACTAAATCAAAGTTGTTCCCCTTCCTCTCTTCTTTCCAACGAGCTAAAGATCATCAAAAATGGATAAGTAGATTGGGAGATGTACCCGAATTACCGAAACAGCTCAAATTCTTCATCTTCCTCAGTTTTCTATCATTTTCTCTCAAGAACACTTAGTGATTTTTGTGAAGAACTTGATAATCTTCATCACTTATTCATCAACAAGAGGTATAATATTTCTCTTCATAATCAGTCACGACTTCTCCTTCAATCATTTTAGTTGTTTAAGTCATGAATCATGATTTTCCATCTTCATGAAGCTTTCTCCAAAAATCTCTAGAAAATTGTAGAAAAATCCATTTGACTTGAAACCAATTTCTATGATCTCCATATGACTCTATTTTCATTATCCAAGAGCTTGAAAAATTTAGAGATCCCTAGCTATTTCTTCTTGACTTGGCCGAAACTATGTTTAGGTGGGCTAGGATGATTTTCTTCAATCTTTAACTTGATTTCTTGTTGGTTGTTCATGGCTAGGTTTTGTGGGTTCAAAACCTTGTGATTTAGGTGAACAACATCCTTCTACTACTCGAGTTTCAAGTGATATACAAGAGGTAAGGGGGGAGATTACTACTATCCTACCTTAATGTAGATATATATGTGGTTTAAAATAATTGTATGTTGGTTTTCAAATCCTAAGTGTTAGGATTATGTATTATTGTTTATGGTTGTTTGATCCTCTTAGAGGATTTGATTTGATGCTTGGTTGTGGTGTGATATGTCATATGGTTGTTTTGGTTCCAATGAACTTAAGTTGGAACCATGATTGTTGTTTGCTTGATTGGTAAAGAAAAATGCTTAATAAAATTATTTTAGGCCATTTGGCCATAACTGATTAATGGGGTTTCAAGTTGAGTTAATTTGTTTTAATAATTTTTATAAGGATTGAATGAGTATATAAGAGTATATAAATTGTTTTGGATTGATTTGGATATGTATGTTAAAAGATATGAATTTTTTAGTCTTTAGGGACTTTTATGCAATTTCTGGAAAATTGCAGGACTGAACTATAAAAATTAAAATATGTCACACAATTGAAGTGAATGATAAGATAAGACCATAGAAATTGGTTTGGTGTTAATTGGATTAATACATAAAAAGTTATAAGCTTTTTAGTAAACAAGGACCTTTTTGCAATTATTGTAAAATATTTGGGGGTGTAACACCCTGATTTTTACTGTTCTTTAATTTCATTCTATCTATATATATATATATATATATATATATATATATATATATAAATATATATATTTGAGACTTATGAAATGATTTTGGAGAAAACAAAATCATATCTAGAACCTACTCTATGGTAGGAAGCTTTGGTTAAAATTTGGGTTTAAAACTCAGACGGAAACCGGTCTGCGTTTTTAACTGACAGTATAATTTAATACCGGCAGAAAACACTAATTTGACCCGAAACTGAAATTTGTAGATTTTTTATATTATATCCGTGAGGAATCCTACTTTTCAAATTTCTGATCAGAAATAAAATATTATGTTTATTCGGACGAATTTTGGTAAAAGTTCGGACGGAAAAACAGTCGGTGTTTTCACTGACAGTAAGATTTTAATGATCAGAAAATCTAATTTTGACTCGTGAATGAATTGGTTTATGTTTAAATCATATTTCCAACGAGTCTGGAAATGTTTGAAAATTTTCGATCGAAAAAGAGACAGAAGCCCTAATCGAGAAACCGACGGAGTCGGAAACGGAACTGCAGAGACCTATCAAGAGATCGGGACAATGAGTCATACATGATGACTCATGGATGATGAGTCACCAAGCATTTATGAGCATTAAATGCTAGTAATCATGACTTTTAGGTAAAAAGACCAAAATACCCCCAAGTTTTCGCGGGTATTAACAAGACACATCTTCGCACTTTTAACCACTCATTTTACATGGTTGTAAACCTCCCACATCTCCTCAATTTCATGCGTCCATATATACTCAACTATACCTATTTCATTTGGCTTTCGTTTCATTATTTTCCTCTCAAAAATCGAAATCGGGTAAATGACAGAGCTGCGTACGGAATTTCCGGGAACCGCTAACGGATAGGATCGGTGACTCATTGGTGAGTCACTACGTGTGGCCCAAAATCAGTCACACCTCCATCAAATGTGAGCCACATATTATTAACCATGATTAGCCAAAACAACCTTAGTTAAGTTAACTATTAACTATGATTAATCATATATTAATTTAATATTCACAAAACCCATTATCTGGACTCTAAGGAACCAAACAAAGTCTAAATCTAAGCCTATATAAAGGCTCAAAACTGAAGCTTCCCTCTCCCTACTTCTCTTCATCTTCCTCACCAAGTTCTCCATTTTCTCTAAGTTACAAAACTCATAAGAACACCAAATCTCCACCTCAACTATGACCCTCTTCCTTTCTGAAACTCGGAAAACGCTCAACATAAAAGTTGTTCCTATTTCACTCTTCGTTCCAACAAGCTAAAGATCATAAAAAATGGATAAGTGGATTGGGAGATATGCTCAAAATACCGAAACTGCCCAGAATTCTCAGCAACACACGAAACAGCAGAAAGAAGGCCTTTTCACCCCTGTTATGATCCGAACCAAATGAAATCTTCAACACAGAAGTTGTTCCTTTTCTTATTATCTTTCTAACAAGTTAAAGTTTATAATTTTTGGATGAGTATATTGCGAGATACACTCACAAAACCATCACACCCTCAAGCTGTTCAGTTTTCAACTAAGTGAAGGTTGATCATTTTCTTCGTTTCTTCAATCTTCAAGAGGTAAAACCTCATCACCTTACTTATCTAAGAATTCATCTTCATTTATTTTACAAGTTTATGCCATGATCATCATTTTAAATTCCTAGATCTAGAATCTTGTAAAATCTCTAGGAAATTGTAGAAAAATCCTATGATCATAAAACCAATTTCTATGATCTTCATATGACTTCTATTTTCATTATCCAAGAGCTTGAAAAAGTTAGATATCCCTAGATAATTCTTACTAACATGGCCGAACCTATATGCAAGTGGGTTAGGATGATTTTCTTCATTCTTTAACTTGTTTTCATGTTGGTTGTTTATGGCTAGGTTTTGGTGGACAAAACCATGGCCTACCTTGCTTGGTTTAGCTTGTGTTTGTTTGATCTTCAAGTGATCTACAATAGGTATGGGGGAGATTACCACTATCCTACCTTAAAGTAGATATGTTGAAGGTTTACTTAGTGTTATTTAGTGTAAATGGTCTTATAAATTATAAGTATTTAAGTTGCGTAAATTATTGATTTATGTGTGTGTGCTCTTGGAGGATGTGGTTGATACTTGGTTTTGATATATGATTGATTTTGATTCAATGATTGCTAATTGGTTACTTGATAGTTGTTTATTTGGTTTAACATGAAAAATGGCCTAACATGATAATTTTTGGGCCATTCGACCTTGACTGGTTATATGGGTTCGATGAGGTGTTAAATTGTTTGAATAATTTTTATGAGAATTAGATGAATATATAGGAATATAGAAATTGGTTTGGATTGATTTGGATGTGTATGTTGAAAGTTATGAATTATTGAGTCCTTAGGGACTAAATTGCAATTTCTGAGAATTTCAGTGGCTGCACTGAAATTCATGTTCTTGTATGTTAAGATTGTAGTCGTTGATGAGACAAAATCATAGAAATTGGTTTGGTGTTAATTGGATTAATACATAAAAAGTTATAAGTTTTTTTTGTAAACAAGGACCTTTTTGTAATTATTGAAAAATATTTGGGGCAGAAAAGTGATTTGTGGAAAATTAGAGGGCAATTGAAAAATATTTCTATAGAAGTTTGTTTGGTGTGATTTGGAGTTATAAATAAAAAGTTATAAGGTTTTAAGTGAAAAATGACTATTTTGTAATTAATGAAAGTTTAGGGACTAAAATGCGATTTTCAAAAATTAAAGTAATTGGACAGTGAGAAACTGTTTTTCATGCTTACAAAATTGTTCTAAAACTCCAAATTGAGTTTTGGACTATTAGAGTGTAAAATCGTTGAAAAATGGTTTACGCGATTTACAAAATTAACGACGTTCTATCAAATTTTAGGAATTTTGTATATATGATGTAAAATCAGTGTTTCAACTTTTTCACATGAGTAATATAACTTAGGATAATAAGACATTTGAGGTGAGGAACCATATCTTCAAAAAGTAGAACTTTTGGGCCTAAATTCAGTAAAAAGCGGCAAAACAGTCGTTAAACGTGTTTAAGGATTTTTTTTGAGGAAATGTTTTGGAAAAATTGATGCCTAAGTATCTTTGAGGTAAATTACTCTTAAAAATGGATTTGATTTTATCTAAAGGTTTTGGTTTTAAGCCAAAAGGATTTTTATCGTCAAGACGAGATTTTACCACCAAACGTAAAAACCCAAGTCAAGAATAACTTAGTGAAAATACGAACATAATAATTTATGACGTGGGGTGGAACACGACCTTATGTCATAAAGTATGGATAATTTATTCTTCATATTCCATAAAATTTAATGGACTCAGAATGATTTGTTTTATTGAAAACCAAAGGAAAATGCTTAACTAGAAAAATACAGAGAAATAAATAATTGGACCTATGTTCCAATCTCATAATGTGCTAGGTTTTGTAATAAAGTATTTTAAGAAAACTTTACACAAGGATGAAAGGTTACTTGAGAACTTCCGCTTGATGTTAAGAACATCTAGCATCTGAGAAAGCACGTGGAAAGAATTCCGATGGAATCTAGATGTCATCCGATGGAAAGACAAGAAGAACGCATTTTCCGGCAATTTTGCCTAAACACATAGTGAAACTATGTTCTGTAAGGTCGTTGTGCCTAGGAGAAGAGCTAACACTTTAATGCGGGTGCGAATTCCGTGGGGCCGATCTGGTTGATGCTTGGGGATGTCGGGGTTATGAAATACTCACATAGGCCCAATGGGTTGCTCCTCTGTGGCGTGGTGATCTGGCAATACACCGACATACTTGAATAGATGCTACGTGTTTTTTGGTAGTGTAGGATGTTCCCGAAAAAGCCTATGATGTGCACGCCCTCTTCTATTGATGCATTCTTTATTACCCAAGGCTGGTACCTCTGGAACAATCCTCCGAACCACTCTCTTCGACTGTTCGTAAAACCATGGTATAGGAATTCAAAGGTCATCCTCAAGTCTTAGATGTCTTCTATCTAGGAAAACGCGATGCTGTGGTCATGTTTCTATGAAACATTATTGTTTGATATGAGTGTAGATATGATTGATAATTGTTAATTGTACGTACCTGAGAATCGTACCACTGCATGTCTGCCTTATGTGTAAGATAAATGGAAATCTCACCTCCTTATTTTTATATTGCCTATGTCGGCTAGCTATGTGTCTTATGTATTCTTTTGAGAAGATTGAGACGTCAAGATGTCGCTTGGCTGACGCGTCGTAGAGATTGAGGTTCGAGCTTGTGGACGCTATGGTGGAATTTCTATAGGACGTCTTCCCGGCTGTCGATGGTTCTTAGATCATGTTTTTCCTTTTGGAAGAGGAAAGGGCTTAGTTTGAGAGTTACTATTGTAGTAACTCCAGAAGTGTCTTATGCGATGACGTCGGTAGTGGACTCAAATAGAGTTTCCACTAGATTTCGTCATTTAGATTTGTCCTTCTCACGGTGTTTGAGAAAGAATGGTCTTTTCTATTTTAGTTTGTCCAGCTGGGTATGTTTGGGAGTTAATGTTACTGTTATGGAGCTGAGACTCCAAGTATCTTATATTTTAGGACCTGTGTCTCTATATCATTAGTCTGTATCTGTATTCTATTATGATTTCTCCGACTATTCGTAAAACCATGGTATAGGAATTCAAAGGTCATTCCTCAAGTCTTAGATGTCTTCTATCTAGGAAAACGCAGTGTTGTGGTCATGTTTCTATGAAACATTATTGTTTGATATGAGTGTAGATATGATTGATAATTGTTAATTGTACGTACCCGAGAGTCGTACCACTGCATGTCTGCTTTATGTGTAAGATAAATGGAAATCTCACCTCCTTATTTTTATATTGCCTATGTCGGCTGTCTATGTGCCTTATGTATTCTTTTGAGAAGATTGAGACGTCAAGATGTCGCTTGGCTGACGCGTCGTAGAGATTGAGGTTCGAGCTTGTGGACGCTATGGTGGAATTTCTACAGGACGTCTTCCCGACTGTCGATGGTTCTTAGATCATGTTTTTCCTTTTGGAAGAGGAAAGGGCTTAGTTTGAGAGTTACTATTGTAGTAACTCCAGAAGTGTCTTATGTGATGACGTCGGTAGTGGACTCAAATAGAGTTTCCACTAGATTTCGTTATTTGGGTTTGTCCTTCTCACGGTGTTTGAGAAAGAATGGTCTTTTCTATTTTAGTTTGGCCAGCTGGGTATGTTTGGGAGTTAATGTTACTGTTATGGAGCTGAGACTCCAAGTATCTTATATTTTAGGACCTGTGTCTCCATATCATTAGTCTGTATCTGTATACTATTATGATTTCTGTCTATGAGTCGGGTTGGGTATTATGTAAATGATTTTCGAACTCATGACCCTAATTGTGATAATGGAATATTTTGTTATCCATTCATTTAAAACAAAGTAGTTATATTTATGACTAACAGAAAAGAAAAAATTACCCCATTTTTTTATAGCCAATATTTAATTAATCTACTTTTCGGCCTTAAAATGTCACTTAAGATGTAACGCCTGAGAAGGGTGTTACAGGGGGCAAAAATGTAATTTCTGCAAAATTGAAGGTAACTGAAAAATATTTCTATATAAGCTGGTTTGGTGTGATTTGAAGTTATAAATAAAAAGTTACAAGGTTTTAAGTGAATAAGGATCTTTTTGCAATTAATGAAAGTTTAGGGGTTTTTGTTTTTTAGAAACAAAGAGAGGAATGCATAGGCATCACTGTTGTGGAAATCATCCCAACTAGGTTGGCACCAAAATTACTACCAATCATCTGCATCATACCCGAAATTTATTAAAGAAAAAATGCAAAACAAGAAAACATGGAGGGCATAAACCAAACCCATGCAAGAAAAGACAAGCTATTTAAATATGAAATTAGGAAGACCCCATCTATTACAAAAGAAGTCTAGCCTAATAAAAGTTGGGATCAAGTTCCACCAAGTGTACTTCTTTGAGGATACTCCAAAGGAGGCTAATTTGTCCGCACAATGGTTAGCCTCCCTAAAAGCATGCGAAATTCTGAAGTCAATTTTGGAGGATATCTCTATACAATTTCTCCACTTATTTCTTAGTTTCCAAGGAACAATTGAAGGATTGGAAACAGCTTGAACCACCAATTGGGAGTCGCACTCCAACAAAAACCTAGTCCAGCCCCTCTCAGATGCCAAGCAAAGGGCAGACATAGCAGCACATAATTCCGCTGAGAAAGAGTCTAAAAAGCCATAGAATTCAGCAAAGCAACCTAACACTACACCACTCCTATCCCTGAAAATAGCCCCACCACCAGCTAGGCCATGAGAACCTTTAGATGCACCATCTGTGTTAACCTTGATCCAGCCACACATAAGAGGGAGCCAGTCAACCCGTAGGATAGAGGGGGATTTAGTCGGGTGGCCTTTGACACCAAAAAACTAAAGAATATTACTCCCCTCAGCAGAAATGAACATTGTGTTCTTGGAGAGATTTCCAGAAAGAGCAATAGAGGCCTTTGCTATGCTGATGGCAGCTCTGACCGAAACCACTTTATCATCAAATTTCCTTTTGTTTCTAGAGAACCAGATAATCCAGATGATGTTAATAATGGATGCTAGGATTATGTCTTTTAATTGAAGGCTCCATGACTTGCTGCAGATTGAAAGAACAGATAAAATGAAAGAAGTGTCCACCTGCAGGCTAAAAACTGAGCTGAACCATTGCCAAATCTGCTTGGCATAAGGGCAATTGAAGAAGAGATGATCAGAAGACTCTGCATTTGAATAGCACAGGCTGTAAATTGATACCATAGTGCAACCACTTTTTTTGTAACTGATCTTCAGTAGGGATTCTGTTCTCAATTAGTCTCCAAGTGACAAAGGATTTGGATGGTGGAATGGCATTGTTCCATATCAGCTTGGACCAAATGAAAGGAGGTTGAGATGGCTGGAAGAAGAGAAAAACATCTTTGAAAGAAAGCTCACCCGAGGAGGAGCCTTGTCAAATCAACTGATCAGGAGAATTAAAAGAGCATTTGTTAAGCAATACTGTAGGTATCTTCCAATTTCTATCACCGATAAAATCAGAAACTGAAGCTCTAAGGGACTGGTGCATGTTGACTGGAATTTGGAGAAGATCAACCACATGATGGGATAGCCATTTGTCTAGTGAAAAGTTAATAGTAGAGCCATCTCCAAGCAGCCAAACAGAGTTGCTTAGCACCGTTTGGATATGAGGCCTGATACCTGGCCACAGGGATGATTTCACATAACTGGCAGCCTGTCTATTGTCATAGAAAAACTTGCTTCTGAGAAAAACTGAGCATTCCTTGCTTGATGCCAAGAGATCAAAGGAGAGCTTAAGCATAGCAGCTGCATTGAGAGTCTTTAGGGACTTAATTCCAAGGCCTCCCTCAGAAATATGGCTACAAATCTTCTGCCAAGAGACAGTACAAATTTTCTTAGCAGATAGGTCCCCAGACCAAATAAAGTTTCTGATGTACTTGTCCGGTTCCTTAAGAAGAGAGCTAGGCCAGCTATAAGCATGAAAGCTGTAGATGAGCATACTATTGATAACAGATTTTACAAGCTCTACTCTACCCATAATGGAGAGGATTGTTCCCTTCCAGGAGGCCAATTTAGAGATGATTTTATCAGCCAAGGGCTTGAGATGGATTTTTCAAGGCTTTCCTTTGAAGATGGGGACCCCAGGGTAATTGAAAGGGAGAAAGCCTGCTGAAAAGCCAAGAATGCTAGAAATTCTAGAAGCTTTGGTAGCAGATAGACTTCCAGAATAAAATTTACACTTATTCAAGCTAAGCAATTGGCCTGAGGCTAGACTATACTCTTTGAATAGCTCCATTAAAGCCTCCAGACCTCTTTTATTCCCTTTACATAAAATCAAAACATCATCATCATAGAGGACATCACTTGGGGAGGATATACTTCTGGGACCAGAAACAGTGTGGAGCAGACCAGAGTCCACTAACATGGATATTCCCCTGCTTCGAACCTCCTCAGCCAAACAAAAAAGCAAGGGGGAGAGAGGGTCTCCCTGCCTAACTCCTCTCTTGCAAGCAAAGAAACCTTGTGGTTTGCCATTTATCAAAAAAGAGAGCTTGGCAGAATGAAGGATAGTTTGAATCCAGTCACAGAAAGTTCCATTAAAACCAAATGCCTTCAACACAGAAATGAGGAAAGACCAGTCCAGTGTGTCAAAGGCTTTTCTGATGTCAAGCTTCAAAGCTAGATTACCACCAAAGACCTTGTGATCTAGCAGATTGGTTACTTCAGAAGCAACACATATACAATCATTGATATTCCTACCTTTCACCAAAACTATACCGAAATTCTGATCCTTTTGTGTTCTGAAACTCGGAAAACTTTCTACATGAAAGTTGTTCCTCTTCCTCTCTTCTTTCCAACGAGCTAAAGATAATCAAAAACGGATAAGTAGAATGGGAGATGTGCCCAAATTACCGAAACAGCTCAAAATCTTCATCTTCCTCACTTTTCTCCATGAACAATCATGACTTCTCCTTCAATCATTTTAGTTGTTTAAGTCATGAATCATGATTTTCCATCTTCATGAAGCTTTATTCAAAAATCTCTAGAAAATTGTAGAAAAATCCATTTGACTTGAAACCAATTTCTATGATCTCCATATGACTTCTATTTTCATTATCCAAGCCTGAAAAATTTAGAGATCCCTAGCTATTTCTTCTTGACTTGGCTGAAACTATGTTCAAGTGGGCTAGGATGATTTTCTTCAATCTTTAATTTCTTGTTGGTTGTTCATGGCTAGGTTTTGTGGGTTCAAAACCTTGTGATTTAGGTGAACAACATCCTTCTACTACTTGAGTTTCAAGTAATCCTAAGTGTTAGGATTATGTATTATTGTTTATGGTTGTTTGATCCTCTTGAAGGATTTGATTTGATGCTTGGTTGTGGTATGATATGTCATATGGTTGTTTTGGTTCCAATGACCTTAAGTTGGAACCATGATTGTTGTTTGCATGATTGGTTAAGAAAAATGCTTAATATAATTATTTTAGGCCATTCGGCCATAACTAATTAATGGGGTTTCAAGTTGAGTTAATTTGTTTGAATAATTTTTATATGGATTGAATGAGTATATAAGAGTATAGAAATTGGTATTGATTTGGATATGTATGTTAAAAGATATGAATTTTTGAGTCTTTAGGGACTTTTATGCAATTTTGGAAAATTTCAGGACTAAACTATAAATATGAAAGTATGTCGCACAATTGAAGTGAATGATAAGATAAGACCATAGAAATTGGTTTGCTGTTAATTGGATTAATACATAAAAAGTTATAAGTTTTTTAGTAGACAAGGACCTTTTTTCAATTATTGTAAAATATTCGGGGGCAGAAATGTAATTTCTGTAAAATTGAAGGTAACTGAAAAATATTTCTATAGAAGCTGGTTTGGTGTGATTTGAAGTTATAAATAAAAAGTTACAAGGTTTTAAGTGAATAAGGATCTTTTAGCAATTAATGAAAGTTTAGGGGTTAAATTGAAATTTTCGAAAATATATTTAACAGGACAGTGAGAGACTATTTTTCATACCTATCTTACTGTTTTAAAACTCCAAAATGAGTTTTGGACTATTAGAGTGTAAAATCGTTGAAAAATGATTTTAAGCGTTTTACAAACTTAACGACGTTCCGTCAAATTTTAAGGAATTTTGTATACATGGAAAGGAAATTGTAAAATTAGTGTTTCGAACATCTTATTATGAGTATTATAACCTAGGTGAGTAATATATTTGAGGTGAAGAACCATATTTTCAAAAGTTTGGCTTGTGGACCTAAAACCAGTAAAAAGCGGCGAAACCGTCGTCAAACGTTTTTAAAGATTTTTGAGAAAACAATGATGTAGAGTTTGAAATTAGTATTTTAATACTTTAACATAAGTATGATAACTTAGTAAAGTGAAGGATTTGAGAAAAATAATTATATTTGTGAAAATATGGAATTTAAGTTGAAATACAGTAAAAAGCAGTAAAACGATATTTTAAGAGTATAGATGTTTTTCAAGAAACTGTTTTGAGGAATTTAGTACTTATGTACTTTAATGGAATCAAATTTCAAAATGGTTTGGTTTTCACCAAAGGTTTTAGTTTTAAGACAAAAGAGAATTTTAGTCTTTAAGATTAGTATTTCAAGTAAATGAAAAAACCTAAGTCATGAATGACTTAGTGAAAATATGAACTAAATGATTTATGACTCATGGTGAAGCAAGACCATCTGTTGTAAAGTGTGGATAATTCATTATCCATACCTCCATAAGATTTAATGGACTAAGAGTTATTTGATTTCTTGGAAGCCAAGAGAAAGGCTCTATTAGAAAAGTGTAAAGAAATAAATGATTGGATTGCCGATCCAATTTCATAATGTGTTAGTACTTGTAAGCAAGTGCTTTAAAACATCTTTACACAAACATGACAAGTCGGTTTGAGAACTTTGGATCAGTGAAGGGCCGATGGTTTGTAACCGAGAATATCGTCCGTTAGAGATTGACAGCAAGTGGATTCTGGTGGAATCACGAGGTTATCCGATGGATGGACCAATTTGATGTATTCCGGTAATTTTACCCAGATACATAGTTGATACTATGTTCGGTGAGGTCGTTGTGCCCAGGAAGCGGAGTTTCGGTTGTAGAGGTTTCATAAAGAGCCCGATGTGTTACAGAGAGTTTGAGATCAAATGTGATTATGATTGTACGTACGTTATGATTTAAACCTTGTGTGCTAACACGAAAGCCACAAAGGTGCCTGAGGTGGGCAGATGTGAAACCCATACGGACCATTTCCTTCCAAAATGTCAAATTAGCTCCGATATTAGAATCAGATATTCCTTGAGGCTGTGTAGGAATGGGACTATACGGTTTCAATCAATTTCTCTCTATTCCTGTCCTTTGATGGACAAACCGTGTCCGGTATGCTTGATAAGCTTACCGTTGAGTTTGATATCTTATATTCTTGGAGTTTTGAGTTGCAGAATTAAAAAGGGAGATAAAAAGAATATATGACTGTTGTATTATATACTTGTGAGTCGTACCACTGCATGTCTGCCTTATGTGTAAGATAAATGGAAATCTCACCTCTTTATTTTTATATTACCTATGTCGGCTGACTATGTGCCTTCTATATTCTTTTGAGAATATTGAGACGTCAAGATGCTCCTTGACTGACGCATCGTAGAGATTGAGGTTCGAGCATGCGGACGATATGTGGGAATTCATAGTAGAAGTCTTCCAGACTGTTGATGGGTTCGTGGATCATGTTTTTCCTTTTGGAAGAGGAAAGGGCTTAGTCCTAGAGTTACTTTTGTAGCGACTCTAGTAGTGTCTTTTCTGACAACGTTGATAGTGGACTCAAATAGAGTTTCCACTAGATCTGGTCAGTTGGGTTTATCCTTCTCACGATGTACGAGAAAAGGATTGTCTTTTCTGTTTTAGTTTGGCCAGTTTGGTATGTTTGCGACTCCAAGTATCTTGTATTTTAGGAGCTGCGTCTCCATATCATTATGTTGAGTCTGTTCATTTTTATGATTTATGTTTATGAGTCGGGTTGGATATTATGTAAATGATTTTCGAACTCACCTTAATTATGATAATGGAATATTTTATTATCCATTCATTTATATCAAAGTAGTTATATTTATGACTTAAGAAAAAGGAAAAAAAGTACCCCATTCTTTTATATCCAATTTTAATTAACCTACTTTTCGGCCTTAAAATATTCACGTACGATGTAGCACTCGAGAAGGGTGTTACACCAATCGACTGAAGACTAGTGGAAGAGTCTTTACTCTTAGTGGAGCTGAGGCCTCTGAGCCGAGGATTGATCCAAGGTATGTGCCTCATTGATGGAACTCCTTTAGATGTATTGTTTGATTCGGGTGGGACTCACTCATTTATTTCACATGAATGTGTTAAGAGTCTTAAATTGCCTGTGACACTCCTTGAATATGATTTAGTTGTTGCGACACCCGCAAATAAACATGTTCTTACTTCACATGCATGCAAGAATATTCCTATTACCATTGATGGTAGAAATTTTATTGTTGATCTTGTATGCTTACCTTTAAAAGAACTTGATGTTATTCTTGGCATGGACTGGTCATCTTCCAATCATGTCCTTCTAAATTGTTTTGATAAAACCATAGTTTTTGGAAATCCTGTGGAGTCTAAGGATCCTAGATTTCTCTCTGCCAACCAAGTTAAGGCTTCTACGAAAGTCTATATGATGTTGTCTTCCCCAGAGAGAGATGTTGAGTTTACCATAGACTTAGTGCCGGGAATGGGACCCATATCCATAGCACCTTATAGGATGTCTCCTTTAGAGCTAGCCGAGTTGAAGAAACAGTTGGAGGAACCGATTCAGAAACAGTTCATAAGGTCTAGCGTGTCCCCACGGGGAGCGTCAGTGTTGTTGGTGAAGAAGAAAGATGGCAGTATGAGGTTGTGTGACTTTCGACAACTCAACAAAGTGACCGTTAAGAATAGGTATCCCCTTCCTAGGATTGATGACCTTATGGACCAGTTAATAGGAGCTTGTGTCTTCTCCAAGATAGATCTGAGGTCAGGATACCATCAGATTCGGGTTAAGTCTGAGGACATCCCAAAGACTGCGTTTAGGACGCGTTATGGTCACTATGATTATTTGCTTATGATCTTTGGTGTGACCAATGCTCTTGTTGTGTTCATGGATTATATGAACAAGACCTTTCACCCTTACTTGGATAAGTTCGTGGTGGTTTTCATAGATGACATCTTAGTGTACTCCAAGACCAAGGAGGAACATGAGGAACACTTCAGTGTATGCTTAGTTTATCCTGTAATTCAGGTTTATCAGCTGTAACAGGGGATTGATCTCCATTTCTCATTAATTTCTCTCCCATTATCTCTTGAAAACTCCAGATTGATCCTCGGGCTATTATGCTACATCAACTATGCATTTACCCTCAAATTATCAATTGTGTGTCATGCATTTATGCATGGTAATAGATATTTATGGTTGATTAGAAATAAACAAGAACGGTTCCAAGATGATTTTCCCTATTCACTTCAACGCTTGCCTCAATTATACACACCAAATGTTAACATACTCTACAATGCCTAATTCTTTAAAGAAAGTTAAAAGCACAGAAGCAGTTTTACTAAGATTATGGCCCTATTTGGATAAGCTCGTATAAGTGTTTTTATGTAGAATAAAACAGCTTTTGGTTAAGAATAAAAAAATAACGTATCAACTCCAAAAAGATGTTTTTAGCTTATTTTGAGAAGTCAATTTTTTTGGCTTATTCAAAAATCTTGTGTCAAAACATATCCAGGAAGTTGTTTTGTATATTTTATAGAGTCTAAAAACGCTTTTTCGAGTTTGTATCCAAACACTAAATAACTTCATTTAAAATGAGCTTATGACATAAAAGTTTTTCACATAAGTCTTTCTTGTATAAGCGCTTAAATAAGTTGTTTACCCCTACATCTACCCTACATCTATGTACTTAAGTTATATTGAAAAGCCAATGACTGTGAAGTGGACAACTGATACATACATAAATACCAACTCTACAACATCATCCTAAAAATCAGACATGTTAATTTCTAAATTGTTAATAACAACTAGATCTAGAAAAACCACTCATATCTTAATATCATATTGAGGGCACTAAATAATATTGAGTATGAGGGCCTACATCTAGTCTGCTTTTGTTGTGGTAAGTATGGCCATGATAGTAACCACTACTCAGTAAAGCCAGAAGTTCCTGCCAACAAGGATAAAGGTGAAAACTCGGCTAGTAACCATGGAAGATTTAGAGAGAATAATGGGGCGATAATATTGGAGATATTCAGCTAGCGTTAAATAAGCCAATGATTACTGCAGAATGTAAGAAAACAAAAAGGGTTTCATTAAAGGCAGTCAAATGAAGAAGGATAAGGCATGTAAATCTAGAGATTGATTGAGAACCATGCAAATCAGAGCAATAAAGATTTAGAAAATAGTAGGAAGAATTTTGATGGGCTAATAGACAAGATCTTAATAAATGAAGAAAAGGAGAAAGAATCGGAGAGAATTCCAGAAGCGGTTAAAGAACAACAAACCATTATGGTCACTAGGGAAATTTCAAGCACTTGTGACAGCCTGGCAAATCCCACTTCTAGCGAGGCCCAAGTTTGTGTTGAAATTTGGCCCAAGCCTCCAGATAAGCAGTCGAGCCCTCAAGGTTACTGTATGGACCCAACTGATGTTGTTATCACATAGTTATTAAAATCGGACCAAACCGACTGGCTCCACAGATCTACCATATGATCCGGATGACCCCTGTAACAGTTCTTCAGATGAACAAGATGAAAAATCATTGAATGTTACGGCACCGGGGAAACTAGTGGTTCATCGAGTTTCAACAGTTTGCTCTATTCTTTTTTAATATAGCGGTTCCGACGACCCCTAACTGCTTTCAACCTCCAATGATACATAGACGGGGGAGAATGAGCTGAGAAGGGATCGACTTACTGAGATAGGGGGAGGAGAACAAGTTATAGAGACGAGGGCGGAGGATGACGGGTGATAGAGATGGGGTGATGGAGGTGCAGAAATGAGGGTGAGATGAGATGGGATGGGAGGGGGCCTAAACCAGCCCAAGTGCAATTTTTTTATTTGTTTCTAATGGTTGGACAAAAAGCATATAAAGAATGTTTGGACAAATAGGTCCTTGAAATTATTATTCTTTTGTTGCACTTTTGGGTGCATGTACCAAAATTATTTTTGTAAATTTATTAACATAAACTACAAAAAGTGTTTAATATTTTAAAAAGTATAATAATTTAAAATTTATGATAATATTACTTGATGTATTATATTAAAAAATTAAAAAAAATATTATTTAATTATTATCGATTCAACTACAATTCAATCCCTTCAGATCGTGATACTTTAAATGTTTATTTATATCTCTCTTTTACTTTTTATCATCTTTGTATACAAGTATTTCCAAAATAAATAAAAAATCAAAGAGGACACCATATGGTGTACCATTTTTTGATCAAAAAACATTGTTGATACCCATATTATGTACCTGTACGAATATTGTGTTCTCGAATGTATTCTAATATTATTGTTGCCTTCAGCATTTGATAGACACGGAAAGACATTATTTTATGTATATATCTCATAAAATTAAACAAAATATCCAATCATTTAACAATTATTTTACATAATTGAATATATGGAAATAGATTATTTTTCATATCTTTTATGCTTCCATTGTAATCAAAATATTTAATTGTGTGTCTTTTCATTATTTTCAACTTTCAAATTTACATTATCTTCCAAAATAATGTAAAATATTTCTCCCCAAACATGATTTACCCATGCATCGCACGGGTCCAAGGTCTACTGTACATTATAAAATATCCTCGCATTCCCTTCTCACAAAACACAATGATCTTTTAGAACTTGGCGAGCAAGATCGAGTGCTCCACATTTCTTGTAGATTAAATGTAGATTGTAAGCCGCCTCTCTACGAAGGTCGCAGTAACCAGGTTTATGTTTCTCCATGATATCTGGATCCTCATTTGGAAGTTTTGGAATCGGATAGTCTTTCTGGCTAGTAGCAAGCACTTTCTCAAAGTGCATAACGGCCAGATTTACTAGACCAACATGATGATATGCCCGAGCTACGTTGTATAAGGATTCCTGCAAAGCTTAACAATACCTCACTTCAGTCTCATCTTATTAACGTATACACAAGTAAGAAACTCATAACAAGAATTTGCATGCTGAAGATTTTTATCTGATAGGCTTCACCACTTATTTCAGAGTTCATTTATTCATTTTCCCATGAAAGTGACTAATGAACTGAAGGATCCATAACATGGAGATTTCATCAGATTGACATTCTAAGCAAATCTGAGTTGAGACAATTATTATGTGTTTGGTCTAATTTAAGTAGAACGTAGAAACTAACTAAAGATATATTAAATGTTTTAAGCTGTAGTCATTTTAACTACGATTCTTATGACATTAAACTTCAGGCCATACAAGTAACGCAGTGAAAGCACGAGACAACAATGCTGTTGACGGGTGTTAGACACCAGTCGCTAGTGCTGCCAACCTTAATATCTTTAACTCGACCATTAACATTTCCACCATTTCCTTTTGGACCAATGAAAAATATTTATTAGGATAAGAAAAAAGAAAACGTAGAATATGCATAGGAGGATATAAACAAGAACACCAAACCATCCAAAAAGTCAAACCACACATCATAGTTTTCATTCCTTTCTATCCCCCCAAAGTTAGCATATGAAAGATTTTTTATTTAATTTTGACAAAAGCAACTCAATTTACAAAGCAAGAATTGAAATTCAGTTCAGAAATTAGCATTAAACCAAAGGCAGCGTCACACGGTTAAAACATAATGGAGTGAATGAGAAAGAAACAGGGCATTAATAAAGAGGATCTATTTTTTTCTCTTTAGTTCCACCCTTGTTATTAGAACCAAAATGTCCTGCTTTTTAATTCAATGCCGTGTTCTATTCTATTTATAAATGTACAAAACATAGAATAGAACATATATATTATGTTCCGTCCTGTTCTAATACATCTACTACACGCTACAAAATTTATAAACAAGTTCCAACATTTTGAGAGACTTACATATTGCTGTAACTGGGCTGGCCAAAGGTTTGATTAGGCTATTTACAAAGGTTGATAGTAAATTCTGGCTAGACCTAACATTTATATAAGCAAGTGTTTCACATTTCTTTTGTTGTAAACTGGTAGCAAAAAAATTAATAAAAACAAGATATATGATTAAATTTAAGAGAAACGAGTAAAATATAGTACTTAAGGCAAGGATTAATAGGCCCATGTTTATCCGAGGCATGCATAGACTCTACATTACTGGTTTCCAGGGCTCCAGGCTGAGCTAGGGGCATCATTTTTTTAATGATGTCAGAACCAGTGGTGTAAGCTTGCTTTGTAGTTTGTACACAGCAAAGTCATAAATACATGCGCATAATTTTGCAATGGATAAGAACTAGTACTATGTATGAATGAACCTAGATATGGCCAATGCTTGAATAAAGCTGATATCTTTCTTTTTCTTATTTTCATTTTATTATTAATAAAACATTTTATTCATATGTACCCAACCCAAAAAAAAAAAAAAATTCTTAAATTGGTACAAGGAAATTCATGAAATTGTAAGGTATGGGCCTATGGCCTTGTTAGTAATAAAGCAACAGTTAGTTAGAGTGAGTGAGTTAGTTTGCCTATAGATAAGAGGAGGGATTGAGAGAGATGGGTGTCTTGGGAATTGAGTGGAAAGGGGCCTTTGGACATTTGGGAGGTACAGACCCTCGGAGTTCTGTAGGATTGGTCCGTATTAGAAACAAAGAGAGAGGGAAAAGGAGAGATAAAGGAAACTCAATCTGAATATTATTTCTTGAAACTGAATGATACAATGAGTGCCACTATATATAGATAGTGTGCACTGCATAACAGAAGATCAGTTGAGCTGACTTGACAGCTGTTACAGTTGTTACAATCCTAACAACCTTCTGGAGCTATACAGCTCACATACGTATACTCTAATATACCCCCTTATATTCATAGGATGGGGTTACATAGTGAGAACCTATCTACTATACCTAGGTTGCTCCTAAGAGTCTCAAATCTTGTTTGAGTCAGTGGCTTGGTGAGCACATCAGTCACTTGGTCTTGTCCAGGAAGATGATACACAGCCAGTGATTTATCAAGGACTCTTTCTCTAACAAAGAACAAGTCTAGTTCCATATGCTTAGTTCTTGAGTGCAGCACAGGGTTGTGAGACAAGGAAATTGTGCTTAAGTTATCACAGTAGATAACTGGAGGCAAAACAGGAACCTTCAACTCTTGCAGTAAGGATTTCACCACGTAACCTCTCTTTGTGGTGGCAACCAAGCTTCTGTATTCCGCCTCTGTGCTAGACCTAGCCACCAAGGTCTGCTTCCTTGACCACCAAGAGACCAAGTTTGGTCCAAAAAGACACAAGAACCTGATACAGACCTTCGGTCATCAGTATCTACTGCCCAATCTGCATCACTGAAGGCTTGCAGACTGAAGGGGCCACTACTGGATGCTGGTTTCAACAATAAACCATGTGTCAAAGTGCCTTTCAAATACCCGAGAATGCGTTTTACTGCTTTCCAGTGTTCCTCCAAGGGTTGTGAGAGAAATTGGAAGACCTTGCCTACACTGTAACACAATTCTGGTCTAGTGATGATGGCATACTGCAAGGCCCCAACTATGGACCTGTACTGGGTAGGATCAGCTAGCTAGTTGCCTCCAAACTTGGTCAGCTTGCAGCTGCTGGTCATGGGAGTTGGGAGTGACTTGGCATCTGCCATATTTGCCTTCGCCAGCAAGTCTCTAATATATTTGGTTTGAGACAAAAGAAGAGAACCATTGGGAAGCTTCTTGACTTCTACTCCGAGAGAATAGTCTAAATCACCTAGCTCCTTAAGAGCAAATTCTGATTTGAGTTTTGTAATCAGTTGAGCTATTCGAATAGAGGAAAACCCTGTCACAATTATGTCATCAACATATATTAGGATGTATGTACTCTGGCCACCAGAAGTATGCACAAACAGTGAAGGATCACACTTGCTGGACTGAAAACCAAACCGAACTAGAGCCTGAGTTAGTCTTTCAAACCATGCCCGTGGAGCCTGCTTTAGGCCATAGATTGCTTTGTTCAACTTGCACACTTGGTTTGGATTTAAGCTAGTAAAACCCATGGGCTGCTCCATGTACACCTCTTCTGCTAGAAGCCCATTTAGGAACGCGTTATTGACATCTAGTTGCTTGATGTCCCAATGATTAGTAATGGCCAAAGTGAGGATAACTCGGACAGTTACAGGTTTGACCATGGGTGAAAATCTCTCTGTGTAATCAAAACCTTGCTTTTGATGGAATCCCTTGGCCACCAACCTAGCCTTAAACTTGTTGATTGTCCCATATGAGTTTTCCTTTACACGGAAAACCCATTTACAGCCAATGACCTGTCTATGTGAAGGCAATTATGTCAATGTCCAAGTGTTGTTCCTTACTAGAGCATCAAACTCTTGTTGCATGGCTTCTTTCCAGTGAGGTATGATCAATGCTTCTTTAGGAGAAAGAGGTTCAGTATGTGTTAACAGAACCTGAGACACTCTAGACTTTGCTCTAGTAACCATTGGATGAAGACTAGTGGGCTGCTGCAGGTTTTAAATAGGTGGAGGAGAGGGACTTGAAGAGACAAGGCTAGGTTGGAAAGTTGGAGAACCAAGATACAGGGGAGAAAGACCCGAGTGTAATGAGGGTAAGGATGAGTTGGAGGAATTAGGAGTAGACTGACCTTGATGATCAAGAGGAGACAAGTTTGGAGAAGGTGAGGGAACATGGTTAGGAGCAGGACTGGGTGGAAAAGAATTAGGTGGAATTATAGTGAGAGGAATTGGAGGAATAGATTCACAAACTGAAGAAGGAATGGAGGGAGTACTGTTAGATTTAGCAGCATAAGGAAATGTAAACTCATTGAACTGGACATCCTTAGAAATGTAAGTCTTCCATCACTAGAAAGACACTTATACCCTTTGTGTGTAGAGGAATAAGCTAGGAAAGTGCATTCACAAGACCTGAATTGGAGTTTGTTCTTCTTATAAGGCCTAAGACATGGGTAGCAAGCACACCTAAAGACTCTTAAAAATGCGTAATCTGGTTCCTTATTATATAGGACAGCAAAAGGAGACTTGTGAGACAAATTAGGGGTGGGTAATCTGTTGATAAGATAGGTTACTATAGTGAAAGCATGGTCCCAAAATTTCATTGCTGTAAGAATAGAATATGTGAATGTTGTGAGTCAATATGGCCACACATGTATGCTATTTATAATCTCATATTAGGGTACAAGAGAATCAATAATAAATACAAAGGAATCAAATCAAATATCTAATTAGTAACGAACCCCTAATTACTAGCACCTATTTATGTACATATTAAGCACATGTTAAATATGCTTTCTAACACTCCCCCTCAAGCTGGAGAATATATGTCATATGAGCCAAGCTTGTTACAAATGTAGTCAACACGAGAGCCTCTAAGGGACTTAGTGAAAATGTCAGCCAACTGGTCACTAGAGTTGACAAAGTCAGTTGTGATTTCCCCTAAGAGCACCTTCTCTCTTACGAAGTGACAATCTATTTCTATGTGTTTGGTTCGTTCATGAAAGACCGGATTTGATGCAATGGGAAGTGCAGCCTAATTGTCACAGATAAGTTTAGTATTTTGGATATCTCCCAATTTTAGCTATTGGAGTAGTTGCCTAAGCCATGTAAGCTCACACACAGCTGTTGCCATAGCACAGTATTCAGCTTCTGCACTGGATCTGGCAACAATGTTCTGCTTCTTACTTCTCCATGAGATCATATTTCCTCCAATAAGAACACAATATCCAGAAGTGGACCTCCTATCTGATGGTGATCCTGCCCAGTCAGCATCAGAGTAACAAGTGATTTTGGCATTGCCTTTGTCTTCATATAATAATCCTCGTCCTGGTGCATTTTTGATGTACCGAAGAATACGCATGACAGCATCCCAATGGCTATCACATGGGGCATTCAGGAACTGGCTTACCACACTAACTGCAAAGGTGATATCAGGTCTGGTGATTGTGAGATAGTTGAGTCTGCCCACAAGACGGCGATATCTTCCCGGGTCTTTCAATGGCTCCCCCTGACCCGGAAGAAGCTTGACATTGGGATCCATGGGAGTATCAGTTGGACGGCAATCAAGCATACCTATCTCAGTAAGTATATCCAGAGCATACTTCCGTTGGTTGATTGAAATTCCTGAAGTGGACTGGGCAACTTCAATCCCTAAAAAGTACTTGAGAGGACCCAAGTCTTTTGTCTGAAAATGTTTGAAGAGGTGTGCTTTGAGCCGTCGGATACCATTTGTGTCATCACCTGTAATGACAATATCGTCGACATAGACAACAAGATAGATGTGCCCACCAGAAGGAGAATGGATAGAGAAAACAGAGTGGTCAGCCTCACATCAGGTCATACCAAACTGTAATAAAGCAGAGCTAAACCGACCAAACCAGGCACGAGGAGACTGCTTCAATACATAAAGGGAACGACGAAGCCGACAAACAAGTCTAGAATCACCAGAAACAGTAAATCCTGGGGGCTGGTCCATATAAACTTCTTCCTGTAATTCGCCATGCAAGGAGCGTTCTTAATATCCAGCTGGTGAAGAGGCCAATGATGAATGGCAGCCATGGCCATAAAAAGACGAACATAACTGATTTTGGCCACAGGGGAAAAAGTATCCCCGCAATCTAGACCAAAAATCTGCGTATAACCTTTATCCACCAAACGAGCTTTGAAGCGATCAATATGACCATCGGGTCCAATCTTCACCGTATAGACCCAACAACAACCCACACTAGTCTTGTCAGGAGGAAAGAGAACAATCTCCCAAGTACCATTAGAATGCAACGCTGCCATCTCTTCCAACATTGCCTTGTGCAAGTTGGGATCAACCATGGCTTCACCAGTCATATGATCAGAAGCACCGGAGTCAAGTATCCAAGGTCCAGGAGAAGAGGACTGTGAAACAAAGGCTACATGATTACCAGACTGAGCCACAGCAGCGGTAGGTGAGATGGGTTGTTGAGCTGCCTTGAACTGGAGAAAATCATTATAATCAACAGCAGAAATAGTAACTTCCTCAGTAATATTTGGGCCAGTGACATGAGCAACATTATCATGCTTGGACTGTTCCCTGGCCTTGGTGCGGTATTCAGCCCAGGTACTGTAGTTGACAGTCCCGACTAATTTTTCACACGGGATAAGTGGAACATTAGTAATGGTCACTACCGCACTTGAATCGGAAGACGAATCGTTGGAAGCCATGAGAAATGGGTCTGAAACAGGGGCAGAGAGGGTCGCCGGAGTGAAGGGAAGGCGGCGGAATAGTCGCCGGACAGTGGGTCACGCCGGAGAGCAGCAGAAAAAACTGTTTGGTGTCGGGCGCATGAAACGCACGCGCCGGAGAACAGTCGCGCGTGGAGGAGCGTGCGGCGGCGGTTGGTGGTGTGGTGTCGGCGCAGTGGTCACCGGAGGATGCCTGAGAGGATGGTGGGGTCACACCGGAGGGTGGAGGCACGGTGGAACAAAAAACGGACCACACGGTGGTTGTGGGTACTGTTCACCCGAAAATAAGAACACCACTGAGCAGAAAAATAACCTAAACTACTGATACCATGTAAGAATAGAATATGTGAATGTTGTGTGTCAATATGGCCACACATGTATGCTATTTATAATCTCATATTAGGGTACAAGAGAATCAATAATAAATACAAAGGAATCAAATCAAATCTCTAATTAGTAACGAACCCCTAATTACTAGCACCTATTTATGTACATATTAAGCACATGTTAAATATGCTTTCTAACAATTTCCAAGCATGAGATAACCCAGTTTCTACCACATGTCTATGCTTCCTCTCAACACTCCCATTTTGGTGGTGAGTGTGAGGGCAAATAACTCGATGCACAATGCCCAATTCAGGAAGAAACTTAGAAAAGGGCCTGTATCCCCCCCCCCCCCCCCCCCCCCCACACACACACACACACACAAACTGTTTGGACAGACTCAACAGTGATTTGAAATTGCACTTTAACCATTAAAAATGGTTAATGTTTCTGATTTCTGTTTTAGTAGAAAAAGCCAAGTAAACTTTGAATGAGCATCTACTATGGAAAAGTAGTAAGAGTGCCCAGAAGAGGACTGCACAGGGGCTGGACCCCACAGATCCAAGAAAATTAGATCATAAGGCTTAGCATAAGTGGAAGTAGATGCATTAGAAGGTAGCCTGTGTGACTTGCCAAAGCAACAAGATGTACAAAAATCCATAACAGTCTTATTCACAGATGGAATGTTACATTGTTTGAGAATTTGTTTAATTGCAACATCATTGGCATGGCCAATCCTACAGTGCCAAATGTAGTAAGAGTTTGGTGCAAGAGTACTGAAATTACAACTAGAAACAATTTGATTACAACTTGGATTTTGATTACAACTGGAATTAGACTTTACACTAGAAGTAGGAACATGACAACTAGTAACACTAAGACATGTAGGGAAAGCTTGAGCAGACTTGCTTTCCACTGAGAGTTGAGAGAAGACATAGACCTTGAGAATTGACCTTGCCAGTTAACAAAACCTGCTTATTGACCGGAGAGAGGACATAGCAGACATGAGAGTGGAACTCAAAGATAACATAATTGTCTTTTGAAAACTTACTTACACTTAAAAGATTTTTGGTGATTTTGGGAACATAAAGAATGTCATTAAGCTGAAGAATAACACTAGGAACATGAGGAGAGTTAATACATGCAGAACCTGTTGATAAAATGGAAAGGCCAAGACCATTACCCATATAAACTTGGTCCAGACTAATAGAATTGAAAGAGTAGAGAGAGAGAAACTCATAAGGAGAAGGAAGAACAGAAACTGAAATCAAATTATGAATTTTCATTACTTTAAATCATACAGTGTACAAGGCTTTATATAACTGTGCTTAGCTTGCACTGCTAGGAGCTTTAACTGCTCTGTAACTAACTCTCAACTGAATTGCTGAGTCAGCAATTCAGTTGAGTTACAACGGTCCTAACTAACTCTCAACTGAATGCTAACTCAGCAATTCAGTTGAGTTACAACAGTCCTAAAGCTAAGCTTATACTCTAACATTCCCCGTGCAATCTCAAGGTGGTTGAGAGGGAGCAGCAACCACATTGAGATTGGTTCTGAGTGCACTGAATTTGGATGAAGAGAGAGGCTTGGTGAAGGAACCAGCTAGCTGATCTACTGCAGGGACATGATGGACTGAAAGTGTATTGGACAACACCTTTTCCCGAACAAAGTAAATGTCCAATTCGATGTGCATGGTTCGGTCATGCAACACTGGATTATGTGCAATGGAGACTGCACTTAGGCTGTCACAAAGAAGCTGAGGAGTAAGGAAGGGCACCTTTAACTCAGTAAGCAATGACATAATCCATAAAACTTCAGTTGTGGTATTTGCCATGCTCCGATATTCTACTTCAGTGTTGGACCTTGCCACCAGTTGCTGCTTGCGAGAACACCAAGAGATGAGATTAGGACCCAAGTAAATGCATGACCCAGAAGTAGATCTTTTATCATCTGGGTCACTGGCCCAATCAGCATCACAATAGGCTTTGATGGAGAGAGGAGCAGTGAGAGAAGCTGGTATGAGAAGTAACCCATGATTCAGAGATCCCTTTAGATACCTCAATATCCTCTGTACTGCTAGCCAATGTGTTTCCAAGGGGTTTGACATAAACTGACAAACCTTGTTGACACTAAAGGCAATTTCTGGCCTGGTGAGGGTTGCATATTGCAATGCCCCCACAACGGATCTGTACAGACTCGGATTTGCCATAGTGTCAGTCCCAAACTTGCTCATTTTGAAGTTACTGACCATGGGGGAAGAGATTCCCTTTGCTTCCAGCATGTTGGCCTTGGAAAGAAGGTCCCTGACATATTTGGACTGAGTGAGAAGCAGGCTGCCATTGGGAAGATGCTTCACTTCCACACCAAGGAAATAGTCCAAGTTGCCGAGCTGCTTAATTGCAAAGGTGGCATTAAGCTTCATGATCAATTCTGAAATGAGTGAGGGTGAGGAGCCAGTGAGGATGATATCATCCACATACACCACGACATACATACAAATTGCTCCTTTGTTGTAGACAAAGAGAGAGGGATCACATCTACTGATCACAAATCCAAACTGTAGTAGGGTACTGGTTAACCTTTCATACCATGCCCTCGGGGCCTGCTTAAGGCCATAAAGAGCCTTGTGCAGCTTGCACACTAGGAACCTATCTTCATATTCAAATCCAGGAGGTTGTGTCATGTACACTTCCTCAGTCAATAAGCCATTCAACAAGGCATTATTGACATCAATCTGCTGTATCACGCACTTGGAAGTGAGAGCCATGGTGAGAATGACCCGAATGGTAACTGACTTGATAACAGGTGAGAAGGTTTCATGGTAGTCAAAGCCAAGCTGCTGATGAAACCCTTTGGCAACTAATCTTGCCTTATACTTGTTAATGCTGCCATCCGGATTCTCTTTAACTCGGAATACCCATTTGCACCTAATGGCTCTTCTACTGGCAGGGAGAGGAACCAATGACCAAGTCTGATTTCTTAGCAGAGCAGCATGCTCATCTTTCATGGCACTTAGCCATTCAGGGCTAGATAGGGCTTGCTTTACTGAGTGAGGTTCCACATGAGTGAGATAAAGCCTCGGGGGAAGGTACCCTGTTTTGGATCTAGTTAACATTGGGTGCAGGGGACCAGGAATTGGTTCTGTGGGTGAAGGGCTCAATGAGGATGCAGGGGAGCTCGGGGCAACCTCCTGTAGGGAGGGAGAGTGTGAGGTAGAACCATTATAGGGTGACTGAGACTGAACAGGTGTGAGATTGTGACCGGGGGACTCTAGATCAGTGTTGTTAATATCGTTTATCGGAAAATATCGAAAAGCTCAAAATCCGATATGTAAAAAATCGGATATCGTATCGCACAAATATCGGAAGTCAAATATCGCTTGAAATAAATAAATTATATATAAAAATATATGCTGTATACACTATACAACAAATAAAATTGAGCTGCATAACATTGCAGTATGCATTTCAAGACAGCAATGTGCATCAAAAGTTTAATACTTCAAAAGTCAAAACAAAATACTAATAAAGTGATAATATTGAGTCATTGACTAGGGAATACTAAAATTTAAAAACAATAAAAATGATTAAACATAAAAGACAAGATCCTTTCATTCCTCTGCCCCTTGCTCAATATAATCATCATTCTCATTGTCGGATAGTGAGGCATATCCTTCAACTTCTTCTACTTCTGAATCCTCAAAATCAATGTCTTCTAATTCTTCTTCTTCTACTACTACTTCTTCATCTTCCACTTCAACCACTATCTCTTTTCCCTTTTTGGATGAAGAACCACTAGCCAAACCCTTCTTTTTTTTAGATGAAGCACCTGCAACACTAGGGGATTCCTTTCTCTTTTTAGTTCTTTGCCTAGTATATACCTTAGGCTCTCCAACTCCTAAAGCCCTATAAACAGCTTCCCAATTAAGAGCATCATATTCATCTTCATCTCCAAAGACCCTTTCATTCCCAGCATCATCTTCATCACCATCCATCTTCCCAACCAGCCACTCATTACACTCATCAATATCATTAAGTGAAATTGGGTCAATTTCATCCTTTATATTGTATCTCCTGACCAATGCTTGATTATGTTTGACATACACTAAGTTGTGTAGTCTTTTATGCTCAAGCCTATTCCTTTTTTTAGAATGAATCTGCAACAATAAAATTATATAAATAACTATACAAGTTATATAACTAGTTATAGAAACTAGAATAGTATTAACTAATAAATATTAACGAAATTGTTTAATTTACTTGCTCAAAGACGCTCCGGTTGCGTTCACATCCCGACGCACTACATGTCAAGCTCAAGATCTTTATAGCCAATAGTTGTAGATTTGGAGTTGATTGTCCATAATTTCACCACCATTGAGCTACAAATCCAAAGAAATGTCATGCTAAGAATATGTACAAATTTTAAATTTTAAAATTTAGAAGTTAAGACTTGAGAACTACATTCTCACCTGGTGCAGTCGTTTTCCTTGATGAAATTGCAAATGGATTTGCAAACATCCCAGCAACGCCTTTATATATTGGTAGCTCATCAATAATCTTTTGTCTAACTTCTGGGATAGGCACCAAATTTTGAATGCATGCATACAACCCATTTGTCACCTCAAAATCAAATTCCATTGAGGGATTGTCATAAAAGAATTATGGGTTTAGAAAGTGGCCAGCTGCATGTAATGGGCGATGAAGTTGGCTAGTCCATCTTTTATCAATAATTTCAAAAACCTACTTATACTTGCTTTCATTCTCCTCAAAAGACTTCATAATAGCTTCTTTAGCCTTCTCCATTGCCTCATAAATATAACCCATGACTGGTTTTTTCTCACTATCAACAAGGCGAAGCACACGTACAAGAGGAGCCATCACCTTCAGTGTATACAGTATATTACTCCAAAAAGATGGCATGAGGACAATTTTTGTAGCTTCCCTCCCTTTGGCCTCCTTGGACAATTTGTTATTTGTCCAATCATCTGATACAAACATTTTTCTCAGATTCCCTTTCTCTTTATGAATCCTTTCCAATGTGAGGAAAGATGTGGCAAATTGAGTTACTGCATGCCTCACTAATTCTCTTTTGTTGGTAAAGTACCTCAATAGGCTCAAGGTGCTTGAATGGTTGTAGATGAATCCAACGAGAAATATTGCCCTTTGAATTGTCTTCTTTATAGAAGGGAGCTTCCCAATGTCCTCCAACATCAAATCTATGCAGTGGGCTGCACAAGGAGTCCAAAACAAATGTGACCTTTTTTCTTCTAGTAACTTACCAGCAAGAACATAATTGCTTCCATTGTCCGTTATAAGTTGAACAACCTTTTCTTCTCCAATCTCTTTCACAATGGAGTCAAGCAACTCAAATATTTTCTCTCCAGTCTTCACGATGTCAGACGCATCAATAGATTTAATGAACATCGTCCCCGATGGACAGTTCACCAAGAAGTTGATTAAGGATCTTTGTTTTCTATCTGTCTAGGCATCAGACATAATGGAGCATCCAAATCTCCCCCATTGCGCCCTTTGTTTTTTTAACAAATATTCGGTGTAAGCCAACTCCTTGCTAAGGAGTGGAACTCTTATTTCATGGTAAGATGGAGGCCTCAAATTTTTTCCAAAGCTTCCAACAGCTGTAAGCATTTCATGAAAGCTTTCCAACTTAACCATGTTGAAAGACAAGCTAGCTTGGTACCAAAATCGAGCTATATATTGATGAACATCTGCAGTAGCCTCCTTTACACATTTCTCCCTTATGCTTGTTTGCCTTGGTTTCCCTTTCTTCTTGTCCTCAATTGCTGTTTTGGGTCTTCCATAATAGAGATCCATAGGCCTATTTAAAGCAATATTCTATCCACTAGTGTCAGCAAGCCTAGTTGCAATTTCTCTAGCCCCTTCATCAAGAGCACGGTTTTCATCACTATCACCATAGTCATCAAGAAGATCATTGCGCATCCTATGAAATGCTTGACTATCTTTTTTCTTTTTATTCTTGGCATACTGAATCAACTCTTCTCTGACCTCTTTTGGACATTTAGTACAAGCTTTGTGATTACCCTTCTTTCCAGTCAAGTGCTCTTTCATTCTAGTAATTCCACCCCACATAGCCTTCCCACAAAATTTGCACACACAACTACGAGTACCATTCTCTTGTGATTGATGACAGTACTTCCATCCAGGGTCAGTCCTAGATACTATTGAAGGATTGGATGAATCTTCACTTGCCATACTACAAACAGGGGAAGAGAAGGGATATGTAAGAAACAAAACATAAAAAGAGGAAGTGAAGGGAGAATGGGAGAGGAAAAAAACGAAAAACAGAGGATTGAGTAGTAGAAAATAGAGGAAGAAGTTGAATATAAAAAACAGAGAAGAAAAGTCGAAAACGGAAGAATATAAAGGAGGGGAAAGAAGAGAGAAAGGAGGAGAAAGGAGAAAACATGGCAGAAGAAGTTACCTGAGAGTGAACATGAAGAGGCAGAGGCGCAGAGCTGCTAGTGTATTGTGAGGAGGCAGAGGGTCGAAGGCTTGAAAGAATGAGTTGCTAGTGTATATCGAGGAGGCAGAGGCACAGGCTTGTTGCGTATATCAAGAGTACATTACTCCAGTCGGTGGCTCGGTGCAAAAAAAAAAAGGTTATGCGGTTATGCTGACCCTTCATTTCTTTAAAAAAAATGAAAAAATCCTAAATTCCCTAACTTCCGATATTTGCCATATCGCCGATATATCGATTTGCAGGGAATTGGCCGAAATCTCGCCAAAAATCGGAATTAGCATATCATATCAGATTTCGTATCGGGCCTTCAAATTTCCGAGACGAGATCTCGATATATCGGCCGATACGCCGATATTTGAAAACACTGCTCTAGATGAGCACTAGATGTAAGAGATGAGGGAGGGAATTGAGTGAGAGGCACATGATTCAAGAGAGGAGTTTGAAGAATAGGAATAACAGAAGGATAGGTGGACTCAGTTGACTGAGAGAGTGAGCTTGTACTTTGGAACAATGAGGGATAGAGAAAGCGAGTTTCATGAAAGAGGACATCATTGGACACATAGATGCGACCTGAGGAGTCAAGGCATTTTTGACCCTTATGCTGAGGAGATATTCCTAGATAGACACATTCACTGGATCTGTATTGTAATTTGTGTTTGTTGTAGAGCCTTAAGAAAGGGAAACATGCACAGCCAAAAGTTTTTAGGACAGTGTAGTCAGGGATAGTGCCATGTAAGGCATGATAAGGAGAAGTGAACTTGGAAAGAGCTGCAGTAGGTAGCCTGTTTATCAAGTGAACAGCCATAGTGAAACTGTGGTCCCAATTGGACACGAGCAGAGGGGCATGAGAGAGAAGGGTGAGTCCCATCTCAACATTTTACCGATGTTTTCTCTCAACTGTCCCATTTTGATGGGATGTACGTGGGCAAGTGAGTCTGTGAACAATGCCCAATTCAGTAAGGTGGTTGGTGAATGGTCTAAATTCACCTCCCCAATCAGATTGGAGAGCCTTAATATTTGCTGAAAATTGAGTTTTCACTAAGGCATGGAATTGTTTGAAGGCATCAAGAGAATCAAACTTCTTTTTGAGGAAATAAATCCAAGAGTGTCTGGTATATGCATCCACAAAGGCTATGTAGTAGGAATAGCCATTAGAAGATGTAATGGGTGCAGGGCCCCATAGGTCTGAATGGATTAGTTCAAAAGGTGTAGTATGAACAGTAAGAGATGGAGGGGCAAAACGTCTATGAGACTTGCCCAAACAACATGCAGGACAAATTTCAGTAGCCACTTTATTTGAACAAGGTATATGTTATATATTGTTAGTTAAGTAGTTAGTTAATTGGTTAGCGGGGTTAGTTAGGAAGTTAGTTAAGGGAATAAGGCATGTTGCCTATAAATAGAAGAGTAGAAGTTGAGAGGGGAATATCTTGTATTTTGGGAATAGTTGGGGCCTTTGGGCATTAGGAGAGTCTAGAGTCTCTCAAATACTCTAGGATTACACATTTTGTAAGGGAATTTCCCTAGTTTCTACAGTAATAAGAGTTGGTTCCTAACAACTGGTATCAAAGCTCTTTTTTCTGGGAGTGGTACATGGTCCATATGCGAAGGATGGATGCAAGAATTGAGACTCTTGAGCGCGGTTTCGATGATTTGAGGAGAATCCGTGACGATGATCGGCGAGAACGTCAAGAACTGAAATGGATCTCGGAAGAAGAAAAGGCGGAGAATCGGAAGCAATTTGAAACAATTGTAGCGATGCTCCAAAGAAATTCGAACATCCACAGTAACAATGGCGGCGATAGCCATAGGAGTAATGAAGAAGAGACGATGGCAGGGGGCGAAGGTAATCATAATAAAGACAAATGGCGGAAACTCAAAATCCCTTTGTTCTCGGGTGATGCATCCAAGAACCAAAAATTCCAAAAATCAGATTTGGCTGCGATAACTAGGAAGGAGGAGGATATCCAAGAAGATTACGATACAAGGAGTGAGAAGCCACCGCAGTCCCAACAAATTCTTGATGAGTTGGGGTCAGAAACCGATAAAGAAAAAGAACGAGAGTGGGAGAAGCCAACAAGCACGGAACCGAAGACGGGATAGGGGAGTAAAGCGGAAATGGGTTCTTCTTTGGAGGACAGAAGTCTTAGCCTTAATGATTGTTGTGTGGGTGAGGGTATCGAACCACGTAACCATCCAAGAAGGGAAGGAGAGAAAAAACATGAAAGTCTGAGGTAAATCAGAGAGCTAGTCGAGGCGATGCATCGCCGATTGACCGATTACTGTGAGAATCAAGATCTTACAAGTGGAGGAGGCCACGACAGAGCCGGTAACCAAAGGGATAACACTGTCGAAGATGAATGTGAAGATTTGGGAATTAAGAATCCAAAACATGGGGATGAAGGAGAAGGAAAAAATGGAGAGGTCGAATGGTTAGAGTCGAAAGATGGAAACACAGAAGAGGAGGGTAAGTCGGCGGAGCAAGAGGTAGTGGATAATAATGGGTCCAACATAACCATGGGACCCGGCGCTGTCGCAAGGGATTCCGGCAAGAAACCGCCACCAGAACCACCGAGCCGGGATTCACAAACAATGGTAGAGGATGCAATAACAGTTGCGACCACAAAAGTTTGGAGAAAAGTGGTCAGACCACGCCCATCCCCAGTACCGTCGGACCGAAATCTTCCTATGACGGCGGAGGAGACCAGAGCAACAACACTAATAGGCAGAGGAGAAGAAAGGGGGAACGCCCGGGGAACCCTAACCAGTAGGACCATCCACGAGAAGAGGGGGACAACCGAGGGTGATATACTTCCGGTCAAGATACCTCCGGAACCGCCGGACCGGGAGGCTCACACGAAGACTGATCGCGCACTCACAGTAACGGCAATGGCGGAGATCACGTGCGCATCGCAACACCGAGCCAGTAGCACCTCCGCTTGGATAGGAGCAAGGACGCTGAGGTACGGAGGTCCGATCGGGCCGCCACCGCCGCTGAAACCTCCGGACCGTGATACTCATTGGTGGGTCGTCGAGGTATGGGCGGCTAGGGAAGGCAGCAGCGCACATGAGGTGCAGAATAGTGTCAGGGCAGGATTGCCGTGTCAGAAGCTGGGTCAATTTTATGACCTAATGGGCCAGGCCCAAATCTCTGAGAAGAAGCAATGGGTTACTAGGAAGGTTGTTATGTGTCCACTTTCAATTAATCAAACTTCTTCATTGATTAGAAGGCCCATTTATCAAAGTTACTTCATTGTTGGGCCACAACCCAAGACCTTGAGGAATGAAGGGGACCAAAGGGAAAATAAACATGAGACATTGGTTCTTTGCATGGGAATTAAAGAAGGGCAACAATGGGACCCTGGTGGACAGCTTCAGATGACAACAACAGCTGAATTTTCATGTTTCAAGCAGCGGGACCCAGGAAAATTGGTCTTAAAGACCATTTGTCATTCACCTTAGGGACAAGGTGAAAGTTTAGGGGGGTAGTATTGTTAGATATTGTTAGTTAAGTAGTTAGTTAATTGGTTAGCGGGGTTAGTTAGGAAGTTAGTTAAGGGAATAATGCATGTTGCATATAAATAGAAGAGTAGAAATTGAGAGGGGGATATCTTGTATTTTGGGAATAGTTGGGGCCTTTGGACATTGGGAGAGTCTAGAGTCTCTCAAATACTCTAGGATTACACATTTTGTAAGGGAATTTCCCTAGTTTCTACAGTAATAAGAGTTGGTTCCTAACAGTATATTACACAATTGCATAATGGTCTTTACAGCATTAGGGTAAGCATGGCCTAGCCTATTGTGCCATGTCACATAGGAATTTGAAACAGTGTTTGTATACACATTAGCATAAAAAGAAGAGTCACTGACTTTATTAGAATTACAGTATGAACTAGTAGTAAGGGGTAGGGAACCTATGACTGAGGAAGAAGGTTCCTTGATAATGTTGATGTGCTTGAAACAATATAGCCCATCACTGCCTAGAGAACCTTCAAGGAGGACTTGGTTAGATCCATGTGATTTGACAAAACATGAGTGAGGATGGAATTCAAAGAAGACATTATTGTGTTTAGCAAATTTAGACACAGAGACCAGGTTTTTGGTTATATTAGGTACTAGCAGAAGTTTGTTTAAAGATAAAGTTGTGTGTGGGTGACTAGGTGAAATGAACTTAGAGTAACCTATGGAAGAAATAGGGACACCTTGCCCGTTGCCCATCAGAACTTGGTCATGGCCTCCAAAGGTAGTGCTCTGACTCAGGTTTTGAGGATCAGCGGTGATGTGATGAGAGGCTCCTGATATGATATCCCTGTGGCCGTGGTTCTTGGACAACCCATATTCGAGAGGCCTTTCATGTGGTACATCCGAAGGCCCAAACAAAAAGGGGAGGGACAAGAGTTAGTTATAGAGAGAGGAGAAAGGAAAGGAGGTTATATAGGGGGGGACGTGAAGGGCATGCTGAATGTATTTTCAGTTGTTGGAGATTAGAGATTATTCTCTAGCTTGGGGGCCATAGGAGTTCACCTTGGCTGGGAGTTATGCTCTTATATTTTCTGTATTCCTTCTTCCCTCTTATGCTTTGTAATTCCCTTTTCAATCAATAAAGATGTAGGTTAAAGCATATTTGCCTCAAGCCCACTTCTGTTTTTATAGTCGTGGGAAGAGTATGCAATCACATGGTTGTCAATCAATTACCCCTCAATTAGACTTCTAATCAACAATAATCTATCAACTAGAACCCATCCCCCAATTAATCATCCTTAATCGCTTTTACTTAAGGGTCAACACTTAAACTCACATAACTTTAATAGTTTTCTATACTCAACTGCATTAGATAACAGATAACTCATAAGGTTAGTTAACCTGATTGTACATGTCATAGTAGAATGAGAGATATAATTACAATATGTGAGAAACAATACTAACAGATCATTTGGTGTAGCTATTGGCCTGAGTCCTTGGAATAAATTATCCTTTTCCGGATCATTCAGTACCCTAACCCTTTCAAGTAGATCTCTTCTGGAGAGCCGCTTTTTTGATTTACCCTGTAGCAAGAACCAATGTTGGCATGTATTGACTTTCTTTTTTGACAAAAGAAATTTAACTAGAAAAGCAGGATACAAAGTACATCTTGTCAGAGGACAAGAAATCCCAAATGATTTAAAAGCAAATAGAAAACAGAAAGTTAAAATAGATCCAAAATGAAAACAAGATGACCAATCTCTTCGCATAATTGTAGAGATATAAATCATTCTGGAGACTGCAGCTAAAAGCTTAAGCCCTAAAGATTGAGTGGTCAATTTTGAAGATCTACGTTAACATTATAAAAGTCCACACAAGCTAGGGACTAGGCATGTATGTTTTAGAGTGTATGAGTGTGACAGAGAGAGGGGGGAAGATCAAAATTTAGTTTCTCAGATATTACCCTTTGTCGAAGAGTTGCAACATAAAGTTATTCACGTATCAAAGTAAAAATTGCATCGACAAAATCATCGAGCATCCCTTTTCTCCAATATATGTTGCAGAGCTTCAGTTTTATTCTTTCATTAACCCACCATCTATTTGCCTTTTCAGAATGTGCATCACCAAAGTCTGCATGTATCTCACATTAAAATCTCCAAGGAAAAACTTGGATCACAAAGAAAGAAAACAATTTTGGAATGTACCAGAATCCTTTGGAGGAGACAGCAAAGAAATGGCTTCATCTTCTTTCCCTTCTTCAAGCATAAGGGAAGCCAAAGTTGTGCGTGCATCAACATCATCTTGTAGCGTTTCAAGGGCTGAAACAAAAGTTTGTTTAGCAACTTAGAAATATGAATGTTAAAAAAGAAAATACCAAGAAAAGCAAAGACCTATCCAAGCAAAATATCAATCAGCAATCAATGACCTGATGGTGAATTGCATTGCCAGCATATAACTACTCTGTACTCTACAAGCATGTAGTGTAAAAATATAAGCCTAAAATATGCTCCTATAACTCAAATGCAAGCATGTACTTGGGTTTTGAATTTTGAAACACTAATTTTCTTTTTTCCTATCGAAAGAATGCAAAGAGTTAAAGAAAAAAAGGAAGGGGATTTGAAACTTCGAATAATTACCGACTGTGAACACCCATTTTTGTCCATCTTCATTTTATTCTAATTTTTAATGTTATTATGTTTCAGGGAGACTAAAAATCATAGTGAAGAGAAAGAAGGAAAAGAAAATAATGAAGAAAGGATGAGGCTCATAGCTAATGCCTAATTTGATGTTGGACGGCGAGGACGGGGGGTCCCGTCCATTGCATTTGCTGTTGGACGGGTCCAGTCCATTGCATTGCATTTACTGTTGGACGGCGAGGTCCAATCCATTACGTTGCATTTGCTGTTGGACGGGTCCAGTCCATTGCATTGCATTTGCTGTTGGACGACGAGGTCCAGTCCATTACATTGCATTTACTGTTGGACGGCGAGGTCCAATCCATTACATTGCACTGCTGTTGGACGGGGAGGTCCCGTCCATTGCATTGCATTTGCTGTTGGATGGGTCCAGTCCATTTGTATTGCATTTTCTGTTGGACGGCGAGGTCCAGTCCATTGCATTTGTTGTTGGACGGGGAGGTCCCGTCCATTCCATTGCATGTTTAAGTTTCTGTTGGGCGAGTAGGTCTTCCATTGCATATTTAATTTTCTGTTGGACGAGGAGGTTCCATCCATTGCATATCTAATTTTCTATTGGACGAGAAGGTTCCGTCCATTGCATGTTTAAACTTCTGTTGGACGAGGAGGTCCGTCCAGTGCATATCTAATTTTGCACATCTAACTTTTTGTTGGACAGGGAGGTTCCATCCACTATAATTTTATTTTCAGGCTGGAGGCTAAAGAATAAAGAAAAAGATAATGAAGAAATGACGAAGAAAACAAGGAGAAAAGGACAATCAGCGAAAGGAAGAAAGGAGATTGAGTTACTTCTCCTAATCCTGAAAAACCCATCTTACATATCAAACAAAACCCCCATCTCTTTCTCTCTTCAAACACACAACCTTCACATCAAATCACCTCCTTTCCGCTGCTCGCACCGCCCCCATCTGAACACACGCTATTGCTGGTCAGAACCGCCCAAGCCTCGGATTTCGTGCAGACCGACCTTGAAGCCACTGGTGAGAAGAAGCAAGAAGCCCTCTCCTCCATCTATAAAAGGAGAGGAGAAAAGGAGGGGGACGGGGACGGAAACAGAAGGAGAGAGATTTTTATCTGATATTTTCTTTGTGAAGAAAAGAGATTAGGGATTTGAGTTTTTTTCTCTTCTCTGTCATTAGAGTGGTTCCAAATTTTCAGAAGAAGGAAGAGTTAAAAGAGTCAGTGAGATTGAAATGTAAGGGTTTTGATCTTGAAATCTTACCACCGGGAGAAAACAAAATCATTGTTATTCTGCTCTCATTTGGTAATCCTTGTTCTCTTTGTTGATAGTATTCATAAGTTTCTCTTGACATTCTTGTTTTTGTGTCTCTGTTTATGACGAAAGGAGAATCCATGGATAGTGAAACCGAATGAGTTGATATGATGAGTGCTATATGTTTCGTTTTTGGGTAAACTGAATGAATTAGCAAAATGTTTCATCTTTGTCTCTGTTTACTATGATGTTTCTGTGTTTCTGTTTACCGAATAAGCTAGTAAAACGTTTCATTTCTACGTTTCATTTCTGTTCTATTTCCAAGAGGTAAAATTATTTATTTTACATAAAAATAGAAGATGATCACTTAATTAAAACAATCTTATTTCTTGGGCTGTCCTATGACAAGTGTCATGTTCAACCCTTTAGATTTTGAGGTTGCCCTGTGGACTTACATGCCATGTTCAACTTCATTTAGGTTTAATAAAAAATTTCCCAACTAAAATGTTTTTTTTTATTTCCTTTTAATAAAAAATTTCACAACTGAAGATGTTTTTTTTAAAAAAAACGACTTTCGGGGTAAAACAAATATTTTCAAAGTTATTAATAATTTACACAACTAATTTTGGGTAACCATTTTATGGATGTTCTAGGGTGTCGTGGGGTTAAGTCTCCATGTCTTCCATAGACGTAATCGGCTCCCGAACCCAAAGCTTTTTCTTAGAGGGTTTTCCAACTTTCCCGAAATTAAATAAAGTTAGTGGCGACTCCATGTTTTCTCTCTAAACGGAAAAAAAAGTAAGTTTTTCTTTCTGGTCGCGACAGATGGCGACTCCACTGGGGAACTTTTAAGAGAGTCAAGCCCGTAAAAATTGGTTTTGCAAATTTTTAGTAACTTGTAGCTTATTTGTTTTACCTTTTATTGCTATATCTTGCTGTTTTTTTTCCTTACAATAATTAAATGACAAAACTAAAAAATGTTTTTTATTTTTAGTGATGTTTGTTTGGATTGTCCTTTTTGTTGGGTTTTCCTTTATTTAAATGAGAAAAATTAGTTGTACATACATTTTAACTCATGTTACTCTTGTATTTGTTTCACTAACAATGTTTTTGTTTCCTCCTCCTTTCTTTTCTTTAACAATAGGGTAGAAGACTTATAACCATTTTTATATATACCTATGTTTTTGTTTTGCAGGTCTTTCTTGTCTTTTCTTTTCTTTTTTAAGTGTTACAGGTTTGTATGCCCCCTTCACACACATCACTATCACATATTGCACACACTCTTAGCTCTATACCCGAGCTTGCTCAAAAACCCAAGGATTAGGCGGTGCTCCGACATTGTCATTGAAGAGGTCTTGTACCTCCCTGATACTTGTCGGTTCACCACTCAGATTGTACATGAGATCATGAAATAGTCATATTGAGAGGGTTTATCCCTACTTGTGGCTAGATTCATGAATCAGATCCTTACAAGGGCAATCTGGGGACCATGACTTTTAGAGGTCTAGACCCGTCCCAATTTTCACTAATAGAGCAGACCTAGTGGCCGACCTGTTTAGAGTCCTAACCTTAGGGTGTGTCCATCCTTAGATTTTACCTGGCTTAGGACAATAGGGGGCTTACTTTTCTTTCCTCTCTCTATCATCATAAGCATAAATTGTCATGCATGTTCATTGTGAATATTCACAAAACTAGGGGCGTCACATTGCCACCTCAAACCTGAATGACATATTTGAATATTATTGCACATCTGATAGGCGCTATGTCATAATGAAGGTGATGCATACCCATCAGGGTTTTCAACCCCATTGGGTCCCATACAACATGAATCAGGCAAGATATATTTGCTTCACTATACTCATTTTTTTTTGCTTGTGTGTCTTTGTTGGAAGATTTTGGTATTCATCGTATAGCAAGAAAATGGAAAAGTTTGGTTCAGAGAAGAGTACTAGCAACGCAAGCTGTTCCAAGAAAAGTATCAAGATCGATGTGACACTCAATGACATGAAGAGTTTATGTGAACTCAGCCATCAAATGTTAGAAAAAGCACTCTCAGACTTTGTCAGCAAGTATGGTAGAATATTGGACCTATTGCGTGTTCCAGTGGAAGCCCCCGCTCTGAGTGCGTTGGCCCAATATTGGAATTCAACTTTGAGGTGTTTTGAATTGCCTGACTTAGACATCACTCCGGTCATAGAAGAGTATGCTTATATGCTAAGGCTGCCAATTCAAAAGAAGACCCGCGTCTACATGTATTATGGCCAATATGTAACAGATTGGATGATAGCAAGTCTATTGGAGCTTCAACCGGAACAGATAGAGAAAGCAGAAAAGGGAACCACCAAAGGGTTGAAGAGGCGATTTTTGGAAGTGTATATCAACAAGCTGGCCCAGCAACAACGATGGGTTACTTTCAACAAAGTACTAGTCCTCATGATATATGGGTTGGTGCTCTTTCCTTTTGTACCAGATCTGATTGATCAGTCAGCCATGGATGTTTTCTATAGGGTCGAAGAATATGGTGTGAACCCGGTCCCTGCTATCTTAACTGAAACTTTACTCTCCCTACAGGTTTGTCATCAGAATCAACAAGGGAAACTGCGATGTTGTGCATCAATATTGTATGTTTGGATCATGACTCACTTATACACTCGTGATAAAATTGATAGAACAGATGACCCACTGAAAGGATTCACTCGCATGCAACTAAAGCCACGTAAGCTATATGAATGGAAACAAGAGTTTGATCAGATCGACCCGCGGTCATTTAGTTGGATGTGTCCATGGTACAATGGAGATTTAGTTGTACTCAACTGTGGAAGTTTTTCAATTGTTCCATTGATGGGTCCTAGAGGTTGTGTATCATATTCACCAGCTTTGGTGATGCGTCAGCTCAAGTGGACACAGGATGAACCCCCCGAAGAGCTGCTCGATGGGATATTCTTCCTATACCAAGAAAGTGAAAGCATCAAGAGTCAAACAATAGCAGTAAGGTCAGCATGGAATGATGTTCATGTAAAAGGACCGAAGGAATTAGGAAGGCGAATCATAGCTCACACAAAAAGATATGAAGTATGGAGAGAAGCAAGAAGAGGTTTCCCTCCAAGACCTGCATCCCCTCTCCATAGGGAAAATAATCCTCTTACCAAAGATCAAATGTTGAAAGAAATCGAAATTTTAAAAACTCAGATGAGGATTTTGGATGAGAAGAACCAAGCTGCTGAAGTAACTATTGTCAAGCTCCGAAGACAAGTGCAGAAGCTGAGTTTACAGATTGAGCATCTGAAAGACGAATGCGCCAATGCCCATGAAGCCCCGAGTCGCGCAAAAAAGGCAAGGAAAGACAAAGAAACAAAAATTCAAGAGCTGCTGGCAAAGATAGGATATCAAGAAAAGATGCTTGTCAAACTTCAAAGGAAGAAAAAAGAGCTCGAGACAAATGTAGGGGTTCATGTCGAAACAATACATATACTAGAAGAGAGAGTTGAATCCCTGAAAGAATCCTTGGCCCAAATAGAAGTGTACTCTGATCGAGGATGGAACGAAGCAGCCAAGTACCGCGAGCTACTAGCGGAAGCCAACATGAGAGAAAATTGGCTCAGAACCAAGATAAAAGACTCTGAAAGAGTTGAAGCTCAACGTCACGCAGAATGGGTAAAGGGATATAAATTGGTAGTGAAGGATGTAATGAATGAAAAGTAAGCATGGAAGAGAAAATACGAGGACATGATGGATAAGCTCCAATATCACACTTCCCAGCTGGTGGAGCAATTTGAAGAGGCATCCATCCACATTCGTATGAACCATTTCCTTCAGCTACCACCAAAGGGGATCGAGTTCTTCAATCATTTTGGGAAACTTGCCCGAGGGTTCAGGAAAAAGAAGATGAGACTCTTGACATAGTACTTTGTAGACCTCAGAGAAATATGGAAACTATCAATGTACTTCTTTTATTTTGATCAAAGACTCATGATTTGTATCGAAATATTTATAATGGAATGGAAGTTTTCATCCATGTTTATCGAGCGTTTTTTAGATGATATCTATCGAGGAGTGCATTCTCCCTTAGATACGCCATCAACTATATTTTTACCCTAAAAACGACGTGTTTTCTGCGTAAAAATGAGGACATTGCTAGTACGGGTGTGGTCTATCGAGGAGTGGATTCTCCCTTGGACTTGACACCAACTACATTCAAGCTAGAGGGAACCATACCACTAGATTTGATTACAGGATGAGTTTTCTTGCTATAGGTGTATACGACAGTCTTCCTAACAGTACTCTCGCGATCAAACAAAGGATGTTAACTTGCACATGCATACATACACACGCACAAAAAATTTGGATTTACTAATAAGATTCTTAAATGCTTTACAGATTCACATACTTCTGAGAATCCGGGAACCATTGCGCGACCTAGGAAAGGTAACACCAATCAAACCCGAGTTCACAATACCAGATTTCAGACCAAGATGGCTGCCAACGCGTCTGAGGAAGGAAGAAACTTAAGCTCTGAGATAGATGAAGTGAGGGGAAGAATAAGTGAAATGACTGAAACCCAAGCAAGATTAGAAGCCATACTGCATGATATGAGGGAATCTCTCAACATGCTTTGCTCAAACAGAGATACAATTGAACCTGGTAGGCAACGAATTTCTTCTGTGGTCTCATTCAGGGAATATCGGGCCCCGACCAGACACATCACATGACACCAATAACACTTCCCATTGGAGAAGGATATCCCCCTTTTGAAAATGCCTATCGAAGTCTCGGGCTATACCGCATCGACATGGGAGCAACCACATGTATCTACTCACATTCAGTTAGCGGAAGTTCAGGCCGGTAAGGATAAGATGAGAGATGAATGGATGGAGAAAATGGAAGAACAGATAAAAGCAATAAAAGGTGCGAGTACCTATGGCCCTCTCCAGATAGAAGAACTCTATCCCGCCACAGATGTCGTGATCCCCAAGGACTTCAAGATTCCTGATTTTTCCAAATATGATGAAAGTGGGAACCCACGATTTCACCTCATTAGTTACACCACCAAGATGGCAATTTGGTCCAAGGATGACAAATTCCTTGTCATCTTTTTCAACGAAAGTTTGACTGGCCTCGCCTTAGAATGGTACCTCCAATTGGACCATTCCAAGATCTCGCGATGGACGGAATTGACTGACTTATTCATGGACCAGTACAAATTCAACCTGGATGCAACTCCAAGTCGTGAACAGATGACTACAATGCAGAAAAGAAGTGAGGAGCCCTTCAAGAAATATGCCCAAAGGTGGAGGAGTTTGGCTGCACAAGTTCAGCCCCCGTTGAATTTATCCGAAATGTACTCATACTTTTTAGGAACCCTAGGAGCACCTTTTATAGGGGTCATGACTGGAGCAGCCTATAAAGATTTCTCCGACTTGATCGCCGCCGGTGAAAGGATTGAATTTTTGGCAAGAGCTGGAAAGCTCCCCATGAATGATGGTGAAGGAAGTGCATCCCAGAAAGGATTTCAACCAAAGAAGAAGGAAGTTGAGGCGAATTATGTACAATGCCAATAGAACTTTAATCCTCAGTACCAAGCACCATATAACCCTAACCCACATACTCCAAACCAGGCACAAACCCCGCTTTACCCGTTACAATCATCTTCACAAACCAACACTTGCCCGTAAAACCAAATCAGCAATATTCCTACCCCTCAACCATATAACCTTGCCCGCCCATCATACACCTGTTACCCGTCTGTACCCCCACAAAACCGCCTAAACTATCCTCTTCCTCGCCCAAATTTCCAAAACCAAGGACGTTTCCAAAATCCAAATCTGTCACCCTTCCCGAAATTGTCCATCTCTAATGCGGATTTATTCCAACAATTGTTTGATCGCCACTTGATTGCGGGAAACCCTGTACGTCCCCTAGAACCCCAATTTCCTACTTGGTACAATCCAAATCAGACTTGCAAGTATCACATGGATGTCACAGGACATTCTATTGAGGACTGCGAAGCTTTTAAGACGGTAGTGAGAAAGTTGATTGCTTGTGGGAAGCTAGGGTTTGAAGAAGAGGTCGGGCCTAATATCGTTAAGAATCAAATCCCGAATCATAATGATGGAAATCGGGTGAACAATTTGGAGGTAAGAGGGTCCCCAATCAGGAAGGTATTGGAACTACGAGCGCCAATGCAAAAGATCTTTGAAGGACTAAAGAAGGCGCGATACAACTTTGTTGCACCAGTAAGAGTCCCAAGAGAAGAAAGGAGGTATGCCAAGGATCTAAGGTATGACTATCATCATGGGCAAGTGGGGCACGACATCGAAACTTGTTGGGATTTCAAAGTCCGGGTTCAGAGATTACTCACCTTGGGGGTGATTCAAGCCAGACGAGATACTGCCGAGGAAGTCAATGTAGTTGAAAAAGTTGTACTCCGAGTACCACCCATGAACAAAACTTCATCCCCAAAAAGAGTCATCGTAAGGGTGAAGAAGCCAACTCCTTTTGCTTATGTTGATACACATGTTGTACCATGGAATTATGAACAAAAGGTTGAACTAGCTGGAGCTGTGGGAAAGACCTCGAAGGCCGAAGTTACTAATATTGTGAGAATTGGAGGCATTACAAGGAGCGGGCGATGCTACAGCCCTGTTGAAGAAAAAATGATGAAGGAAACCAAAGAAGAGGAAACTATGGATGAAGGAAAAGGGAAAGAAAAAGAAGAGTTTCTGAAGATCATGATGCAAAGTGAATACGATGTGGTAGAACAGTTAAAGAAAACTCCGTCGAGGATATCTCTTTTATCGCTTGTCTTGACATCAGAGTCGCATCGTAAGGCATTATTGAAGGTGTTGAATGAAGCGTATGTCAAGCCTGATGTCACTCCGGAGAATGTGGTAAATATGGTGGACCCAATAAGGCATGTCAACATGATTACTTTCTCGGAGTATCTGGACGTCTTTGCATGGTCCTACAGAGACATGCCAGATTTAGATCCTGAGATAGCATCGCATAAAATTCCCTTATACCCAGATGTGGTTCCAAAGAAGCAAAAATTAAGGAGGATGCATCCTGAGATGTCGCTGAAGATCAAGGAAGAAGTCACCAAGCAGTTAGAGGCTGGCTTTCTGGAAGTAGCTAAACACCCGGAATGGGTAGCTAATATTGTTCCAGTACCAAAGAAGGATGGAAGGGTCAGAATGTGCGTGGACTACCGAGATCTGAATAAAGCCAGTCCAAAGGACGATTTCCCCCTACCTCATATTGATGTCCTTATAGACAGTACAGCTAGAAGTCATAGGTTTTCTTTAATGGGCGGGTATTCTGGGTACAATCAGATCCTCATGGATGATGACGATAAAGAAAAGACAACTTTATCACTCCTTGAGAAACTTTTTGTTACAAAGTGATGCCTTTTGGATTAAAGAATGCTGGGGCCACTTACCAACGTGCTATGGTAGCATTGTTCCATGATATGATGCATAGGGAGGTAGAGGTATATGTTGATGATATAGTGGCTAAGTCCAAGGAAGGAGAAAGCCATGTGGCAGTTTTAAGAAAGTTGTTCGAGCGGCTAAGAAAGTACAAGTTGCGGCTCAACCCTGCGAAATGTACTTTTGGTGCATCTGCAGGGAATTTACTTGGCTTTGTTGTCAGTAGAGAAAGAATAAAGGTGGACCCTAACAAGGTAAAAGCAATACGTGACATGCCAGCACCTAAGAACGAGCGAGAAGTAAGGGGTTTTCTTGGAAGGTTGAACTATATTGCGCGCTTCATTGCAAATTTGACTAGCACATGCGAGCCAATCTTCAAACTCCTCAGGAAAAATAATCCAGAAAGATGAGATGATGACTGTCAAGAAGCCTTTGACAAGATAAAGACATATTTACTGAATCCCCCAGTGTTAGTACCACCTACCCAAGGTCGTCCATTGTTACTCTATCTCGTCCATTGTTAACGCCTATGAGGCTCGTTATATGGAAATCGAGAAGACTTGTTGTGCGCTTGTGTGGACCTCCAGAAGATTCAGACAGTACATGTTATATCAAACCACTTGGCTAATTTCTCGAATGGATCCTTTGAAGTATATCTTCGAAATTCCTCGTATCTCCTTAAGAGTTTCGAAGTGGCAAGTGATATTGTCAGAATTTGACATCAAATATATGACTCAAAAGTCCATCAAAGGAAGTGCGATTGCTGACCATTTAGTAGTAAATCCTCTTGAGGATGGATGGCCTGTCAATTCCGAGTTCCCAGATGGAGAGATAATGTCCTCGAGGAAGATGAAGAACAGGAGGATGTGTGGAAAATGTATTTTGACGGAGCAGTCAAAATGCATGGCAGTGGTATAGGAGCAGTGGTTATCACCAAATGGCAAGCAGTACCCGGTGGTCGTAAAACTAAAATTTGAATGTACGAATAATATTGCAGAATATGAGGCATGTGCTGGCGGATGGCAAATGGCACTTGAACTTGGTATAAAGCAGTTGAAAGTCTTTGGGGATTCAACTTTAATCATTTACCAAGTCAATGTTTAATGGCAAACCAAAGACTCCAAGTTGATTCCGTATCAGAAATACTTGACTCAGTTGATTGAAAAGTTCGACGAGATTACTTTATCGCATTTAAGTCGAGACAAGAATCAGTTCGTTGATGCTTTAGCCACGCTAGCTGCCATGACCAAGCTGGATATTCATACCAATGTCCAACCCATCCAAGTTAAAGTGCAAGATGAACCGGCATACTGTGCCCATGTGGAAGGAGAACTTGATGGTAAGCCTTGGTATCATGATATCAAGCAATATATTCAGAACAAGGAATACCCGGCAGAAGCAAACGAAGCAAATAGAAAGACCATCAGAAGACTGGCTAAGGCCTTTTTTCTTAAGAAAGGAAGTCCTGTATAAAAGAGGGTATGACGGTACCCTACTCAGATGTGTGGATACTCGCGAAGCTAAATTGATCATGATCGAAGTTCATGAAGGAATCTGTGGGACTCATGCCAATGGTCACATGATGGCTAGGAAAATCTTGAGAAGTGGTTATTATTGGTCAACTATGGAGTCAGATTGTATGGAGCATGTTCGTAAGTACCAAAAATGTCAGATGTATGCAGACCGGGTTAATACACCTCCGTTTCCACTGCACAATTTAGCATCCCCATGGCCTTTTTCGATGTGGGGAATAAATGTCATCGGTCCCATTAATCCCAAGGCTTTCAATGGTCATCGTTTCATTTTAGTGGCGATAGACTATTTCACTAAATAGGTAGAAGCTGCTTCATATGCCAGCATAACTCAACAGGTGTTTCTCAAGTTCCTCAAGAAGGACATCGTCTGTAGATACGGGATCCCAGAGAAGATAATCACAGATAATGCTGCTAATCTTAATGGTGCCGAGATTCGAAAGTTTTGCGATGGTTTCAAAATCAAACACCACAATTCAACTCCTTATAGACCTCAAATGAATGGTGCAGTTGAGGCAGCAAACAAAAATATCAAGAAGATCGTTGCCAAAATGGTTGTAAATTATAAAGACTAGCACAAAATGCTGCCATATGCTCTACATGCTTATCGGACTAATATATGATCAAGCACTGAAGCAACCCCTTTCTCTTTGGTATACGGGATGGAGGTTGTCTCACCTATCGAAGTAGAACTCCATTCGCTAAGAGTCTTGATGGAAGCATATTTAGAAGAATTTGTGTGGGTGAAAACTCGATATGAGCAATTGAACATGATAGAAGAGAAAAGAATGGCGGCTATCTATCACGGGCAATTGTATCAAAGCAGAATGGCAAGAGCTTTCAATAAAAAGGTTCGTCCTAGAGAATTTTGTGCGGGAGACCTGGTTTTAAAGAAAATCCTCCCTAGTCAGGAGGATACCCGAGGAAAATGGGCACCGAATTATGAAGGCCCTTATATTATCAAACAAGCATTCTCAGGAGGAGCTTTGATTCTGCAAAACATGGATGGGGAAGAGTACCAAGGCCGGTAAACTCTGATGCTGTGAAAAAGTTCTATGCTTGAAGGCCCGCTAGGTTGAAAACCCGAAAGGGCAACCTAGGCAAACGTTAGGGCAAAGAACAATGAAAACAAAAGAAAAGAAAAGACCCGCTAGGTTGAAAACTCGAAAGGGCGGCCTAGGAAAAAGTTAGGGCAAAGAAAAATGAAAACAAAAGAAAAGCAAAGGCCATTTAGGTTGAAAACCCGAAAGGGTGGCCAAGGAAAAAGTTAGGGTAAAGAAACCTTAGGCTGAAAACCTGCAAAGGCATCCTGGGAGGAGGATATGGTCCAACATTTCTGCAAGCACTCACCACACTGGGGCAATTTTATCCGACTGAGTATACTGGGGTAAAATTTTTAAGGAATGATTGAAGAAGGTGTGTTTGAGGAATCAGAAACAGAAGCCAAGATATGTGTCATCAAAAGGCTGAGGGGAATCAATTAAATGAAAATCAAAGGACCAACACTGGGGCAAATTTTATGTGATTCTCGTAATTTTCTTTACTTATCTTTGCTTTTAATCTTCATAATCCCTTTTGTAATTTTGTTCTCGTATTGTCTCTTAACAAACTAAATTCTCGTATTAAGGCAAGAGGCTTTTCTTTCACACTCCCCTGTCGTGTTCACTCTCATGTTTAATCACTATGGTTGTGTCTCAATAAAAGTAAATATAAGTTTAATGGTATGATTTGATAATTCTAATGGTAGCACCAATGAATGGTTTGAACCAAAAGGACTCAATACTTCAAATTCAATGGAAGAGATAGCATGCACTGGACGACAAAAGAATGATGCAAATAAGCTTGGGAGAATAAACATAGCATCCACCTCATATGTATCAGATTCTGGGGTGACCAATGTTGTTAAAAGAATGAGTGATCCCTCGTCCCAGAGTGGCCGGTGAACGAGGGTTTGGTTGGTGGAAGTTTTTCCATGGAGCATTTGGTTTCGCTGTCCTCAAAAGGAAGGGATTCTCATTTGTTTCAGATTACTGATTGAATATTTTCGAGCTCTGAGGCTCACTACAATTTTATTCTCGAGCTTTGAGGCTCACAACAAGTTTATTTTCGAGCAATGAGGCTCACTGCAATTTTAATTTCGAGCTCTAAGGCTCGCTGCACATTTACTTTCCTGTTGGACGAGGAGGTTCCGTCCATTGCATATTTAATTTTCTGTTGGACGAGGAGGTTCCGTTCATTGCATATTTACTTTTCTGTTGGAAGAGAAGATTCCGTCCATTGCACATTTAATTTTCTGTTGGACGAGGAGGTTCCGTCCATTTTGTGTTTACTTTTCTGTTGGACGAGGAGGTTCCGTCTATTGCATATTTAATTTTCTGTTGGACGAGGAGGTTCCGTCCATTGCATGTTTGCTCTTCTGTCGGACGAGGACGTTCCGTCCATTGCATGTGAACGAGGAGGTGCCGTCCAATGTATATTTCATTTCCTGTTGGACGAGGAGGTTCTGTCCACTGTATTTTTATTTTCGAGCTTTGAGGCTCACTGCAATTTTATTTTCGATCTCTAAGGCTCGCTGCATATTTACTTTCCTATTGGACGAGGGGGTTCCATCCACTGAAATTTTATTTTCGAACTATGAGGCTCACTGCATTTTTATTTTCGAGCTCTAAGGCTCATTGCAAGTTTATTTTCGAGCTCCGAGGCTCGCTGCATATTTACTTTCCTGTTGGACGAGGAGGTTCCGTCCACTGCAATTTTATTTTCAAACTGTAAGGTTTTCTCCGGAGCTCCTCACGTTTTTTTGGACAAAATATGTGTTCATTTTCTTTACTTGTTCATTACAACAATACATGAAGAGTCACGACTAATCATGTCTTCTAGTATGCAACAAGTAAAGAGGGGCTACTGTGAACACCCATTTTTGTCCGTCTTCATTTTATTCTAATTTTTTATGTTATTATGTTTCAGGGAGACTAAAAATAATAGTGAAAAGAAAGAAGGAAAAGAAAATAATGAAGAAAGGAGGAGGCTCATAGCTAATTTGCTGTTGGACGGCGAGGACGAGGGGTCCCGTCCATTGCATTTGTTGTTGAACAGGTCCAGTCCATTGCATTGCATTTGTTGTTGGACGGTGAGGTCTAGTTCATTGCATTGCATTTACTGTTGGACGGCGAGGTCCAGTCCATTGCATTGCATTTGCTGTTGGACGACGAGGTCCAGTCCATTGCATTGCATTTGATGTTGGACGGCGAGGTCCAGTCCATCGTATTGCATTTGCTGTTGGACGGGTCCAGTCCATTGAATTGCATTTGTTGTTGGATGGAGAGATCCAGTCCATTGCATTGCAATTGCTGTTGGACGGGTCCAGTCCATTACATTGCATTTGCTGTTGGACGCGTCCAGTCCATTGCATTGCATTTACTGTTGGACGGCGAGGTCCAGTCCATTGCATTGCATTTAATGTTGGATGGCGAGGTCCAATCCATTACATTGCATTTGCTGTTGGACGGCGAGGTCCAGTCCATTGCATTGCATTTGCTGTTGGACGGCGAGGTCTAGTCCATTGCATTGCATTTGCTGTTGGACTGGTGCAGTCCATTACATTGCATTTGCTGTTGGACGGCGAGGTCCAGTCCATTACATTGCATTTGCTGTTGGACGGCGAGGTCCAGTCCATTAAATTGCACTTGCTGTTGGACGGGGAGATACCGTCCATTGCATTTACTGTTGGACGGGTCCAGTCCATTGATTTGCATTTGCTGTTGGACGGGTCCAGTCCATTGCATTGCATTCTTTGTTGGGACTACGAGGTCCGATCCTTTGCATTTGCCGTTGGATCGGTCGATCCATTGCAATGCATTTGCTTGTTGGGAGTCCATCCATTTGCATTGCATTTGCTGTTGGACGGCGAGGTCCAGTCCATTGCATTTGCTGTTGGACGGGGAGGTCCCGTCCATTCCATTGCATGTTTAAGTTTCTGTTGGACAAGTAGGTCTTCCATTGCATATTTAATTTTTTGTTGGACGAGGAGGTTCTGTCCATTGCATATCTAATTTTCAGTTGGACGAGGATGTTCTGTCCATTGCATGTTTAAACTTCCACTACAAAAAAAGAACTGTTTAGCGACCGGCATGGTGGTGGCTGATAACCTGGTCGCTAAGCTTTTAGCGACCGAAATAATAATTCGGTCGCTAAATGGCGACCGTAATTTCGGTCGCTAAATAATAGAAAACGGTCGCTACAAGGTTTGTCGCATTGTTTGGGTAACCATTTTTAGCGGCCGAAAATCGGTCGCTAGTTCGGTCGCCAATGTTGGTTGCAGTTAACCTATATTAGCGACGGATTTTCGGTCGTTAGACCACAATATGTAAATGTTAATTAAAGTTTAGCGATCAAATTATTGGTTTCTAATTCGGTCGTTAAACTGTTTTTTATTTAATTTTTTTTTAATTTAATTTTTAAAATAATAAATTTTTTCTGTTTTTCTTTAAAGTTTAGCAAAATTACTAATAAAACACACCAAATTAGTAATGAAATATATAATCATAAGAAATAATGAATATATATATAAAAAAAATCAACAGTGTCGTACAAGAATCGTTTAAAGTCAAAAATATGAAAAAAAATAATCAGTCATGATGAGGGGGAGGTGGAGGAATCCAATCATCCTCAGCGTCCGTACCATCGATGTTCGCTACTCGATCGTCCTCTGCGCAGCGACATCGATTCTTGGCCGACCGTGGAATCGGAGGAGCGGCAAAGAGCGGCATAACCGTCAGAGCATCACCCTGAGCAACTGGAGTCTGGATCCTCATCTGCTCCAACACCAGCCGCAGTGTCTGGCCCTGCTCGATGCTCGTCTGCATCAGCTGCTGGTGTGCCTGATTCAAATGTGCAATCTGGTTCGCCATCTGCTGCTCTCTCTCGCTCTTCTCACGAAGCTCCGCGTTCAGCTGCGAAATGGTGTCCTGCATTTGGTTGAACTGCTCCTGAGGGACGGTATCGGCGTAAGAAGGAGCAGGCATGCCGGATGATGAAGCGATAAACTCGCCTCCCAGGTGTCCGAGGCCATACACGTGCCCCTTCTTGTTCCTGCCCCCGACGACCTCCAAATAAATGGCATTATCGTCGATGGAGATAGGAGAGCTGGGCCCATCACCAGTCAAGGCCTCATCTTGTGACTGTGAGGCACGTGATATGGCATCGTCCTTCTTCTCGTTGAAGCCCACCTACAAAGTATAGTTGAAGAGATTTAGTTAAAATTATAATCAATATTAACAAATCATTTATAATAAATTACAAGTAAACACTAAATTGTTTTTTTGCTTACAGCATAGTTACAGGCTTTGTCGTTGACCCATGTCCCCGACTTCAACTTCTTCGTCCTCTCCACCAACTCCATAGCAGTGGGGGCCCGCTGTTTCTGTGCTTTCTGCACAGAAAAATATAATCTTAAATTCATAAGAATAACTAAAAATGAAAACTAATTAATTAAATAGTATAATAAGTCAAAAGGTTAATGTATTACCAGCTCGTCATAGTGGACGGCGGCTGATTTAGACACGCCGGTCCAAGCACATGTGCCACCATCAGAAGCTCGATTACGCTGAGCTGTGGCCTGGATCTCCTGGAACTTCTCAGTAGCCCAGTACTGGTCCAGCTGCCTCCTGATCTCAGGATCCACCCACTTCCCCTTATTCTAACTCTTCCTCAGCTTGTTCGTCAGATTCTTCATGACCAGTGAGCCTTTATGCTCAAATATGTCCCTGACGAGACCCTCTAAAGCTACGTCCCACCTATACTCTTTCTGCAACGTACAGTTGTTGGGAAAATCGTCTGTGTGTGTGTATATATATATATAATGTAAATTTAATTTAAATAACTTAATAAATTGTTACCTTAAACTCTAGAAACAACTGATCCCTATGGCCCCCTGGGATGGCCTTCCATGTAGGCCATGGACCATCAAACTTGCGTCGCAGGATCTTCGATATCGAATCAGAAGGGCCCTTCGCGGGCGGAAAGCTGCAGCAAAATTAGAGCATTAATAAATGTTATAAATAAATTTAAAAAACAAGTAAATAGAAATTAACGATACTTTATATATATTTAAAAATTAAATTAGCTTACTCGTTATCCCTCCCGGGGATAAGAAGAATCCTCCTGTCAGATGGACCACGACTCTCTTGTCCCGATGATGATGATGGTCCTGTCGTAGGTGTGGATGATGAGGGTGCAGCCTGTGTCCCGACCACATGAGGCTGGGTAGGGGGTGCAACTCCATCACCCAGAGGTGTCCCGTCCACAGAGGTGCTGGTAGGGTGGTCTCGATCTGAAGGCTGTGGGTCGGCCGGCGAAGGGACTCTCGCAACACGACCTCTGCCACGACCTCCACGACGACCCCTACCTCTAGAGGAATCTGCCGTCTGTGTAAAAAATGAAAAGATGATTACACAACAGTGTAAATAATACAAAAATAAATTACCTAAGTAGAATGACATTTACACAATGAATTATGACATAAATAAATTACCTAAGTAGAATCTTCGTCACTAAATTCATCCTCACTCTCATCAGTTTCACTTGATCGGAATGTGCCTTCGCTAGATGTGTCCAACTCGGATTGATCCAATAACTCTCTTTCAACTTCTTCCCCATTTCCGGAAATGTCCGCCAGAGAATTAACAATAATGTCTGGCATAATTTGCAACGGTAAGTGGGGTCTTGAAAACTCATCATCTTGGTACGGAGCATTTTTTTCAGGCTGGTTGATTACATTATCAGTAATTATACTGCGAGTCTTTATCTTAATAACACCCAACCAGCCTTGATGTCCTTCGGGATATGGCGAGTAATAAACCTGATCTCCCTGTTGTGAAAAAATGAATGGGTCGTACGCCTTATTATACCTTCGAGACATCCTAACTTGAAAAATACTATATTTTTTATCGATTTTTGTCCCTACGTCAAGAGTAGGATCAAACCAATCACACTTGAAGATAACTAACTTCATCACGGGGAAACCGGTATAATCGAGTTCAAGGATGTCAGTTAGAACCCCATAGAAATCATCCTCTACATTGCCATCAGTGGATCGCGCACAAACACCATAGTTACACGACTGCATTCCTTCATTCCATGTTTTTGTTTTAAATTTATATCCATTTACAATATAAGTATTCCAAGATGTAACCCATCTGTTAGGTCCCCATGCCAAATTTGTCAACAATGGATTTTGAACATTGTTTTCTGGATCTAGTACCTAAAAAATAAAATTTCTTATACATGCTATATATTTAAGGAGATAAAATGTATTGCAACAAATGAAAATGCTTAACCTACATATTTACTGAACCACGTAGCAAAGTGAGAAGTAATTTCTCGATCAACCTGATCGTTTGAAATGTTAGGTTGGAGATCCCTTAGAAAATTGTCGTACATCCTACATATGGGAGATTAACAGCAGGACAATTAATAATCATAAATGTCAATTGAACTTATAAAAGACATTGTAGAAACTTACTCTAAATATGGCGCCACCTCTTCACAATTTTGAAGGATATACAGATGAGCAGCATTAATGTCACGCTGCTCCAAGAAATATCCTTTTGATTTGCCACTAAATCTGCCCGGATAGTTGATATTGATATAGGAGGACTAGTTGAACTTCCTTCGCCCGAATCAACGTTTCTAGGCATCCTTGTCCTTCTTGTGTTAACTTCGTCCGGATAGTAATAAGAGGCAAAAGTGGAAGTCTCCTCTACTAAGTATGCTTCACAAATGGAACCCTCCACTCGTGCCTTGTTCTTGACTTTGTGTTTAAGGGAGTGCATGAACCTATTAAAGAGGGATATATACAAATAATTACTAGTTTTAGGGAAAGCTAAACTACGATCTCGTGTTCGTGAATTTCATATGTATTAAGTAAAATAGTTGATGTTGTTTACCTCTCATATGGATACATCCAGCGGTATTGGACTGGGCCACCAACTCTTGCTTCATAAGGTAGATGAACTGGCAGGTGTTCCATGGAATCAAAGAAACTCGGCAGGAAGATTTGCTCCATCTTACATAACAAAACGGGTATCTTGACTTCCATATTCTTTAATTGATTCACATTTAGTGTTGTCGATGTAAGCTCCCTGAAAAAGTGGCTAAGCTCAACAAGTGGGTTCCAAATTTGCTTCGGTAATGCGTCGAACGCAATTGGAAGCAACCGTTGCATGAACACGTGGCAATCATGACTCTTCATTCCATGTAACTTTGCTTCCTTAATGTCAACACATCTACCCAGATTGGAAGCATACCCATCTGGTAACTTTAGTTCTTTAACCCACTTACAAACAGCCACTTTCTGTGTTTTGCTTAGTGTATAACTTGCCTTCGGTTTGATAAGTCTGCATTGTATATGCTACATGAAAGCACCTTCTTTGTTCCAATGCATGATGTCATCAACCTATGAAGCACTGATTCTGACACGGACACCGCGAAGCGGCTAACGTCAAAAACATAGGATACCGGGACACCGCTTATATATATATATATATATATATATATATATATATATTGTTAAGCTTTACAATTTTCATAATGACCCTCACAGAAAGAATACTAAGACTAAGGGGTCATTTCACAATGCAATTTTTACAAAAATAATATCAAGATAAGAAAATGAATTATGTTTTATAAAACAACTAGTTAGGTCCTATGGTAATGAGCCTCACAAAAAATGCTAAGAGGCATTATTTTGTTATATGTCTCAAAAAATAAAAGATCTAATTTGGGGTTGGTGACCCATGACCTTTTTAGTAAATATTTGTTTAAAAAATATTTAGGTTTGTGAGCCATGATCTCAAAATTCTAAGTTGACTTTTTAAAAAAAATATTTTTTTTATGATAGGAGTGTCCGAGAAGTGTCCAAGTTGTGGCCAAGAAGTGTCTGAGAGGTATCTGAGTTGAAAAAAATTATTTTTTAATTGAGACACCGCAGAGGGTTGTTCGACATGTGTCGGAGGCATGTCCGTGAAGTGTCGGTGTCCGATGCGTGTCCGACACGCGACACGGTACTTTCGAAGAGGTGTCCGTGCTTCATAATCATCAACAAATGTTGATGTACAATGTCAATTTTATTCACAGCAAGATACAACCATGGCTGATGTTGTTTCTTTGTCATTGAAATAAGCCTTTTATGTAGTTCTTCCATCATCCTCTCAACCCCAAGCAACTCTGCCACTACCACATCCTCTGTTTCAGGCTTTGTATCAGGTTCAGCTGCTGTTCCTTGAACTTTTTGCACATTTTCTGATGACCAATCTGATTCTTCCTCAATTTCTTGATCTTCGACCTTCTCCAAATGCAAACAAGATTCTGGTTTTGTTTCTTGCTTTTCCGGCATCACTTTCTCCACCAAGTGCTCCATCTGTGCTCTGAATCTTCCGATCAAAGCCATGGAAAATGACTCCCAACTTTGATCTGGGTCCTCTTGGCTCCAAGAATAGAACAAAAACATGGCTATACCCTCCATGCTCATGAATGCCCATTGCAGTTTACCAGTTGGCAGAATTCCTTGCTTCTCAAAGAACTTTTCAGCTCTAGTGATCCACCCAACAGGTTCTGTCCCCGTAAAATCCGGTAACTCCACCTTCCTGGACCACATATCCTCCATATCCACTGGCTCTCTTCTCCATCTCAGATCCGGTAGGTCGGACCAACTTGTTAGGAACCTTTCTTTTAGGAAGGTGAATATCCTAACAACAGATAGAACCTCTCACTATCGCAGAATAGTAAAAGAAAAGAATAGGGAAAGAATGGTACAAATGTACCCCAAAGGAGCACTCTCCTTTCACAATTAAGCCACTACTCAGTTCAACCTATCCCAACTACTAACTTACCCAAACTAACTCAGTCAACGACCTGGCTTATTTATAAGGATTACATCCCTCCTATTAACAACTAAAAGTTTGTTACAAGTTTGACCCCCTTGACTGACTTCTAACCAGTGTTATCGAATAGCAGCTATGGCGGAAAGTGGTGGCGGGATTTGAAGGAACCGCCATATGGAGGCGGTGGCGTGGCGGGTTTCGCATGGTGGTTCATGGCGGCTGGCGGTTATGGCGAAATCGCCTGCCATGGTGGAAATGGTGGGTTTTTAGAGTTTTTTTATAGAAAAAAACCGGACCCATCCTTCTGGGTTAGCTGGATTTTGCGACCAGACCTGGCTCAAAATGAGTGGAAACCCTAATATCGACGTTGAGCCCTTCATTTTCTCCAACCAGAAACCCTAGAGCAGAACGGCATAACCCTTCTGTCGTGCGACACCCACTCTCCGGCGACACCCACTGTCGGGCGACCACTGTCCGGCGACACCCACTGTCGGGCGGCCACCAACCTCCGGCAGCCACCCTTTGACCGCGACCAGTGACCAACTTCTTATTTTCTCCTTTTTTTCAGTCATTTTCGAAAATGGAACCAGCTTCTTCTGATGCTTCACAGGCCCTCTCCATGTAATCTTCTTCTTTTCTCCTTTTTTCAATCATTTACTTTGTGATTGTCATGTTGTTTTCATCATTTTGTTGTTATTTTGAATAACTTGATGGTAATCAACCTTGTTAGTAGTCTATGATAGGTGAATGTGAGACTTGACATTTTCTATCAATTTAGTTTATAGTTCTTGACTTATGTTGATAGTGTTTTGGATTTTATATTTATTTCTGCAATTTTTGTTATGTATATGTATATATATATAAATTTTTTTTTGTCCGCCATGACATCCGCCATATGGCCGCATCGCCATCCACTATAATGTATCGCAGATTTTTGGCTGGCCGCCATCCACAATCGATAACACTGCTTCTAACTACTGACTATCTTTTAGCTAAGGCCTGACAGAGAGACACCATTAAAGACACCGTTAAAGATGTAGCTATTCATTTCCATCAACGCACCAGTCTGACCAGGGAATTACATAAATTGCACATTGCCACAAAATTTCACTTCCATGTTCCTAACATAACCTTAAAAAATTAAAACCAACCACGAAAAATTGCACTGAAGTAAAGCAGTATACCCAATTACCCAGTAATTATGAAGCTCAACTCACCAAACAACTTATTTCAAAGGAATAGGGATTCCTTTCAATGTAGAATCAAATGGGCCAAAGTTTCCGAATTCTGAATCAGATTATCATAAATACTTCAAAAACTATCTACCAATCCATACCTGATAAATGCATAAAGTACTACATGATCGTCACATACATAACGATGGACAAAAAAGGTTTAAAAGCTTAACAAGCAAAATATATGAAAAATGAAAGAAATGGCACCAACAAGTTGCATTCTATACGCTCTAGAAGACTATATATGTATCACTCAAGAGTCAACAGCAAAGCAAAGCAAAATACATTTGAGAACTTTGGCTGCCAACTTGAATCTATCATACTTGAAGAAGGCTTGCCCATGAAAAACGATTGTAACCAAATTTAAAGATTTTGTTGTAAACATTCATTTCAGAAACTTCAGCACCAGCTGGAATGCTGCATAGAATATTTCATTTCATGTATTAATAAAGATGACGGAAGTCGTTCATATAATTTGTCATTAGCCTATATACCATTCTTATTAAAAATAAAACCTTGCCTTTGGAAAAGAAAAGAATTGCTTGTAACCTTTCTTTCAATGATAGATAACATCTAGCAATTTTCAGATATAGAAGACCCTGCAAGATACAAGTTCAATAAGAGAATCAGATTATCTTGACAACATCATGTTGATGTTGAAAGAGATACAAAAAAAAAAAAAAAAATCCAAACTAGCTAAAAAGTATCATGCGACCAGAATGAACTGAAAAAAAAAAGTATTACAAATACTAGAGCATTTCATTTTGTTTAGATAAGCAATACTATTCTTCTAACACACGTTCCAGCCCTCTAAAACTAAAAGACCCCAACTATGATATCAGGCAACAAAACAATAGAGATTATGGGAAAAACACAAACGAAAAAAAAAACACAAAAGCATAACATTCATGACTTCCAAAGAAGAAACCAGGAAGGGCAAAGTAAATTTACTAAAATAGATCTCAATAGTCGTGTTACATAATATTTACCTTCACCTTAAACGAAGATCATGACAACTAAATGTAAAATGACCCTTATACATTTCCCTAACCAGAACCTACCTTTTCTTAGTTTCACATAAGAAAAAGAAGGCATTATTTAAAAAGGAGAATATATGATATAAAGGGACCAGAAGCCTAATATATATTTAAAAAGTCTAGTAACCTACGTCAAGTGTAAGTATAAAGACTTATATTAAATCTGGACCATTAAAATTAATTAATCCAACGGATCAAAATATTTTGATTAAAAAAAATTAAAAAAACATTACAAAACAAGCACGTGACCCTTATCCTTTGCTTTTTTCCCTTCCTGATTTGTTCTTCCTTTCTTTCGAACCGCCAAACCACCAAAATGCGCCGACAACTAAAGGCTTGAGATGATTTTGATGACAGTTACATGGTATCCATCATTCCACTTCAACAACAAGCCAGATTTGAAGGAGTCGTAGAGGGAGGGAAACAGCAAAGAATAAAGGTGCAGCAGATGGAAAGAACCGAAGAGCACTTGGTGATTTAAAAAAAAAACCCTCATGTGTTTGAAGTTTGAAGTTTGAACCATGTTGTGATGTTGTGTCTTTACAAGTTGTTGTCATGTTCTATTGCAGGCAGCATGTGGTTTGACTAAAAAACCAAAGGAGCAGATTATTGACATTGATGCTGGCGATGCTTGCAATGATCTTGCTGCCGTGGAATATATTGAGGACATTTACAAGTTCTATAAGCTTGTGGAGGTATCATCAAACATGTTCCTTTATCTGTTTGTGTTGAATATCTGATATAATGGCATTCTAATATTCGTATGTTATTTTATAATGCATGTGAAGAATGAGAGTCACCCCCATTACTACAATTGGTTGGCATCAGTGCCATGCTCATGGCATCCAAGTATGACGAAATCTGGCCTCCTGAGGTTAATGACTTTGTGTGCCTCTCGGATAGAGCTTACACTCATAAACATATATTGGTCAGGGAGAAAATCATCCTGGGAAAGCTGGAATCGACTTTGACTGTGCCTACACCTTTTGTTTTTCTAGTTCATTTTATCAAGGCATCAGTTCCAGATCAAGAGTTGAAATACATGGCCCATTTTCTTTGAGTTGGGAATGATGCATTATGCCACCTTAATGTACTGTCCATCAATGATTGCTGCCTCAGCAGTCTTTGCAGCTAGGTGCACTTTGAATAAGACCCCCTTTTGGAATGAGACACTTAAGCTACACACAGGTTACATAGAAGAACAACTCATGGATTGTGCTAGACTATTGGTGAGCTTCCACTACAACATTGGGAATGGAAAGCTTAAGATTGTGTTCAGGAGGAAGTACTCAGATCCCCCAAGAGGAGCTGTTGCAATGCTTCCACCAGCTAAAAATCTTGTGCCTGAAAGTTGTTCTTCTGGCTCTAGTGTATGACCAGAAAAATTGAAATAAGCAAAGGGAGCAGCAGCGATGACAGAAAACAGAAATTTATGTGGGATTGGGCAATAACCATTTGTTATTGTAGTTTTATCTTCTATTTTCAATTTTTTTTTTTTTTTTTGCAAGCTAGATGTATCAGATTGGAAACAGAATTTGATTTTATAAGCTGCAAGTTTTTCCCTTGCTGTGTTCCCTTTAGATGCCAGAAAGTTTATGAAAAACCCAAAACTTTATCATATTGATCAGAATTCTAGAACTAGTTTCATTGGGAAAAAAATTTGTTGCATAATCTAGTTGCATTACCAACCCCAATAGTTATCAATTGATAATCATTTACATGAGAACTCTAGACTGCAAATGGTAATAAATTATCCCAATTGAATTGAAACAAAACAGAATAAACTATATGCCCTCTGCATTATTGCAATTTACTGTCAAAGTGAGCACCCAAATCAGCATAGTGCATAGCTGGAAAAACGCAGCAGAAGCAGCACTTCAAAGTCGCCAAAAACAGGACAGCAGCACATGCAATTATTACCAAGACTGCATCAGCCAAAGCAATTCCAGAAAGAATAGCCTATTGTGACCAGCAAATTGTACCTGCAGCTTATAACAAAACAGAACAACAATAAAATCAGGACAGGCATCCGACAGGGCACAAGCAGGGTTTTCAGCATTTTGCAAAAAGAAAGTTGAAAAAACGTCCCTGCCCATCACCCTTACATTGCCAAGTTTTAGCCCTTACACATATCCTATAATAGCTAATCACCTACACCATCCATACAGCATATGAGTTCTTGCGCCAAGTTACAGAGTGAGTGAGCAAAAAATTTACCCCTCAGACAGCAGCTACCCAAAAACAGATATCTCCTCCGATGGCAGCGAGTTCGTAACAGAGAAGAAGGCTGGCCGTGAGTCGGTAACGACAAGGCGAGATCCGGCGAGGCGTGTGTGCGGCGGTGTCGTGGCGTGCTCCGGCGATTCGTGGCGTGCTTCACAGCAGAGCGGCGCGGCGTGGCGTCGGGGTGCTTCAACAACCTCGAAAATATTTATCAGTGAAGAAGGTATAGGGGAGGAAAGAAATAATCCAGTTACAGCTATGGTTTTCTACTCTATTTTTTCTCTGTAAAATTGAACTAAGGATAAGTCTAAAGAGAGAGAAACGGTCGAGAACGAGATACAGGGGCGAAAAAAAAGTTAACGATTAGGAAGGTCACGTGCTTGTTTTGTATTTTTTTTTTTAATTAAAATATTCTGATCCGTTGGATTAATTAATTTTAATGGTCCATATTTGGCGCAAGCACTTACACCTGAGTTAACGGATCATATCTCTCTCTCTCTCTCTCTCTCTATATATATATATATATATATATATATATATATATATATATATATATATATATATAAACCCTGAAACAAGAGGAAACAATCTCTCTAACATAGGAAAATCAGCACAAAATTACTCGCAAAGTGATGTACTACATGGAGATATTATCATGGATACGTAACAAACATCGTTTCTTGTAAATTGACTAGGACACAAGAAAGAATGCATAAAATGGAGGAAAAATCAAAGCTAATTGAGGATGTCCAATACCCATTCATAGATACAGTTAGAAAATCAAAAAAATATCCGATAATATATTTTCATATCTTAGCATATCTTAGAGTATCCTACATGATCTCTTTGGATTTATTTCTTAATTATATTTTATGATTTGATTCTCTATTTAATTCTGGTTAGGATTTTACTTATTGGAAATTGCTTATAATTAATACTCTTATTGAAATTAGATTAGGATTAATGCTATATTAAGCTTGGACAGTTGGACGGTGTGGACGGTGGATTCTCATCCATTGTATTCTTAGTTTCATTGCATCTATTCTCCTAGGACTTAGCATAGATAATTAATGCTCTAGGAATCATGTTCCCCTATCTATTATATATTGTAGTCCTATTGGAATGTTAATACAAGAGACATATTCGATTTGGTTTTCAAGTAGAGTTTTCATTCTTTTTCTTATATTAATTTCTTCTCTATCTAAAATCCATAACTTCAACATGGTATCGTAGCGGTACAATCCTTCGTGACCCATCCCACATCGTTCCACCGAGTCCCCAAAAGTTTGGGACTATTCCAATAATTGTATTCATAATTTTATTTGTTAAACCCTCCCCTTCTGTTTTGACCATGTTTGGTTTCGGGTCTCAAGTTTCTCGCTACCCTTCTTGGAGTAGTGCGTTCGACTCTGTTTTGAGTCTCTGTTTTTTGTTGTTCTCGTTTTGAGCTGCCCTCTGTTGCGATATTTTTAGTTGTCTCTTTGGTCTTTGTTTAGCACTGTTTGGTTGCACCAAAATTATTTTCAGACATCAACTACAATTTATCATTCCAATTTGGTTCAAAAGTCATGGCGCCACCGATCCCACCATCGAGTTTGGTTTGGACTTCAGCTGCTATAAGCGTTGGTCCATTATTGTTTCAGTTTGGTTCGAAGTTGTGACACCTTCAAGTTGTGGTTTTAGCTGCTGTAAGCGCTGGCCCAATGTCATTTTGGTTTTGTTTGAAGTGGTGACAACTTTCAGTTCAAGCTTCAGCTCAGCTGACTTGTCATCGTTTATGTTTGGTTTGCCTACTGTTCGTAAAGTCAGCAGTGGTTTCTTTAGTTGGTTGCTCGGTGGTTTGTTCTTGGGCACGAACCTTATTGGCTGGTTGTTATGGTGTTTCTCGTTGGCTTATCCAAGATTTTTTTTTTTTTGGGTCTGGTTAAATTTTCTTTCAAAGGGTATATTTTGTAACAAGCTTAAAGCTTAGTAAGCTTTAGCTTGAGGGGGAGTATTGGAAATTGCTTATAATTAATACTATTATTGAAATTAGATTAGGATTAATGTTATATTAAGCTTGGACGGTTGGACGGTGTGGATGGTGGATTCTCATCCATTGTATTCTTAGTTTCATTGCATCTATTCTCCTAGGACTTAGCATAGATAATTAATGCTCTAGGAATCAGGTTCCCCTATCTATTATATATTGTAGTCCTATTGGAATGTTAATACAAGAGACATATTCAGTTTCAGTTTTCAAGTAGAGTCTTCATTCTTTTTCTTATATTAATTTCTTCTCTATCTAAAATCCATAACTTCAACACTACTTTTAGTATAAATAGGACTATTAGGGTTGTCTTTTGTAATCACCTAATCACTACATCAAATCAATATCATTCTTATTATTTCTTAGTTTGTTTCTCTCTTTTCCTCCTTCCCTACCTAAAACCTTCCAATTCAACATGGTATCTAGAGCCAGACAAAGGTATCATCCTCCGTGACCTGTCCCGTCACTATTCCGCTGCGGAGTTCCGATAAGTATGAAGGAACTTTAATCATCTTCTTAGCCATACAACCAAAAAAACAAAAAAAAATCATTTTCTCTCCTCCGTTGTGTTCTTTTCCGGCGCGTCCTTCTTCTTTCCGACCTGCGTTCTTGTCCCGTTAGCCACTGTCAGCTGCCGTCCGCCGTCGTCTCCGGCCGCTGACACCACCGACGGACTCGCCTGCCGCCGATCTGTCCAGCCGTTCAAACAGCACCATCGTAAGCCTCCAGACGCACCCGCACGCGAGTGTCCTCTGATCAGCGTGCAGCTGCACGCGCCACTATTCTGGCCGCCGTTTCCAGCGCTGAACTCGTCGTTCCCTGCTGTCTCTGGATCTATGCTCACCTCCTTCATCGGAACTCTTTTGAGCAACGTCCCTGTGTGTTGTATGGTTCAGGTACCTGTGATTTCAATTATTTGCATTTGTATTCTGACACATGGCTAGTTCTACCTCCTCAGATACTCCTAAGGACTCCCCATCATACCAATGTGGCTTCTCTTCCCACCGACGATCATTCCGGTGGTAACCCCTTTCCCAAGGATGAATCATATTAGTGGTAACTTTTGTTCCCACTGACGATCATTCCGGTGGTGACTCTTTTCCCACATATGAATCATATTAGTCGTGACTTCTATTTCTGTCAATGATTGACTTATGTTGGCTATGACTCACACTAGCCCAACTCATTGTCTCAGGAGGCTCTGGCTCGGCTCTTTTTCCTAGATGCACTTTCCCCGTCTTTCTCCCAGATGCACTAGCCTTGACCCCTTGTCTCAGGTGCACTGGCCTTGTCTCAATCCCGGAAGTAGTTGTCACCTTAATTTCAATTTTAAATAATTTGGGTCTCCGATATTGTTGTTGAAGCTTCCAAATGCGGTTTTGAGAAGTTCGGACCTTGCTGCTAGATTGCTTGCCAAGAAATTTCTGTTAGGCTGATGATCATTCCAGCTATCTTGCTAAGTTATCTTTCCAGTAACTCTCTTCGGCCTCTCCAACATCCTTGAGTTGCCTTCCAACCATTATTTTCGTGGTGCTCGGTTTATGGTTTTTATATTTTAAATTTTAATTTGAGGGGGAATGCATTGTTTTTCGTGTAACAAGCTTAAAGCTTAGTAAGCTTTAGCTTGAGGAGGTGCTAGAAAATCAGAAAAATATCTGATATATTTTCATATCTTAGCATATCTTAGAGTATCCTAGATGATCTCTTTGGATTTATTTCTTAATTATATTTTATGATTTGATTCTCTATTTGATTCTGGTTAGGATTCTACTTTTAGTATAAATAGGACTATTAGGGTTGTCTTTTGTAATCACCTAATCACTACATCAAATCAATATCATTCTTATTATTTCTTAGTTTGTTTCTCTCTTTTCCTCCTTCCCTACCTAAAACCTTCCAATTCAACATATACCATTGAAAATCAGTAAAACCTAAAATGATACTCTGAGGCTCCAGCATGTTGATTAAATGTGCCAATGATCAAGCAAAACACATTTGATTCAATCATAAATATTATAGTATGTATGCAACACACCTGAGCCATCTCCATGTTTCCAATATTAACATGGCAGATTCCAGCTTTAATTTTCAAATTCAAAGGCAATTCTTTTCCCGAATTCACCATTTGAGCATGCTCAATATGCTGAAGAGCTCTGTCATGCGCCTTAGTTTCCATGAATATGGCAGCCAGTAGATCAACTACACTTGCATTTGCTTCGTCGGGTTGACTCTTGAGATAGTCTTCAAGAATGCGAACTGAACGTTCAACTTGACGACATTTTTGGTAGAACTAACAGAAAACAGCATATATTCAATTCAACAATGGAAGTCAACCACAAAATGTCTAATTGGATCAAAATAAAATATGAACAGTTATTTTCAGAACATGATCCTAGATGAGGAAGAACCAGTGCTGTCAATGACATATGCTGGCAAAGCAAAAATACCACAGTTGAGTGCTGGCTCAACCTCAGACCAAAAGTGGTCAGGCAAGCCCAATTCAAGCCCAAAATCAGTGATGTCAATGCTGGTCCAATACTCCAATTTCTGCTTAGAAGTAATCGGGCTGCCCAATTTTTGGCCCAAAAGTTATCGACTTATCGGGCTTGGGGCCAACATGAGTTTGTTCATATTTTTCGTATGTTAATTAAGTTGGGCTAAGGTTTTATTTCATTATTATATGGCCCCCTGCTTCATAAAAAATACTTTCAAACAGGTTTTTATGAACTTAAAATTGAGTGTTTTGCAAAGTGAGGGTTTCTCTCATCAGTTGCTATCTCATCCCGGCACGCTCCCGTTCTTCGCTTCCTTTCATGAATTCCACTGCAGCCATGCATAAAATGTGAAATAGCTTTTTACCCCAAAAAAATATGTGAAATAACTTATCACACAATACACCAAATAACAAGGAACTTCAGAGAGGTCTGTGGCTGTTTTGAGAGAAGTTGAAGGTTGGTGGAGTCTAGAACCTTATGCTTCCTTCTGCAACCTCAGTTTGTGAAAGAATGGACAGGTTTTTCTTTTTTTTGGCAGGAACTAAACCATCTTTCTGCTACAAACATGATTAAAAGAGACAAACAACCCTAGAAAACTAAAAGCCCATAGGTTAGAAAGGAGGGAAATGAGGGGTTCCACTTTCGGGAATAGGGCTGGCATTTCATTGTCGGGGGCCAGCTACCACGGTCGTGGTGGGTAATATGGCACCTCTATGCATGGGGATTTTATGACAGAGAACATGCATTCCAGCATGCCATACCTCCGTGGCCCCTTTGGCAACACTGAGAAAAACAGAAAAACTGTAGAAACATATGGGATATTTATCAAATAGAAAGTTTTGCATTACTTCTATTGAAAAAGATGTTTGCATCGACTGTGTCATCATAATGTTTCAAAGTATTAGAGGCTGGCAAAATGAACAATAGTTGTCTGTAAGTTACCAATTGTTCTGGATATAAAGAAATTTGAACAAGCACATGGCATTTAAACTCCACCAGGAATCAAAATATTTAGCAGAAAAGTTAACCATGTTTTTTTTAACCGTGTGATTTTCAAATTATGTATTTCTTCAAGCCTATATTTTGTTCTCAGTCCTCCCCAAGACCCTCCTACGCACTGTTCTAACTCTCCCCAACTCTAGTTACACTACACCTCATCTGAAACAATCTGGCATCCTTGTTTTAAGAAACTCTCCTTTTCGTAGTTCATACCCAGCCCCTCACATAAGGAGCGAAAGTGATAGATAAAGATGTTGGAAAGCCGCTTTAATTGCGGTTCCCCCATAGCCGTCTTAATTGCGGCAAGTTTGGGTTGCCTTCATTGCAACCTCCAGCACCTTCATTGTGCTGAGTGTGAGGGGTGTGTTTAGTCCCACATCACCTAGAGATATGGCTAAAGTAGTGCTTATAAAAGCTTGGGCAATCCTCACCTTACAAGCTAGATTTTGGCGTTGAGTTAGCTCCAAACCCAAATTATAAGATGGTATCGAGCCTATCCTAAATCCGTTGTTGGGTTGCCGCATCATCGATTGTTAGGGCTCGACCCAATAAGTAATAAAGATAAATATAAGGGTTTGTTAATAGATTAAGGAGTTAGTTAGTAATGGCTATTATTAGATTATGATATTCAGTTAGCTTTGTTAAGAGTTGTTGTTAGCTGTTAGGATTTTGTTAGTTTTGATAAGTTGGTTGTTAGGAGAATTGATAGGTATTGTTAGGCCTATAAATAAGAGTCTAATATCTAATCAATGATATGAATGAAGAAGTATAGTTTGTGAACTAAACAATGGTTTAGTTGTGAAAGGAGAGTGCTCCTTTGGGGTACATTTGTACCATTCTTTCCCTATCTCTTTTCTTTTTTTCTGTTTTGGTTTAGGAGAGGTTCTCTCCATAGTTAGGATCTTCATCTTTCTAAAAGAAGGTTCCATTGTTAGGCTCGACCCAATAAGTAATAAAGATAAATATAACGGTTTGTTAGTAGATTAAGGAGTTAGTTAGTAATGGCTATTATTAAATTAGGATGTTCAGTTAGCTTTGTTAAGAGTTGTTGTTAGCTGTTAGGAGTTTGTTAGTTTTGATAAGTTGGTTGTTAGGAGAATTGATAGGTATTGTTAGGCCTATAAATAAGAGGCTAATCTGTAATCAATGATATGAATGAAGAATTATATTTTGTGAACTAAACAGTGGTTTAGTTGTGAAAGGAGAGTGCTCCTTTGGGGTACATTTGTACCATTCTTTCCCTATCTCTTTTCTTTTTTCTGTTTTGGTTTAGGAGAGGTTCTCTCCATAGTTAGGATCTTCATCCTCCTAAAAGAAGGTTCCTAACAAAGTGGTCCGACCTGCTGGATACGTTTCGCAAAGGAGAAGATGGCCAGCGAACAAGAAGTGAAATGGGCGGAGTTGAAGAATACCGTGGAGGACATTAAACAGCTGTTGCGGGAGATGATCACCGAGAAGACAGCTTCCATTGAGGTGGCTAAGACGGTTAAAAAGAAGGTGGAGTTGCTGCATTTTACGGGAACAGACCCGGTTGGGTGGATTGCTAAGGCTGAGAAATTCTTCGAGGTGCAAGAAATACCTTCGTTCCATAAGTTGCAGTGGGCGTTCATGAGAATGGAAGGTGCTGCAATGCATTGGTTCTATTCTTGGAGCCAAGAGGATCCAGATCAAAGTTGGGAAGCATTCTCCATGGCTTTGATTAGAAGGTTTGAAGTACGGAAGGAGAATGTGGTGATGACTGTTAATGGCAGGGAAGAAGCACACCAGAATGATTTAGTGCCTGTGACAGAAAGAATCATGGATGTGGTGGCGGAAAAGATGGAGATGATAGCAGGGAAAAGTCTCGAAGAAGGGATAGTGGGAGCAAGGAGCAACAAGGGGGCAATGGTGACAGAAGGACGAAGGGAGCAAGCGGTTCTTGGCGACCCACCCCCTCCGCCGGAGCCGCCGGGCGCCGATCTGCTTGTGGCGGCCAAGGTGTTCCAACCAGCTCCAAGCCCTCAAAGACCGATGGCACTTAAACCACGGTTGGAGCCACCAGAACCTCGGAACGCAGGCCCACCTGCGACGACCCCTCCACGGTCGGAGCCGCTGGTCACCGCTCCCCTTATGACGGTTGACGTTGATGGGTCATTACTGACGGAAGCACCCTGGACACTTGCCATGGACAACTCGAGTCCGCTGGTTTTCAGGCCACTTGCAACGGCCCTGCCCGAGCCGGAGCCGCCAGAACCAGACCCACTTGCGACGGTCCAGAATTTGGCCAAGCCGCCGCCACCACCACCGGAGCCTCCAGAGGCGACGTTTTCCGACGAGCCGCCATGGTGTGGGGTTGGAAAGGAGCGCCGGGTTGAAACCGTATTGTCGCTGCGTGTAACCACCGTGAGAAAGAAGGAGTCATGTGCGGAGGCAAGGTGGGAAGGCAGTCAACTAAACACACTGGTTAACCTAATGGGCCAGGCCCAACTCATTGAAAGAAGGCAGTGTGTTAACAAAAGAAAGGTTGGGGGTGCATGGGTTGCTGAAAGTTCACTCAATGTTGGGCCCATTTATCAGTTTTTTTTTTCTATATTGGACCAAAACCCAAAGCCTTAGAAAATGCTGAAGAGACTGAAGTGGTCCAAAAGGATCCGAGGCAGGAAAATTTGGTTCTTTCCATGGGAATTGAAGAACAACAATGCGACCCTGGTGGACAGCTTCGTATGACAGCAGCAGATGGATGTGGATCATCATGCTTCAAGTTATGGGACCCCGGTGGATGTTTCAACCTTGAGGACAAGGTTGTTTCAAGGGTCAGTAGTATTGTTAGGGGTTAGTCCAATAAGTAATAAAGATAAATATAAGGGTTTGTTAGTAGATTAAGGAGTTAGTTAGTAATGGCTATTATTAGATTACGATATTCAGTTAGCTTTGTTAAGAGTTGTTGTTAGCTGTTAGGAGTTTGTTAGTTTTGATAAGTTGGTTGTTAGGAGAATTGATAGGTATTGTTAGGCCTATAAATAAGAGGCTAATCTGTAATCAATGATATGAATGAAGAATTATATTTTGTGAACTAAACAGTGGTTTAGTTGTGAAAGGAGAGTGCTCATTTGGGGTACATTTGTACCATCCTTTCCCTATCTCTTTTCTTTTTTCTGTTTTGGTTTAGGAGAGGTTCTCTCCATAGTTAGGATCTTCATCTTCCTAAAAGAAGGTTCCTAACATCCACGCTCCAAACCCATTGGGCTTGGGCGTGAGGGGGTGTGTTGGAAAGCCACCTTAATTGCGGTTCGCCCCTAGCCACCTTAATTGTGGCAAGTTTGGGTTGCCTTCATTGCAACCTCCAGCACCTTCATTGTGTTGAGTGTGAAGGGTGTGTTTAGTCCCACATCGCCTAGAGATATGGCCAAAGTAGTGCTTATAAAAGCTTGGGCAATCCTCACTTTACAAGCTAGCTTTTGGGGTTGAGTTAGGCCCAAGCCCAAATTATAAGATGGTATCAGAGCCTATCCTAGATCCGTTGTTGGGTTGCCCGTGTCATCCACGTCCCAGGCCCATTGGGCCTGGGCGTGAAGGGGTGTGTTGGAAATCTGCCTTAATTGCGGTCTGCCCCTAGTCGCCTTAATTGCGACAACTTTGTGTTGCCTTCATTGCAGCCACCAGCACCTTCATTGTGCTGGATATGAGAGGTGTGTTTAGTCCCACATCGCCTAGAGATATGGCCTATGTAGTGCATATAAGGTTTGGACAATCCTCACCTTATAAGCTAGCTTTTGGGGTTGAGTTAGACCCAAGCCCAAATTCAAGAAAAGACTATAAGACACAGAAGCAGACACATACATTACAGAGCATCACAAAACCAAATCACGGTTTTTGTATGAAAACGATCAATAACAAAACAAAAAGAATTTCTGCAAAGGATGGAATTTATAGAAAACTAAATACATGTTCATACCAAATCTGGCTCATACTAAAAAAAATAAAAGACAAACCTTAGCTGCTGCTTTTAGTGCATCAACATTCTCACAACAGAGATGATGTACTTGCTCATATGCCACAGCAGCTTTTTGATAATCTCGAAGCTCAACATAAAGCAATGCATGCTTGCTTCTAAGAGTAATGTCCTTGGGATCTGCTGTTATTGCTTTGGAAAGACAATAACTGGCCTTCTCAATATCACCTCGTTCTCTGCATTTGAAAAAGGTTCTCAATTCAGTAACTAAAGTGTTTCTTTCATATACAAAAGCATTGTTTAAAATGAATCAATACATGAATATATAGTCGAGAGATATTTTGGAATGGAAAATGAAGTTAACTATGAACCTATTTTCCATTAATATTAATACATTGCATACACAGGTAATTTATTTAAGGATACAATATTTGATGCTAATGTAGCAATGTAAATTCATGCACCTGAACATTTCTACTAGAATAACTTCAAAAAACTAAAGATAGCAACAAAAATGAGGAACATCTCACTTGGACCAGGTATAAAGCAATTCCCAAAGAGATGAACATTTTGGATTCAAATGAGCAGCCATCATGTAAAAATCCGTAGCTCTTTCGTAATCCTCAAGTTTACTATAGACAAGTCCAAGGGTGTGATACGAGTCAAAACACATTTGGCGCCAGCCTAACAACTTCATGCAAGACAGGAATAGCCTGCAAAAATTCAATAGAGCAAAGCAATAGATTACTAATTGCAAAAATGCTTAAGCAATAGGAATGTCTATAACAAAGAATCAGAAAAATTGAACACCCAGCTCTTACGCCATCTAGCATTAACAACTCATTTTAATATTTTCAAAGTTGAAACAATTTGAAATGGATACTGTTAAAAAGTAATTTCAATAGACAGGAACGCGACTTCCAGCTAATGTGTTTTTGTTGGAGGCAACCCTGTCTCTTGAAAAAGTAAGTAGTGTGGTAGTCAGATCACAAGTGAGTCAGTGTGAAATATGCATTATCTACTTGATGAACTTGGATTTTGAGTGCTACCTTAAGTTATTATCAGAAAATATGGAGATTTTGAGTAATAAAACAAGGGTAGATTTGCAAAAGGGATATAAAATAAGTATATCAAACAGACAAAGAAGCATCTAATACCTCAGTTTGCATCAGATCACCATATGCTCAATGTTAGGATACTGGGTTTGGGCCTAACCTAATCCCAACAAATGGGCTCAGCATAGAAGTTAGGGAAGAATTGCTGATGTGGCAGTTAGTTGGGATAGCAACTGATTATAGGGGAGGGAAAAGGGAAAGGATTCTGGATGATTTTCGATAGAACCTTAGAGGTTTGGCAGAGAGAGAATCATCCCTTTTCTGAGGAGCAATAACTCTGGGATTACAGGGGGTTTCTTCTGTAATAGTTCTGGGTTTTTCAATCAATAACATAGTTTTCTGTTTCTCTTGAATTTGGTTCCTATTACTCAAAATGCCAATACAAAGATAAATATTAGAATTTATCCTAAGGTACTTTATTGCAGAAGGCCATCATAAAAAAAAATATAGTTAGTAAACTGTGACACAATTAGCAAACGCCAGTGCCAGATGCTATAGATTGCCATAGGACAGAATAATGTACCTGGTCAAAACGGCCACTTGCATAGTAGAGCTGGGCATCACCCAGCATTCGTGTTATCTGAGGGTTGAGTTTATTCTGACCCTTTTTGCCTACCTCTTTTTTTCAGCTGCATCAACAGACAACAGATAAATAATAGTGAAAAGGTGTCATAAGTTATGTTAAAAACAAAATATCAGGTAGTTACATAAATTGTAACTGAAAATTCTTATTCTTTACCCTTTCATCTACATCCTTTCTAGGGCATTAAATCAAAAAGTTCATAAGAGACCAAATTTCTTAAAGAAAGAGGTATCAAAGTAGACTAATGAAAACCTGTCATCTAAAACAGAAAATTCATGACAAATCAAGGAACATAAAAAAATCGAGAATGCAGTGCTGTCCTGGATATTAAAAATGTAAAATCCATTGAAACAGCTATGAGAAAAAACAGTATCTGGCATGAACATAAACCTTAGTTTTCTTCCAAAATCATTTTCCAAATCACACCAAATGTATTCTCTGATGTCCATTCCATTGCTAGAATCAAAAACGTATAATAACCTACATTTCTTAAAAAGAATTAAAAGGAAGCCTATCAACTTCTTTCAGGATACTATTTGCTTATGAACAAAAAATAAAGGAACGGAAACAAAGTATACTTAGCAATCTGACACTATGATGGTATGACCAACTATCAATTTTCCTTTTAAAGCTACAAATGGATTATCCACCATACAGACTTATGTAGAGATACACTGCAACATAATGAAGATGACGTTCCACAGTGTCACTGTTGATATCAAACTCGGACCGGTTATTGACTAGTGGTCAATGGGTCATTATCGAATCAGAATGCATAACCGGTATATATCAAATTTAAATTTGTAAATTCTATACTGTAAGCAGTGCTACTAAGACACTCTGATACGCACTTGAATGGAACTAATACGCACTAAAATATGTATATATAATACCTCTCTTGATCTCCTACGCACTCCATGATTCATTAGTTCCATTATCTCAGCCATGGTTGCCCCAGAAATATCATAATCATAATCTTCCCTTGCCTTCTTAGAATAAGCTCCTTCACTGCGTTTTTACAAATTAAACAATGTAAGCCACTAGAAGAAACCTAAATGGAAGGAAGAAGAAGTTAGTTACGGAAGGGTGGGATTGTGAAAGTGCTTTTCGCTTTTTATCGGCGAGACGCCCGAATTGCTGCTGGTAACGTTGGACACCGGAATGATCATTGTTATCAACGAACTCCAAAGGGTCCATTCCGTTCTCGAACCAGAAAGTGTACTCTTCTTCTTCCTCCTCTGCTGCGTTTTCGTCTTCTTCTTCTTCCGAAACATCCAAAGTGGGATTCAATTCGTCATCGATGTCACCTCTCTCTATCGTCATCGGAATCAAGACATAATGCCCTCTTCAACAAATTGGAGCGTCGTTGTTTCAGAACTTTACTACTGAAGCCTAGATGAAATGAGTGCCGTCATCTGTTGCCGCATGACTGTTAGTATTAAATATAATTGGTGTTGACTTTCCGATTACGGTGAAGGAGGCTGATACTCTGAAACGAAGCAAGGAAGGAGGAGGGCGAGTTTTCAGGCGCCAACTCTTTGGTACCTAGAGAGGAGGACTGGATGGTGGGAACCGTCGGAGAGGTACAGCCGTACAGGAACACCGGGAAGACAGGATGGTGAATTTTTTTTTTTTACCCTATTTTGTGAAAACCGTTAAATGAAAGAGTTTAATTTATATGCATTCAGTAATATCTTCTGTGTTTTTTTTTTTTAATACATCCAATAGTATGTATACAAATCAACATTTTTTTTTTTTAATTATTGAAATAAAATCATACATATCAAAATATTAATAGATAAAGCTTTTTACACTGATTGTGCATATTACTTTAATCATCATTAAAATCGATTCACATATATAAAATTTAATACCTATTTACTCTACTTTTTTTAAAAAAAAAATCTTAATAATACATACGAATTTGACGTGATATAATTTTAATTATTTTTAATGTTGAAACATAAATTGATGTTGCCACGAAGAAGCTGAGATGATATTGAAGGTTCTTAATATGATCCAGAATTATGTTGTGCATGGGGATTGGAGGATGACATAGAGTCTTGAGGTGTCGTCTGCTGAGTGTGATTTCACATCATATTTCATTATTATTTTGCATGCATTTTCATGGTTGATCACACATTTTTGTTTAGTTGTTTGTTAATTTTTCCTTTTGGAATGGATAAGGCGGTGTTGTGGTATGTTTGTATAGGAACCAATGATAAAAAAATGCTTAAGTCAAGTTGTTTTGGAGTTTGCTTGAAGATGGAACTTGAAAGGAATGAAAAATATGCAAAGTTGAAGCTTCACGGCCTGGGCATGAAAGGCTTCATGGCTATGATCGCGCAAAACTGAAGAAAAAGAAGAAAGAAAAAGTTAGTAATGTTCAGGCCATGAACAGCCATTCAACGCATGGATTTCACCAATCAGTAGCGTTCACGGTATGGGCATTAAATGCTTCACGGTCGTGACTCGATGAAAAACAGAGTTGTTATTTTTTTTTATATCTGATTTGTAATGGACTTTGACCCTTTCTTAACCTAACCTTTAAATAGGATGATAGGGCTCGAAAATAGGGGTTCTTGGCTACATTGGAGGCATTGGCTTTGGGATCAAGATTTCTCTTCTTCTCCAAATTCTTCTCCCTTCTCTTTTGATTTTGATGTTGCTTTTGATCAATATTGCTATGACCAGAGCAATGCTTGAGTAGTTCTTCTATTTCTAGGAATTGGGGCTATGCCCAAGACTTGTTTCATGTTATGAATTGGTAAATTTCCTTTATTAATTTTCATATACTTTTGATTTAATTCATATTGTTATAATTACTTGTGAATTTGGTGGCCACTTATTTGCATGTCATGGATACTCTAGGGATGAACTGAGAAGTGAACTTAGACATTGGATTTATAGAGATTGAACTTTGGACTTAAATCACGAGAGTTAAAAGCGGTCATTTGAGGGTTCATTGAATTGTCATAATTCTTAATGGGTCTAATTTAAATACGATTACCACGAGAGTAGGAATCGATTTGGTTGGGCAAGGTTTTTGTATCTCGAAAGGGAACATTAACTATTTTTAGATAAATTCACTTTCAAAGTATTTTGATAAATTAATATAGGGAAAGTCAATTTAAATGGCATGAACGGTCTCGTTGGTAACCCAATTCCTGGAAATTCCTCTTTAATTTGAAAAACCCCAATTTGATTTTCTTTCTAATTTTGTAATTGATTTTGTTTAATTGCTACTTTAATTTTGATTTGTTACTTGATACCAATTTCAAAAATCAAATATTTTCTTGTTTAGTTTAATTGATTTAAATATTAATTTTTATTACTTGACGACGAAACCGTACGTTTGTGGATTCACGTTATTACCGCTTATGGTCAAAAATTTTACGTGGAGAGCTTGCAAAAATGTGCTACCAATTCTTGTTAGGCTTTGTGACAAAGTGTGCTCTCAACTGTCTACTCAGAAGATTATCAATTTCGCAATGGTGTTATGGAGCTTATGGTCCTCCCGGAATACGAAGGTTTGGGAGGCTGAGAGTGAGACACTTATTCAGGTCACGAATAGAGCTAGATAGGTGTTGGAAGATTGGAACCTTGCTTGTGCACTTAGGAACCTTTCTCCTCCCAGACCTGTTCCTGTTGCAGCTGAAAGATGGTCCAAGCCACTCTCGGGCTTCCTTAAATACAATATTGATGCAGCCTTTCCTCCTAATATGAGCGTTACACGTTTTGGCATATGTTTAAGAGGAGAGGATGGTGACTTTGTTGCAACATGCTCGAGTTGGATCTCTCCAAAAGTCTTTGTGCGTCAAGGTGAAGCCTTGGGATTATTGCATGCTTATGCGTTGGATGCTTTCTTTACAGGTTCAACATGTCATATTTGAACTTGACTCTCAAACTGTTGTTTCTAGCTTAAAGTCGCAAAGGAGGTGTTTCCGAATTTGGGGCTATAGTCCAAGAGTGTATGGGCATTTTATCTTTGAATTCAAACTTCTCAAACTGTTGTAGCTGCTCACTGTATAGATAGGGTGGCTACTTCTCGACCTGGTCCTTATTTCTTCGAGTATGTTCCAACTTATATTTTGGACATCATTTTGAATGAAATTCTATGAGATTGCTTTTGCCAAAAAAAAAAAAACATAAAATTGATATTTGTTGGTTCATAATTTTTAAATTTTTAGTATATTGTATGTTATATGTTGATATTATTTAGACTTGTTTTTTAATTATTGTGTTGATAAAACATAATCATTTAATCCAATCCAAACCGCTTTTAATCGGATTGTATTGATTCGGATTTTAGATAAAAATCAATATAATCCAAACTGAATCGTGTCTTGTTTTTATTTTTGTATCGAATGATTTTTTTACTAAAACTGATCGCAAAACACCCTTAAAACTAACGATGAGGGGTAAACCAAAAAAAATATCCCTAAGTTGGGTATGTTCTATTCTTATCATTATTACCATGTAAAAATACAAAATTGACTCCATGATTATTATTGTTTTCTTCCACTTTCTATTGCTTTATAACCGATCATGAGTATCGAAGCAAGAAGATTCTTGAACATCTAAGAGTGGACACATATACAAATATTTTTTTTGGTTTCTCAAAGTATCATCTTACTCGATAAGTGACAGACTAATCTCTCAGGATACGGTTCGGTGCCTAAGCGAGGACCCCTCCCAAAAGTTTTTTTTTTCATACACATGAATTCAGGGATCGATCCAGGACCTCATGCTTAAGAGACAAAAGCTCATTCCAGTTAGACCAACACACATTGGTGGACATCATATACAAATATGGTAGATGAAGTGATGTTTGGAAACATTAAAATATATGAAGTAAGAGAATAAAATAAAAAATAAATATAAGAAATATAAATATATGATATTATTATTATATTTTATTGTACAAATAATATAACTCTTTCCATTTTTTATTAGTGAATGTTTGTTACAATGCTATCAAAGTACAATTTTAAGAAGAAATTCATAAATATAAAACTATAAAATATAAAATTTATTTTATATTAAAAGTATGATAATTACCTTTACTTTTATATATTTATTCCATAATTATCAATTACTTTCAAAAATCAATATTTAGATAACATTTTATATTGCAGGGATATTTTGATAAGTTAGGAATATAAGTCATGGGTCGATAAGGGTATTTTGATAAGTACGACATTTATTCCTAGGGATATACACATAAAACAAACAAACTTTCAGGTTATTCCCAGAAATTTGAAGAAAGATTTTCAGGAATTTTAATTGTTAACCAAATATGTTTTACAAAATAGCCGACAATTATGTTCCCGATAATAGTATTCTCGAAAATAACATACTTGAAAATTTAATTCTGAACCTTGAAACAATCGCAACAAGCAACCATGACATCACAAAACTTGTTCTGTGCTGTTAGATGCTCCTTTGTTCTCCAGCCATGACAAACACTTGACATAACATGAAAGTTGGTATTAGCTTAAAGATTGGACGTCAGTATACATCTAGATCTGGACCATGTTCAAACATGCACATAAACTAACTAAACAAGCAAGCAAATAATACATTAACACAACTAGAATGTATATCACGTAAAAAAGGATTGTCTTGGTCACCTCCATGCTGAAGCAACAATTAAGTTTTTGTCTTCCCACCCAAAATGAAGTGCCCCCATGTCCTCCTTTATCTTGTACCTGTCAGAGTACTCCTTAATGAGTTTCCCAATTGCTTCTGTCACATTTCTGCTCATTGGGGATGAAGTGAAGCCAGCCATTGTCATCCTTGCCCTCCATTTTCCAGCAACTTCATAACGTTCTATTCGATCCTCGCCCTCGCACGCGACAATATTGACAATGTCTTTCGCCAAGCATTGTCTTTCCACATTCATCCTGTCCTGGCTCTCTCTAGGAAGAGTTGCATCAAGTGAGTCAAACACAGCAGAGTAGTAATTGTAGGCTTCAGCAAATCTAGGGAGAAAAGGGGTGGTGTTAGTGTTCACATCTTGTTCCACAAGTGTTACGAGTTTCGGATTCAGGCTCTTGACCATGCGAAGAAGTTGGTCTCTTTCATTTACTGTCGAAACACTCTCATCGCGCATGTGATGAAGCTGAAATGCAAAGTTCACTACAAGTGCTTCCCCTTGACGACAATTGAGCATTGATGGAGTGACAACAGAAGTCCTTGATGCCACTGCTTGAAACTCAAATGGCAATCTAAGCACTTCTGCCAGCTTTTCAAGCCTTTGTCCTATGACGTTTAGGCCTCCAACGGATCGCTGCACAGATTCAGGATCGTCGACCCCAGTCAATCTCACATGGGGTGGCTTACCTGGCCTTGAAGCTAGTGTTTGTATTAGAGTTATGTATTGACTTCCTTGATTGATGTCAAAATCTATTATGTGAACCTTCTTTTCATCTTTAACAGCCTCTTCAATTGCACCATTAGCAGCAATAAATCCAAATTTAAAACATGGGCACACCTCAAATAGTATCTGCATGGCTGCTAAACGGTCTGAAGAAGGCGGTTCCTTGCATCTAAGAGCTTGATAAATGCATTTCCCAGATGAAGCCACACGAGCTGCAAGTCCTTCCACCATATAGGCTGCGATTCTTTGCGAAGGTTCTCCCTGAATTGAGACCATAAGCCGGAGATCATTTATCATAGATGAGGCTTCCTCTTCATTTCCTTCCGAAAGTGCACTAGCACATTCATAAAGCAATTGCTTAGGGGTCCGAGGAGAGCTATGTGATACTTCTTTTGTGCTACTGATGCTACTAAGATTGGAATCATAGGACGACGACTCCTTTGGTGAGTCATGGAGCAGCATACTCTGAATGGGATCAGCCCACTCCGCAATGTCAGGATCAACCTCCATGCTTTGAGAACTCACAAATATGTCTTCCTCTTCCTCCTCATCATCAACATTATCATCAAGCAATGCCCTCTCCAATTCTTGTAGTTTTAATCTCATTTCCCCATCAAAGTCAAGGTAGTCGAGGCTCCCATTTTCCACGAAATCTGATCCAAAGGTGGACTGACAGGCATCACGATGCCTTGTAGACATTAAAGAAGTATCAAATGGGTTATTAGCAATCATAGGAGCTCCTAAACTAGCTCTGAGCTGGTAAGAAGAAGTACAATCAGGTTGAACTGAATTTCCTGAGATGGCGGAACTGGATGGTTCTATCAGTTCTTCTGTAGGTGAATCAAGAAAGTACTTTTCATAGCTCTCACTGGAGTAAGAATCTGTCATGTACATGCTTCTGTGCTTATCAGGACCAAAATCTTGGGGGGTCAAGCCAGGTCCAACATCAGTTCCCTTTAGAGAGTAGAGCTTGGCGTTTCTATATGATGTAGCAGCCAGCTCTGCAGGTGTAACCAACGACATAGTTCGCCTTTGATTGAGTCAGCTCACGTAGAATTTCAGTCTGTACCAAATACACCACAAAGATAAGAAAGGCAAATGCTATAAATTCAGCAATCAATTACCGCTACCAAGCTATAATATTTACAATACCTTTTCCGCCTGGAGAAATAGTAATCCAGACCAAGTTGCTCACTGATGAAATCTTGTTGAACCTTCCAGGAATCTTGTATGGAGATTGGAGAAACAAAAGGAGAAGAAAACAAAATTAGACACACTTTCAATTAGAACAACCAATCTATAAAAAAAAAAAATTAAAAACGTAAACACACTTATTTAGTACTTTGCATACTGAAAGCCTCATGAACATGCTGGTTGATAACTATTTCAATTCACAGGTGGTTTTATCTAAAAACATAAGTAATCCTATGCAGTGTGCTTTAGACTTAAATAGAATCTGTTGTTACTTGATCCTCAGACGACCCCTATGATTGCATTCAAATTTATTCAAGTAGAAACTATGATCTCACTTGGCCAGCAAAGACAATTCAAACTTCCTTTTAAACAAAAATTATTTATGAGCTTCAGTTAAATATGAATTAACATGGAAGATAAAGTTTCACCTAAACATAACAAAGAATATCCTTCCTGACATAGTGGGCTCACAATATTTTGAAGAGAGAAAAAAATACTAAAGACTGGTGTGCTTTACACCAATATACACAATATGATCCTCTGTATGCAGATACAGAGATACTAGCTGGATAACAATCAAATCCATATAACCAAATGCATTGTTGAAATCAAAAGAAATGCTAAGGAAACAAAGACTGTATGGATCTAAGATTCTTCAGACATTCAACTTAAATTTTTAACTTATCCGCCAAACCAAAGATATTAGGAATTTCTGTGAGGTTGACAAAACATTTGCTCTTTGAATAATATATAACTTAAATCTAGCCAGAAATGAAACTCCTGCTACGAATACAAACTAAGAGATGTTAAAGCATAAGAGACTCCTTCAACAATTAGTTTTGGTTACACTGATGAAATTGATGACCATGCACAAAACATTTAGGATAGTTTCGACCACTATGTTAGTGTTTAGCTAGGAGAATCAACGGGAAAAAGTATCCAGTATGAAAATAAAGATTTATTATTTTGAGACAAAACAAAACTCCCTACCAAAAACCAACTTTTGTTTAAAAATACAACCCAAAAGATGAGTACATATATCAAGCACACAGAAGAAAAAGGTTATAAACAAAACTCTTTGGGAGCAAAAGACCTACACAAGGAAAAAAAAAAACCCTTTGGACAATGAATTTTAACACAAATTGAGAAGAAGTTTAAAAACTAAAGACCCTTTTTCTGTAGTTTTCCTTACTCTATAATTCACAAGGAACTACTAGGACTGCAACAGAAAGAACCTCTTATCATCAAGATTTTAAACATAAAAATTGAAGAACCACCACCATAGAGACAAAGTGTACCTGATGCAATTAGAAACAAGGAGTAAACACACAAGCCAAAGCAGTCTTCCTACCCTGTAAGTGGGCACACAGGCAGATAAGGAAGAACCTCAGAATTGTCTCCAGAGGTAGGGAAGAAGAAAACTTAGCTAAAGCTTTTGACCAAGTGCAAGAGAGATTATATTCATGCCAAAAGGCAAGACAACCTCTTGATGGATCCTAATATATTAAAAAATGTTGGATTGGGAAGGTAAGATTGGTAGAAAAGCAACAACTTTAGATAACAACCAAAATTAACAAGAAGGAAGTTTAACAATTGATATTCACAGTCAATCAATTAAATAAATATAGATGTAGACATAGGAAGAAGATAAAAACAAGACTTCCAAGTTTTAAAACTACCAAGGAATAAAAATTATAGGTCAGGTAAGGGGAATTCAGCACTCAATTATAGAAAGAATATGAACATAGCTTCTAGATTTGAAGGAAGTGGTAAGCAAGTGGGAAAAACTCACCTAGAATTTACGAAACTTCTTAGAATTCACCGCCACTTGTCTGTCTCTAACTCAAGAAATAGGGGTCACAAAACTATGATGGGACAATATGAAATAAGATACCCATCGTTGACACGGTGCAAACCTTCTAAGGAAAAGACTGTACTGCCCTTCCCTTCATCCTTTTACATCCTTTAATGTTGTCCGTTGGATTTATGCATGTCAGCAACCCCACTTGAACATTGCAATGGCAATGGAGTCATTTCCTAAAAAGCTTTTCCTATCTCTACGTTAGTTATTATATGTATAATGTGGTAATCCATAATAATCAATTATAACGAGAATTTGATTTTGTTTGATTATATTTGTTGAAAAGTAATTTTAATATAATTGATTTTGTTTGTGTGATAAAAAAAATTTATTTTTATATAATAAATTATAAAAATAGTATGAAATTATTTGTTTATATTAATAATAATTGATATTTTTTAATTTTTTTGGTAAAACTGGTTAAAATGTTTATTTTTTAATGTTAATTAAATGTTATTTTTTAATATAATTGATATAGAATAAAAATATAATATTGAGGTGATTAGCATACTTATAGTATACAAAATTTAAATGTCAATTTTTAATGTAATTGATAAAAAATAAAATTTAAATTCAAATTAATTATTTTACTTATAATATAAAAAATAAATAATATGTGATTAATAAACTTCTTATGCAGCACCGTGAGCGGAAATTCGAAAAGGCAGCATGGTGGGGAATGTGAAGTGATGGATATCAGGGGTATACAGGGAAATGAGTCTTCAATTTAGAAAATAATCTAACCTAAACAATCCAACATTTATGATGAATTCTAGTATGAAGTACTTGTTTTATTGGTATATTGATGAGGCACCATTTTTTTTTATCATGAATGATTTTCAGTCATAAGATATAATATTATAATAATAAATGATCCAGATTTATTGGTATAAAAAAATAAAAATAAATTAAAAAGACTCTTCTGCCCTTTACCTCATCTCCCTCTCCCTTACCTCTGCATCACTATGACCACCACCCTCCACCGTCCAACCCACCGATGCCGACGCGCCACCGTCCAACCTGCCCCCACCACTGTCGTCGAACCTCCGCTTCATTCTCTAGCATATACAAGTATGAACCCATGGTCATTTTCCAGATTATAAACACCACCTCTATCCACTGCCGCCAGCGGTGCAGCCACCGTCGTCGTTCATATCAGTACCCTTGAACATTCCATCATCAACAGCAGGTTGGACTCTTCTGCCCTTTACCTCATCTCCTTCTCCACCACAACAACCTTCGCCGCGATGGCCGCCGTCTGGACCAGAATCTCAGATCTGGCGTTTGAGGTTAGATCCGGGTCATCGTCCTCGTCGTGGCTTGGTCCCCATGTCTCCTTCGTCAACAATGTCCTCTGTCGTGACCACCTCCAACCGGGTCGGCCACCAATGCCATGAGTCCGTCTCAACCGCACGCGTCCCCTCCGACCTAAAATCCTGAATGTTTGGTGCGAATCTGAGAAGATGGAGTGGGGAACGTTTTTTTCAATAAGGGAAACATGCGAATCTGAGAAGATGGAGAAGATGGAGAAAGGGAACGCATCAGCTTGGGACTGGAAAGGATCAAAGAGTGCAGTGGAGGTTATGAACTTTGTTATGGCAGAGAATATGGCTGTCTTGGCACTAGTGGAAAATATACATTAGACGGTAAAGGTTTACGTCAGTTAACCAAAAACTAGACGTTAAAAAGGGGGCGGTGGCAGTTTTGTAAATATCAGACTTCATTAATTCACTGTTAACGTCAGTTGTTTTAAGGACTGACGTTAAAAGTGAGGCGGTGGCAGTTTTGTAAATCTAAAATCAATATTTGCGTCAGTTGTTTAATGAACTGACGTTAAAAGTGTTTTGCAAGAAATTATTAAAACTTTTAACGTCGATTGTTTATAAACTGACGTTATAAGTGTGATTTTTACTTGATTAAATAAATAAGCGGCGTAAATAATCAACTCATTCCTATCTTTCTTTCGTTGTCATCTCCCTGTTGTAACTCTTAACGCAGATCATCACTCCATATAGTGCAGTTTATTTCTAATCTTTTTTTTTAAAAAAGTTTATTTTTAATCTTAATTAATTAGCTTGAATTAGTAAATTAACAAATTCTTGTGCAAATTAAAATAAATAAACACTTAACATAAAACAAGTTATATATGTATAATCAAATCGTATCTCATTGAAGCGATTCATAAGTTACAATTACATGTTTAAAAGATAAAAAATTTCCGCAAGATATATAGAACTAAAATATAAAAAAGTTTCTGCTTCAACATCATTTTCTTCTCAGTCTTGTGCTCAGAATCTCCAACATTGAATGCATCCTCTCCCTCATTTGAAGTCGATGCTCCATCTGAATCCACAGTCACTTTGGAGCCGTGGCAGAGTGAAGGGTGCACTCGATCTGTTTCAGCAATATTCTTGGAACAGCCACTTGGTTCCAAAGCTGAGGTTTTGGAACTATAGCTGCTGATTCTCCAGAAGGATGATAGTGTGTGCAATTCACATAATGCGATTTACACACCCTTATCACCCATGTAATGCGATTTACACAACCTCAGAAGTTGTTTTGACCATTAAGACAGAGACCTTTAAGTCTAGGTATAGGAAGAAAGAGTGATGAAGTTAATCTCCATGGCAGAGCCATATTGTGAAGCAGAAAAATTAAAGGAAGGAAGGAAGCTATTTATAGGAGTAGGGGATGAAGTTACTAGGCGTCGTAAGTTGCTAAAAAATTAAATTGATCATTAAGAGCATTAGGTTCCAAGGCGCATTGGGAGTTGGCCTGCTGTAATATATTATAAACGTTCAGAAAAGAAATCGTCCGAAGGAATAGGAAGATACACTTTTAACGTCAGTTGTTGAATAAAACTGACGTTAAAATCGTTTTTAAAATAAAAAATATTTATTTTTAACGTCAGTTGTTTATACAACCGACGTTAAAAGTGTGATTTTTTACTTCTGTTAAATAAACAGTTGACGTAAATAATCCTATATCCCTATCTGAAATGCCCTGTTGTCACACAGGTCTGTTAACGTCAGTTGTTGAATAAAACTGAAGTTAAAAGTGTTTTTAAAATAAAAAATATTTATTTTTAACGTCTGTTGTTTATACAATTGACGTTAAAAGTGTGATTTTTACAAATAAATAGCTGACGTAAATAATCCTATATCCCTAGCTATCTGAAATGCCCTGTTGCCACTCAATTAACACAGGTCTCAGAGCCATTTTGTGAAGGAATAGAAATATAGAGGAAAAGAAGAGGCGATGACATGATCATTCTGGAAAGAATGGTACTTTAACACTATAAACGTCAGTTGTATTCAACAACGGAAGTTAAAAGAGTTTTTTTAAAAAAATATTAATATTTAACGTCGGTTTGTTAATAAAGCGACGTTAAAAAATTAATTGTAACGTCAGTTGTTTAATACAACTGACGTTAAATGTTGTTTTATGTTTACACCCGCGCGCCTTCTGCACTTCGCTCTGTACGTACGTCTCTTTTCTCTTTTCATCATGCTCAACCCTAAATCACTCTCAACCCTCACTCTCACCCTCACCCAGCACAGAACCCTAATCGCGAGCTCATCTCCACCGCAACCACTGCGAGGACTTCTTCGTCACCACCGTGAGGTACACCATTAACCCTAACTCTGTCTTTCCATTCATTCTTTGCAATAACTTGACGTACATCTCTCTTTCCCCTTCCCGCGCACTAACTCTCCTTGTCCCTCTGCTCTCAGTAACCACATCGAACGTTGGCCACCACTCGAGCTCCCCTCCCCACCACCACGCGAGCACCTATTTCTGGTGAGTATTTAGGGCACATTTTTGTATTTTTGGTTTTGAGTGTATGTTGAAACTGTAGTCTCAGTAGTTGAAACTTGAAACCGTGAGTTTGAGTTGTTTGGAATGTACGTCTCTGTTTTTGGTTTTGAGTGCATGTTGCTCTGCTGGTTGATCTGTCACGGTGGTGATGCTAATCACGGCTGGCCGTGATCGGTTCGCCTGTGATGGCATGGTTCAGTTCGGTTGGCACGTTACGGCCGTGATGGACATCACTACCGGGCCGTGACCGGTGCTTGGCAATTAATCTTTAAAAACTATAGTTTTCAATCTCCGTATTGTCCTTATATTGGATATATATATATATGTTTTGTATATCTACAGGACCTATCTAGTTATGGATCGTAGTTGGATGGTTTGTAAGCGTACTAGTGCTTTGAGTATTTGAAGGGGGTGGGAGAATTTATAGAATTTGCTCAAAGGAATGTTCCTAATAGTAATGGAATGTTCTGTTGTCCTTGTGTCAAGTGTTTGAATACGAGGAAATGTACGGTGAAGGATATACGTACTCATTTGATTTGTGAAGGGATTTGCTTGAGTTATACAAGATGGATTTGGCATGGTGATATGTTGTTGAGTAGTAATACGGCGAGTGTCTCCCAAAGTGAGGACGTTGGCGTAGATATGGAGGATGATCGAGTAGAGGACATGATCCGTGATATTGGACAAGAATCTTTTCATCGAGCGCATGTGTATGATAGGTTGTGCGGTGATGCGGATAAGCCTTTATATCCGGGGTGTACTACTCATACACGGTTGTCGGTGGTGCTAAAATTGGTTTGTGTGAAGGCGAGAAATGGTTGGAGCGATAAAAGCTTCACGGAATTGCTTGAAGTGTTGAAAGACTTGCTTCCGGAGGACAACACATTGCCTGACCGTAACTATGAGGCCAAGAAGGTATTGTGTCCTATGGGTATGGAGTATAAGAAGATACACGCATGCCCCAATGATTGCATCTTGTACACGGTGTTCATGAAGACAAACACGATTGCCCCAAATGTGGGTTATCACGATACAAAGTGAAGGGTGGTGATGATGATGATGATGTTGATGATGTGAGAAAAAGGGTCCTCCTGCGAAGGTGTTGTGGTATCTTCCAATAATTCCAAGGTTCAAGCGATTGTTTGCCAATGCGAAAGATGCGAAGAATCTTAGATGGCATAATGATGAGAGGAAACGTGATGGAAAGGTTCGCTATCCTGCTGATTCTATTCGATGGAAGAATATCGATACTATGTTTCCGGATTTTACGATGAGCCAAGAAACCTAAGGCTTGGACTTGCTACGGATGGAATGAATCCTTATGGTAACATGAGTAGTATTCATAGTTCATGGCCTGTTACATTGGTGATTTACAACATGCCCCCTTGGTTGTGCATGAAGCGCAAATACATGATGTTGTCTATGATGATTTCGGGCCCAAAGCAACCGGGAAATGACTTAGATGTTTATCTAGGTCCCTTGATTGAAGACTTGAAAACGTTGTGGGTGGAAGGTGTTGATGTAGTTGATGGGTATTCGCATGAGACTTTCAAGCTTCGTGCCATGTTATTTTGCACCATCAACGACTTTCCAAAGATACTAACTTGTCCTAGAATGCAGTGTCAATGGGCATAAAGCATGCCCTATATGTGAAGAAGGCACATGCTACACTCAGTTGCATCATGGAAAGAAGACGGTTTACCTTGGGCATCGGAGATTTCTTAGACGTGATCACCCATATCGTAAGATGAAAAAAGCTTTTAATGGATGCCAAGAGACAGAAGAAGCGCCGGCGGTCTTAATTGGAGAGCAGGTTTATAAGAGGGTAAAGGACATCGATGTTATATTCGGCAAGTCCAAAAAGAAAGGCAAAGCTGTTGAGAAAAACATATGGAAGAAGAGGTCGATATTCTTTGATCTTCCATCTCGGCGCAAGCTTGATGTCGATTTCTTGCATTGATGTGATGCATGTGGAGAAAAATGTGTGTGATAGTGTGATCGGACGCTTCTCAACATTCAAGGCAAGACAAAGGATGGTGTGAATGCTGGTCTCGACCTCGTTGCTATGGGTATACGAGAGCGATTAGCTCCGATTGTTGAGGATGCTAAGCGGACTTATTTGCCGCCAGCATGTCATACTTTGTCAAAAAAAGAGAGACAAAGTTTCTGCGGGTGTCTTCAGGGCATCAAAGTTCCACATGGTTACTCTTCAAATATGAAGAGACTTGTCTCTAGTGATCATAAATTGGTTGGCTTGAAGTCTCATGATTGTCACATCTTGATGCAACAACTTCTGCCCGTTGCTATTCGTGGTATTGCTACAAAAAATGTGAGACATGCCATTACTCGGTTGTGCTCATTCTTCAATTCTATATGTAGCAAAGTCATTGACCCCCATATGTTGGATGACTTGGAAGTTGAGGCTGCTACAATCTTGTGCCAATTGGAGATGTATTTTCCTCCTTCCTTTTTCAACATAATGGTTCACTTAATTGTTCATTTGGTGAGGGAGATTAGATTATGTGGGCCGGTTTTTTTGAGATGGATGTACCCAGTTGAGCGCTACATGAAGATCTTGAAAGGGTACGTGAAGAATCCTCATCGTTCGGAAGCATCTATTGTTCAAAGGTATGTTGCAGAAGAAGCTATTGAGTTTTGTTCGGACTACCCTCATAACACGGATCCTATAGGGGTTCCTAAGCCTCGGCATGATGAGATCAGATGTCAAGGTAAGGGTACACATGGCTTAAGAATTAATAGGAAGGATCGGGAGGAAGTGCTTCAAGCACATTTGTATGTATTGAACAACATCGAATGTGTTCAGCCTTTCTTATTTGAACATAAAAGAAAAGTCAATCAAGAAAACCCTCGAATGAGCGAAAGGTGGTTGTTGAACAAGCATAACAAGACTTTCTTACCATGGTTCAAGGAAGAAATGCTTAAGGATGGTAGTCTTGCTTCGATGACGTAAAATGGCTAGCACGTGGGCCTAACTTCAACGTCATATGTTGGAGGCGGATACGACATAAATAACTTTTCCTTTTATACAAAGGAACAAGATAACAAGAGTACCATGCAAAATAATGGGGTTATGATCGTGGCGAGAAGCAATGCACTTCTCTAGTGCAAAGGACACAAAACCCGTTACAGACCGACACCTTACTTTGGATATATTGAAGATATTTGGGTGCTCGATTACACTAAGTCGATTTTTGCTTGGTATTTAAATGTAAGTGGGTTGATAGTAACGGTGGTGTACAAACCGACGAATTGTGGTTCACATTGGTAGACCTCAACAAGTTAGGTCATATAAATGAGCCTTTCATAATGGCTTCCCAAGCAAAACAAGTGTTCTACATCATTGATCCTTCTAACAAAAGGTTGTCCGTGGTTCTCCAAGGAAAAAGCATGTATAATGGTAGTGATGAAAATGAAGATTCAAATCTTGATATTCCTGAGACTCCTTCTTTTTCAACAAATATGCCTACTATAATCGAGGAGACACAGGTGGACGATGTACATGCCACTCGTGATGATCATCACGAAGGGATATTGATATAGGTAGTTTAAACTTAGTATACATTTATAACCTATGTTAATAAATATATATTGTTTTGAACAGGCATACATATGGATCATTGTTCCATTTTTCCTTTGCAATTCTGTAATGTGTGTGATATTACGTATTCTTGGGATATTTACTTGAATGCGAGGGGATGGCTTAGGGGAGTGATATTTTAACCTGAGACGGGGACTAATCTCCCGCGGGAGTTTGTTCGGCATCTCTAAGGGTGGCATCCCTCCCAGCTGAGGTTTTTTTCATACCCAAGGCTCGAACTCGAGACCTTAGTTAAGGGACGAGAGACCTTTAACCACTCACGCCAACCTCAATTGGTGGTACCTCACCCATATACCAATAAAACAAGTACTTCATGCTAGAATTCACCAACATTCCTTCGCTAAAATGTTTTTAAAACATCTTTTTTTCAACAAAAAATAGCTTTTTAAAAATATAAGCTAAAGACCCAAACATGACAATTATTTACCAAAAATATAAGCTTAAGTCACTATTTGAGGGAGGAGTATGCAATTGTGAAACATTAATTTGGAAAGGAGTTGTTGATTCAAATGGGGGAGAAGCAGTCACATGTCACGTTTTTGTCTTTTAGTTCAACATTTTGGTCTCTTGCAATCCTAAATACTAAATTGGGGGAAAAGTTTCAGGTTCCACATAAGCAAGATTAATGGTCTCTTCACAGAACCCTACCTCAGGGACCAATTAAATCTTTTTATAAATTCAAGGACCTTATTAGAAACTTTTTTAGTTCAGGGACCTATTTGAAAATTCTCAAATGATTAAGGGACCAACTGAATAATTAAACCTTATTAATATTGGTATACAGGGATGGGTTTGGTTATGTTTTACAGGAAAAAAATATTATCAATAAAAAATAATTGGTTCTGTTTTTTTTAGATTTGTAATTTTTTTATTGGGAAATTCTAACTAAATTAATCCGATCTAGAATAGATTGGTTCCGTTTGATTTGGTTCAATTCTTAAAAAAAACCTAATTTTAAAAATACAGAAAGAATGCATAAATTTATCATAAAAAATATATAATTAAGAAAAAAAATTCAAACGAGGTAATATATGAAATTTTTTCTTATGTGATAATAAAAGTATCAAAAGTTATTATGAAAAGATTATAAAACATAAAAAGAAATATATATATATATATATATATATATATATATATATATATATATTAACATATATATTTCATTCGTTCGGTTCGTCTTCAAAAACCTTGAATCGAGAACTAAACCAATTACTATCAGACAATATTGATGACCTTGAAAGCATGGGATGCCAATTGGGCCCCATATATCCATATGTAAAAGATCAAATATATACAAGGATTTAGTAACACTAGTGGGAAACGGAAGTCTAGGTTGTTTTTCTAAATGGCAACAATCACATAAAGTGCTCTTATTTGAAACAATATAAGGAAAGTAAGTACATAAATGTTGTAAAATAGTATTAGACGGATGACCTAATCTATAATTTCACAAATCAAAAGATTTGTTCTTTTCTTTGATACTAGTGGCAGTAGTTACAGAAGAGGGAACATCAAGGTGAAGTTGGCACAGGAAAATACAAGAAGGGTGGTTGAATTGTGTTTGTTAATTATTTTCGCAAAAACCCTTTTGAACAACTTTTTCATAAGCAGAAGATAAAAAGATAAAGCACACAAGAAATCCTTTTTTTAAAAGATCAACAAAAGCAATATCAGAACCCCACAGTTAGTATAAGCAAATAAAATTGAAGAGTTCAGGGATAGAAAATTCACGCAAGAGATTTTATCCTGGTTCACTCTCTTCCAACCAAGAGCTACGTCCAGTCCCTTCGACTTGAATGATGTTTCCACTATTTCTCCAAATAGATTACACAACAAGTATTCAACACCTCTTCAGGCTACAAGTATTCCTTTCTTACCAAGCTTCTTCAGGCTTTAACTCTATCACAAAGATTTAAAGGTTGATCTTCTTAACTCACTAAGTGTGAGAGTATGACAGTTTAAGATCAGTTGAATATTACAACAATATTCAAACTAATGAATACGGACTTTTGCTTTTGAAAGAATGAAAGAATAAGAGCTTTTCTTCTCAAGAATTGTATTGGCAGAAGTTAGGCTAGAAAAAGTGGTTCATCAGTATCTAAGGTCTTCTATTTATAGTGACCTTCTTCTACTCTTGTAATTCTTCAACGGTTACTTTGAATAATCCCATTTAGAGATAGCATTAAATGCATGATATCCGTTGTGACTGATAGCTTGATTTTGGTCATTGTGAAAAGCATCCTTGGTTATCAGAAAATCACAAAATGGAGACTCACAGTTCTGATCAATTATACCTTAAAACCTTTCTTTCCTCCTTTGTGTATAACCCAGCTTTTGTTCAACAATAAAAATGTCATCGTACAGATCGTTTTGCAATTCTAATTGTACTATTTACTTTTTGTATTTCCTTGATAGTACTATGAACTTTTTCAAGGGAAACAAGACATTAAATCGGATAAAAACAAATGAGAAGAAAAAATATTTATTTGAAATAAATATCAATCATTTGAAATAAATTCATTGTGGACCGGATTGCATTAAATCTCATTCAATGTAAATATATAAAACATATAGAACCGTCTACTTAGTTTTAAGAACGCATCTATACAAGATTTTAAGTCTGCTCGTCCACTGTTGTGGCAGAAGTGCTCGTCCATTAATTTGGTAGAAGCGCTCGTCTACTAATATGGTAGAAGCGCTTGTCCACACAAGTCTTTGGACTTGCTAAGTCTTTAGAGAACCTCCGTCCAATGACGTGGCACTATGGACTTCTAGTGAATTTTAGTTAGGCATTATTGATGTATACTTGAGTTTCAAGGATGGCACTCGTCTGCTGACGTGACAAGATGGACGTGCTTATTTTCAAGTCTTTGGACTTGCTATACCTAACAAGTTATTTAGGTATTCATTTATAGCCTCGTCTACTAAAGAAAACCAGAAAACAATTTAAATAACCTTTGGACGGGTAATTCTTTGCACGAGTTCAAGCATTGTATACTTTATATTACTTTGGATATTCCTGCATAAACTGAACTCACTTGTTAGATCTTAACTAACACACTACTACAGAAAAGGGCTTCAGTAGCGCTTTTTTTTGGCCTTTAGTAGCGCTTCAAAGCGCTATCTATTCATCCGCTACATAAAGTGGAAGAGATTCAATAGCGCTTAAAAAAGCGCTATTGAAAGTAGGAATAGGTAGCGCTTCCTTGAGAAAGCGTTGTCTAAAGTAGGTAATAAGACAATCTATTACATACTTTAGACAGCGCTTTCTCAAGGAAGCGCTGTCTATTTATCACTTTAGGCAGCGTTTTTTCAAGAAAGCGCTACTGAAAGTAGGAATAGGTAGCGCTTCCTTGAGAAAGCGCTGTCTAAAGTTGGTAATAAGACAAACAATTACATACTTTAGACAGCGCTTTCTCAAGGAAGCGCTATCTATTTGTCACTTTAGGCAACGTTTTTTCAAGAAACCGCTACTGAAAGTAGGAATAGGTAGCGCTTCCTTGAGAAAGCGTTGTCTAAAGTTGGTAATAAGACAATCTATTACATACTTTAGACAGTGCTTTCTCAAGAAAATGCTGTCTATTTATCACTTTAGACAGCGTTTTTTCAAGAAAGCGTTGTCTATTTGTCACTTTAGACAGCGTTTTTTTAAGAAAGCGCTACCTATCCCCCCCCCCCCCCCCCCATTTTTTTCATTATTCACTGTTTTTCTACATTTCCCACCCGCACAACCATCCCTCGTCAATTCACAGTAACACTGCATTTAGGTACATCACACACATACACATATAATGTACAAAGCTTACATACAATATTGGTAAGCATATATATATAAACCAAACCAAATATCAAAATCATGCATATATAACCAATTAATTAAGTAATATACTTTAACACAATTCACAGTAACACTTACACATAACCAATTCTACTATTTAAGTCCATAAACCAAAAGGTCGCTAACCTACACTAGATAATAACCATGCATACTAACAATGTGTACAAGCTAATCAACACACTAGTAGTTATAAACAATTTGTGCATGCTGCTTCCATCTTCTGCTTGATCGCACAAAGTCTTTGTTGTCGGCCTGCATAAGATACACATACAGATCACTTGCACATACACACAAGTCTAATAATATAGGAGAGACACTAGCTAGCATAATATCAGAGTATGTCGTACCCTTTAATTGTTGATAAATTTCATAACCACATAACGACACCACTCGTCTTTAAGTTGAGTAAGTTGATCGTCGGAGTATGTGATGCATTTACATTCAGGAAAATACTTCGAAATGAAAATTAAATGAAATTAGAATGACTAAATCTGAGTTATTAAATTATATAAGCTAGAAATGAAATTAAATATCGTGGTTGGGATTTGCATTTGATTTTGAATGATGATATCCTTGATAAATTTCAGAACGTAGTAGCCACAGTCTTTGTCATTCGGTTGACGAGGGCACTATAAAACCAAAAATAATAAATTAATTCTTTTAATTTTTTAATTTAAATTAAAAAATTATACAAGGATTTTCGTAAATACCATTATAGATATCCATTTAGTCGGCCTGGATGATTTAGAAATTCGAGACTTGCCTCCATGTAATCCTCGATGAATTAGCAAAGCCCTGAGTGCAAAATCAAACAATTTCATTGAAGTAAAGGTTTCGAACCATCATATATATGAAGATAACAATAAATGCATATATATACTTACTGATTGTACGTATCCCTCATGTATATGACGTTCAATTGAATCAACTTCTGGATCTCCACCCGCCTCCAACAGCTGTACATTTAAACAAACAAATTAAAATTCATCATCTTACTAAGAAAAAAACCAAAGCGTGTTAAATAAACCAAGTTATAATTAAGGATATTATAAATACCATATATTCCTCAATGCCAGCATACCCCTTAAGTTACTAGTAGTATAAAAATCCGTGCAATCAACGGTTATCTTCAAAATATTGTTTTTCAATCATTGAAATGGTAAGTGTACTAAACTAATGATCTATTGTTTTTCAATCACTCTGTTCTATGGTCTGATAGTTCAGAAACAAATTCATAATATAGTAAATTTGTACTAAACATTATATCCAAATGGAGAACCATGTGCTCATCAAGTATTCCAAGTGGTACATGACTAGCATCTTACAGTTTCCACAATTAACATGCGCCACCTGATTTGCTGTTACAATTACATACATTTGATGCTTAGCCACAAAGTAGTGCCTCTAATTATAACGATTTAGCCCACTAAGAAACACCTCTGTCCATATATATATATATATATATATATATATATATATATAGTTGTATACACAACACACACATACAACAATCTTTAGAGTTCAGTAAGCCATTAACAGTTCAATAATCAATACCTTCCAAAGCAAGATTGACCGTGTGACAACAAGAGCATTGGACACTTGTCGCTCCACGGATGTACATGAGTAAAGTGTGACAGCCTCGACAAACTAGCTGGGCCATTTCTGTACCTGTGCACATAAATGCTGGTGATTTATCTGCCTCAAATTCGGTTGATTGAAAAGAATGGCATAGGTAGCAGGTTGAATTCCAAGTGCTAAGTAAGCAATAGATCAGGAGTTAAGAGAGAAATTGCATCATACCAGGAGGTGGCACTGCTGTGACTGCATTGCGATGACAGAGCGGACACGTAAGTGGCTCCAATTGGATACAGGAGAAGGTTTCTACACCCAGAACAGACCAGTTGACTCTGTGCACCTGGTTACCAAGGAAGACCTTGACATGAATTATTTGCAAGTATCAAATAAATGACCACATGATCCTTTTTTTCTCCTTCTTTTGTTCTTTGATAATATAGAAACAAATGTTCTAGAATTCATCATGTCTTTAAGACATGTCCAATTTTCAAATGGCAAGCCTGAACAGGTGAGAAATTGGACTAGATTGGAGAACTGTACTTAAAAAAAGATATGTAACCATCTATCTACAATCCACACCAACCAGAGTCTTAGAATTTTCACTGAATACATCTTCATATACAGTCCGGCCATTATCATCATTAAACACTTTAAAGAGAAGGTATAGCATGTGGAATAAGTTTCCACAAGCACATGAGTAAGAGGTAGCTTGTAATAAGCAGCCAGTGGTCTTGTCTGCAGTAAAATGAAGAGATATATTATCACACATGTTGATAATCCGCACAAGACTTCATATGTAAGCTAAACAGTCAAACACTAATAATAAAGGGAACCCCGGTGCCCAACCCAGTGCCATAAAGCTCCCGCTCTGTGAAGGGTTAATGGAAGGGTCAAACCTACATAGTGGGGTCTATAATAGGCAACCTTACCCTGCATTTGCAAGAGGCAAATGAAACCAGTAGTATGCTACCTCAAAAATAGAAACCTTCCATAGAATCTATATTAGTATACTACCTTATGATCCTAGCAAAATGTCAGCACTTGAAATACAAATAACACCGGTACAAGAAGTAAGAACTCGGCTAAGATGGCCGTCTTTCAACCCTTTACTACTTATCAGGGAACTACCTTATATTTTCTTTTTCCTCTTCTCCTTATGAAACCCTGTGGGAGGAGCGGAGTAGGTTAATGGTAACCGCTAATGAACTCTATTTGACAAAAGGAATTATTAATGTACATTAGATTTGGAGAAAAGCTACCTTTCCCCAGCATTTTTTTATTCCCTCAATAGTCTCTAGATTGGATTGATAGTACCAAAACAATGACTTCTTAATCTTAATTCATTCTTTTCCACAATGACCATGACCTTACTCTACCAAGTAATAAAAAAAAATTCACCGTGAATCCACAAAACTAAAGGGGAAAAAAAGTAAAAGTCTCTATAGGAAACCACAAATAAACACAACCCATGGAGAAAACAAAAAAGGAAACCATCATAACTGCCCCAAACTCTCCTGGAAAACTCCCTTCATAAAACCTTAAGAAAAGGGATGATCTAGTTACTAAAATAAACACAAAACGACACTCCCTTTGCCTCCAACAAAGACAACTTAAAAGCTTCAAAAAAGCCTAATTAAGAATCCTCCAGGCCCTCCACAATTTAGAGTTGTTGCTAATCTGTGAAGTTTTTTTCTACCTCCTTCGACCTTCATGCTCACAATAATGCTAAGCAAGTCAACAAGATTAAATTCTAATGCACTAACCAGTAACAAGTAAGGCTTTAAACCAGAACAGGGAGGGTCAGTTCGGCATGGGGGTTCATGAATCAGATTTATTTGTAAAACTGCATTGAGAACTCATCCAAGAAGTTTTCACCCCCATTGTTAGCCCCATACCAAAATGACCATCAAAGTAGATTATCAATTTAAGCAACCAAATTTAGAGTCAAATCAAATGAATTCATAGGTTAAGATATTTTTTCCAGTTGCTAGTGATAAAAGCCTTAAATGGCATAACTGAAGTAGAATATGTGGATGCATAAAGGGGTAGAATATCTGAATTCCTTACAGATTCACCAGTGAGATTCATGTAAGTTTGAGGCTTTGCAAGGAAAACAGGAACTTCACCCACAAAACCTGTAACAGATATTACCTTGCCCTAAAACTCACGAATTACAACAAATATCGAAAGAGAAACAGAAAATCAAATGCGGTGAACAATACCAACCTTTTCCAAAGACGGCTTTGGAATGAACCGTGTCCATAGGAATCCCAACGGAGTGAGCAAATGCATCAATCATCTCAAAACCCACCTGTCATGGAAGAATTTCATCAAAACAGAAATCAACGAGTTGATAGATAAGCGGGAGCGAAACGCGGCGTTTAATATGGAGAGAGAAAAGAGATAGAGAGTAGGTTATACATTGTGTCTAGTGGTGAACGAACAGAGAGAATTCTCAAGGCAATGACAGTGATGGGAAAAGATGAAAGAAAGAAGGTTGATTATTGGAGATAGGTTCCGCGTCGACGGCGGTGAGCTAAACGGCGGTGACCGAAACGGCGTTGGGCGACTGAGCGAAGAAGGTTGTGCGACGGCATCGACCGAAAATGGCAGCTCGCTGTGCTCTGGAAGACGGATGGAAGTCGTTGTGGCTGCGGGAAGAAGACGAAGTCGCTGTGGGGAAGAAGGAAGGACGGCTGGCGGGACGGTGGCCGGCGGCCGGCGAAACGAGGAAGAAGTATGGAACCCTAATCGTTAGAGGAGGCAAGTCTCACGAGCATTGGAAGGCGAAGGGAGGCAAGTCTCGCGAGCAGGGTTTGAGAACCAACGAAAATGCGAGCCCCGCGCGAGAGAAAGAGAGTGAGCAAAAGGGAAATATTAATTTAATTAGTAAAAGGGGGAATAGATAGCACTTCCTTGGAAAAGCTCTATCTATTTACTTACCTATGATAGCGTTTTCTTGAGGAAACGCTATCTATTCCCTGACTTATAACAGCGCTTCCTCAAGAAAGCGCTATCTATTCCTATCAATCAACATTCAATAGCATTTCATTAAAGAAGCGTTGTCTTAGAATAAGGAATAGATAGCGCTCCCTTAAGGAAGCGCTATTAAAAACCTTCCGCCTATTTTTAAGTAGCGTTTTTCATTGAAGCGCTATTGAAGGTGCACTACTAAAACCCTTTTCTGTAGTAGTGACACTTTGTCAAGCAAATTTAATTCTTTTGTTAACATCAAAATTTAGAGATTAAATAAACCATAACCACTTTGGTTCCAACAATCTCCCCCTTTTTGATGATGACAAAAACTGATTAAATTTAAATAGCAAAGTCTAAGAGAGCTTGCAAGGCTCCCCCTAAGACAAAGCATTCAAATACTTAAGCAGACTAATAGATAGGTACAAAAACTTATCATACATATCAGAGCTTCATATATCAAAGCAAATAATTTAAACATAGCAAATAATTTTAAACACAAGTAAAGCAGAGCAATTTATCAAGTAGATGCAAATGCAAACATATAAGAGCCTTAAGAGCTTTAAGAGCTTTTTCAACAACAGACTTTTTATATATATTTTTCTTTCTTTTCCTTTCTCCCCCGTTTTGTCATCAGCCAAAAAGGTAAAAAGGGAGTGGACCATAATTGTTAGCAAAATAAAATAAGAAAGAAGAGATTCTAAGAAGAAGGAGGTGGTGGAGAGGGTTGGTTTGGATTTTGATTTTTCTGAAATTCTATTAACAAGGCTAGCATTTTAGTCACCATGGCATTTGTAGGGGCCAAGGTGTCTTGCACTTGCTTTTGTAATCTTTCTTCAATTTGTTGTGCCATCAGCTCAGTCTTCTCTTCAACTATCTTTCCGACCTTATCATCAACAATTCTGCCAATGATGTCTTCAAGATTGGATGGCAAGGATAATTGTCTTGAGCTCTCAGCAGAGTCTGAGACAGTGTCTTGAGCTTGGGCTGGTGGATGAACCATAGCAAGAGCTAATGGTTGAGAAGATGTCTTAACAGACTCATCACCTTGCTTAGAAGCACATATCTCATCAGACTGTTCTATCAGAGTTGGCTCAACAGAAGCAATGGCATTAACTAACGGAGTTGAAGGCTCAGAAACAGGTTTTGAAAATGTTTCTACATTCAGCTCAAGGCCTTCCACAACTAGTTCTTCAGATGTATGCTCAGAGGATGAGGTTGAAGCTGTGGCAAAAGCATATTGTAGAACTGGCTCAGGAGTATCCTTTGCCCATCTGACAGGGTAGACAAATTCCACATTTCTGCCGTTGATCGGAAGTCCCCAGAGGTCTTTATATATCATGTACCTAAAGTGTGAGAGTCCACACTTTCCTCTGACCTTGGGAATATCTTCCTTTTCTTCATCAATCAATCCAGAGGAAGATGCCTCTCTGGTTCAGTGAATTAAGTGTGACTTCCAAAAATCAGCACCCTTGTGCTCATCGATTAACTCAATGGATTCCTTATTTAGAAGGAAATTCGTCATTGAGTAATCAAAAGTTTCTTGATCAAGGTCAAGCAATGCTGACTCAGCTTCAGGCATCACTCCCTTGAACCTTCTGTTTTTCAAGTCCTTGTCCTTGTCCTTGTTGAGAACCAGCATTGGCAATCTCGGACAGATTCTGTAAGGCTTGATTCCAATCCTGGTTGTTTCCTTATGCCTCAGCCAGGATGGAGGAACAAAATTTGAAGCTCTATCATCTTTGAGTTGGCTGAACTCCCATTTCATCAAATCAAAGCAGAGTTGATCCATGAACAAATCAGCAGCCCTCCCATAGATTCTGGGATGCTCAAAGGACATCCATTTTGTGTCCCTTGGCACGATCATGGGGACATGCTTAGGTGTTTTGACAAAGTTTGGGTAAATTTTCTTTTGTGGGTGGGTGGGTTGGGGGGGGGGGGGAATTTGGATAAAGGTAGGTGAGTGACTAAATGTCCTAAATTATTGTAAATTTGAGAAGGTATGGTTTTGATTAATTGACACTCTGGGTGAGGTCGGTAGAGGGGTTCAGCAGATTGGCTAACTTGTTCCTCATATTCAGGTAGAGGATACCATCTATTTAGGATTTGTTCTGGTTCATGTGGAATGGTGCGGAAGAGTATTTTCCATTCTCTCTATACTTTGGCCTAATTTTTAGATTTGCCAGCATAGAGAGTGGAAGAGTGAATTATGGGTGGAAATAAAGTTTTCAAGGGTTTTGGAAAGGGGGCTTCAATGGTAATGATATTATCTACATGTGTTAGTGGTGATGGTGGTGATTGTGGCAGGGTAGGAACATAAGCATTATTCACATCATATGGAGCAGAAAAATTATCATCAAGAGTTGTCAAATTAGATACTAATTCATCTACTGCTAACCTAACAGGGTCATTAGCAGAGATTACTACCTCAGAAGTCAAGGTTGTTCTAGCCCTCTTAGCTGGTTGCCTTTTCTTCTTAGCAATTAGACCAGCAACAACAACAACTTGTTTTTCAAGAATAACAGCAATAGGGAGTTCATCATCGTCTTCTTTTTCAGACATAATGAATTTACTTGCCCTCTTCCTTAACCTTCATTTTCACTTCAAGCTTTGCCAACTCCACTTGCTTGTAAGTGCTGAGTTGCATGCCACTAAGATTAACTCGGCCAAAGTTAACAGCTTGTAATCCTTTCTCACGAAAGAGTCTTTCTTGTTCATCTTTAGGCTTTGCACTTAGAATATCGTACATGCCTTGTTACTTGAGAATTTTTTATAGAAGATGAGTGAAGGTAATGCGAGAAGCCAATTCTTTGTTGGTAATGGCATCCTTGAAGCGATGAAATATGATCCATGGTAGGTTAATCTTGGTTTCAAAAACCAGATGGCAAAGGCAGAACTTGTGAAGAGCTGATAAGTTGTCCTTAGAGCCAATCTTATATAGCACCACCTTATTCAGAGTCTGGTGAAGAATCCTGATGTGATCTTTCATCTCAGATGATTTCCAAGAATGATTTCTCACGCTGTCTTGCCTCATAAGGGTAACAGCTATTGTCTCTGGACCACCTAGGTCTTCTTCCTAGTTTTCAGTGAAGACTAATCCTTCTTGAGCACAAGCAATCGCATCAGAGATGGTTTTCTCTGATACTATCACTTTCCTTCCCAGAACGAATCCAACAACTTCTATTTTAGATATCTTTGGCCTCCTCCAGAATTCCCTTATCAGATCGGGATACACTGAGACCTTCTCCAAAAAGATTCCATCCCAACCAGCAGCGTTAATGAACTTACTGACATCCAAATTGTATTCTTGAAGAATTCCAAAGTTGAAGTGGTGTTCCATGGATATGGAGATAGTATCAGTTGCAAAAGCAGGCATGGGAGCAGTGGTTGAAGCCATTGTTGGTAATCTTGGAACTGTAAAAAGTTACGATGGGATTGATGAGGGTAGCTGACTTGGCAAGGAAAGAGAAGCGTTTTATATAAATGTGTTCAAGAAAAAATTAATATAAGCAATAAATGTGTGCATAGACGAGTCCACACAAGACTAAGAGTGGACGCGCAAAGACATAGATAGTGGACGCGTAGAATCCACTTGCTTTGGACGTCATGACTAGTGGACGTGCAGAGAGAACATGCAATGGATGACCAAATTAACAATATACTAGCTCAATCCACATACAACATATTCAAATGCTTTCTTATAAAGATAAATCTGTCCTCAGCAAGATGTTTAGTGAAGATATCTGCCCATTGGTGGTCAGTATCTATAAATTGAACATCAAAGACACCTTTTTGCACATAATCCCTAATAAAATGATGTTTAATCTCTATGTCCTTAGCTCTAGAATGCAATATTGGATTCTTAGATAAATTGATTGCAGCGGTATTATCACACATAAGTGGAATACTACTTACAAATACATTGTAGTCCTCCAATTGGTGTTTGAACCATAGAAGTTATGAGCAGCAGCTTGCAGCTGATATGTATTCTGCTTCAGCAGTTGATAGAGCAATGGTACTTTACCTTTTGCTTGACCATGATACTAGGTTAGCTTCAATGACGTGACATCCTTCACTAGTGCTTTTTCTTTCAATTTTATCTCCAGCATAGTCAGCATCACAAAAGCCAACTAATCTGTAATCATCATTTTTCTTAAAGCACAAACCCATATTAGTAATACCTTTTAAATATCTAAATATTCTTTTAACTGCTGAGAGATGAGACTCTCTAGGATCAGATTGAAAACGAGCACATAAGCAAACATTGAACATTATATCATGCCTAGACGCAGTCAGATATAAAATAGATCCTATCATACCTCTATATACCTTTTGGTCTACCTTTTTCTCTTTATCATCTTTGTTCAGTATTGAAGTAGGATGCATAGGGGTATTCATTGGTTTGCAATCATCCATCTTAAAATTCTTTAGAAGTTCCTTTGTATACTTAGTCTGATGGATGTACACCTCGTCCATAAAGTGTTTAACTTGAAGTCCAAGGAAGAATTTGAGTTCTTTCATCATGCTCATTTCAAATTCTTTGTGCATTAACTTACAGAATTCATTGCACAGAGATTCATTAGTAGCACCGAAAATGATATCATCAACATAAATCTGTACTATAATGAAATCTGACTTAATAGATTTTCTAAATAGAGTTGTGTCTACTTTTCCTCTGTTAAAACCATTTTCCATTAGAAACGAACTTAACCTATCATACCAAGCTCTAGGAGCTTGCTTAAGTCCATACAATGCTTTCTTAAGCTTATAAACATATTCAGGGTGATTTGTATTTTCAAAGCCTGGAGGTTGCATGACATATACTTCTTCATTAATAAAGCCATTTAAGAATGTACTTTTAACATCCATTTGAAAAAGCATAAAACTATGATGTGCAGCAAACGATATTAAAATTCTTATAGATTCTAGTCAAGCAACCGGTGCAAAAGTTTCAGTGTAGTCTATACCTTCTTCTTGAGAGTAGCCTTGAGCAACAAGTCTTGCCTTGTTTCTCACAACCTTACCATCTTCATCAAGCTTGTTTCTGTAGACCCACTTTGTTCCAATGACTGACTTGTCTTCAGGAAGGGGTATAAGCGTCCAGACTTCACTTCTCTCAAACTGATTTAGCTCTTCTTGCATAGCAAGAATCCATCCTTCGTCTAGTAGAGCTTCGTCCACTGTCTTCAGTTCACATTCAGAGATAAGAGCAGAATCACTTTGTTCTTTGAAGGTTGACCTAGTTCTTCGCTTGTCATTGGGGTCACCAATGATTTGATCTTGAGGATGGTAGTTTCTGAAATACCAAGATTTCTGAGCATTTTCCTGTTGTGAGGTGGATGTTTCATGTTGTTGTTGAGAAGTGTTGTCTACTTGGATATCAGTCTTGATTTCTGGCTTCTCTCCTGAGATATTTAGATCAAGATCTGCAAAAGCTTCATCTAGCTCTGATAGTCTCTTATCAGGCTTTTTGTCATCAAATTTCACATGAATACATTCTTCTACAACTAAAGTTCTAGAACTATAAACTCTAAAGCCTTTTGAAGTTTCAGAAAATCCTAGAAGGATTCCATTATCTACTTTAGCATCAAATTTACCAAGTTGATCTTTTGTATTCAAAATATAACATTTACATCCGAAAGGGTGAAAGTATGAAATGTTGGTTTTTCTACCTTTCCACAATTCATAAGGAGTCTTATTCAGAATAGGTCTAATGTATATTCTGTTCTGAATGTAGCAGGCGGTGTTCACAGCTTCAGCCCAGAAGTGCTTAGGGACATAATTGTAATTGAGCATAGTCCTAGCCATCTCTTGAAGAGATCTGCTCTTTCTCTCTACCACACCATTTTGCTGTGGTGTTCTTGGTATTGAGAAGTTGTGTTGAATACCACTTTCTTCACAAAACTCATGGAATAGCTCATTGACAAATTCTCCCCCATGATCACTTCTAATTGAAGCTATACACATGCATTTTTCATTATGTACACGTTTGCAGAATACAAAAAAGACCTTGAATGACTCATCCTTGTGAGCAAGAAACATAACCCATGTCCATCTAGTGTAGTCGTCTATTATGACAAGACCATATTTCTTTCCACTGACAGAAGCAGTCCTTGTTGGACCAAAAAGATCAAGGTGTAGCAATTCTACTGGTCTGTTAGTACTAACAACATTCTTAGATTCAAAGGAACCTTTGACTTGTTTTCCCTTCTAACATGCATCACAGAGAGCATCAGATTTGAACCTAAGGTTTGGTAGTCCTCTTACAGGGTTATGCTTTTTCAGTTTTGAGATTAATCTCAAACTTGCATGACCTAACCTTTTATGCAAAATCCATCGCTCATCCTCAATGGACACTAGACATGAGATACTTTGATTTGAGAGGTCCTCTAAGTCAATTTTATACAGATTGTTTTGCCTCTGGCTGTGAATAAGAGTGAACCATCAACTTTCTTGACAGAACACATATTCTTATTAAATGAAACAGCAAACCCACTATCACATAATTGACTAATGCTAAGCAGATTGTGTTTAAGACCATTTACTAACAGAACATTATCAATGGAGGGAAAAGGTTTACCAATTTTACCTATACCAATGATCTTTCCTTTTTGGTTTCCTCCAAAAGTGACCCAGCCACCATCTTTGGGCCTAAGGTCTTGGAACATATACCTTTCTCCTGTCATGTGTCGTGAGCATCCACTGTCCAAGTACCAAGACTTATGTTTCTTTCCTGTTGCTAAGTAGATCTGCAACAGGGATTATCTTATCTTTAGGTACCCAAATTGACTTGGGTCCTTTCTTGTTAGTGATCATAGGTCGTGATTGCTTTGAATGCTTGTTATGTATGCATTTAGATGATACATGCCCACTTTTTCCACATACTTTGCAGTAAGTATTTGAAGGGCTTGGTTTTGACTAAGTATGCTGTGGACGGACTTTAAAAGTCTTATATTGTGTATGAACTTTTGGTTTATTCAGAGATGCATTCTGCTTCTCTTTATCATAACCAATACCAGATTTGTCATGCGGTGGTCTAGAATATCTTAATATAAGATTTAATTTATCTGAGCTACCAACCAGTTTTGATAGAGAGTCTATCAAGTATGTCACATCTTGTTTCAGTTTTTCAATTTCACAAGAGCTATTAGACTTACACTTAGTTTTGTCAGTCAGACTAACATTGTTTGATTTTAAAGTTTCATTCTCATCCCTAAGGTTTTGATTTACTCTGCAGACCTTATCATAGTCTCTAGAAAGTTTAATAAACTTCTTTTTGAGACTCTTATATTCTTTAGACAGTATGCATGAGTCATGCATCAATTCATGAAAAACAGTTTGAAGAGTAGATGGATCAGATTCTATTACCTCAGCATCAGTGAATTCACTTTCTGATGCAGTGTCAGTCGTGAAGCAAATGTTTGCTTCTGCTCCTGCTTCATCTTCTTCATCTGAAGAAGACAAGTCAAGATCCTCCCATGTAGCCATCAAACCTTTCTTCTTTTTGAAGAATTTCTTTTTCTCCTTCAGCTCTGGGCAGTCAGCTTTGAAGTGCCCTGGTTTCTTGCATTCAAAGCACAGGGGTGGACCTTTCTCCTTGGAATCTGACTTCTCCTTGGAGAATTTTTTGTTGAACTGCTTCCTTCTGAATCCACCTTTCTTTCTCCACATGTGTTGTATTTTTTTGGAGATGAAAGGTAACTCATCCTCATCTGAGTCATCTTCATTATTTGATGAATCAACTTCATCTGAGGACTCAGTAACTTTAAGCATCTTTGAGGAACTAGCTTTCTTTGCCTTTAAGGCAATGGACTTTCCTTTTCTGGAGTTTTCCTCTTCATTAAGTTCAAGTTCATGAACTTTTAATGACCCCAGAAGCTCTTCCAGAGAAAGAGTATTCAGATTCTTTACTTCCTGGATAGCAGTTACCTTAGGTCTCCACTACTTTGAGAGACTTCTCAAAAATTTTCTCACATGATCTCTATTTTCATAGACCTTTCCAAGAGACCTGAGACTGTTGGTGATTGTTTGGAATCTTCCAAACATCTGGTCTATAGTTTCATGATTAGCTATCTTGAATAGCTCATACTGGTGAACCAGCATGCTTATTTTTGATTCCTTCACTTGTGAGGAACCTTCATGGGCTAGTGCAAGAGTATCCCAGATTTGTTTAGCTGTGTTGCAACTATGAACCTTGTCATGCCCAGATCTGGTGATAGCACACATGAGATAGTGCTTAGCTTTCAAGTTTAGTTGATGTTGGCTTTTCTGCTCTTGAATCCATTCAGCTCTAGGCACTGCAGCTCTAGCTTCACTCCTTGGCTCAGTGTAGCCATTTTTCTATCAGTTCCCAGATGTCAGCATTTTGTGCATCCAAGAATGCCATCATCCTCTTTTTCCAATAATCATAATCAGTTCCATCAAAGAGAGGAGGTCTGTTGATAGCTTGTCCTTCTGCATCTATGATTGTAGGATCGTACTTCCTAAACACTTGTTAGATGCTCAACCCTGTCAAGGCTGAGCTCTGATACTAACTGAAGTTGGCACAGGTAAACACAAGAAGGATGGGGAGGGTTGAATTGTGTTTGTTAATTATTTTTGCAAAAACCCTTCTGAACAACTTTTTCACAAGCAGAAGATAAAAAGATAAAGCACACAAGAAATCCTTTTTTTAAAAGATCAACAAAAGCAATATCAGAACCCCACAGTTAGTATAAGCAAATAAAACTGAAGAGTTTGGGGATAGAAAATTCACGCAAGAGATTTTATCCTGGTTCACTCTCTTCCAACCAAGAGCTACCTCCAGTCCTTCCGACTTGAAGGATTTTTCCACTATTTCTCCAAATAGATTACACAACAAGTATTCAACACCTCTTCAGGTTACAAGTATTCCTTTCTTACCAAGCCTCTTCAGGCTCTAACTCTATCACAGAGATTTAAAGGTTGATCTTCTTAACTCACTAAGTGTGAGAGTATGACAGTTTAAGATCAGTTGAATATTACAACAATATTCAAACTATTGAATAGATAATTTTGCTTTTGAAGGAATGAAAGAATAAGAGCTTGTCTTCTCAAGAATTGTATTGGCAGAAGTTAGGCTAGCAAAAGTGGTTCTTCAGTATCTGAGGTCTTCTATTTATAGTGACCTTCTTCTACTCTTGTAGTTCTTCAACGGTTACTTTGAATAATCCGGTTTAGAGATAGAATTAAATGCACGATATATGTTGTGACTGATAGTTTGATTTTGGCCATTGTGAAAGGCATCATTGGTTATCAGAAAATCACAAAATGGAGGCTCACAGTTCTGAGCAATTGTACCTTATAACCTTTCTTTCCTCCTTTGTGTATAACCCAGGTTTTGTTCAGCAACAAAGATGTCATCTTACATATCGTTTTGCAATTCCAATTGTACTATTTACTTTTTGTATTCTCTTGATAGTACTATGAACTTTTTCAAGGGAAACAAGACATTAAATCGGATAAAAACAAATGAGAAGAACAAATATTTATTTGAAATAAATATCAATCATTTGAAATAAATTCATTGTGGACTGGATTGCATTAAATTTCATTCAATGTAAAGATATAAAACATATAGAACCGTCTACTTAGTTTTAAGAACATATCTATACAAGATTTTAATTCTGCTCGTCCACTGTTGTGGCATAAGCGCTTGTCCACTAATGTGGTAGAAGCCCTCGTCTACTAATATGGTTGAAGCACTCGTCCACACAAGTCTTTAGACTTGCTAAGTCTTTAGAGAACCTCCATCTAATGACGTGGCACTATGGACTTTTACTGAATTTTAGTTAGGCATTATTGATGTATACTTGAGTTTCAAGGATAGCACTCGTCTGCTGACGTGGCAAAATGGACGCGCTTATTTTCAAGGTCTTTGGACTTGCTATACCTAATAAGTTATTTAGGTATTCATTTATAGCCTCGTCTACTAAAGAAAACCATTAAACAGTCTAAATAACCTTTGGACGGGTAATTCTTTGCACGAGTCCTAGCATTGTATACCTTATATTACTTTGGATATTCCTGCATAAACTGAACTCACTTGTTAGATCTCAACTAACACTTTGCTAAGAAAATTTAATCCTTTTATTAACATCAAAACTTAGAGATTAAATAAACCATAACCACTTTGGTTCCAGTACAAGGTTCTTGAAAGTGTTGGAACAACTAATGAGTTGTGGTTCCTGCCTTATTATGTATAGGTTGGTGTGAATATCAGCAAGCCCAATCATCCTCAGGGTAGGGAGCGCCAATATAGTACAACCATTAGGAGAAAATAGTAATTTACAGTTAAGAGAATTAATGAGTTTATGGACAGAAATTAGATTAAATTGGAAATTAGGAATATGCAATACATCTTCAAGATAAAAATCAGAATTAAAGAAGATGGTTCCAAAAATTTTGGCAATAATAATGTCTCCATTCGGAAGTTGAACAGAAATATGGGATATAGGATGTTAAGAAGAAAAACATTGGAGATTGGGACAAACATGATCACTGGCACCTGAATCCAAAATCCAAAAAGAATTCAAAGAAGAATGGATACCTGATTTTGTGACACTAGATATCACATGAGAATTCATTTCTGAATTGGATGACTTACTGTGATTGATTGCAATGTTGCCATAGTCACTCTTAGAGGCCTGTAATAGTGAAAGAAGGTGCTGATAATCATCCAGAGTAATTTTAAAAGATTGGTTGAGTAGCGGCCTTTGCTGGTCCTGATAAAGTGTCAGTCTTGGAGGTTTGTTCATAAGGTACTGAGCCAAGTTGAAGAGCGGTGCTTTGATTTCTGTTTTGATATTCGGGTGGGAAACCATGTTTAAAATAACAGTTTTCTATTGTGTTGGATCTATTGTAGTAGGTGCATAACACGGTGGTGCGATTACTGCTGTGTCCTCTGCCTCTGCCTTGAGACGGTTGTCCTCTGCCCTGGGATGAATAATTTTGGGAATTTACTGCAAAAGCAGTAGAATCAATAACAGGAGCAGCAAGATGTGGACTTTCTTGTTGAAGGACCATATAGTATGCTTGGCTAATGGAGGGTAAATGGTTCTTAATAAGAATTTGGCTTCGGATGGGTTGCAAAGAGTCATTGAGACCTTTCAGGAAATAGATGACATGCTCTTTTCTTTGTAAGATTTCACAGATTTGCTAAGCTCACAGGTGCATGCTTTTTCACAGGTGCAAGCTGGTGTTGGACGCAAGAATTCCAATTTGTCCCAGAGGATCTTCATATGGGTATAGAAAGTAGAAATAGATCTCTCACCTTGGTGCATTGAATGAATTTCTTGCAAAAGATCAGACATCCTAAAATGGTTGCCCTTGGTGAAACAATTTTTGAGATCAATCCAAAGCTCATGAGCACAATCAAAATTGGTTGTGCTTTGAGAAATGGGAGGGGAGAGGGTTCTGGTGATCCAAGATACAACAATATTGTTGCATCTTTCCCAAGAATCAAGAAGAGGGTCATTGGCAGTTGGTTGGGGAAGGCTACCATTTATAAATTTGATCTTGTTTTTGGATGAAAGGGCCCTCTCCATTGCGTGACTCCAGTGATAGTAATTATCTCCATTCAAAGGTGGAGAAACAAGAACAGCACCAGGGTTTTCACCGGGATGGAGGTAATAGGGGCTTGCTGGGTTTTGGGAAGGATCAAGTGATTGCTTTGAGGAAGCATCATCACTGGATTTGTGTTGTTAATTACTTGATGTGATGGAGTCTTCAGCCATTTGGGGAAGAAGGAATGCAGGAATGCGAAAGCTTTAGAAAGAAATGAATAAAACTGATACCATATTATGATGGATACAAAGAATATTTTCTGAATAATACTTTCTTATTGAATTTTGAAATGATACAGGAGATGTGCTCATATAGATGCACATTTAACATAACTGATTTCAGTTTTCCCTGATTAACAAATAGCAACAGAATAGCAAATTAATAGATAATGTGATAACCATCCTAACTAACTGATAAGAAGAATACAAAGATAAGCCTATGCTAATAATTAGTGTGAAAACTAATTTAATATAAAGACTAAGCTCACTTGCCAAACATTATAATTGTACTGGAACAATTGCTTTTTTTAAACCATGTTATGGATACAAAGTATTCACTATCGTTAGCAGTATTAATCTACATCGGGGAACTTGTTGGGCACACAATGTAGTTTCTCCCATCCCAACTAGGTTTTACTGCACACAAGAGTCAAGATTCGAGCCCCTGACCACTTGCTTAAGGTGTTCAAGTTCCTTACCATTTGGACCAACCACATTTTGGTGAATAATTGTTTTGGGATAAAGTATTTTAAAATGTTTCAAAAATTTTGATTAAGTATAAAATAATTAATGAAATCAATTAATTATAGGAGAAGTTTAAATTTTTAACATTAGAAAAAGTTGTTTGATTATTTTGAAATCAATCAATTTTTTTTCATTTCACCCCATAAAAATAATTTTCAAACAAATATATCTAAACGAGTAATTTCATATATTTTTTATAATTTACTATATAAATATAAATTTCTACATATACCGATTAAACAAATTATCTTAAAATCAATTTTCTAAATATAAAATGATTAATAATAATAATAATAATAATAATAATAATAATAATAATAATTTATGCATATAATTTATTTTTTTCAGTTAATCTAAATCTATTCATAAGAGGATGTTTGGAAAATATATTTTATATATATAGAAGCTACTTTTGCTTAGATAAAAGATATATGGCAATAGTAAATCTGAGTAAAGTATAAAAATCTTTTCTATACAAAAAAGTGATTTTGGAAAAAATTAAAAGTTTGAGTATTATTTGAAAAATATATTTTTAATAACCAATCATTTTTTTTTTTTTTTTTGCATTTCATGATTGCAAAATCAGCTACCAAAATATAACTATTATTAATGTAAACATTTATTGTCAAAAAAAAAAAAATTAAACATTTAAATTTGTTAAATTTATTTGTAATCTACTATACAGAAATACCTTTTTAGGCAACTTAATGAAACAAATTATTCTTAACATCATTTTCATTAATCATATCTACAAGAAGAAAATTAGAGGTTAATTTTTATCCCCTCTTGTTTGTGAGTTCGATTAATTAGAGGGAAATGTTTTGGGATATTTTAATTAATCATTCATTCTCCTCTGCAACCACTTTTTTCATTTTACTCATAAACAAGGAGATGAATATACTCTCCTTCTCCTCCCCTCCCTTTCCTTCCCCTTTGATCTCATACCTTTTCTTCCCCTCCAAACTCACAAATAGTTTAAGATTTTCTGAATTTCTAACACCAAGCTTAGCCATGAAGTCCGCACAAGTGTTTCCTTCAAGAAGAGTACGTGTAATTGACTAATTGTAATATCCCACTCGAAAGATTATATATAGTAACTTCTTGATATCAAGAATGACATTAGCAGAGTGATAGTGCCGCCTAGGGTTAGACAGAGAGGCTCTGCCTTCTCTCTAACCTTCTCCCTCCCTATGAGCCGTAGTGCTCTTTCAGGGCTCTTCCCCTCCAGCAGTTTGGAGCTAATTTTCCCCTCTCCCTGTAGAGGTCCTCCCCCCAATAGATTGGGGTTTGTTAGAAGAAGTTTATCCCTCCTCCCTTGCCTCTGTTGCGAGGTCACCCATTCTCTTCCATGGACGAAATCCACCTCTCCGCCGCCTCTCTCCCCCATACCTCTGCCATCAACCGCCACAGTCTCCTTGCGATCTGCCATTGAAGCCCACCACCACCTTCGCCAGCAACCGCCATGGAGATTGCTACTCTGCCATCTTTTGGGGGTTAACTCCCTAACTGGAGGCTTATTCCTCCAGCCATAATCCCGCTGTCATCTTCTCACAGCCCCCACACCCAAGCAACGTCCCCTTGAGCCTCCACCCACAACCATCACGCTCTCCACTCCGGTGGAGCAACCCCCACCTGAGCCACCGCCATCAGACAGAGCGACAACTCCGATTCAGGGAGTAACAAGTCTCACAAGGCCAAGGTGCTTTAGGCCAAAGCACCCATCTGTGGCCCCCGCCCTGCTGTCCTCGGTCCCATATGGCCTCCGCCAAAGCCGCCTGACATAGGTAAAAAGTTTCATTTTGGTAATGTTGCTGCTGGTGCCTCTGTTGGCTCCCCTTTGTGCAGGTTTGTTTCAAGGCCGGGTTAGGTAAGGTTTCCACATGAGGTGTTTGATGGAAAGCCCCAAAAGATCTGGGCATTTTGGAATCCCATAGTGTGTGAAGAACCTTATGAGGCTGACACCAATTTCTGTATCCGCTCCAAGTATCAAACTACTTTCGTACAAGGCGTTAATATCACTAGTGCAATAAGTGCTTTTTACGTCAGTTAAAATTGACTTTTTACGTCAGAATACTGACTGACGTAAATACAGCTGACGTTAATAGTTAATATTTTAACGTCAGTTGAGAACTGGCGTTAAATATAAAACTATTAACGTCAGTTCCTTAACAAAACCGACGTTAATTTTGTAAAAATTAACGTCGGTTTTTTAAACAACTGACGTTAAACATAAAACTATTAACGTCAGTTCTTTAAGACAACGGACGTTAATTTTGTTAAAACTAACGTCAGTGGTTATAAAGAACTGACGTTAAAATACTATTAAAACCATAGTGTACTTTATATTTTATAAAATACTATTAACATCAGTTGTTTGATACAACTGACGTTAATAGGTTTTTTTTTTTTTTTTGTAAAATTCAGTTTTAAAATATCACTCCTCTCAGCTATCCCTGCATTCAGTAAATATCCCAGTAACACAGAATGTCACACACATTACAGAATTGCAAAGGAAAAATGGAACAATGGGGGGACTTAAAACCAAAACCCATGTATATATATAAATAAATTTTAGTTCCAATGTCTAAAAAACAAAACTATCAATCTAAGGATATATATATACATGTTATTAATTAGTTTCTAAAGTCTAACAAAAAAACTATTTATCTAAGTATTGCGGAGGTATATTGTCAATTCCTTTTTCAGCCACATACTTGAAGAAGAATTCGGCGAAGCGCATCCTCAAGTCTCTTAACTCATCTTCTTGAATAGGCGATTGGTCGATAAATGCCTAGACACGTTCAAATAATAACAATAACATCAATGCAAGTCATCTTCAAAACTATAATATATAATTTAACAAGTTGTTTAAATATTACCTTATTCCATCCATCCGTAATAGATGCGGAGACCGTGTTCAGCATATGAAGCATCACATAATAGCCGCACGACCACCCGTCAATTTGAAATCGAGACTACCAACAAAATTAATTTCAACGTCAGTTGAATATACATATAAATTAGTAATTATAATATTAATTATTTGATAAATAAACTACCAAACCTTTATGATGTTCCATACAGGATTTGCTTTAGCCTTAGAAGTCCTACTTCTCCCATTGGCGCAACTTATGCTACTCGCCTTCAGCGCGCTATCATAAACAAATAATCATGTCGATCAATTAACAAATTCATATATCATGTGTGTAATAAACTAAAAACAACTGATATTAAAACTTAAATTAAATTTAAGATTAGTTACTTACTTATTTACAGCATCCACCACCTTCGGTGGCGGATCTTGGTGTTGAGAGCAGAAGAATATGACTCTATGCCTAGACGGGTGAAGTACGAACAACAGCCAATGGTTTTTCATACAGTAGGGAGCCAGATATATTTATTTCGGATTATCTCCCAACAAGTTCCCTAAGTATTTACTCAATGCATCGCCAGTAAAGAAATCGGGCAGAAGGATTGACGGATCTAACAAACCGTAAACTGATGCAACGCCCTTATCAAGCTGAAGACGATGGAGATACCTAAGATATGAAAAGGTGTGTATGTTAATTACATAATATATATATTGAAATTAAAATAAATTATTAAATGTAAAAATACCAAAAATAAATAATTTATAAAATTTAAATTAACTTACGTGCACCGTAGACCTAAAACATTCTTTGTTCATCCAGACGTTATTTCTGCAGGCGTTCCCGAGATCATCACCACAGAAGGTAAATATCCTCCGTTGATCTGGGTGTTCCACCCATCCATCGTGCTCCAAGGGACATTCAAAAATCTCAAACGCATAATCCTCACCAAGTGAGAACAAACGAGTGATAGGTGACAACGACACCGACGTCGACTTGGCCTTCAGTTTAGGAAAAATAAAATAGATAAGTTTTTGATAATTAAAAAAAACACAAGTAATTATTTGACTAATTTGGACATTAATAATGAATAAATACCTTTGCTAACATTTCGAGCTCACGTCGTTTGGAGTCCAACTCAAGCTCACGCCTTTTCATTTCCAACTCATGCTCATGACGCTGGACTTCCAACTCCCGCTCCCTAGCTGCCAACTCATCGTCCTCCACATGTGCCCTACTAAAACTCTCTTTTGTGCTCACATGTGAAGGGTTGGCAAGCCCTGTGGTGTCCTAGGATGTATCGACGGAGGAAAGCTCTCTGGCAAGCGCCTGCTTGAATTCTGGGTTGGATATTAAGCCTTGCATCAGATGTGTTGTAATATCTGGGTTGGACATGAGGTGCCGAGTAATGTCAGTCAAAATTGATGCTTCATTGACCACCTGCTTTCGTGAAGCAGACTTGCCATAATATTGTTTGATGGTCACGTTCCCAGGAACACCGAGAACCCGACCAGGATGGTCTTTCTTGCCTAGAGCAGTCATCAAGACGTCCTGCCGTCCAGAAGGGACGAATGCGCCCTGGGAGGATTTTGCTTTAAGATCCATCTACAATGAAAAAAAAATGAAAAAACGTGCAAGTGAAAAGTGTTGCAAATATCTATACAAATATCAATTGAAATCAAGTTAATTATTTACTTACAATCTTATCTGCCACTTCGCGAGTGGCATCAACTTTAAAAGATCCCGTCTTTGTCATGCGGCCGGCTAACCAGGCATCCTCGCGGTCGATGTCCGACGGAGGACTTGATGGTGTGCCCTCAGGCACCTCGCCTCTTTCAATCCTAGCAGAGTGCTCTTCCTGCTTCACCCTCAGCCTATCCGCCATCATCTGCTCGATCCGAGTCTGGTACCCACCCTGAGACATGGGGTGGCGGTGGACGTTCTTCACCTGATTCTGCCGACCCTTATTTGCCTTAGCCTATTCAAACAAAAACACATAATTAAATACAGTTAAATGATCTATAATAAGCATACAAAATTAACTTAATCAACCAACCTGAAATTCTCCATCCTGTCGACTCCTGGCAAACATATCCCAAGTATCCTGATCAATCCAGGGATAATCCGAGAACATTTTATCAAGCCGCTTCTTCCCAGATACATAGTACCTGGTAAGATCATGCTTGAACCCATTCCAACGCTTTGATGCCATTTTCATACATTTATGACGATGATCCTCGTCATTTGGCACAGTCCAAGCTACCTACACATTAGATACATATATAACAACTGGATGGATTATAACTCGGATAATTATATAATAATGTAAACCAAATGAATGTAAAGGTAAAATACCGTGATAGCCTCCCAAATCTGATCCTTAACGCTACGTGGAACGTCATTCCGATGGTTGTAGTTGATGCTTACGTCTTGCTTCGCTTGTAGAAACACCCACTTATTAAATTCTTTAGCACGAGGTCCCTGGGCATTTAGATTAGCATCGAAGGACACCTCGAAGCTTCGTCCGTCCGCTCTGCCTGTCCTTCTCTAGTTTCTTCAACGAGGTGGCTCCTCTACCCCGTTTCCTATGAACCTGTGATGTCTGTATGGACAAAAAAAATGATAAAATAGAGGGTTGTAACATTATAAACTTACATTAAAAAGAAGGACTAAAGATAGTATATAACATGTAAACTTACACTAGAATCAGGCGTAGGCGTGATCGGGTCCTGCGAAACCCCCACAGTGTCCTCCCGTGCATGTGGGCTATCCGACTGATCCATATGTATGCCTGTTCATAAACAATATATATGTATTAACATAGGTTATAACTCAAAATAAATACAGAAGTATAAATAAAAATAACTAGATAGGTCCTGTAGATATAAAAAACATCTATATATCCAATATAAGGACAATAGGGAGATTGAAAACTATAGTTTTTGAAGATTGCCAAGCACTGGTCACGGCCTGGCCGTGATGTCCATCACGGCCTGGCCGTGATGTCCATCACGGCCTGGCCGTGATATCCATCATGGCCGTAATGTACCAACTGAACCAGACCCTCATAGGCAGAACTGATCACGGCCTAGCCGTGATGAGCATCACGGCCGTGACAAATCAACCAGCAGAGCAACATGCACTCAAAACCAAAAATAGAGACATTCCAAACAACTCAAACTCACAGTTTAAAGTTACAACTACTGAGACTACAGTTTCAACATGCACTCAAAACCAAAAATAGAGACATTCCAAACAACTCACACTCACAGTTACAAGTTTCAACTACTGAGACTACAGTTTCAACCAGCAGAGCAACATGCATGCACTCAAAACCAAAAATAAAAAAATGTGCCCTAATTAAAGACTCACCAGAAATAGGCGCTCGCGTGGTGGTGGGGGGAAGCTCGAGTGGTGGCCAACGTTCGATGTGGTTACTGAGTGCAGAGGGACAAGGAGAGTTAGTGTGCGGGAAGGGGAAAGAGAGATGTCAAGTTATTGCAAAGAATGAGCGGGAAAGACAGAATTAGGGGTTAAGAGTGTACCTCACGGTGGTGGCGAAGAAGCCCTCGCGGTGGTTGCGGTGGAGATGAGCTCGCGATTAGGGCAGAGTGAGAGCGAGAGCGAGGGTTGAGAGTGAGGGTTGAGCGTGATGAAAAGAGAAAAGAGACGTATAGAGAAGTGGAGAAGGCGCGCGGGTGTAAACGTTATAATTAAAATAAAACAACATTTTACGTCAGTTTTTAGTAAAACCTGACGTTAAATATCATATTTAACGTCAGTTGTCTTAATAAACCGACGTTAAAAACTCTCACACTTATTACGTCAGTTGTTAGTAAGAACTGACGTTAAAGGTCATATATTTAACGTCGGTTGTATTACACAACGGACGTTAAAAGTTTATTAGTTTCTGCATTCATTCCTTTGACTACTGTGCTACCTACCCATTCACCTTGTACCTAATCCTCTTAATGAGCATTAAGTTTAAAGATATATAAGTTTTCCAGAAAATCAGAATAGCTTAGTAACTTCATCCACTGCTCCTATAAATAGCTTCCTTCCATCCTTTTAATTTTTCTGCTTCACAATATGGCTCTGCCATGGAGACTAACTTCATCACTCTTTCTTCCTATTCCTAGACTCAAAGATCTTTGTCTTAATGGTTAAACAACTTCTGAGTTTGAGTAAATCACATTACATGGATATTAAGGTTGGGTGAATCACGTAATGTGATTCTCTCATTTTATTTCATCCCTGTCATCCCTTTCACTTTGCTTTGGAAGAAAGTGAATGTGGATTCAAGATGATGCATCAAGGAACTACACTGAAGAAGAAAGATGCAAAGATCCATTTGACTTTGCTTTTGCTGCTAGTGACTGAGGATTTACTTTGCATCATGGAATTCAAGTGAGGGAGGTGATGCATCCATTGGAGTTTCTGATGACAGGACTGAGAAGAAAATGATGTTGATGCAGAAACTTTTTTATATTTTAGGGCTATGTTGCAGAATTTTTTTATCTTTTAATCATGTAATTTTAACTTATGAATCGTTTCAATGTCATACGATTTGATTATACATATAACTTGTTTTATGTTAAGTGTTTATTTATTTTAATTTGCACAAGAATTTGTTTACTAATTCAAGCTAATTAATAAAAATTAAAAATAAACTTGTATAAAAAAAAGGTTTAGAAATAAACTGCAGTACTATATGGAGTGATCTGCGTTAAGAGGGACAACAGGGACATGACAACCAATGAAATGAGTTTCATAATTATTTACGCCGATTATTTATAGAACTCGACGCAAATAGTGATTTAATATTTACAAACTGCCACCACCTCATTTTTAACGTCAACTTAATTTATGACTGCCAAGTTCCCGTATATTAATTACATTATTTCCAATATTCATTCTGCACGTTTATAATATATAAGATTATTTACGTCAGCTTTTTATTTAACTGAAGTAAAAATCAAACTTTTAACGTCAGTTGTATAAAAAACCGACGTTAACAATAAATATTTTTTATTTTAAAAACACTTTTAACGTCAGTTTTTTTAAAAAACTGACGTTAAAAGTGTATAGGTATCTGCAAAAATATTCATTCATTCGACTGTACTGTGCTACTTACCCATGCACCTTGTAACTCAATCCTCTTAATGAGCATTAAGTTTATAGGTAAGTTTTCAAGAAAATCAGAATATCTTAGTAACTTCATCCCCTGCTCCTATAAATAGCTTCCTTCCATCCTTTTAATTTTCTGCTTCACAATATGGCTCTGCCGTGGAGATTAACTTCATCGCTCTTTCTTCCTATTCCTAGACTCAAAGGTCTTTGTCTTAATGGTCAAACAACTTCTGAGTTTGAGTAAATTACATTACATGGGTGATAAGTTTGAGTAAACTACATTATGTGAGTTGCTCACCTTATCACCTTCCGGAGAATCACCGTGGAGGGCTAATCAGGTGCTCGGGGGTCACAGTTCCAAAACCTCAGCTTTGGCAGCAAGTGACCGTCTTGGAAGTCTCTGGAACCACTGCCTTTGCTTGAAACAGATCTAGTGCACCTGTTTTTGCCTCTCTCTTGAGCTTTCTCATGCCCCCCAGTTTTCTGAGGTCTTCGGAGTATAGTTTTCCCTTTGGCATATTTCATAAAACTCTCTGATGGGATGTAGCTTTAATGTTTAGGATTTTAAACCCTTTCAATCTTCTGTATCAGTCTGTATTACATTTCATGAATAAGATCCGGTTTGGGTTATTGATTCAACTTATACTTCGCACATATATTTTAGTTTTCAAAACAGAAACACAAAACATCAAAGCAAAGCAATTCATGTGAAACTGAAACTTTGAGGAAGACAATGCGGAAGGGACCGTATACTAGATAAAAAATTATTAAATTAACCTTTAACGTCTGTTGATGTAAGGGTTGACGTTAAAAGTGAAGTGACTTACTTTTAACATCAGTTCTTTATAGAACTGACGTTAAAATGTTCACTGTTAACGTCAGTTTTTTATTGAACTGACGTTAAAAGTGAGTCACTTCACTTTTATCGCCAGTCATTAAAACAACTGACGTTAAAATTGAATTAATGAAGTCTGATATTTACAAAACTGCCACCGCCTCCTTTTTAACGTCTAGCTTTTGGTTAACTGACGTAAACCTTTACCGTCTAATGTATATTTTTCCACTAGTGTATGGACAACCCAGAGACCACTTATAGTCGAAATGTGCCAACACAAGTCAAAGAAATGATCCGTAACTGGATAGAAGAAAAGACTGCGGATTCTCATCTTTTCAGTGTCATTGACTGAGTGCGAAAAATACTGATACGTCGGCAGTTAGGATGTAGCGATTAGTTTGGTTACGCTCATGTGACTTATCAATCTATGTGTAATGTTGCTCATATCTTGGTAGGCTTAACTGTTACATATGAATCTAAAATGTGGATGGGAAATGCCCCTAAGACAACCTGTTTCAATCTACTTGTAGTGTTTCTTCTTTATCTAATGAACGAAGTTTGTTTACTGTAAAAAAAAAAAAAACAATGACATTGGCATATTGGTGGAAACTTAAAGATTATGCTTCTAAACCAAATGAATTGCATCGAGGGAATTAGACTCACAAACATATTAAAGGAATTAGCGAATCCTGTTCCTTGAACATTCTAAAAAATATATCGACAAAATAAAAAATTAAAGTATGATGAATCTACTCTAACAAAAGTTTTCGCTGGTCTAGTTAACACTTAACAGCATTGTAGCAACTAGCGAGCAATCGAGAGACACTTGTATGGTGATCCCTGAAAATAAAACGTAAAATTCGAAACGTGGCTAGCGAGTAGTGACGTAGAACCTTGCATCATCACAACTCCATTTTGTGTGTTTCTTTTCGAAAGCGTGGAATATGGAAAGGGAATTCAATTGTGGTATCCACATCTTTGACTTTATTTAGCTTTCTTAAAAAAAGTTTGAGTAAATCTTATCCTCAACCAAAAAAAAAAAAAAAAAAAACGACGGCATTTTGGTTCATAAGAAATAAAAAATATCAATTTAATTTTCAAGAATATAATATGTGGGTCAAAATAGTTATTTTAAGAATAATTTTTAGAAATGTTTTAGTCGCTATCAGAGATTATTTTTACCCACATTTTATATTATTGATGATCAAATTGATACTTTTCATTTTTATGTTACCGCATTTTTTTCAAGGATCAGTTTGAGCTTTTATTCTTAAAGAGTTTAATTAAAAATTTTCCATATTTTATCGTTAATATTTCTAAATACAACAATATTAAAATTCTTGAGTGAGGGTTTTGTCGTCCTCTATCTGACTCGAGGAAGTAGTCCCTAAGTTGTGTGCAATGATACCCAAGGGACAAAAAAATATAAAATTAACTAATTCACACATATATTTACTCATAATTTTTTAAATACTCAAAATTGAAAAATTAAAATTAGCAAATAATAATATTTTATAGACCAATTCAAATATTGAATTAATTTTCTTTTCAATCATTATTAAATTTATGATTAAAATGTAGTTGAGTCAAATAGTTGTACTTTTTGACAAAGTCATGGTTCCGCAAGTGGTCTCCTTTTCCTAGCTCAAACCTTACTTGCTACCAGCACCAATAGTAGTAGGCAACGATGGATAATTTTCTTTTTCTTTTCTGCTAACGCGTGAGATCTTCAAAGGGCATGCGACTGAAAATTATGTAAAATGATGAAAGTACATTTCAACAAATTAAGATGAAAGTAACACGTTCGTTGAGAACCAGATCACTTTGTTATTTCCATATAAAATATTTATCTTGCTAATTAACCTATTGGTATGTCATCTAGTGGGGTGTATATGTATCCAATAATTTATGACTCCCTAGTGTGAAATGAATCAAATAAATATGTCACAATCACACACATAGCTTATTAGTATTAAGTGGAAATTGTGAAGCATGCAAGATTAACATCTAGACAAAGTTTTAGGTATTAATATTGTTTATTACGTCTTGATCTTTTCCACTTCATCTTATCCAAACGGACCAAACCAAGTTAGTTGGAGTGCAGGACAAGAAGATAATTGTCATCCTGATGAAGAAACATTCGCATTCATCAATTTTTGTTTTGTTTTGTTTTTTAAGTTGCTTAATGAGCTGTAATTACGTACGTGATTAGTATAATATATAACCCATTGGTTACCAACTAGGAAATGTTTAGACAAGTATCTATAAATATTTAACGACAGTTGGTCAGGACCGTCCCTGAGACCATTTGACAGAAAGAGAGGAAGAGGGATAAAAGGAAAGTCTAAATTATAATTCTAGATATATATTAATTTAAAGAGATATTTTAATATACACATTTCATATCTTCTATTGGTTTATTGTTAATTTTGTGGAACAATTATTTTTTATTGCTAAACATTAATTAAATAAAATTTCATTTTAATATATATACACTAACTAAATTTTTGCATACTATATAATGCCCTCCTCAAAATAAGACTCTGTGGGGTAGTCTATCCCAATCTTGCTGAGCGCCACCATTGCATTTGCTGAGTATTTTTTTTTTTTTTATCCATGACATACGTATGAAGTATCCATCATCGTTAGTAGTGACTAATCTCCGCCGGGAAAGCTGTTGGGCACACAAGGTGAGATTCCCCTCTGACTAGATTTTCTTTATTCACAAGAGTCAAGATTCGAACCCCTGACCACTTGCTTAAGGTGCTCAAGTCCCTTATCACTTGGACCAACCACATGTTGGTTTGATGAGTATCTTTATACTCATTAATTCCTCAATTAATGGACACATCATATTTGAGCACAAAAAAGGAGTTGATCTTAGAAGATAACGGTTGAAATGAAACTATACACTTGTTTCCTTTTTTTCCCCTCAAATGTTAACTGGTAAGTCATAAAGTCACACAACACATAGTTGTTAGCTTAATTACATTTTTTTTCTCCTTTTGTATATAATCTGTTTGGGAAGAGGGGATTCGGGCAAGAAACACAGCTAATTAGACCTGTTGTATTGGGGTTGGAGGAGATTGAAATTTCTTTGGTTTAAAGTATTCAGCATATCTTTCCATTTCAGGGAACAAAGCGAGCACACAGAGTTTTCATTATTTTCTGTGGGTCACAACGCTGACCTTTGATACGCGGTATTGAGCAATAATATTGATACAACAGCCTATCAAAACCCTAGTGATCTTCTTCATGATTCAAATTCAATATTTGGGTTGTACCTAACTAACCAAAGAATTTAAATAAACATTCACACTATTATTTAAAACAAAGTCGTCTTAAGATAGAATCTCTTGGAAATTAGGTTGCATCTCACATTTAATCACTTTAGTAATTTGCAGGCACTAGTTACGGCGAGCAAATGTCAATACCACATTGTCCTGGTTATGGGCCTTTAAATAAAAAGCGCAATTAAGGCAATGTAAAAATAATTGATAGTTTATCAAAATGACACTAAAGTTCCAAACTGTTAATTTACAGTTTTGGTTTTTAAAAAGTTAGCTTGGCATCATTTATTATCATGAAAAGGCAAAGAATAAGCTATCTTATTAATCATTATTGAGTTTGTAAAATAAAAAACTTATTAATAAATTATTGTAAACAAAAGGTTAAATTATGATGAAACTACCATAATTTCAATAAATTTTTAAATAGATATTTATGAATTTAAGAGTTTTAACAGAGTCCTAAATATACTTCTAAAATTTATAACAGAATAACTCCTCACTCGTAAACGCATGAGGGCTAAGACTCTGTTAACTTTTGGCAAACTATAAGGACTTGTTTGATAAATAGCATAATTAAATAGGCCTTCATTGTAACGGAGTTTCAAATAAGTCCATATATACTTTAGCAAAGGTTTAGAGTATCCACAATGGTATAACCACATTTTGGTTCTTATATATCATTTTGTGGGTCAAAAGATGTCACATATGATATAAGAATAACCCAACTCTTTTTTCACTCCAATGAAAGAACTCATTTTTGTTCTTAAGTGGGTCCCACAATTGACCCCGCTTATTATTTATACTTCTATTTATATTTATTTTTATTTCAAACAAAGTTTTTTGGCAAGAACGGTTCTTGTATAAGAACCGTAAGACAAGGTGTCATTTAGGAACATCCAGGTCATCCATCTCCAATGGGTAAATTTTTAAGAACTACTTACAAATAAGAACTCCCGTAAGAATTACCATTGGAGATTGTCTTAAAGCATCTCCAATGCATAATAGTTAAGGAACCCATTTTGGGTTCTTATCTCTCCATTAAGTGGGTCACACTATGTCATATCATATTTAAGCAACTCACTTATTTTTTACTCCACACATTTTATACTTTTTTTATTTGCAATATAATTTTATTTCAATCTAAAATATTAATTCATATTTTTTTTGTAATTAAAATATTAATTCATTTATTTTAATTAATATGTAAAAAGAAAAAATAATTTAAACATTATAATTAAAATTTATAATGCCCAAAAGATAATGTCAAATTTATTTGATCCTTCCTAAATCCTGATCTCCTTTGGTCATAATGGCCTAAAATAAAAGAAGTCTCTAGTGCGTGAGACACATTCCGGGTATTTGTCAGTTCTGACATGTCTTCGGATGTCTTCTTGGTTCTGACAGATTTTCAGATGTTTCTTTAGATATTCAGATGCTTTCTTCTATTATTTTTCTTGAGGTCTTCTTTTGAGATAAATCTGAAGATTTAATTGAATATGTCTGTAACTTGATCTTTCTTGAATTGGTCTTCAAGTTTTATTCAGAGGATTGCATAATTAGCTTTTGCAATCTTGCTTAGACGAGTGTTGAGATCAATGTTGATGTAGCTTTTTAGAGTCTTTGATTCTTGCAACCGAGAGAGTAAGTCAAGATCTTTGTTGTTCTTTATCAAAAACTTTGAGAGACTTCATTCTTCAACAGAATCTTCGAGGTGAGTGATCTGATAAGCAGTTGTAACTTCATCTTCAGTTTTTAGGCTTCAGACACTTCTATCTTCTAGGTGTTTGAATATGATGTAATACCCGCCAAAAATGGTACAAGGTTTTTTTTAAATAAAATAAATAAATAGTAAAATGAAGAATTTGTTTGGCATGTTAAAAATTATTTATAACATGAGAAAATTATTAGAGTAAAATAATTATTATTAGTGTACTTAAAAAAAATAAGAAAAAAAAAATACAAATGAGTTATCATAATTAAGTTAGAGACATATTTCATTTGCACCCAAGGGCTAAGTAAAGAGTTAACATAACATTAAGGACTTTTTGGTAAAAGTGATATGGTATAAATGGTTAGATGGAGGAGGATGGGCAGTCATTAGCAACCCTAGAAGAAAAGGCGAAGAAGATGAGAAGAAGAGAAGAATAAAAGAATGAAAGGAGAAGACAAAGAGGAAAGAGTAACAACAAAGGGAGAAGGAAAGAGATATCCAAGAACTTCAAACAAGGTGAGGGATTTTTTTGGGTTAATTTTCGTGGATATTTTTGAGGGATATGAAATGGGTTGATGATGGTTGAAACAGGGATGTTTGTGAGTTGTTTTGGGTGAATTCCTTTCATGAAAATCGTTTGGAAATGTTTAGGTTGATTATTCTTTGACTAATATGTTAATGGTGAGTTATTATATCTGTTTGGTTGAACCCTAAAAATTGGGGGTGAGGAAACTCCATTGTTGGAGCTTGACGTTTGGTGTTTTTCTTAGGGGATCTCGGTTTTTGTCTGAAATTCTGACAAACGTACGATAAACAAATTATAACTAGAGTTTTAGATATCAGATTAATATGAAATTGGTCTCGTTGGAAGGCTAACATCTAGAGATACATAGTGTATAAATTTCATGATTTTTGGAAACCTGGTCTATTCTCAGTTACATTTTTATAACAAGGTTAAGGCTGTCCCGAATGTACCTTGACAGCCTGCGCTCAAAATCATATCTTGGTTAATAAAATTCGGATTGAGATGAAACTTGTTGCATTTGAAAACTGAAGTGTAGGAGTATGTTGTGGTTAAGTTTCGTGATTTTAGGAGATCCGAGGAGGTCCCGGTTTAATTTTTAAAATAGAGTATTGTATGTCTTGGATGTAATCAAACAGATTTTACTTCAAAATTTATATCTGGAGTTGTAGAGTATCTTTTTATGTGAAACTAGTGTCATTTGAAAGTAGACATGTAAGTCTTGTTGTGGTTAAAATTTCAGAATTTATAGACCTCTATAATATTCTTAGTTTTCATTTAAAGTTGGCCTAGGCTTGTTGGAAACATTATCATCAGTCATGTATTGGTGGATTTATGACTATGCTATGTTGTGTACCTCAGTGGGGTTTCCGTTCGAATGTTGATTCCCTCTATGGTTGAATTTTAGTGAGGGTGTTTATTCAATGGATTTTTATCTACGTTGTGAATATATATCATATTAGATTATTTTAATGTACATCTTGGAAAGTATCAATAAAGTGATGAAAGTGTGTGAATGAAATGATTGTGTTGTTGTCACCATGGCTATGATATGGAATAGAATAGTTGTGAATATGTTAAATTATGTGTTTGATTATATGGTATGTGAATAAAGAAATTAGTGGTGATATGCTAAATGTGACTATGTGTATGTTCATGGTGTAACTTTTGGAATGAACTTATCAAGTGATGATAGTATGTGAATGAAATGACTACAATGTTGCCCATATGTAATTGTGATTGTGAATGTTATGGACTTCATTGAATACCGCCGAGATGGTTATTCAAGATTTATTATGAAGCACAATGAGCGTACGTTATGATAAGGCTTGATTTATTGTACTTGGTGCTTTGGTATGATTCTTAGACATTGGACAAGACTTGGTGTATCCGTCCGATCAATGGATTCGACCGGTATATAAATGTGACCGTCGGAGCGTGGGGCCTCTAGTGAAAAACCCCGGAGTTCGGAGGGTGGTTGTGTAGTGATCGAGGTCACTTGCCGATCAACAGACTCGACTGGGATATAAATGCGATCGTCGGAGTGGGAGACTCTAGTGAACAAATCCAAGGGGATACACAAGCATCTTGCCCATTGGCAAATTGACTTCATAGCAAGTGAAGATTTGCTATGTAAGCTTATATACAATGTGAAGAACTCAATGAGATATTTATGGAGATGCTTATATGTATTGTACTATTTTGCTATTATGTTTTGTTTATCCCTCACTGAGTTCTTGGACTCACCCCCACCCTTTTTGGTTTTAGCTTCAGGCATTCCATGAGTGGAGCCATCTCAGGGAGCCCATGCACTTGTGTAGTGCGGGCAGCTGCTGCTGTTTCAGTTTCTTGTGGCTTGGTTTATTGTCATATGAGAATCTTCTGTTGTTTGGAGTTTTAAACTTCATTCTAGTTGTAAGCCCATTTGGGCTTTGTTTTTTTTTAAAACTATTGATGTTGACTCGGGGCCACCCTTGGCTTACTTTTGGTATAATATTTTACTCTGATAATTACTTAGGATATTCAACATATCTTGTTATGATGTGACTAATACATGCTTGAAAGGCCTTGGGAATGGGAGAATGAAGTTCTATTCTGGCCGGTCAGGGACGCCTAAGTCGGGTCCTGACATATGATCATAAATCTATTTCTTGATCTTAGAACTAGGTTTCCTATTTTCATTTTTAAGAAGTCCTGGAGCAGCTTCTGAAACTGGGCTTCAACTTATGTGAGTCTTGGCAGATGCATTGCCTTAGGTGATTTATTAAATTCAAGGAGTCAGACACATTGAATGTACTTTGATTCTTGACCTGTTCAAATATTGTCTTTCCTGCTCATCTCAAGTAGATGATTAGCAATATTCATACATTTCAATCATTTGTTCAATGTTTGGATTCACAAAACACACGGGTCAACAAGAAAGAGAGTCAGACGCATGACACCGTCAGACGCTTTGACTTAACAGTATCCACTATCTCATAATTGACTTATGCTAAGCAGATTATGGCTTAATCCTTCAACTAGAAGAACATTAGAGATAGATGGTAGAGAAGATGACACGATCTCGGCAAGTGTACCGGGTCGTTGCAAGTAATAAAACGGTAAGAACCGGAAATCGTCCTCAGGGATCGTGGTCAAGTACCACTTCACAAATTGAACTACTATCTAGGCGAATCTTGTTTGGAGTGAAGGTAGCTCTAACATCTAATGAAACAAGCAAGAATAAAATGTTTTTGTTCTTTTTGGTATTTTTTCAAACACGTAGTGGGCAAACAGAAATGTGAACAATAAATAGATAGAATTGTTAGGGTTAGACTGGGCTAATCCTCCTTTGGTGCTATGAAATGGTAAATAACACAATTCCTACTTCAATTATGACAATCAAATCTTCTTCAAATACTCAAACCCTAATGTCTTAGGTGGAATGAGCCTAAAATCCCAAATTAAACCCTAATGTCTTAGGTGGATTAATATGAGAAATTGCATTAAGAGTCAAGATTCATAAGATTGCAAGCACCCCAAGACCTATGTCTAGGTTCATGAACTACTTGGTATTTGATTCAAGAGCATGCCCTAACATCAACCTTTCAATTGTCTATTAAAGCAACATATCATTCCTAGGGTGATCAAGCCAAGGAAAGCATTAAGCATGGAATCAAACACTCATAAAGAAATAGGAAATTGCATTATAATCACTTCATGTTACAACCAAAATCAGAAAAACCATTGTCTAACCCCAACAAAGGGAAGTTTAGCTACACATCATCAAAGTAAAAGGGAAAGGAAGAGATACAAAGATGAAGCAAGGGAGGAACTCCATGGAAATTGCCCAGCAGCAGCCACAGGAGCAGAGAGTGCCTTCTTAGGGTTTCTAGCCGCCTCCTTTCTTTTCCAATCCCATCCCCCCTCAGTTCTGCCTTAAAACAGCTTATAACAGGGGTTCTGAGTTTCGTGCTCTCGCGAGGCGAATGCACTCTCGCGAGGCGAATATTAAAAATCTGAGCTTCAGGATTCGTCCTTTCGCGAGGCGAGAAGATAACTCGCGAGGCGAACCAGAAAGTGTGCAGTTTCTGGAACAGTCAGGCCTTCTGGGTCGCAAGGCGAGACGTTATTCGCGAGGCGAACCAGAAAGGGTGCAGATTCTGGAACAGTCAAGCCTTCTGGGTCGCGAGGCGAAACGTTATTCGCGAGGCGAACCAGAAAGGCTGACTGTTGCTGATCAGCTGGGCTTCAGGGTCGCGTGGCGAGATCCAGTCTCGCGGGGCGAATATTCAAAACTCTGCTTTGCTCAATTTCTTCTCTTTGCAGGCTCTCTCTTCATCCAAGCCTTATCAAGGCCAAATCTTGGGCAATTGCTCATAAATTCCTGCAAAACAACACACAAAACCACCTTATCCGTTCCAAAGGAAAAACCAACCAAAATCTAACTAAAATGGCCTAACTATATGCAAATGCATGCAGAAATATACATGGAAAATGAGGTGAAATCACACTCATCAAATCACCCCAAGCTTAAGACTTTGCTTGTCCTCAAGCAAAAACCAAGGCCAGAAGATGAAAACAAACAGAGCAATGATAGTGAACTAAGAACCCGAGTAAAATGATCCAAGTAACAGGCATTCAAATAATTCAGCAAGAGACAATCAATTCAAGTCCAATTAGTAGCTTAGGTTTCCTAGACTCATATTCTCACCAATTTGGGCACTCTTGCTCACTTGAAACTCACCCCAAGCTTGTTCATTTGCTTGGTTCTCTTTCTCACCTCACTCAAGTGTTCAAGTATATATAACAATTCGCTCCATTTTCCTCAAGGAATGATTTCTACCATAGGCTTGACTATCAACCAAATCTCTACTTTATTAATGAAAACAATTAAGAATCAAGAGGTCTTTTGCTTGGTTGTAACAAGGCCATGGGATTTATCGCTAGGTGGGGAAATCAAGAAAAGGACATTTCAAAAGGCTACATAAACATCAAGCATTACAAATCATGACACCTTCTAAATTACCCTTTTGGGTTTCGATTTACTTTTGCCACCTTTCTTTCTTTCTTTCTTTCTTTTTTTTTTTTGTCATCCCCTTGTCCCTATACTTTTATTTCCTTTTCTTTTATTTTTTCTTTTATTTGGAGAAGGGGAGATTTTTCAGCTCAAGAGAATCTATTTTTCTGATTTTCTCATCCCATACTTTTTCCACTACCTTTTTACCCTTTTTGTGTAATACTTTAAAAGGTGCCTTATAAGCATCATTCATCAAAATTTTCAAGGGACCAAGGAAAGTATTTTATTCTTTCAAGCTCAAAAGTGGGCAACTAAGGGGTAGCATTTCATCAATCAAGACTCAGAAGGCCGGAAAAAATACCTAGTGCCTCAATCATTTTCAAAAAATGTTTTCAAAAATTTGTAAGCTTTGAAACGGTTTCAAGTCAAGTTCTAGAGAAAAACAATCCAAGAGGAACACACTCTACACAAAGAACGGGGGCAGAGTTAGTAAGTACCCCCTAATGGCTCAAAAGCTCACATTTATCAGTTCAAAAACCAGTGAGGAACACAAGTCTAAAGAAACACATGCTAATCATCAACTATCCAAGACCATCTCAAGAATATTTATTTGAAGCCATATCACAAGAATAGAAAAATCAGGGTCCAAAAATTCACTAACACAGATAAATTGGCACTCAGTTCTCACAATCATAAGCTCAATCTAAGCAGGGGTAACCGAATCATTTGATCATGCAAACTTAAGCCTAGATGAATGCAATATTTACAATGCAAGCAAAAAGATTACCCCTACCCCAAGCTTAAAGACTTACATTGTCCTCAATGTAAATAATTAAGTTTAGAGAGGGGAGAAAACTGGAACAACTCACCAAGGTGGTAGTGGTGCTGCATCACATGCTTTCTGGTTTTGTTTCCTCCTGCCCTTCTTCTCCTCCTTCCTTCAAAATCTGAAAGCACTCAACAAAACTATTAACAAACCTCTTGATCTTCTCAAATTATTCAAGAGGAGAAATCAAAAACAAAAGAGAAAACGAAAATAAAATTTGGGTTGCCTCCCAATAAGCGCTTCTTTAACGTCGCTAGCTTGACGGATGATTTCTAAGATGGTGCCTGAAGAGTGACGGAGACTGCCTGACGATCAAAGTCTCCTCCAAGGTAGTGCTTGAGCCTTTGTCCATTAACAGTGAAAGTATCTTTTGATGATGGATCTTCCAATTTAACTGAACCAAATGGAGAGACAGACTTGACATAGAATGAGCCTGACCATCTTGATCTCAATTTACCCGGAAAGAGCTTGAGTCTTGAGTTAAACAGCAAAACTGACTGGCCTTCTTCAAATTGCTTGGGAAGAATGTACTTATCATGCCAAAACTTTGTTCTTTCCTTGTATATCCTGGCACTCTCATAAGCCAAGAGCCGGAACTCATCCAACTCATTCAATTGAAGCATCCTCTTGTCCATGGCCAGCCTTGTATCAAAGTTTAGGGCCTTCACTGCCCAAAAGGCACGATGTTGGAGCTCTACCGGAAGGTGACACGATTTTCCGAACACTAATTGGTAAGGTGACATACCAATAGGTGTTTTGTATGCAGTCCGATAGGCCCAAAGTGCATCATCCAACTTCTTAGCCCAATCCTTCCTAGCATTGTTCACAGTTTTCTCCAAAATCCTCTTCAATTCCCGATTGGACAACTCCACTTGCCCACTGGTTTGGGGGTGGTATGGTGTGGCAACTTTATGGTTCACCCCAAACTTGGCAAGCACTGCATTGAACTCCTTATTGCAAAAGTGAGTACCCCCATCACTAATGATGGCTCTAGGGGTCCCAAACCGAGTAAAAATTTTCTTCCTCACAAAACTGATCACAATTTTTGCATCATCCTTCAGAGTTGGTACAGCTTCTACCCATTTGCTCACATAATCCACCGCCACCAGAATGTACTTGTTGTTGTAAGATGATGGGAAAGGACCCACGAAGTCGATCCCCCACACATCAAAGAGCTCCACCTCTAGTATACCCTTCAATGGCATCTCATTTCTCTTGGATATGCTCCCGGTTCTCTGACATCTATCACATTTCATCACCCAAGCTCTGGAGTCCTTGAAAATAGTGGGCCAAAACAACCCGCTTTGCAAAATCTTCATGGCGGTTCTCTCACCACCAAAATGTCCTCCGTAGGGTGAGTTGTGGCAATGAGTCAACACCCCATTAATCTCTTCTTCCGGAATGCATCTTCTCAGAATTCCATCCGAACCTCTCTTGAAAAGGTAAGGCTCATCCCATACATAGTACTTGGCATCATGGATAAGCTTCTTCATTTGTTGTGCATTGAAGTCCTTCGGAATCTTGTTGGCGGCTTTGTAATTCGCAATATCTGCAAACCAAGGTGCCACTTGCCCCACAAACAACTGTTCATATGGGAATTCCTCTTGAATTGGCAACTCAGCTTCTGCTTGAACATCTGCTTGTGGAAGCCTAGACAAATGGTCGGCTACCACATTCTCCACCCCTTTCTTGTCTTTTATTTCCAGATCAAACTCTTGGAGCAGTAGTATCCACCTAATGAGCCTTGGCTTGGCATCCTGTTTAGTCATAAGATACCTCAAAGCAGAATGATCAGTGTAGACAGTAGTTTTACAGCCAATCAAGTAGGATCTAAAGTTATCAAATGCAAATACCACAGCAAGCAATTCTTTTTCAGTCGTGGTGTAATTCAATTGAGCATTATTAAGCACACGACTGGCATAGTAAATGACATGCAACACTTTATTTTTTCTTTGGCCCAAAATGGCTCCCACCGCATAGTCACTTGCAACACACATTAGCTCAAATGGTAAACTCCAATCTGGAGGTGCAATGACCGGTGCGGTGGTGAGTTTTTATTTCAAAATTTGGAAAGCATGCATGCAATCATCATCAAATATAAAAGGAGTATCAACTGCCAAAAGCTTGCATAGGGGTTTCACAATCTTTGAAAAATCTTTTATAAACCTCCTATAGAAACCCGCATGCCCTAGGAAGCTTCTAACACCTTTCACATTTATGGGAGGGGGAAGTTTTTCAATCACTTCAATTTTTGCTCTATCTACCTCCATCCCCCGTGATGAAATTTTATGCCCAAGAACTATACCTCCCCTAACCATGAATTGACATTTTTTCCAATTTAACACAAGGTTAGTTTCTTGGCATCTTTTCAGAACACATGCAAGATTATTCAGACAATGATCATAAGAGTTTCCAAACACAGAAATGTCATCCATAAATACCTCAATGAACTTTTCAGTCATATCAGAAAATATGGACAGCATGCACCTTTGAAAAGTGGCGGGTGCATTACACAACCCGAATGACATCCTCCGATATGCATAGACGCCATAGGGACAAGTGAAAGCGGTCTACTCTTGGTCCTCTGGGTCAACCACAATCTGGTTATACCCGGAGTACCCATCAAGGAAACAGTAGAAAGCATGGCCCGCCAACCTCTCTAACATCTGATCAATGAAGGGCAATGGAAAATGATCTTTTCTGGTGGCCTCATTCAGTCTTCTGTAATCAATGCATACCCTCCATCCAGACACGGTCCTAGAGGGAATAAGTTCATTCTTTTCATTTGCTACCACTGTCAACCCCCCTTTCTTCGGAACAACTTGGACCGGACTCACCCATGGACTATCGGAGATGGGATAGATAATGCCCGCATCTAAGAGCTTCACAATCTCCTTCCTCACAACTTCCTTCATATTCGGGTTGAGCCTTCTTTGGGGTTGTCTAACCGGCTTGAAATTTTCCTCCACAAGGATTTTATACATACAAAATGAGGGACTTATCCCCTTCAAGTCGGAAATAGACCACCCAATAGCAGATTTGTGCTCCCTAAGCACCCTCAACAACTTCTCTTCCTCCAAGGAGCTCAATCCACTACTAATGATAACTGGAAAGGAAGAGTTTACCCCAAGGAAAGCATAACGGAGATGAGATGGCAGTTCTTTCAACTCTAGCACCGGTGGTTCACCCTTGTCTTCAATTCTCACATCTTCCACCACTTTGTCTTCATCAGTATTCACAACCAGACAAGCCTCCAGAGATTTAATCATGAAATCAACTTCTTCTGCACATACTTCTTCTTCTATATCTTCCACCATTAGAGCTGCTTCCAACGAATCCTCAAACTTTTGGTGCACACTCTTGTCAGATAATGAATCAATGAGGTCCACACTCATGCATGTGTCCTTGTCGCTTGGGTGCCTCATTGCTTCAAACACATTAAAGGTAACTTTTTCGTCTTGTACCCGAAGCACCAATTCCCCTTGATTGACATCGATCAAGGCTCTACCTGTTGCTAGGAATGGTCTCCCAAGAATCAGAGGAGTCTCACCATCTTCAGCTATATCTAAAACCACAAAATCAGCTGGAAAAATGAATTTATCTACCTTCACCAACAAATCCTCCACTACACCATAGGGATATGTAATAGAGCGATCTGCTAGTTGAAGGGAAATCCCTGTTGGTTTTACCTCACCAATTCCCAGCTTTTTGAAAATGGACAACGGCATAAGGTTGATACTTGCGCCTAGATCGCACAATGCTCTCCCAATGTTCACATGACCAATAGTGCATGGGATTGTGAAGCTACCCGGGTCCTTCATCTTTACTGGTAGCTTCCTCTGAAGTATAGCACTGCACTCTTCAGTAAGCATAACTGTCTCCTCCTTCCACCGCCTCTTGTTTGTAAGAATCTTTTTCATGAATTTGGCGTAGGAAGGCATCTGCTGAAGAGCTTCAGCAAAAGGGATGTTGATCTGTAGCTTTTTGAATACATCCAGGAATTTAGAAAATTGTTGGTCTTTTGCTTCCTTCTTCAACCGTTGGGGGTACGGGATTCTGAAATATGGGGGAAGCTCTTTGGGATTATCAACCTCTTCCAGAATTTGTCTTCTAGTCTTCTTTTTTGAAAATTCTTCATCAACCAATTTCTCCTTCTGCAGTTTTTCAGCTTCTACACCGGTAGGAATAGAGGTGGTATCTTGGGAAGTTCCGGGTTCTTCATTGTTTACCTCTTCAAACTGCACCTTATTAATCTCAGTTCCTCTTGCCTTTTCTTCTCTTTCTTTTTCTTGTGGGGTTAACACTCTCCCACTTCTTGTGATAATTGCCTTGCAATATTCCTTCGGATTCTTCTCTGTATCTCCTGGCAATTGTCCTTGAGGTCTTTCTGCCATTTGCTTTGCCAATTGGCCTATTTGATGCTCAAGATTCTTGATTGAGGCATTTTGATTCTTCATAGTCTCTTGCGTCGCTTGCATGAACTGGCCTAGAATGTTCTCCAATTTACTTGAACTCTCTTGAGGAGGCTTTGCTTGAGAACTCGAACCTTGCCCCTGTCTCCAACCAAAGTTAGGATGGCTACGCCACCCCGGATTGTAGGTGTTAGAGAAAGGATCATTTCTAGGACCTTGGTTGCCCATATAGTTTACCTCTTCTTGTCCAGAACTTCCAACCACATTGATCTCACAATTTCCATTTGCATGGTTACCTCCACAGAAATCACACACCGAGGTAGCTTGAACTTGGACAGCTTGTAGTTGAGAATTCTGCAGCTGAACGGACCCCAATTGCTTGGTAAGAATAGCCATTTGCGCCTTGAGAGCGCCAATTTCATCCAGCTCTAGCACACCTCTCTTGACCAATGATCGAGAACTAGGCATTTGATAGTCATTATTGGCCATGTTCTCAATCAAGTCCTTTGCTTCTTCCGGTGTCTTCTGACTCAATGTCCCACCTGCAGCTGCTTCTATCATACTTCTTGAATTCCGGTTGAGCCCATTAACAAATGTTGCAACCTGCTGCCATGTCTCTAATTCATGATTTGGACAAGATGTGAGTAAAGACTTGAACCTCTCCCAGGCTTCATAGAGTGACTCACTATCCCTCTGTGCAAAGGCATTGATCGCGGATCTCAACTTGATCATTCTTGATGGAGGGAAGAAGCGAGATAGAAACTTGCTCACCAAATCATTCCAAGTGACTATGCTCCCATGAGGATGAGATTGAAGCCATGACTTAGCTCTATCCCTCAAAGAGAAAGGGAAAAGCCTTAAACGAATGGCCTCATCGGAAGCTCCATTTAGCTTGATGGTGTCACACAGCTCAATGAAAGTACCAATGTGAGCATGAGGGTCTTCACACTCCAAACTGATTCTGCTGCACAAGATTGAGCAGTGATGCCTTGATCTCAAAGTTATTGCAAGCCACTGCGGGTCTCACAATCGGAGTTCCACATCTATCGACTCTAGGGGAAGTGTAGTCCCCCATTGTCCTTCTTGGTGCATTATCTTCTGCCATGGTGACAGCTGCTACTTCAATTTGTGGTTCTTGCACACTTGGTAACTCAACTTGTGGCTCTTGTGTACTAGAAGATGCTCTTTCTCTGTTCTGTCTTGCCTTGGCTTCCTTCCTATTCTGTCTACAAAACCTCTCGATTTCAGGGTCAAATTGAAGTTCACCTGGGTCGACTGTACCTCGCATACAAGGAGCAAACAGAGTAGCGCAGAAAAAGCAGAGAAGAACAGAAAAACAGCAGAAAAACAGAAAAATACAGCAGAGAAACAGAAAACAAGAAAGAAAAACAACAGTAAGAAAACAGTAAAAATGCCTAAATTAGGAGTCCCCTTTGGTACTCGTGATATTGACACGCCGATCCCCGGCAACGGCGCCAAAAACTTGACACGATCTCGGCAAGTGTACCGGGTCGTTGCAAGTAATAAAACGGTAAGAACCGGAAATCGTCCTCAGGGATCGTGGTCAAGTACCACTTCACAAATTGAACTACTATCTAGGTGAATCTTGTTTGGAGTGAAGGTAGCTCTAACATCTAATGAAACAAGCAAGAATAAAATGTTTTTGTTCTTTTTGGTATTTTTTCAAACACGTAGTGGGCAAACAGAAATGTGAACAATAAATGGATAGAATTGTTAGGGTTAGACTAGGCTAATCCTCCTTTGGTGCTATGAAATGGTAAATAACACAATTCCTACTTCAATTATGACAATCAAATCTTCTTCAAATACTCAAACCCTAATGTCTTAGGTGGAATGAGCCTAAAATCCCAAATTAAACCCTAATGTCTTAGGTGGATTAATATGAGAAATTGCATTAAGAGTCAAGATTCATAAGATTGCAAGCACCCAAGACCTATGTCTAGGTTCATGAACTACTTGGTATTTGATTCAAGAGCATGCCCTAACATCAACCTTTCAATTGTCTATTAAAGCAACATATCATTCCTAGGGTGATCAAGCCAAGGAAAGCATTAAGCATGGAATCAAACACTCATAAAGAAATAGGAAATTGCATTATAATCACTTCATGTTACAACCAAAATCAGAAAAACCATTGTCTAACCCCAACAAAGGGAAGTTTAGCTACACATCATCAAAGTAAAAGGGAAAGGAAGAGATACAAAGATGAAGCAAGGGAGGAACTCCATGGAAATTGCCCAACAGCAGCCACAGGAGCAGAGAGTGCCTTCTTAGGGTTTCTAGCCGCCTCCTTTCTTTTCCAATCCCATCCCCCCTCAGTTATGCCCTAAAACAGCTTATAACAGGGGTTCTGAGTTTTGTGCTCTCGCGAGGCGAATATTAAAAATCTGATCTTCAGGATTCGTCCTTTCGCGAGGCGAGAAGATAACTCGCGAGGCGAACTAGAAAGTGTGCAGTTTCTGGAACAGTCAGGCCTTCTGGGTCGCGAGGCGAGACGTTATTCGCGAGGCGAACCAGAAAGGGTGCAGATTCTGGAACAGTCAAGCCTTCTGGGTCGCGAGGCGAAACGTTATTCACGAGGTTGCTGATCAGCTGGGCTTCAGGGTCGCGTGGCGAGATCCAGTCTCGCGGGGCGAATATTCAAAACTCTGCTTTGCTCAATTTCTTCTCTTTGCAGGCTCTCTCTTCATCCAAGCCTTATCAAGGCCAAATCTTGGGCAATTGCTCATAAATTCCTGTAAAACAACACACAAAACCACCTTATCCGTTCCAAAGGAAAAACCAACCAAAATAAAACTAAAATGGCCTAACTATATGCAAATGCATGCAGAAATATACATGGAAAATGAGGTGAAATCACACTCATCAGAAGATCTTCCACCAATTTTACCTATCCCTATGACTTTTCCTTTTTTGATTTCCGCCAAAGGTGACATGTCCTCCTTCTTTAGGTTGGAGGTCTAGGAACATAGACTTTTCTCCTATCATGTATCATAAGTAGCTACTGCCCAGGTACCATGATAGGTGTGCTCTTTGTCCTATTAAGGATATCTGCAACAAGAATAATCAAGGATTTAGGTACCCATATCTTCTTGGGTCCTTTTTTGTTAGTTCTTGAATTTTGTGACAACATCTTTCTTTTGTGGATACACTCATATGCAATATATCCAGTTTTACCACAATTCTTGCAACTATTTTTATTAGAAACTAAATTGAATTTATCTTAAAGATGTTTAGGCTTTTGTCCTAAGACTTTGTTAGATACTTTATGATGCGTATGGTCAATGATTCCTATACCAGTTTTATCAAGAAAGTGTCTCTGACTTCCTAACAGCTTTGTCAGATTATCTCTACCATTGACAAAACAAGCAAGATCAGAGGTGAGATCTTCCACTTTCTGTTGAAGTTTTACAACTTCTTCAGATTGTAGATTCTCAGTTGTGATCTCAGCTTTAGGTTTTACAGCTTTTAGCTGATTGTTTTCCTAAGACAGTTTGTCACACTCTTGAGTTTTATGCTCATGCTCTTTTAACAGTTTCATAAATTGCCTCTTAAGTTATCTGAAAGCCTTAGTTAATAGTTAGATTCTTCAATCAATTCATCACAAGCATCCTGCAATTCCTTATGATCAGAATTTAGCTCTGAACCAGAATCAACATCTGCCATGAGACAAATTTCTTCTCAATCAGAGAAAACACCTACCCATAGAGACTAAAAGAGTTCTGGAGATCATTTTAGGTTGTAAGTACAATGTTTGTAGCGAGCACATATGGAAATGTCAATAGCGCGAGACATCGCTCTGACACTAAGGATCTGGAGCAAGCTAGTGGTTGCGCGAGGGAAGTCGCATGGTACACCGATGCGCGAGACATCACTGATTGACAGCAATTCTGCTTTGGACCTCACTCCTAAAGTTAGGTTCCTACATTTGCTTCTGACGAGGTGTGAGACACCAAGAAGAATGCGAAGGAACATCATAACAAAATCAAATAAGTTTGCTTTATATCATCTTATTCATCACATTAAGATTGCTATAACTGAGCTAATTTTCAACCATAAGAAGAAGACCGCTAGTTTGAAGAATAAGACCTCTTACCCCCATGGCATGCTATTTACAAGTCTGGTTAGGAAAAAGGGAACAATGTTGAATTCTGAAAATTAGAACATGACCCCAATCATCTCAGTTGAAACCTTAGTTGAGCTGAAGATGAAGAATGGTGATGGTGATGAGGTCAATGGAAATCTCACTGACAGAACTTCCGAGAATCCTACTGAAAATGCTGCCGAAGGAAGCCTGGCAAGAGTGTCTACTGAAGATCGCTCATATGATGATAAACCCATAAGTCTCGTTCTGAAAAGAAAGCTTCAATTAAGATTGAAGATGTGTCTGAAAAACAAAAGAAGAAAAGAAAAGTTGTGTCTGAGGAAGCCTCTATAAATGATAGCTTGACTGGTGAAGTTGTTGATGAACCCTTCAAAAATATTTTTGGATCATTCTCCAAAAAAAAAAGATTTGTTGGCAAAAGGAAATCTGTAATGTCTGAGCTTGGTAATTTCAAGAAAGCAAGAGCCGAGGAAGGAAGTGAAGCTGGAACTCCTGCTATATCAGAAGAGATATGGAACAAGTATAAGCATGAATGGTGTGCCAGACTGAGGAGAAATCAGGGCACTACTCCAAAGCCTATGAAGACAATAGGAGAAATCACACCTCAAGAAAAGAATAAGAAACAGAAGATGGCCAATGACTTTCATGTGCCAGTTCCAAGGCATCTGTTCTCCAATCACCAAAGAAGAGACTTGTACAGAAGAATAAAGACCAAGGAATTCACAACAAAAGACTTTGGGCTCTTGATTGAGGATGTTGAAGGTCGGTGGGATGTTGAGTCTTCGAGTTCAAGACTAATAGATTATATGAAATGGAAGACACCAACTGATGGAGACATAATAGGTTTTGTTGCTTTGCAACACTTTGGGTATGTAGGACCTTCTGAACCTTTACCTTTGTCTCCATGGTTTCAAATTTGCATCCTGCTCATTACCAAAAATAGAAGAGTTGCCTCTATAGAAAAATACCTTCTTATATTGTTGTGTTGGCCCTAGGATTTTGATCAACTTTCTGTAACACCCCGATTTTCACTGTTTCAAAATAATCGAAATGCGAACGATTATTTGTATATGATTATATGGGTGTTAGAAAATTATTTTAGATAAACGGAGTTCATCACTCAATCCTACTTGAATGTAGGAAGCTACGATTAAAATTTAGGTTGAAACGACGGGCGAATCCTGGCCCGCTATTTTCACTGACAGTATATTTATACTACTCAAAAGACCTAATTTTAATTCGTGAACGAGATGAAAAATGTTTTTATCGTATTTGCTACGATACTGGAATTTTTGAAATTTTTGATAAAAAAAAAATATTATATTTGTTGCGGGCGTATGCGTCGAGATTATCTCTAGGAAAAGCCTGCGCCAGATGAACCAAGGAGTCGGCAACGGGGTTGAGGTGATGGATTTGACCGACTTGACGGGCATTTATGACGAGCTTATCCGTGTCATAATGGCCATAATGGCGCCTTTATGATAGAGGAATCTTTTGCCTGGAAATGACGATTTTACCCTTGGCGCTTCATGAATATTTCAAGCCATGCCATCGAGAATTTGGACCAAATTACCCCCAATCCACACGGTTTCCTCCTCCATTCCAAGCATTTGGACACCACTTTTTCCTAGCCATAAATGAACATTGATGTTAAGTGGATGAGTCATAGGCAAAGTCACATTCTCATCATTATCCCGAAACTGCCACGAAATTATGACTCTTATATGTTCTGAATCTCGGAAAACTTTATACATTAAAGTTGTTCAACTTTCTCTCTTCTTTCCAACGACATAAAGAGCATAAAAAACGGACAAGTATAGTGAAAGATATGTCCAAATTACCGAAATTGCTCTAAATTTTCATCATCTTTATCTTTCTCTCTAAACTTCTCAAGAATACTTAGAAAACCAAGGTTTATTAACCATGATTTTCAACCCAAAATATTGTCTCCCTAATATGTGGTGTAGGAGGCAGCCACATCTCTTCAAAATTTAGGACCACATATTTTATTAACCATGATTATACATAAACCCTAGTGAGGTTACTATTAACTATAATTAAATTATTATATTATTTTCTAACTTAACCTTGATCAAATAAACTCAACCATGGTTCTTTTATCTCATCAAACCACACATTTTCTCCTCACACCCACCTCTAAACCGTTCCCATCATCCACACTTGGATCATTTTCACTCATTTTCCAACTTCATCTTTTTGTCTCTCTCAAAACTTCATGTTCTTCATTTTCTCTCACAAGTTCTTCACTTGTTCTTCATTTGTTCTTCACTTATTCATCATTTATCTCTAACTTAGAAACATAATCTCATGATTCTTCATTCATGAAACTTGTTCCCCAGATCAATAACCATCCCTTGATCCATTTTGTTCTTGAATCCATGAACTTTCAAGTTCATCTTTTCTTTCCTTCAAATTCGGCTCATACCCATATATAACCATCCAAACCTTGTTTTGATCTTCTAAGATAATATTCTCACTTATCTAGATGATCTAAACAATTTCTATTTCACTTCTCAAGTTTTCCTCACAAAACACAAAGAACTCCTTAGTGTTCTTGCTAAGATCATCTTTGTTCTTCAAGTTCTTGAATAAATCTTTTTATTCCAAGGTGAGGAATCTCTCTATTAATCTTGATATTTTAATCTTTTCTATTCACAACTTTTATGGATTTATGCTTGTGTTCATCATGTTCTTCATATGAGTCAAAGTTCTTGAAGCTTTCTTTAAAAATTCATAACTAATTCTAGAAAAATCTCATGACGATGAAACCACTTTCTATATTCTTTATATCATGCATATTATCAAAATCCAAGATCATGAGGTAATAAAAAACTTATTTCCTAAAAACCTAGCCTTGGCCGAATATATTAGAATAGGTTTGGTAGAGTTTTGTTCATGTGTTGTCATGTATGATCATGTATTTCATATGACATGTATGTCTACACACTCTAATCCATGTTAGTTTATTAAAATGAAAATACTTACTCAAAATCTCTATGTTGGCTGAAACCCTAACCCTAAAGGTTAGAGGATTTTGTTTCAAATTTTATTCTTGTAATAAGTAATCTATGTTAGTTAAGACTCTAGTAACTAGGATCCAAAAGATGGCATTAAGAAGATAATCCTAAACCTATTTTCTAAGTCTTGGCCGAACCTAGCCCTAAAGTGTCATAGATGGTTGTTAGTTGATTAATTATATTTATGTTGTTTGGTTGAAGGTGGTTGTGTTAACTCGTGGCGGGATAACGAGGATCGTCGTGTACATGTTTCCGGTGCTAGCTCAGGTGGGTAAAAGAATCAACCTATCGTCGGAATCGATAAGTATTATATTCTATAATAATTGTGTAGGGTGACCTAAACCCTACTAGTAGTCGAGTAATCGACAAGACCAAAATCCCATTGGAAACCTTTTCTGTAAAACCAATGTGATTCGGGGATTTTTGGTTTATCGACATTAAGTTGATTTTAAGTATTTGAGGATGTTTGATTTTGCTATCGAATTTACTATGATACGCTGGTTGAGGTATTCCATATGCATGTGACGTATTATTTCGGTGTTTGAATATTTATGATATTGAGGATGTTGGTTGTCTGTCACGGCCGTGATGGCTATCACGGCCAGGCCGTGACAGAGTCTGACTTTCTTATTTATTTGGTTTGATTATTATGAGTTGGTTGTGATAAATTGCTGTATATGATATTGAGATATTTGAATATTCTGTTGATTAATGTGTTATGCATGATCTGCCTGATTTTTAATCCTATGCTTAGATGATTTTAAGCAAAGATATATGTTGTTCGGGAGATAAGTTTTGGGTGAGAGTTTTGAATATGAATTAGAGGTGACTCGCTATTATTTTATAGAAGTGATGTGATATATAATGTAAGTGGAGGTTGTGAGGAAACGCTTGAGGTACTAGGTTGCTATTGATAAAAGTCAGTGAGAATCATACCGTGCTTATGCACTATTTCCTATGAGAGATTAGGGAATAGTGGCGCACCGAATTATAAGGTCTTTTATGCTTATGTGCTATTTCAAATGGGGGAAATAGTGACGCATATCGTGCTTTGCACTATTTCCTATGAGAGGCAAGGGAATAGGGGCGCACCGAGTTATTATTTATTATGTGCTATTTCCAATGGGGGTTATAGTGACGCATATCGTGCTTATGCACTATTTCCTATGAGGGGTGAGGGAATAGGGGCACACCGAGTTATTATTTATTATGTGCTTATGTGCTATTTCCAATGGGGGCAATAGTGACGCATATTATGCTGATGCACTATTTCCTATGAGAGATTAGGGAATAGTGGCACACCGAGTTTTGACCCTAAATAGTTCTGGACTACTGACTAGTGTGACAGGAGTAAAGATGGCCACATCAGTATAAAGTCTTAGTTGTAGGGGCTGAGGGTTGAGGATGGTACTTGAGTTTGAGGATGTTTTGTTAGGTGTTGAATGATGTTATGTATGTGACAGTTATTGTATAATTTTACTATTACTCTTTTCCGCTTTTTGATGATAGAACTGTTTCTTATTCCCTATATCTTTCTGTGTGTTGTATTTTATTTCTGATGTGATCGTACGAGAAGACCTAATGGAGGAACCAATTGCTGAGGATTTAGATGGAACTCCTTACGAACCAGAAACTGGAGGTCGAGTGGTGATTCATGGCGATTAGAGTATAGACATTATGGCCAGTGTGTCTAAGGAGTATTTATAATCCCGCTAAGTATGTATGTAGTGAAGTTTATGCCTGTGAGGGATCCTACTGAGAGGGTACCCTTAACAGTACTTTTGGAATGTAATAAATAAACAGATGTGTATTTATGTTATATAGTTTTGGTATGTTTTATATCTGCATAAGTTATATTATTATTAATTAAGTTTTAATTTTTACGTATTTTCAACGATAAGCGGGCGATTAAGTAAATAAATATTAAGGTTTTAATGTAATAATACAATGGGGTACACCGGGGTGTCTCATTTGGTGGTATCAAAGCAGTTCGATTCTAATCGGACTGTGAGGTTTAGGATGTTGTTACTGGCCGTGTCTAGTTGAATCCACATCGGATTTAAACTATGCTTAGAAGATGAGTAGTGTGTTCGAATCCGATGCGTTAATTAACATTAGTGTGTCATATGGTATTTATATACTGGTCTATGTGGTATTATATGTCATACTGATAAGAGCAAATGATTTCGTTTACAGAATCATGGCTCGTGGAAGAGGACGTCCGATCGTCAGTAATGACAGAACTCCTGAAGGAATTGTGGAAGCTAACAATGTGGAAAATAATCATACCGGAAGTGGAGGAGAGTCATCTGAGACTCAAGATACCATGAAAAACATAGTTACTGCTCTGTTATTACAAACACAGCAGAATGCTGAGATGCTACAGATGAACAAAGAACAGCAGGAACAACAAAATCAAAGGAGGGCTGCAGCAGCTAAAGATGTCGGAATGGCTACTTTCCTGAAAAGGAATCCACCCCAATTTCGAGGAGATTATGATCCAGAGAAGGCAGAATGGTGGATACAAGAGATCGATAAGATATTCGATACCATGCGCTGCAAAGAGGATAGGAAAGTGACGTATGCTGCCTTCATGCTAACTGGAGGAGCGGAGTCTTGGTGGAGAGGCAAGCGAAGATTGCTGGATGCCGAAGGCAGAGTTATCAACTGGAAACTGTTTAGTGACTGCTTCTTTGAGAAGTATTTTCCGCGTCTAATTCGACGCGAGAAAGAAAGGGAATTCATTAGTCTCAAACAAGGCAACATGACTGTTGGTGATTATGCATCACGATTTGAGGATCTGCTTAAGTATTATGAATTTTATCAGAGATTCCCATATGAAGATTGGCAATGTAGAAGGTTTGAGGAAGGACTCCTACATGAACTACAGAGGGCTATAGTATCTCTCGATATCTAGAGTTTTCCGGAGCTAGTGGGGAGATGCAGTGCCATAGAATGCATAGATCTGAGGATGGTTGCTGAACAGAAGCAACAAAGGATTGGAGGTCCTATTCGATCAGATACTCAGCGGAGAATAGATAGTGGTTCTCAGGGGAGGCGGGAACCATACCCCAAACCAGTGCAGACAGTAGCACCAACACCAATTGCCACAACACAAGTGGTTGGAACGGGTCAGCAACAACAAGGCCCAATTTGTTATAAATGTGGAGGACCACATTATCAACGGAATTGCAGGGAGGTACCTTGCTGTTTCCATTGTGGCAAACCAGGACATTTTGCTCGAGATTGTAGACAGAAAGGCATATCGCAGCCGGTAGCTGGGAATAGGGAAGCTGGAGGTTATAGAGGTGGAAACCAGGGAGGAGTTCCCGCAACCGGTCAGCAGATCGTTAGACCTCAAGCTACTGGGAGAGTGTTTACCATAAGGGGAGCTGAATCCTCTCACCTTGCAGATCTCAGAGAAGGTATGTGTAATTTGGATATAATACATAATTATTGTTTAGAGGATAAATAGAAGGATATAAGGATGGATTATGTTATGAAGTACCGCTATCATTTAGAGGAAGACAACGATGAGAAATATATTGTGGGATATTTAGAATAAGATACGATTACAAGATGATGTCTAGGGTTGAGTTAAGAAATTTCGAGGACGGTTTTTTTTTAAAGAGGGGTAGTAATGTAACACCCCGATTTTCACTGTTTCAAAATAATCGAAATACGAACGATTATTTGTATATGATTATATGAGTATTAGAAAATTATTTTAAATAAATGGAGTTCATCACTCAATCTTACTTGAATGTAGGAAGCTACGATTAAAATTTAGGTTGAAACGACGGGCGAATCCTGGCCAGCTATTTTCACTGACAGTATATTTATACTGCTCAAAAGACCTAATTTTAATTCGTGAACGAGATGAAAAATGTTTTTATCGTATTTGCTACGATACTGGAAGTTTTGAAAATTTTGGTAAAAAAATTAAAATATTATATTTGTTGCGGGCGTATGCGTCGAGATTATCTCTAGGAAAAGCCTGCGCCAGATGAACCAAGGAGTCGACAACGGGGCTAAGGTGATGGATTTGACCGACTTGACGGGCATTTATGACGAGCTTATCCGTGTCATAATGGCCATAATGACGCATTTATGATAGAGGAATCTTTTGCCTGGAAATGACGATTTACCCTTGGCTCTTCATGAATATTTCAAGTCATGCCATTGAGAATTTGGACCAAATTACCCCCAATCCACACGGTTTCCTCCTCCATTCCAAGCATTTGGACACCACTTTTTCCTAGCCATAAATGAACATTGATGTTAAGTGGATGAGTCATAGGCAAAGTCACATTCTCATCATTATCCCGAAACTGCCACGAAATTATGACTCTTATATTTTCTGAATCTCGGAAAACTTTATACATGAAAGTTGTTCATCTTTCTCTCTTCTTTCCAACGACATAAAGATCATCAAAAACGAACAAGTATAGTGAAAGATATGTCCAAATTACCGAAACTGCTCTAAATTTTCATCATCTTTATCTTTCTCTCTAAACTTCTCAAGAATACTTAGAAAACCAAGGTTTATTAACCATGATTTGCAACCCAAAATATTGTCTCCCTAATATGTGGTGTAGGAGGCAGCCACATCTCTTCAAAATTTAGGACCACATATTTTATTAACCATGATTATACATAAACCCTAGTTAGGTTACTATTAACTATAGTTAAATTATTATATTATTTTCTAACTTAACCGTGATCAAATAAACTCAACCATGGTTCTTTTATCTCATCAAACCACACATTTTCTCCTCACACCCACCTCTAAACCGTGCCCATCATCCACACTTGGATCATTTTCACTCATTTTCCAACTTCATCATTTTGTCTCTCTCAAAACTTCATGTTCTTCGTTTTCTCTCACAAGTTCTTCACTTGTTCTTCATTTGTTATTCATTTGTTCTTCACTTATTCATTATTTATCTCTAACTTAGAAACATAATCTCATGATTCTTCATTCATGAAACTTGTTCCCTAGATCAATAACCATCACTTGATCCATTTTGTTCTTGAATCCATGAACTTTCAAGTTCATCTTTTCTTTCCTTCAAATTCGGACCATACCCATATATAACCATCCAAACCTTGTTTTGATCTTCTAAGATCATATTCTCACTTATCTAGATGATCTAAAAAATTTCTATTTCACTTCTCAAGTTTTCCCCACAAAACACAAAGAACTCCTTAGTGTTCTTGCTAAGATCATCTTTGTTCTTCAAGTTCTTGAATAAATCTTTTTATTCCAAGGTGAGGAATCTCTCTCTTAATCTTGATATTTTAATCTTTTCTATTCACAACTTTTATGGATTTATGCTTGTGTTCATCATGTTCTTCATATGAGTCAAAGTTCTTGAAGCTTTCTTTAAAAATTCATAACTAATTCTAGAAAAATCTCATGACGATGAAACCACTTTCTATATTCTTGATATCATGCATATTATCAAAATCCAAGATCATGAGGTAATAAAAAACTTCTTTCCTAAAAACCTAGCCTTGACCGAATATATTAGAATAGGTTTGGTAGAGTTTTGTTCATGTGTTGTCATGTATGATCATGTATTTCATATGACATGTATGTCTACACACTCTAATCCATGTTAGTTTATTAAAATGAAAAGCCTTACTCAAAATCTCTATGTTGGCCGAAACCCTAACCCTAAATGTTAGAGGATTTTGTTTAAAATTTTATTCTTGTAATAAGTAATCTATGTTAGTTAAGACTCTAGTAACTAGGATCCAAAAGATGGCATTAAGAAGATAATCCTAAACCTATTTTCTAAGTCTTGGCCGAACCTAGCCCTAAAGTGTCATAGATGGTTGTTAGTTGATTAATTATATTTATGTTGTTTGGTTGAAGGTGGTTGTGTTAACTCGTGGCGGGATAACGAGGATCGTCGTGTACATGTTTCCGGTGCTAGCTCAGGTGGGTAAAAGAATCAACCTATCGTCGGAATCGATAAGTAGTATATTCTATAATAATTGTGTAGGGCGACCTAAACCCTACTAGTAGTCGAGTAATCGACAAGACCAAAATCCCATTGGAAACCTTTTCTATAAAACCAATGTGATTCGGGTATTTTTGGTTTATCGACATTAAGTTGATTTTAAGTATTTGAGGATGTTTGATTTTGCTATCGAATTTACTATGATACACTGGTTGAGGTATTCCATATGCATGTGACGTATTATTTCGGTGTTTGAATATTTATGATATTGAGGATGTTGGTTGTCTGTCACGGCCGTGACAGAGTCTGACTTTGTTATTTATTTGGTTTGATTATTATGAGTTGGTTGTGATAAATTGATGTATATCATATTGAGATATTTGAATATTCTGTTGATTAATGTGTTATGCATGATCTACCTGGTTTTTAATCCTATGCTTAGATGATTTTAAGCAAAGATATATGTTGTTCGGGAGATAAGTTTTGGGTGAGAGTTTTGAATATGAATTAGAGGTGACTCGCTATTATTTTATAGAAGTGATGTGATATAGAATGTAAGTGGAGGTTGTGAGGAAACGCTTGAGGTACTAGGTTGCTATTGATAAAAGTCAGTGAGAATCATACCGTGCTTATGCACTATTTCCTATGAGAGATTAGGGAATAGTGGCGCACCGAATTATAAGGTCTTTTATGCTTATGTGCTATTTCAAATGGGGGAAATAGTGACGCATATCGTGCTTTGCACTATTTCCTATGAGAGGCAAGGGAATAGGGGCACACCGAGTTATTATTTATTATGTGCTTATGTGCTATTTCCAATGGGGGTTATAGTGACGCATATCGTGCTTATGCACTATTTCCTATGAGAGGTAAGGGAATAGGGGCACACCGAGTTATTATTTATTATGTGCTATTTCCAATGGGGGCAATAGTGACGCATATTGTGCTGATGCACTATTTCCTATGAGAGATTAGGAATAGTGGCACACCAAGTTTTGACCCTAAATAGTTCTGGACTACTGACTAGTGTGACAGGAGTAAAGATGACCACATCAGTATAAAGTCTTAGTTGCAGGGGCCGAGGGTAGAGGATGATACTAGAGTTTGAGGATGTTTTGTTTGGTGTTGAATGATGTTATGTCTGTGACAGTTATTGTATAATTTACTATTACTCTTTTCCGCTTTTTGATGATAGAACTATTTCTTATTCCCTATATCTTTCTGTGTGTTGTATTTTATTTCTGATGTGATCGTACGAGAAGACCCGATGGAGGAACCAATTGTTGAGGAGTTAGATGGAACTCCTTACGAACCAGATGCTGGAGGTCGAGCGGTGATTCATGGCGATTAGAGTATAGACATTATGGCCAGTGTGTCTAAGGAGTATTTATAATCCCGCTAAGTATGTCTGTAGTGAAGTTTATGCCTGTGAGGGATCCTACTGAGAGGGTACCCTTAACAGTACTTTTGGAATGTAATAAATAAATAGGTGTGTATTTATGTAGTAAAGTTTTGGTATGTTTTATATCTTCATAAGTTATATAATTATTAATTAAGTTTTAATTTTTACGTATTTTCAACGATAAGCGAGCGATTAAGTAAATAAATATTAAGGTTTTAATGTAATAATACAATGGGGCACACCGGGGTGTCTCACTTTTTGTTTTACTTCTTTAATTATAAAAAGTATAGAAAAGCCCCTTCTCCTTCTGTTAGAACTACTGAAAGTTTGTTCTACAGAATTGTTACCTCCTCTTTGTTTGATCAAATGAAAAGCATTGGGAAAACCTTTGTTGCCCCCATTACCCTCTTTCTTGTCTCTCTGGGCTCTCTATAATATGTTCAGTTCTCAATTTGAAACATTTCTCGTTTCAAGAGAAGTATTTGACCAGAAGGCATTATTTGATGAACCTCTGTCAATTTATGAACCTGTTTTTGAAATGGAATTTGTCTCTGAAACCCTCTTTGCACCTAAACCTTTTGATAGTGCTAAAATACCCTCAGTTGTTGATTTTATCATGGAAGAAGTAGAGAACAATGCGGAAGTTATTGAGATTGATGATTCGTCTGAAGAAGTAGATGAGGAAATTGAAGCAGAAAAAAGAGAAGATGTCTCTTCTGGGAATAATGAAATATCTAGTTTGGTAGTGATTGAAATTGTAGATCATGCCACAGACCCCTTTGTCAGAACCTCAACTCAATCTGCCTCTGCTATGCGTGCAAATGTTATCTTTCTCTCTTGGCACTCTGATAATCAAGGTTATGACAACCCTTCTCATGATGGAGAAGTACCTCCTACTCCTTTATCAACCATTCATCCCGTTGATACCCTTGAGTACAGACCCTCTGGCCAAATTTCACACAAGCCTCAACTGAAATGGCACAAAACAACACTTGGGGGGGGGGGGGGGGGGGGGTTGAATAGTGTTTTCGCAAATCAGAGTTTTACAAGCACAAAACAAAATTCAGTGCAAATATGAAGCTTAGTCACAGATGCCTGTTTCATCAAACTGAATAGAAGCTTTTAACACTCCCCGGTTAGTTACCAAGATAGTTTAAATAAAATGAATAATAAAGTAAAGAGCTAAGGAAAAAAAGTACTAAGAAATTTATCCTGGTTCACCCAGAACCTTTGGGTAACATCTAGTCCTTGGCTTCACCAAGTTTTAACACTATAACCGATCAAAGTTACAGACGAGTATTATTTGCACACCTAGCCTCTCTAGGCTCAACCATAAGTATTGTTTGCACACCTATCCTATTCAGGCTCAACAAGTATTCTTGAAACAAGCTTCTTCGAGCTTAGAGAGTTTGAGGGTTGTTTGAAGCACAACTTCGATGTTACAATAGCAATCTAACCAAAAAACACTTCAAAGAGTGAATATGAATTTAGGATCTGGTAAGTTGTAGATGAGTTCTTCTCTAAATGATTTGTAAACTTGAGAGAAGATGATGAGAGTGACTAGAGCTTTCAGCTTTTGTATTCTCAGTATGAATACTTTTCTTTTGTATGGAATAACTTTCAGAGTTTGTTGAGTGTTGCAGCTTTTCTAGTTGTTCAACTCTTTTTCTATGTGCTCATCTCTATTTATTCAGATCTTCGACTTCTTTCAATTTATACATGATTACAAAAGATCCGTTGAGGCGTAATCAGAGGTATTGTTCGTTATCCTTTGGATAATAGCCGTTCTGACTTGGCAATAAAATCTAAAGAACGTTGGAAATCCTTTGGTTGACCACAAAGCATAGCAGATATGCTTTCTTTGCTTTTGGCAGCGTTTCATTCCTTTATTTGAGCAACACTTGGAAAGGCTCAGATAAAGTAGCGTTTCTTTTTATTGCATAAGAGACGGTTTGCAACATTGCCCTTTGTCTTTTCTTCTTTTTCTGATTTCGATAGAATACAAGGATTAAATTAATATACTCTTTTTGATTTTATTAATTCCTTTCTTTAATGAAAACACTTTCATCCAGATTACAAGCAATTTATTCATAAAGTATTTTCTCCTTTTGAACGTTGCTTCAGTCATGAGAGATAAAATGTAACTTCATACTTTAATGCTTTTTGTCTTTCATGCTGGAGATATGAAACTTGAATATCCTTTAGGTCCTTTGAGTATTTCTGACAAGATTGAAGTTTCTTGATTACGTCAGAAGCTCAGACACGTCTTATGAGTAATCAGATACTTCTTGATGTGAGTCTTCTTGGAATAGTTCAGTTTGTAAGCTTGATCTATCTTCTTTCAACTTTCTTCAGAAGATTTGTGTTTGTATTCTATGATGCTTTGAGGAGCATTTAATCAGTGTATAACTTTTAGATGACTTCTTGATCTTCATACATTCGAATATGAAAGGTGCCAAAGAAATCTTTGAGTAGATTATTCTTTAGTCTTTGACATAATCTTCTCACGAACTACCGGTTTAATAAATGATGCACCGTCTTCATCGAATCTTTGACGATGCTCGATTAGGAGTAACATTTTACCCTTTTGCTTTGAGCTGCTTAACACATTGTCTTCTTGCTTCTGGCTGTTTAATCACAGAGACAAGGAGTCTGAGATATGATATTGGCCTTAGAGCTTTAGTTTGAATCTTTCTTTAGATGCATTTCTCTTTGTCATGCCTTGAGATCAGACGCATATACTTATGCTTTGATACTTTAGCATCCTTTAGTTGAATTGATTTTCTAAGACAATGTTATCTTTCTGTACAACTCAAGTAGATGATTAGCAATACTCATACATTTCAATTAAAATCATTTGCTTAATGTTTGGGTTCATCAAAACACACACGGGCTAACTGGAGTATGAGTCAGACGCATGACAAAGTCAAAGGCTTTGTGACTTAACATCAACTTCTGAGCAACCTTTTGAACCTGGTGTAGTTCATGTGTGTGATCCTGTTGCCAGATAAGAAATAAGGATTGAAAATCAAAAGCTCGATGTGATCTTTGACCTCCTGAAGAAGCTGGTTAAGAAATGAGATGATACATCAAAGTTTTTCAATAATGTAGAAATCTTTTGAATAATCTTTTTGATTGTCTATCTGAACAATTTTCTTTATGCTGGAATTGATATTTATAACTGCGTTGATGGTTATACTCTTGTTTATATGATCACATGTTTGATGTGGATATCATACTTATTTGATTTTATTTCTGTCTTTGATGATTGTTGTATATGGTTTATATATATTTGGTATCTCTCAAACAAAAGGCTTATTCTCCCTAAGTACCAAAGTACCTCCCTAAGTACCAAAGTACTTACCATTTTTATGATGTCAAAAGGGGGAGAAAGAAAGATAATATTAATGATTTTATCTCTAATAATGCTAATAAAGAAATATCTGTTTAAAAGAAAGCATAAGTTTAGGGGGAGCTTTTATGTCAAAAAAAACAAAAGTTTAGGGGGAGCTTTGTGAAAAGCTTAATGCTATGTTTTTGAAAATAGTTAAAGTGTGTTTTATGAAACATAGTTGGTATCTTAATATGATTAAGTTGGAATCTTAAAGTTGGTGTCTCATAAAGCAAGTTTGTATTTTAAAAAGTTTAAGACAAAATAATCTTTTTGATATCCACTTTATATTTGTTTATGTTCAAATAAAATCATATAAAATGTTCGTCATCATAAAAAAAGGGGAGAATGTTAAGTCACCAAGCGTCTTACTTTATGTCATGCATCTGAGTCACTCTCTTGTTGACCTGTGTGTTTTGATGAATCCAAACATTGAGCAAATGAATCAGCTAATGCAATGCGTTTGCCAAGATATATATAAGTTGAAGCCTTGAAGTAGTTCACAATCTTAGACTCCTTAAAGATGAAGAAAAGCAACCATGGTCTTTGACCAAGAAACATTTTGATGATCATGGTCAAACATCTTGAAGATAGAAGTAACTGAAGCATAAAAGATGAAGATGAAAATAGGACTGGTTATCATATTACTCACCTTGAAGATTCTGTTGAAGAATGAAGTCTTCAAAGATCTTGATCCACTCTCTCGCTTGCAAGAATCAAAATATCTTTAGAAGCTACACCGATCTCAACACTCATCTAAGGAAGATTGTAAAAGCTAACTATGCAATCCCCTGAAGAAAACTTGAAGACCAATTCAAGAAAGATTAAGTTACAGACATATTTGATAAAGTCTTCAGAATATTTCAAAAGGAGATCTCAAGAAAAATCTTAAGAAAGAAGTGTCCAAAGATCTAAAGATGCGTCTGAAGTTCTGTCAGTACCAAGAAAGCCTTCAAGGACTTGTCAGGACTACTAAAGCATCCAGAATGCGTCTAAAGTCTAGTCATTTGTTGGAAGACATGTTAAAAGATGCATTTGAGCATAGGGAATATCCCCTCATTACCGAGCAACGTATAAAAGGAAAATATTTCTTGAAGGCTCACTTGGGAATTTGAATGGAAGAGAATCATCGAAGAAAGGAATCCAATATTCAAAGGAATATTAGAGTAATTCCATTGTCTTTGAATGAGTACAAAAAGCAGAAAGACCGAAGAATCTGTTAAAACTCTCTTTTATGTAATAAACAAAAAGCACATTTCTCTAAGATTTTCTCAATGTTGCACAAATAAGGAAAGTTACACTGCCCAAGTCTGAAAAGCATCTCTGTTATGTTCTGTGGTAAAAAAAGGACCTCCAACGTTCATAAACATTTATTGTCAAATTAGAACGACCATTCTATGTCCAGAAGACAAAGAGAAGATCTTTGCAAAGTGAAGATCGTGTCTCAACGGATCTATTATGGACAAGTATAAAATGAAGAACTCGAAGATTGAGCAAATAGATAATAAAATAGAGAAAAACACATATACTAGTGAAAAACATACTCTATCAGAAGAAAAGCATTAACTGAGAATACTTACGCTGAAAGCTCTCTTACCTGATCTTCTTATTTCCAAATACAGATTATTCAAAGAAGATCTCATTCTACAATCTACCTGATCCTAAGTTTATATTCACTCTTTGTAGTGTTAATCTGGTTGATTCACATCTTTGTAATATTGAAGTTGTGCTTCAAAACATCTCTCATCTCCTTGAGCCTGAAGAGGCTTGTTGAAAGAATACTTCTTATTAAGCCTGAAGAGGCTATGTTTGCAAACAATACTTGTGATTAAGCCTAGAGAGGCTAGGTATACAAATAATACTCATCTGTAACCTTGATCAGTTATAGTGTTAAAACTGGTAAAGCCAAGGACTGAATGTAACCCAAAGTTTGTGGGTGAACCCGGATAAATCTATGAATACTCTATTCCCCATCTCAATAATTTATTTATAGTTATTTATTTACTGTTACTAATATTTTCGGGAGTGTTAATAGTTGTTTTAAGTAATTCAGCTTGCTGAAACATGCGTTTGTCAAAAAGCGTCTGAACTGCACTACGTTTTGTTTTGTGCTATGAAACCTCTGATTTACGAAAACACTCATCAACCCCCCTTCTAGTGTTGTTTTGTGCCATTTCAGTTTTTGCTGTAGCATGTACAACTCAGCTGGAAAATGCTATGCTTGTGCTGTAGCATCTGGGCACAAGCTCCTCTTTAGAGAAGGACAAAAGCTGGGCACATTTTCTCTCTCGTGCTGAGGCACCCCAAAAGTTTAGGACGTGTCTCAGTCACGTGCCTAGGGTTTCGCTCTAAGACACTCTGGGAATGGGCCTATGCCATTAAATTAATATTATTTTTTTTGGCCCAAAAGGAGGAGAGAGACTGATGGCCCTTAAAAACCCTAAATAGGGGACACTCTTTTAAATCTTTTTAGTACATATTATTCCTTATATCCCTGACCTAAGGAGCAGCAGCCGATTAGTCCCTCTTCCTCCTATCCATTGTTCATTTTCATTTCCTCCATTGTAATGACTTCATTCACTATTTTATATTTTATTTTCAGTTTTTGTAAGCTCATTATGTGCTAAACTTGCAGTAGCTATGGGTATGTGAACTTGTAATGAATGTTTTGTTAATTTCATTTGATGTTTTGCAACTCTATTTTTTCTTAATCTACGTGTAAATATTGTTTATTTGAGCTTTATCAACTTAAGTAATTATCGAGCTTTTTGAGCTTTGAAAAGTTAAGTGGATTTGGTTAAGAGATAAGGGTTAAGTCTCTAATTAGAAAACTAGTAGATGTTGGATGAGTTAGGAATAATCATTCAAGTCTTTATGCTAGCTGGAACATGCTTATTAATAAGAGGGTCTAATTAATATAAATCTAGGAATATAAAGCATTTAATGAATTAGAGTTGGAAAACACAACTTTAATTTCCTGGAGCTAAATGCTGCAGCATTGCAGAGCATAACTGAAGCTAAACAGAAATTACAAGTAATTATACCTATATCTGTTTTATCACCTCTGTTTCCAAAACAATTTTATATCTTGCTCTTTGAAATTTTTCTTTAATATTGCTCTTTTAAATTATTGAAAATCATCACTTTCACACACGATTTGGTTACCCTCTTAGTCTTACCAAAATAGAACCATTGATCTGAGTTTTTGCTATTTTCATACCATTATAATCCTCGTGGGAACGATCTTTCTTACACTTTACTATTTGTTGCGATTGCGTACACTCTTGCACATACTTATTACACCAGTTTTAAGACAACAAGTTTTTGGCACCGTTGCCGGGGATTAGTAATGGTGTTTAAATTCCAATTTTTAGATTAGTAGTTATGTTAATTAGGATAAGTACTATTTGAAGTGATTTATTTTATCATCAGGTACTTGTAATCTGTATGCACATGCTTCTCACACCTGAATTCAGGCTAGACACTGAGATTGAAAGAACATTCAGAAGGCTTAACAAGCTAAACAAAACTCGTGCTCACAACTCCATTAACCTCCACTACAACAAACACACAGAATCCTCTGCAAATTATGAGATGACTGAGAATGACCAACCAAATAGCATGACGTTGGCTAATGACAAGAACAATGCTACCCGAGGATATGCTCCCTTTGATCCAGCAGCTATGAATACATGGATTATGATAACTAAAATCACAGCCCCTCACTTTGAGTTCAAGCCTGTCATGTTCTAGATGCTGCAAGCTATGGGGCAGTTTAGTGGAGCTGTCGATGAAGACCCTCAATTGCACTTGAAATAGTTTTTGGATGTGGCCAGTAATTTTAAAAACCTAGGTGTCACTGAAGATGCCTTCAGGTTGAGACTGTTCCCTTTCTCTTTGGGTGGAAAATCTAAAAATGGTTGAACTCTTTGGAGCCTAACTCTATTGATACATGGAAAAATTTGGCTGAGAAATTTCTAATCAAGTTCTTTCCTCCTATCAAGAATTCTCGGATGAGGAATAAAATAACATCATTCAAGCAGCAAGATGATGAACCCTTATTTGAAGCTTGAGAGAGATTTAAAGAGCTTCTCAGGAAATGTCCTCATCATGGTATTCCAGTCTGTATTTAAATGGAGCATTTCTACAATGGAGTGTTGGCAGGTGCTAGAATGATGTTAGATGCTTTAGCAGGAGGTAGCTTTCTTACCAAGTCTTACAATGAGGCATATGCTCTGATTGAAAGTATAGCTACAAACAACTATCAATGGCAAACAACTAGAGTTGCTTCCAGCAAGTCAAATGCTGCAGCATGAGTGCATGAAGTGAATGAAATTTCTGCTCTGTCTGCTCAACTAACTTCACTAACAAATATGGTGAAGAATTTAACCATAGCCAATCAGAGCAACTCTTCAAATTAAGTTGTGATGATTGAGACCTTGGGACATGAACATGTTTGTCAGACTGATGTTGTATCATGTGTGTACTGTGGAGGGAAGTAGTTATTAGAAAAAATATTCTGGGAACCCTGCATCTGTGAATTTTGTTGGGAACAACATGTGTAATAATGCATTCTCCAACACTTACAACCCAGGGTGGAGGCAACACCCAAAATTTTCATATAACCACCATAACACTTTGAACCCTACACCTGGATTTTCACCTCAGCAACAGAGTCAACAACAACCTCAACAATAACAACAAGCTCAATCCAGCAACCAAGACATGTCTTTGGAAGCTGTTTTGAAGGCCTTTATGTCTGAAACAAAGGCTCAATTTCTGAATCGTGGAATCTCTATGAGCAGCTTGGAAAATCAGATTGGCCAGATGGCCAGTGCTATAAATTCAAGACCAAGTGGTACCTTGCTTGCTTCTACTGAAACCCCAAAACCCTCTAGTTCTGGTGGTAATGAGTTGTGCAAGACTATTCACTTGAAGAGTGGAACATAGTTACCTTCGGCAACAGAAAAGAAGAAGAAAAATGAAGTAGAAAAACCTGAGACTGAAGCAGTTCTGGAAAAGAAGAAGTCTAAGACAGAAACATGCAGAGACAACTGTGACAAAACCTGTTGCAGCTTCTGAACCACTGCCTAAGCTTGTTCTTGAGAGACCTCCTCCTCCTTTTCCCCAAAGGTTGAGAAAGGTTCATCAAGTGAAGCAATTCAAAAAGTTCCTTGAAGTTCTGAAGCAGTTGCACATAAATATTCCTTTAGTTGAAGCTTTACAACAAATGCCAAATTACACAAAGTTCATGAAGGATGTGTTGACAAAGAAGAGAAGGTTGCGGGAATTTGAAGCTATGACCAAAGAATGAAGCTTAATGCTGCAAAATAAGGGTCTGTTTAGTTTATTTACAGTTTCTTTTTTACATTTCCTGATTTCAAAGATAATTACAACAAAAATAATTATAAAGTTATTACTTTATTTTTGGTTCTGTTTCCTGTTTCCAAAGATTTATGTAGGAAACAGTGAAAACAAACAAAAAGTTGTTTTCAGTGTTTCCTGTACAAATCTTTGGAAACATGAAACAAAATGAAAATAAAGTAAAAACTTTGTAATTATTTTTGTTGTAATTATTTCTAAAATTAGGAAATGAAAACAGAAAACAGGAAACATGAAACAAACTAAACAGGTCCTGAGGTTCCCCCTAAGCTTAAGGATCTTGGAAGCATCACAATTCCTTGCTCAATTGGAGAGACATACTGTCCATATCAAAGAAGTTAGACATTGGAGAAGCTTTCCCCATTTCAGTTGCTCTTCAACTGGCTGATAGATCCATTGCATATCCAGAAGGAAAAAAATTAAGACGTGTTGCTCAGAGTGGATTAGTTTGTGTTTCCAGTGGACTTCACCATCCTAGACTTTGAAGCTGATAGAGAAGTGCCTATCATACTTGGAAGACCTTTTCTGGCCATTGGGAAAACCCTAATTATTGTGCAAAAAGGGGAATTGACAATGAGAGTAAATGGTCAACAAGTTTCCTTCAATGTGTTGAATGCCTTGAAGTATTTAGATGAGGGGATGGAAGAATTTTCATTTATCCAGTCATTTAATGCTCTGGTGTAGAAGCAGTTCTGGAATAACTAGGCTGTTCTGGATGATGTTGCAACATTGAATGATATTGAAGCTTCCTCATATGAAAAAGTAGCTGATGTAGTGGACAACAAAGCAGTTCAGCTTAAATGGTCCAGGAGATTTGAATCCTAAGAGGTAACTGATTATTTTTTTAAGGATATAGCGTGCCTTCTATTGAATGACCACCTATTTTAGAACTGAAGCAACTCTCTGCCAACCTCAAGTTTGTCTATTTGGGTGACAATGATCTCTCCCGGTTATTATTTCATCTTATCTAACTTTTCATCAAGACGAGAACCTCATAGAAGCCTTGAAAAGACATAAGAAGGCTATAGGGTGGCAAATGGTTGATATTAAGGGGATTAGTCCAAAACTTTGCATGCATATAATTCTGTTGGAGGACAATTCCAAGAACAACATAGGAAGCCAAATAAGACTCAATCCAATAGTGAAAGATGTTGTGAAAAAGGAGATAATTAGTGGCTAGATGCTAGGATCATTTACCCTATTTCTGATAGTGTTTGGGGTGAGCCCAATACAACGTGTTCCTAAAAAGGGTGGTGTAACAATTGTAACTAATGATAAAAATGAGCTCATTCTATCTAGGACAGTAACTAGTTGGAGGATTTGTATGGATTACATGCATTTGAAAAAGGCCACAGGAAGGACCATTTTCCTCTTCCCTTCATAGATCAGGTGCTTGATAGATTGGCTGGAAAGGAGTTCTATTGCTTCCTGGATGGCTATTCTGGGTACAATCAGAGAATAGCACCAGAGGATCAAGAGAAGACAACCTTCACATTCCCCTATTGTACCTTTGCTTTCAGAAGAATGCCATTTGGGTTGTACAAATGCTCCAACAACATATCAGCACTGCATGATGGCTATATTTTCAGACTTGATTGAGAAATCCATGAAGATATTTATGGATGATTTTTATGTATTTGGAGAAACATTTCAGAGTTGTCTTGTCAATTTGGAGTAGATTTTGAATAGGTATAAAGAAACAAATCTAGTTTTGAACTGGGAAAAGTGGCACTTTATGGCATAAGAAGGAATTGTTTTAGGCCACAAGGTATCTAGGAAGGGCATAGAAGTGGATAAAGCCAAGATTGAGATCATTGAAAAGCTGCCACCCCTGCGTCTTTTAAAAGGATAAGAAATTTCCAAGGTCATGCTGGTTTTTATAGAAGCTTCATCAAAGATTTTTCAAAAATTTCCAAACCTGTGTCAACTGTTGGAGCATGACAGAACCTATGATTTCACTGCTCTGATTATTGCTCCTATCATTGTTCCACCTGATTGGGAGAAGCCATTTGACTTGATGTGTGATGCTAGTGACTTTGCTATGGGAATAGTTTTGGGACAAAGACATAACAAGTTTTTTCATCCTGTGTACTATGCCAGCAAGCCCCTCATTGTTGACCAAATCAATTACACCACTATTGAAAAAGTGTTAGCCGTGGTATTTGAATTTGAGAAGTTTAGAGCTTATTTGGTGGAAACCAAGGTAGTGGTATACACTAACCACTATGTAATCAAGTACTTAATTGAAAAAAGGATGCTAAGCCTAGTCTAATCAGATGGGTTTTGCTCCTCCAAGATTTTGATCTTGAAATTAGAGACAAAAAGGGGGTGGAGAACCAAGTGGCTGATCACTTATCAAGGTTGCTTGAGGGTGTTGCAGAGTCAAAGGACTTGGTTATAGCATGAGCATTTCCTGATGAGCAGTTAATGTCAATTCAACATGCTGCAGCACCCTGGTATACAGACGTGGTAAATTTCTTGGTCAGCTGGGTGATTCCAACTGATTTGAATGCATAGTAGAAAAGGAAGTTCTTCCATCAAGCCAAGCATTACTTCTGGGATGAGCCATACTTGTACAAATTATGCCCAAATCCTTTTATGAGGAGGTGTGCAGCAGATGAAGAATTCCATGACATCCTGAAGCATTGCCACTCCTCACCATATGGAGGCTATTTTGGTGGCAGCAGAACTGCTGTAAAAACACTTCAATCAGGTTATTTATGGCCCTCACTTTTTAAAGATGCACATGTTTTTGCTTAACATTGTGATAGATGAAATGGTGGGTAATTTGTCCAGCAAACATGAAATGCTCCTAAATATCATTTTTGAAATTGAATTATTTGATGTTTGGGGAATTAATTTATGGGATACTTTTCCCCATGAGTATCCAGTTGCAGGTGGATGTTCCGAGGCACCCAAGATACCCTTATCGTGTTGAGTTTATAGGGGGATGCACTCTTATTGGTCACAGCAAGCGGAAAGGTTACCTGGACAAACTAACCGACGTTCTCCAAGCAAGTGTGGATCTTGAGGGAGAATGTCATGCGGAGTGAGCCCCGTGAGAGCAATCGGATGACATGCATAAGAGTTGCGACTCCTTCTAGGATTGATCCGAGAGTTATGATTTTAAGGATGGATGTGAAAGTGTGACTCGATAGATGGTTGCTATTGTTTTTATATATGTTTGTTCGTAACATGCTATTCTATGTTTCCCCTTCCCTTTTTATGATGTTGTTAAAGTTTCTTATCTCCTCTTTTCTATCTTTCTTTGTACGTTGTATATCTACGTCACTCGAATGAACTCGAGAAGCCAAATGTAGACGATGGACTAGTAAGACCGTTACCCGTGACACTACCTATTGGTGCATCCGCCTCCGATCCCGACAGGTGGCGGGTTGCATATGGAGAGGATAAAGGTAGCTCCAGACACCCATATCACTAAGGATATGGAGTCTGCCAATGCGTCAGCTAGGTTGGGATGAGAGGTTTTTCCCCTTTTGAAGTATTTTGAGAGTTGGGCAGGCAAGAGATGTTTTTGGAGAAGTCGCCATGGTTATGTCTGTTTTTTATCTTTTGATGTATTTTCTTAGTTTCGTTCATGGTAGGACATTTCCCTACTGATGGGGCAGACGACATTGATGGATGTATGAATATATTATGTACATATTGTGTTTTTCTGCTGGTGCATGTTTTATGTTTTAAAATTTTTAGTTTTAAAATTTTATTATTTTCGAATTTTAATAAGCGCGCTAACACTAATAAACGATTAAAGCTTAGTTAATTAGATTCTTCTTTAATGGGACATTGGGGTGTCTCATTATGTCTATGAATGTTATGTTATTTTCTAATTTACATTGATGAATTATATTTAAATGACATGTTTTTTTATTTATCATTCCAGGTCACACACTGTGATTTTTTGAAATTTGTGTAACATCCGGGGTTGTTTTACGGATTGATGACGTCACCACAAAACGACATGAGTCTTTTTAGCTTGCTTTGTCCCCATTCATACGTTTCCTAGGAAAACTTTCCAGGAGGTCATCCATCCAAGAATTACTCTAAGTCAATAACACTTAACTCCAAAGTTTTTAAGTGACAGACCAAACATATTGAGATAGATTGTCATTTCATTAAGGAAAATATCTATCAGGAGACATCACCACTAGTAGCTTTGATCCCCTAACAGAAGCCTTCACCAAATTCTTGAGAGGTGCTCTAATTAGTTATCCATGTAACAAGCTCGTTGCATATGATATAAATGCTCTGGCTTGAGGGGAAATGTTGAAAATATGTTTTGAATATGCATAATTATTATATAGATTCATTGTATAGGAAAATCATATCGTATCATATAATGTAACTAGGAATAGAATCCCCTAGGTTTATCTTGTAATTATTTCGCTAAGCCTATATAACAGAGACTTCATTCTGTAGTTAAGACACGATTTCACCATCTCATCCGTTTTATCTCTTTCTACTGTCACCATCTTGCTTATTGTTGTTACTCGGGAAAAATGTCATCCAATGTGGAAAGTGAAATGAGTGATTTTAAAAAATTTAAAGAACTTTAAAAATTTATAAACTTTGATGAACTCAATTAATGTATGCAACAAAATTGGTCTAAACGTTACAAAGGGTGGAAATTACTCAATTATAATATGGATTAGAAGTTGAGTCGAGCAAAAACACTTTATATCAATTTCTTAATATCAATGCACTAATGAAAGCACCAACGTGACATGATATGCAAAAGATATAGTGTTGAAAATATAATAATTAGGAAAGTATATCAATGAGAGAATCAAATTCAAGTAGTTTTTCCGGTTCAACCATCAGACACTTGTGATCTATGTCCATTTTCTATGTCAACCCACCTGAGATTTTCTGTATTTTCTAAAACTTCAATAGGTGCTTGAAACCTCTTACCACTCTTATATTTTCAAGAGATATACTTCAGCATCTCAACACATAAAGGAATATCTCATCCTCAATCAAGAAAAAATATTGAGTAAACACTCAATTTGGTCCCTGAAATTATGGAGTAGTATCAATTTGACCCTTGAAATTATCGAAATTCCAAAAGCGCTCATGAATGATAAGTTAGTATCTATTTGGTCCCTCATTTTAATCACTTGAGATCAATTAAGTCATGACATTTTCTAACTTAAAATTAACTTAGCCCATACGATTTTCAACAGAAGGACTATGTTGATTACCGTTTTACAACTTTAGGGACTATTTTGAAATTTCTATAATTTCAGAGACTAGGTTGATATTACTTTACAATTTCAGGGATACAATATCGTGTTTTACTCAAAAAAAAATATTTGGAAGATGAAACGTTCTTTCACATATCAAACAATAATATGTTAAACGAATGATACCAAATGCACAATTACAACCACTATGAAAATGCAATCACAACAACTTTAGCAATGTTAATTAATGGAAACAGTTCTGACACAAAGTTCTTGGGATTTTAGCACTAATGCATAGAGAAAGTGGAGATGAGAGCTTCCCGTGGTTGTCTTTTGATTGAATCTGGGATATTTATAAATTCTGCATAAATGAGATGTTGCTCAACGTGCTTTTTAGAATACCTTAATTTTTACTGTTCATGGTTTTGAGTATCAATATCCGTATGAAACTTTTTCATTAATTATTAGTGACAATGGACAGAGAACCTTTACCATAGCCAGTTTTGTTGGTTTTTGAATTTTAATACAAGAGAATATTTTTTAGAATAGAAATCAAACTGGCCTACAAATTTCACATTTTCTTTTAATAAACATAAAAAGGGACTCTTTAAACCTAAGAAATATTTAATTTACAAAATAAATGTCAGAAATCCCTTTCTTCAATAGTATTGATTTATTAAGTTCCAGATTGTAAGTTTTTACAAAATGTTCTTACATACAAATTTTGACCATTACGAGATACAATATTCATAACTAATAAATTAATGTAGCTAACCGTGTATGGACGTTGAGTCATTGTTGTACATTTGAAACTTTGAAGTAAAAAGTGATAAGAGTATATTTCTGGTTCCAAGATTAAGTTGACGCCATTAGTGTCTAGTTCATGACTAGACTGGTTGGGCTGTTTAGTTATATCATTTTCTTTTATAATTACGTGTGTGTATATATATATATGTATGTATGTATGGCGATCCAAATCCCAATTTGTCGTAAATAGCACCTATTTAAAAAAGGAAAAGTATAATATGTATAAATTTTGTTATGTATTTTTAAGTAATAACAATTAACTATTTTATTGATTGTTTAAGTCAATATACAAATAAAATAGTTAGCCTTAAATTTTACTAAATACACTAACTAACTATTTATCTAATTAATACATAATAAGAAAAATTTTGATATACAATTATAATCTAATATCTTTATTTATTGCCATTATTGTTGTATTTCCTTTATTTCAATCATACTTAATTGTATTGAAATTTATAAATAAATAAATTTAAATTAACTCTTAAATAACACGTGACACCTATACTTAGAGTGGGAATAGAAAATCTTATATTAATTAGTTGTATAATCAGGGACATATGCACTTTTTTAATGTAACTAGTAAATCCATTGTAGCAAAAATATTTAACAATTATAGAGTAATGAATTTCATCCATTAATGAATTTCTTCCATTTTTTTGTGAAAAATAAAAGCCTTCCCCCATTCATAAAAAATAATAACTTAAATACCTAATATGGTTAACAAACTTTCTACATTGGTGTAGGCGAGTTTTAAAATAAAAAAATTTACACGTGCACTTGGTTATGGATGACATACAACATATACTACTACGAAACCAACCCAATTACTATATGACAATTCACCTATTTATCCATGTAATTTTAATTCAATGACTAGATCATAATTTACAGAGCACTACAAGAATATCCATTTATTAGCAAACATCAATGTTGAATGACAGTGAAGTAGAAGGGGAAGAAGAAAAGGACAAAAATGTGGAATAAGAAGACCATGGAGTCTCTTATATCAAATCAATGAAGCACCATACTTATATCGGTAAATATTATTATCATGCCCTAAAAATATCTTGACCTTCTATTTCGTGCATCCAGATGAACAATAATACTTCAAAAATCTCTATACTTTTGTGAGCAAACAATTTGTCTTCTAAAATATGTTTTATTTTGTTTAAGTGACAATGGTTTTTGTCAACCTTTTTTTTTATTCTATAAAGTTTGTTGCTTTGGTTATTGACTTAAGTACCTATAAATTCATTTACTAATTTCTTGATCGATTGACTTCTGGTACTTGTGTAGTATGTGAGCATAATCTTAATTCTTTTGAGGATTTGAAAGTGGGTCTTCGATAACTTGGACTTGGACCGTGAGCCTTGTTAAGTTGTACTAGCTACAACAATAAACTACTCACTTCAAGGCTCCCTATGTGCAAAAGTTATGATTACCTATGGTAACATTTATGTTTAATCTTTCTTTCTTTTTTGCGGTAAAAGAGCTTCATTCTTTTGCTAAAACAAGGAACCTTACAATAAAATAGATCAAGCACTGTAGGGTCATTCCACATCCAGATTAAGGAGCTAACTCTAAAAGTTAAGCCTACTAACTCAACAACAACATAAGATATAGATTATGCAGAAAACAAAGGGGCATCAAGCCAAAGTCTATATCCTAACTTCCAGCCTTAACGCTTACTTAGTTACAGATCATTTCTTTGGCTTTTGCAGACGCAATTCGACTATTGGTGGTCTCGGAATTGTCCCACTTAACCTTTTGATCAGAAGTATGGGCTTTTTCTCAGACATCTCGGGAGCATTCTTTGTCCCATCAAAAACTAAGAGCAACCTGCATAAAAGGGACAGAACAAAGACCACAGCCACAAGACACCCTAAGTGAGAAATTGTACCTGTGTCGGGTGGTTTTGGCCGAGGATGGAAGACGACTTGTTTAGGAGCGGGCCAGCCTCGGTTTGTTGAGAATAAGAGTTCCTAGGGTATGTGTGACCAATTGTTTCATACAGAGTTCTTAATCTCTCATGTGGCGGTGGTTCAGGTGTGGGCGCACTGCCGACAATGGGAGCCATCTTGGTGGGAACCGGAGTGAGTGGGGGAGCGGAGGGGAACATATCACCAGAGAATGAGCTAGTCTCCATTTGGAGACATAGATCTAGCTGTGAGGTTGGTGGATGTGGGTTGAAAAATGGATATATTGTTGGAACTAAAGTGGTTATGGTTAATTAATCTATTACGTTTTGACGTTAACAAAAAGATTAAATTTCCATGGCAAAGTTATGTTGAAAACTAACTTGTTTATTCCAGTATGCAGGACTGTGTTACTTATCACTAGACGAGGAAACTAGTCTAAAATTTTCCTTAGGAAAGTCTAAAAGCATCGCGGGTCCAAGGTTTACTCACTAGATGAGCTCACAAATTCATCTGGTAAATATCTACTCTAAAAGGTTATTGCTAGACGAGTAGTTAAAAATAACTAGGTTTAAAAAGGCACTAGACGAGTTCCTAAATATATCTGTGTAATAAGCACTAGACAAGTCCCTAAGTACATCAAGTATAAGAGGTGCTAGACGAGTTTTTAAATCTTTCGGGAAAACAACAAGTCCAAAGACTTGTAGTCCACCCAAGAAAAGAATGGACCACCCGGTAAGAGATAGACAAGTAACTGACTAGATTACATGATAAAAACAAAGTTAAGTTACACTAGTCTACCCGATATAACTACTAGACGAGGTATCAGTAGACTACCTAGTTACTTCTTGTTCTATGTTCAGAATACATGCCCAAAGATGTATCTATTTTTCACTCGTCCAGACATCGAATTTATTTCAAATGATAGATTATTTAATTTCGAATGTCTCCATATCCTTTCCTGTGTTGTTTGAATTGTTTATGACTCCGTTTCTTGGTAAGAGAAACATAGTACCATTGAATACACAAAACTTTGTACTCTGACACACATGCTGCTATAAAGTTGAATAAAGTACAAAGAAGGAAAGACAAAAAGCTACTTTCGAGTACAATAGTGAAGTGACATAACCATTTCTAGCTCTTCCAAGAGTGCTTTTCTGAAGATCACATATCAAGTTATCAGAACTCAACGGATCCTAGCATTTAATGGTATGTCTAAACATTTATTTTTGAAGACCGATGAAAAAGAAAGAGCTTAAGCTAAAGAACTCTATAAATACCGGACGACCCCAGTAAAGAAAGTATTGAAGCTCTGATATTCAAAAGTGTCAAAACTCTGTACAAACTTCTCTCGAATACTTTCATTGTAATTTCATCCGATCTTAAACTTTCATACCATCACACATAGTGACCTTGTAGATCAATCTTTAAATCTCTTAAGTTAGAGAGATCCTGAAGAGGCTTGACTAAAAAAGAATACTTGAGTGCCTGGGGAGGTGTTGAATACTTAGTGATTGTAAGCCTGAAGAGGTGATGAATACTTGTAAAGCTATTGGTTTATAATGGAAAAAACCTTCAAGTAGAAGGGATTGGACGTAGCTAGAGAGTGAACCAAGATAAAACTTCTTTGTGAATCTTGTATCCCTAACTCTTTACAGGTTTCTTTATACAATCTGTGTCGACTTGATTATGAGTTTGTTAACTTCTTCAAAAGGTTTCTTATTGTGTGTTTACTTCACTGCATGCTTGCAAAAAGGTTTTAGAAAATGAATTTTCAAAAACTGTTAAGAAACACAATTCAATCCTCTTCTTGTGTTTCCCTGTGTCAACTTCAGTTGGTATCAGAGCTTAACCTTGAAAGGGTTGAGCATCAAACAAGTGCTGAGGGAGTACGATCTAGCAAGCATGGATACAGAAGGACAAGTAATCAACAGACCTCCACTCTTAGATGGTAGTGATTATGACTAATGAAAAAAGAGAATGATGGATTTTCTTGATGGACAGAATGTGGATATCTGGGAGCTGATTGAAACTGGCTATATTGAGCCAATAGGTGACAATGGAGCTGCTATTCCTAGAGCTTAGTAGACTGCTGAACAAAAGACTCAACATCAACTCAATCTGAAGGACAAGCACTACCTGATGTGTGCTATCGCCAAATCTGAGCATGATAAAGTCCATAGTTGTAACACAGCTAAGGAAATATGGGATACTCTAGCCCTACCTCATGAAGGGTCATCCCAAGTGAAAGAGTCAAAGATAAGCATGCTGGTTCACCAGTATGAACTGTTTAAAATGGCTAAACATGAAACCATAGATCAAATGTTTGGTAGATTCCAAACTATCACTAATGGTTTAAGATCTCTTAGAAAGACTTATGAAAATAGAGATCATATCAGAAAAATTTTGAGGAGCTTACACAAACAGTGGAGACCTAATGTCACTGCTATTCAGGAAGCTAAGAATCTCAACACTTTCACACTAGAAGAGCTTCTTGGATCTCTCAAAATCCATGAGGTTGAACTTAATGAAGAAGAGAGTACCAGAAAAGGGGAGTTTATTGCCCTAAAGGCAAAAAAGGCTAGCTCATCCAAAGTCCTGAAAGCTAAGGAATCCTCAGATGAAGTAGGCCTTTCTAATAGTGATGAAGGATCTGATGAGAATGAACTGTCCTTTATCTCCAGAAAGATGCAACACATGTGGAGAAAGAAAGGTTGTTTCAGAAGGAAGTAGTTCAACAAAAAGTTCACCAAAGATAAGTCAGACTCCAAAGACTAAGGTCCACCCTTGTGCTTCGAGTGTAAAAAGCTTGGTCATTTTAAAGCAGATTGTTCAGAGTTAAAGGACAAAAAGAAATTCTTCACAAAGAAGAAAGGTATGATGGCAACATGGGAGGATCTGGATCTGTCATCATCTGATGAAGAAGAAGAAGAATATGAGTAAGAGGCAAACATATGTCTCGTGGCTATCATTCTTCCGACCGTGAATATACTGATGCTGAGGTAATGGATTTTGACTCATTTACTCTACAAGAATCATTTGATGCGTTGTTCAGTAACTCATTCATTCTGTCTCATGAATATAAAAACCTTAGAAAGAAATTTTCTAAGTTGACAAAAGAATATGATAGAGTGTGCATTGAAAAGGAAGTTCTTGTTGATGAAAAAAGGAAATTAAAGACTGAGAATGTCAGTCTAACTGACCCAATGTTCCTTGTGAAGTTGCAAAACTTAAACAGGATGCGACATATCTGACAGCAGCCTGTCTAAGTTTGTAGGTGGCTCAGAAAAGTTAAACTTGATACCAAGGTACCCTAGATCACCTCATGAAAACCACATGCACAATACAGAGTTCCAAGAACTCACGAACAACATCATAAAATAAAAACTGGCTCGTCCAATACTTACTGTAGAATATGTGGTAAAAATGGTTATATTACTTCTAAATGCATACATCATAAATATGTTAAGCATGATCGTCCAGTGACTACTAACAAGAAAAGATCCAAGTCAATGTTGGTACCTAAGAACATAATTATACCTGTTGTAGATTTGCTTAACAACAGGAAAGAAACATGCATCTTGGTACTTGGACAATGGATGCTTGATAAGCTGTTGGCTTATCTAGTTTTATCGCTAGAAAGGCCATAGTTTTTATGCCAATTGAGCTATTTAACCTCGCTAATTACCCTAATTTAGCTTCTATTATCCTTAAGCAACGTTTTAAGTCACTCACATAATTTTTAGGATGTTTTGATTAGTTTTTGATTCAATAAAGCATTTAATGCTACTTTTATTTTCAGGTTAAAAGTGAAGCTCGAGAAAGAAAGGAAAACTTGAAGAAAACAAGCAAAAGGAAAAAAGAAGTGTTTCGCCCATGAGACAGCTGAAAACTGATCAAGATTTGTAAGCCTTCAGGATCGCCTCGCGAGCCAGACAACAGGATTTTGATGGAGCCAAAATCAAGTGCTCGCTTGGCGAGCACCTCTTCGCCCTGCGAGCGGGCACAGAATCACTCTCCTATGTAAAGCTTGTTTTAGTGCAAAATTGGGATCTCTTTTGGAATCCATTCTTTGTTATTCTTAGAGCTGTGTCTCTTTTAATGTTATTAAGTTATTTTCCAGTTGAAATGCACTCCATTATTTTGGTTGTGATTATGAACGCGATGAGGAACTAATCCTCTTATCTGAGTGAACGATGAAGTCGCTAATGACGGCATAATTTCCAATGTGATGTTTTCTTATTCCCTTATCTCAATTCTTGCTTTCTAATTCTGATTTGGTTGCATTAATCAAAAGAGCTCGTGGTTAACTAGTCAAGCGTGATGAGTCCGACAAGAGATTCTTGCTTTAGGACTTGAATTAGGAACACCAATTGAGTATTGCTAGAGATAGAGTAGGAGATTGGTGCAATCGTTGTAGGGAACCAATGGCTTAATGAATCTAACTTGTGAGTCTTCGAATAGAGATATAGTCAATAGATGTTTTCTCTCGTGCTCGACGGAGACATTAGAATAACTTAGGGTTCCTGGTTGGCATTGAAATTGAACATAGGGATATGAAATAATCACTTGGGTTTATGCTTAATTGGGTAGGTAGATTCATGACCTTAGATATCCCAAATCATAATCTAAATCATGTTAATTGTTTGTTGCTTTTGATAATTGATAATTGTTTTAGATAGCAATATTTATCTCAACCACCTTACCATCATTGACTTGGTCAAACGTTAGCTATCTTCTTTGAATTTGGATTAATTGGTCACCTGATCCTTGGGTTCGATACTCGGTAATTACTTACCGTTTTATTTATTACTTGCTTCGATCCGGTACACTTGCCGGAGCCGGTCAAGTTTTTGGCACCGTTGCCGGTGATAGACATAACCAAATTTCTTAATTTAAAGGAAATAATTATTTTTGAACAAGCCAAATTTTCTTTTAGTTTTTCTAAATTTTTTTCTCTTTAAACTTCTTTGATTTCACTTGGTCTTATGAGTTTTTGTTGTATGCTAGGTACCGTTTCACCAGAAGAATTGCTATACGACCCATAAATTTGTAGTACTGAGAAAAGGTTAAGGAAGCAATTAAGAGAGCAAAGAATAATTGAAGCAATCCCACCCATCAATCTTGAAGGGATGGGGGAACAAAATCCACCCGCTTACAATCCTCTCTATGAGTACACTCTTCCTAACTTGGAGGATTGTAGCTCTACTATTGTGAGGCCTATTATCATGGCTGATGCATTTGACATCAAGTCGTTGGTTCTTACACTGGCGCAACAACATCAATTTGATGGGAGTGCACATGAGGATCCTCACAGGCATATCTCGCGGTTTTTGGAGATATGTGACATCTCAAAGTATGCTAGAGTTTTAGACGATGTCTATCACTTGCGTCTATTCCCTTTTTCTCTCCAAGATAGAGCACGTGATTGGTTGGATTTGAACATGGTTCGAGCAAGCATCACCACTTGGGAGGACATGGCTCAGAAATTTTTGATTAAGTTCTTCCCTCCTCAGAAAGCGGCCCAATTGCAGAAAGCCATCACTTCTTTCAGGAAATATGAGAATGAGGATTACAATGAAGCTTGGGAGAGGTATAATGTGCTTTTAAGGAGGTGTCCGTCTTTTTCCTTTGACTTGGTAACGAAGGTGCATAATTTCTTCAATGGTTTGAGAGGTTCTTCTCAAATGATTTTGGATGCCTCAACAGGAGGTTCTTTTTCTTGCAAGTTAGGGAGGATGCATGGGTATTATTAGAAAAGATGGCTAAGAATGACTATAACCGCATGAAAGAGGAGCCAAATATGCAGCAACTTCCTAATGTACCCCTTTCAAATTCTAGTTCTGGGCTTAGTGCAACATTTATTGAAGCTATTCTCGAGTAGAACGCACTTCTGAAGAAGCAGAATGAGGCACTTACTAGCAAGATGAAGAATGTGGTGCATGAAGGATTGCCTCCAGGTTGTGAGTTTTGCAATGGTGATCATGACAGTGAGTGTTGTCCGGGTAACTTTCCTCAAAAGCATGTGGACTCGTGTCACAACTTCTATGACACGGTGCCATGGCGGAATGATTATTAGAGGAACAAACAGAATAACTACCATCAGGGTCAGAATTGGAATATCAGGAGGGATCATCCGGGTTTCTCTTGGAGCAACACTAGTGGTGGTTTAGTCGGGCAACAACAACAGCATTAAAGGCATAATTATGGGATTCAACAGCACAATACTAAGCAAGCTCACCCAAGGCCAAATCAATTACAAATCATAGATGGTGGGAAACAACCTTGGGAATTGGCTCTTGAGAAGACTAGTGTAACCATTGAGAAGTTGACAGTGCACACAGACACAACCATTGATAAGTTGGCAACTCATACAGGTGCAACGGTCCAGAATCTTGAGACTCAAGTAGCACAACTTTCAAAACAGTTGAATGAGTGTCTTCCAGGCTCTTTTCAGGGTAATACAGAGAACAACCCTGAGAATGCAATGTCGTGTCAACTCGAATGGGTTGGGTGTTGAAATCAAATGGGGGTCCAACTAGTTCTCCTGAAACTGAAATTCCAGAGGTGCCACATGTGGAAATAGAGCAAGCTAAGAAAGATGAAGTGGTTAGTGAGAAGATGTCGGAGCAAGATGGAAGGTTGAAATTGGTAGATGAGGATTTCCGGGGGAAAAAGTTCTCTGATCCTGAGCACGACCGTTCTCCCACTATGCACGGTCGTGCTTAACTTGAGCATGGGGACGTGCTCATCTAAGTACGGGTTCACAACATCAGCGTCATAAGCCTCATTTTACGACACGACCGTGCTCTCCCTGAGCACGACCGTGCTTGTGGCTCAAGCAGCCACAAGACATGCGCCTAAGCACAGTCGTGCTGATACATGAGCACGGCCGTGCTCATGCATTAGAAAGGAATTTCCTGCTTTTAAATCCCACTTAGCCCTTTATAATATATATAAAACATATAACATTGTTTAAAGACTTATACAAGAAATGGGGTGTTACAATTCCACCCCCCGTATAAAAAATTTCGTCCTCGAAATTTATACTCACCTCGATTAAAAAGGTGCGGATACACTTACATCATCTTATTCTCCAGCTCCCATGTAGCACTTTCCTTAGTAGCCCCACTCTGAATGAATTTAACCAAGGGAATCTCCTTGCCTCTTAGCTGCTTCACCCTTCGATCCTTAACTCGAAGTGGTAGTACCTCGAAAGTCAAGTTCTCTTTCAACTGAATTGTATCGGGTACTATCACATGGCTAGGATCATGAATGTATTTTCTAAGTTGTGACACATGAAACTGATAAGCCTCTGGCTCATCTAGTTTTATGGCTAGTATGACCAGGGTTTTGTGCAAATTATATCCTACTTTCACCCAAATTAGATTAGATTGTCCTCAAGCAAGGTTTTGAGTCGTTTGCGTAGTTTTAGGTTAATTTAGCTAGTTTTGAATTAAATAAAGCTTATGGCTATTTTGTTGTTTTAGGATAATAAGAAGAGCAAGTAAGGAAGTGTATCTGAAGCAGAGGCTATCACGCCCAGGCCGTGACACTGGTCACGGCCGTGATGAGAAGATCATGAAAAGTCAGAAGCGATCACGGCCCAGCCGTGATACACATCACGGGCGTGATAAAGAAATGCAAAAAGTCAGAAAGGATCACGGCCTGGCCGTGATGAAGATCACGGCCGTGACAAGAGAGAAACCAAAAGTCAGAATGTATTACGGCCTGCCCGTGATAGCCATCACGGCCGTAACGTACCAGAATGCGAAAGGTCACCCTTGGCAGAGACGATCACGGCCTGGCCGTGATGGACCATCACGGCCGTGATGCGCAGCCTCTTATAAAAGCAGAAACGCTGCAGACAGAAATCATCCAGTTTTTCACTACTTTACATTACACTTTTGAGTTTTCCTTCTGTCTGTAATGGAGAACTAAATTCTTAGGATTGATCTATTGTAATTGATTTCCATATACTTGAGGTTCTTGTATTTTCCTGTTTTGTATGCTTTTCCCTCTTCAATGCCATGCCTTGTATTTCTGTTTGTTTAATTCAGGAGTATAATGCATTGTATTGATTTATTTCCGGTGATATCATGTTCCTATAATCAATCGCGTTTGTTTAATTCACGTGTGTACGTTCATGTTCGTTTAGTTCATGAGGGCTTAACCTCGTTTGTTTAATTCGGGAATAGGGACATGTATCTGTAGCAGTAGTCTCGTTTGTAAATTGTTGCTACAACCGGGAGGGGATAAGAATTTGTTTAGGGCTTGGAAATTGTATGAACCTATGATAGTGGGAAATCAAGAGCAATAGATTAATCTGTTTTTGACCATTTGATACCCTCCTTGAACTGCTTGTTTTCATTTGCTCTGTTTTTAATATTTTGTTTGTTTCTTATTTGCAATCCAATCCAATGCCCCCCAAAAAAACTGATTTTTGTGAAAGGTAACATTTTCAGAGTCCTTGAGAGACGACATCCGAGTTGTCGCACTACACTACAGTTTTAAACCCGCTCGTCAATTTTTTGGCGCGTGCGCGACAGCGCGACCAAAAATTGGCGCCGTTGCCGGGGACTCTGAGTTGTTATTTTTCGCAATTTGTTTTTATTTTATTTTCTTTTCTTTCTTTTAATTTCTGTTCTGTTTTGAATTGGTCTGGCTACTAGGTCTCATTGCCCTGAACTGTGTGATTTTGACCCGGAAATTGAAAGAACATTGCTCACACTCTGTAGGGAATTTCGGGCTAGCACTAGTAGTGATTCCAATTTTAAAATTGCTTTTGAAAACATGGGAGACCAAAGGACTTTGAGGCAGCTTGCTGCCCCTGATGTGAATTACAATGGTTTGTGCATTGCTTATCCTGGTGCTGACACACCTTTTGAGTTAAAATCTGGGCTAATCCATTTGTTGCCAAGATTTAATGGTCTTGCAGGTGAAGATCCACACAAGCACCTCAAGGAGTTCCAAGTTGTCTGCTCCACAACTTTGAGGCCAGAAGGAGTAACTGAGGATCATATCAAGTTGAAGGCTTTTCCATTCTCACTCCAGGGAGCTGCAAAAGATTGGCTTTTATACCTTGCGCCGAATTCCATTACCACATGGAACGACTTGAAGAAGCTCTTCCTGGAGAAATATTTTCCTGCCTCCAGAGCCGCTGCAATTAGGAAAGAAATCTGTGGAATAAGGCAAGGAAATGAGTCGCTAGCTGAGTATTGGGAGAGGTTCAAGCAGTTGACATCTAGTTGCCCCCAAAGACCAAATTTACGAACAGCTCCTCATCCAATATTTTTATGAAGGATTGCAGCCAATGGATAGGAATATTTTGGATGCTGCTAGTGGGGGAGCATTGGTTGACAAGACTCCATCTGCTGCCAAGCAACTCATTGAGAACATGTCATTAAATTCCTAGCAATTCACCACAAGAAGAAATTCTGTTGAGATTAGAGGTGTACATGAGGTCCGCACTTCCTCTTCCAGCCATGACCGTGATGATAGAATTGACAGGCTCACTTCCTTGGTAGAGAAATTGGCAATGGATAGGGTTCAGCCTGCGGTATTGTGTGGCATGTGCAGTTCTCCTGAGCACCCATATGAAGCATGCCCCATTTTGCAAGGAGGATCAATTACTGAATCACCTCAAGCCCTTGCAGTCCATCCGTATAATCAGGGCAATAACCAGAACAGATACAGCATTCCAGATCTTTCAACAAATAGGTACCATCCCAGCTGGAGTAATCATCCTAATCTGCGGTATGGGAACTCATCCCAACAACCGATGGCACCTCGGGAATCCTCCAGTGACCACTTCTGCACCGTCCGGACCTTCAGTTGATGACATGTGCAAGCAAATAACTTCACAATTGAATGCACAAATGACTACACTTTTCCAGCAGCAAATGGGACAGTTCCAGGCACAGTTCCAGGCCTCACAGCCACAGTTTCAGCAGAGAATGGATGCGAGTATTCAGGCATTGCATACACAGATTGGACAGATGGCCACAGACATAAATAACATAAAGCAAGGTCAAAGAACAACCCAGCTTCCAGCACAGCCAGTGATAAATCCTAATGCCTCCAACCCTAATGTGAGTTCCATATCTTTGAGGTCTGGAAAAGTTGTTGAGGCCACTTCTGGAAAGGATGAAGAAACTATGAAGGCTACTCCTGAGCCTACTGTTGAGGTTACTCCTGAACCTGTGGTTGAAGTTGAACCTGAGAGAGTGTATAGACCACCCATTCCATTCCCACACAGAATTCAGAAAAATTTGAAGATTGGTGGTGAAAATAAGGAGAAGGAGATTCTTGATGTTTTAAGAAAGGTGGGTGTTAATATCCCTCTGTTGGATATGATCAAGCAAGTGCCCAAGTATGCCAAATTTCTCAAGGACTTATGCACCAACAAGAGGAAGATGAAGACTAATGAGAGGGTTGACTTGGGAAGAAATGTCTCAGCGCTTATCCAGTCTAAGCCAGAAAGAGTTGTTGCTTTCACCCAGGCACTGCCACCGAAGTGCAAGGATCCAGGCACCTTCACTACCCCATGCACTATTGGGGACAAGAAGTTTGAAAACTGCATGTTGGACTTGGGAGCATCTATCAATGTCATGCCTACCTCCATCTTTAACAAACTGGATCTTGGTCCTTTGAAGTACACAGGTATCACCATTCAGTTGGCCAACAGGACCTGTGCCCGCCCCATGGGAATGGTGGAAGATGTGCTAGTGCAAGTTGATGATCTGATCTTCCCAGCTGATTTCTACATCTTGGACATGGCAGGCGAGACACACTCCAGTAAATCACCAATCATCCTGGGCCGGCCATTCATGAAGACAGCCAAGACTAACATTGATGTAGGTGATGGGACCATGTCTATGAAGTTTGGGGATATAGTTGCAAAGTTTAACATATTTGATGCCATGAAACATCCAGCGGAAGAGCACTCTGTATTCCACATTGAGCTGATATCTGAGACTATTGAGGACACTCATGAGAACTTGTTTTCTAATTTTCCACTTAATTCTAGCTGTGATGATATTCTTTCTTTTCTTGATTGTACTAACGCTAACCATTTTGGGGTTTGTGCTGAGATTGCTACATATTTAGCAGGTGATAAAATTGTCAGTGCAGTGGATGAGAAACATGAAGAAGATGAAGCAACACCGGAGGCCCTCTCTACCTCTTTGGCCTTAGACTGCAAGGAATGGGATCCAGGTGACAGCTCCCGCTTACACTGCACTTGATCAGGGAGTACTCTTTTCCTTTCCCTCACTATGATCTTATAATTCTGTTGTTCATTGGGGACAATGCATGTTTTAAGTGTGGGGGAGGGAATTAGTTGTAGTTTTTTTCTTTTCTTTGAATAAAGTTTTCTTTTCTTTGAATAAAGCTCCTGAATAATCTGAGAAGCTCAGGAGCATTTGTGTGTTGAGTCTTTTGTTGGCAAGTTTGCTAGATTTTGATTGATGTTGCACAGATTGCTTGCATGATTGATATGTAATGATTTCCCCCTAGGCTGAAAAATTTTTGTTTTTGAAAAGTGATTCCCATGTGAAATTGAAAACTGAACTTTGGGATTTTGTTATGATGGCATGATGAATGATAAGTTTGGGGTGATAGGGAGCACACACTAGGGATAGTATCTCTTTCAAACAATTTGCATGAATGTCCAGGTGAGGTTTTGAGCCTCCAACATGTTTTAAAATGTGTGAAAATCACTTTCAAGTTGCACTTCCCTGGATTTGATTGAATCTCTTTTTGGTTTGCATGATTATATGTGTGTAGCAAATGATTTAGGCAGTTTTTATTTTGTAAATAGCTACTTGGCCTGAATAAACTAATTCCTATTGCATGTTCCCTAGTTAGCCCTTTTGAGCCTATTAGCCTATTAGTTCTTGATAACCTAATGTTATAAGCCCAAAAATCTGGAAAACCATGTTAACCCGATCTTAGGATTAGGAGAGCATGTAATCTTAGAATGGGTGCAAGAAACTAAGTTTGGGGTGGCTGCAAGGTGTAATATGTTGTTGGGATTGAAAAAAAAAAAAAAAGAAAAAAAGTAGGAGCCAAAGGCTTGTGAAAGAAAAAAAAAATTTGTACAAATGTTGAAAAAAAAAAGAAGAAAAAAAAGGAAAAAAAATACAAAAATGCCAAAAAGAAATAAAAAGAGCTGTAGCCACCCAGAAGTGTAAAGAAAAAAATAAAGAAAGGAGCTTGAGTGAATTTCTAGGTGTAAATATAGTTCGTGCTCTCTTAGTTCCTAGGGTCTTCAGCTTAGTTTCTTTGTATATCCTACCCTTAGCCAGGCCCCATTACAATCCATAAAAGACCTTCTGATGTTGCTTGCATGTTTTCTGTGGGAGCCATTTTGAGGTGAAAAGCAAATTTTTGGGAAGTGTACTTGAAAACTGAAACTGAGTGCAAGTTGTTAGCCTGACATAAACTGAGTGACTGAGTGAACAAATAATGCCCTTGTGAGGAAGGCAGTTGTTTGGATTTGGTGATCTCCCTCTTGTGTGTGACTTATATTCCCTGCTTAGACTTCTGATTGTTTTCATGATGAAATTCTCAAATGTTTAGAATAAATGAATGTGGGGATTGCTCTGTTTGAAAAGGGGGAAAGCAATGAAGAAAAACTGTTTTTGTTGTATTGCTTGAGTGTGTGCAATGTTGGTTGAATCTTTTAAGCTTGCCAGGTCTTGAGTCCTTTTGATTTTTGAGTCTTAGTTTGCTTGGGGACAAGCAAAGTTTAAGTTTGGGGTATTTTGATAAGCCTCTGGCTCATCTAGTTTTATGGCTAGTATGACCAGGGTTTTGTGCAAATTATATCCTACTTTCACCCAAATTAGATTAGATTGTCCTCAAGCAAGGTTTTGAGTCGTTTGCGTAGTTTTAGGTTAATTTAGCTAGTTTTGAATTAAATAAAGCTTATGGCTATTTTGTTGTTTCAGGGATAATAAGAAGAGCAAGTAAGGAAGTGTATCTCAAGCGGAGGCTATCACGCCCGGTGCCGTGACACCGGTCACGGCCGTGATGAGAAGATCATGAAAAGTCGGAAGCGATCACGGCCCGGTAGTGATACACATCACGGGCGTGATAAAGAAATGCAAAAAGTCGAAAAGGATCACGGCCTGGCCGTGATGAAGATCACGGCCGTGACAAGAGAGAAACCAAAAGTCGAATGTATTACGGCCTGCCCGTGATAGCCATCACGGCCGTAACGCACTGCCAGAATGCGAAAGGTCACCCTTGGCGAGACGATCACGGCCTGGCGTGACAGCCATCACGGCCGTGATGCGCAGCCTCTTATAAAAGCAGAAACGCCGCAGACGTAAATCATCCAGTTTTTCACTACTTTACATTACACTTTTGAGTTTTCCTTCATCTCGTAATGGAGAACTAAATTCTTAGGATTGATCTATTGTAATTGATTTCCATATACTTGAGGTTCTTGTATTTTCCTGTTTTGTATGCTTTTCCCTCTTCAATGCCATGCCTTGTATTTCTTTTGTTTAATTCAGGAGTATAATGCATTGTATTGATTTATTTCCGATGATATCATGTTCCTATAATCAATCGCGTTTGTTTAATTCGGCGTGTGTGCGTTCATGTTCGTTTAGTTCATGAGGGCTTAACCCCGTTTGTTTAATTCGGGAATAGGGACATGTATCTCAGAAGCGATAGTCTCGTTTGTAAATTGTTGCTACAACCGGGAGGGGATAAGAATTTGTTTAGGGCTTGGAAATTGTATGAACCTATGATAGTGGGAAATCAAGAGCAATAGATTAATCTGTTTTTGACCATTTGATACCCTCCTTGAACTGCTTGTTTTCAATTGCTATGTTTTTAATATTTTGTTTGTTTCTTATTTGCAATCCAATCCAAACCCCCACCCCCAAAAAACTGATTTTTGTGAAAGGTAACATTTTCAGAGTCCTTGAGAGACGACATCCGAGTTGTCGCACTACACTACAGTTTTAAACCCGCTCGTCAATTTTTTGGCGCGTGCGCGACAGCGCGACCAGAAACACGTTAGGAAGATTGGACAAGAATGGTGGTAATGCGATTTGGTAAGAAATTTCACCGACTCCTTTTATAATTTGGTAATGGCCAATGAATTTGGGAGTAAGTTTCTTCGCTTTCACCACTCTACCAACCCCACTCTCATCTTTTCCTGGATCATCCTCACTTTCTCTGTGGTTTCTTGCACCATTTCGGGTCCTAGCACAACATTCTCACCAAGTTCATTCCAACACAAGGGTGTTCTACATTTCCTCATATACAATGCTTCATAGGGTGCCATCCTAATACTGTAATGGAAGCTGTTGTGGTAGGTGAACTCTATTAGGGGCAAAAACTTGTCTCAACTACCTGACTGCTCTAGCACACAAGCCCTCAACAAGTCCTCTAAGGACTGGATCGTTCTCTCAGACTGACCATCAGTTTGTGGGTGATAAGGTGAACTTAATCTAAGCTTGGTTCCTAAAGCCTCATGCAAGCTATTCCAAAACCTATAGGTAAATCTAGGGTCTCTATCTGACATTATGCTAGAGGGCACACCATGTAACCTAACTATCTCCCTGATGTACAACCTAGTCAACTTCTCTAAGGGATATTCCATATTCATAGGGATGAAATGGGAAGACTTAGTCAATCTATCAACAATAACCCATATAGCTTAATAACCAGCTGGAGTCCTAGGGAGTCCATAGACAAAGTCCATGGAGATACTATCCCACTTCCATTCTGGGATACTTAACGGTTGCATCTTACCTGATGGCTTTTGGTGTTATATCTTAGCCTTTTGGCACACTAAGCATGCATGGACAAACTCAGCCACATCCTTTTTCATCCTAGGCCACCAAAACATTCCCTTTAAATCCTGATACATCTTAGTGGCACCTGGGTGCACACTCAATCCACTCATATGTCCTTCCTCAATAATCAACTTCCTAAGCTCCGGAACATCTGGTATACAAACTCTATATTGGAACCTCCAAACTCCATCATTTCCTTTCTTAAAGCTAAGGTCTCTACCCTGAGCAAGCAACTCTTTCCGACTTAAGAGGTAAACATCTATCTTCTGACCTTCTCTAATATGATCGATCAAGCTGTTGGTAATCTTCAACGTTCCAAGCCTAATACTCTTAGGAGTAACTTCCCATGCTAAACTCAGGTCTGTAAACTTTTCTATCAGATCCATTTCTCTAACCATCAAAGTTGAGATATACAAGGTTTTTCTACTTAAGGCATCCACCACTACATTGGCTTTTCCTGGGTGGTAGATCAATTCAAAATCATAATCCTTACGGAATTCCATCCATCTACGTTGCCTCATATTGAGCTCTTTTTGGTCAAACAGATATTTTAAACTCTTATGATCACTAAAAACCTCAAACTTAGCTCCATAATGGTAATGCCTCCAGATCTTTAAGGCAAACACTATGGCTCCTAATTCCAAATCATGGGTAGGGTAATTCTTCTCATGGGTTTTCAAATGTCTAGAAGAATAAGCTACTACCTTACCATTTTGCATCAACATTCCTCCTAAACCTTGCTTAGAAGTATCGCAGTATACTACGAAAGGATCACTAAGATTGGGTAAAACTAAAACTGGTGCAGATGTTAACATTTCCTTTAAGGTTTGAAAACTCTCTTCACACTTAGAGTCCCACAAAAATAGATGTCCCTTCTTGGTGAGATGGGTCAAGGGTAAAACTATCTTAGAGAAACCCTCTATAAACCTTCTATAGTACCCTGCTAAACCCAAGAAACTCCTAATCTCGGTCACTGACTTTGGCCCTTCCTAGTGGAGCACCATTTCTACCTTAGCCGGATCCACGACTATCCCACCTTTTGAGATGACGTGTCCTAAGAAACTCACCTCTTCAAACCAAAACTCGCACTTAGACAACTTAGCATGCAACTGCTTCTCTTTAAGGGTCTGCAAGACAACCCTCAAGTGTTCCTCATGTTCCTCCTTGGTCTTGGAGTACACTAAGATGTCATCTATGAAAACCAAACACATCCAAGTAAGGGTGAAAGGTCTTGTTCATATAATCCATGAACACAGCAGGAGCATTAGTCACACCAAAGGGCATAACCAAATACTCGTAGTGACCATAACGTGTTTTAAACACAATCTTTGGGATGTCCTCATCGACTTAACCCGGATTTGATGGTTTCCTGACCTCAGATCTATCTTGGAGAAGACACAAGCTCCTATCAACTGGTCCATAAGATCATCAATCCTAAGGAGAGGATACCTATTCTTAATAGTCACTATGTTGAGTTGCCAATAGTCGACACACAACCACATGCTGCCATCCTTATTCTTCACCAACAACACCGGCGCTCCCATGGGGACACGTTGGGGCTAATTTTTGAATCAGTTCCTCCAACTGTTTCTTCAACTCAGCTAGCTCTAGAGTAGACATCCTATCAGGTGCTGTGGATATGGGTCCCATTCCCGGTACTAAATCTATGGTAAACTCAACATCTCTCTCAGGGGGTAACTCATAAATATCCCCAGGGAACATTTCAAGAAACTCTCTCACTATTGGCACATTTCCAACATCAGGATTGCTCTCTACTTCCAGGGAAGACAACATCATGTAAACTTGGGCCTCTTCTTTCATAGAAGCCTTAACTTGGTTGGCAGAGAGAAATCTCAGATCCTTAGACTCCACAGGAGTTCCAAAAATTATGGTTTTATCAAAACAGTTTAAGAGGGCATTAATGGAAGATAACCAGTCCATGCCAAGAATAACATTAATTTCTTTTAGGGGTAAGCATACAAGATCAACAACAAAATTCCTACCATCAATGGTATTGATACAATTCCTGCATGCATGTGAAGTAAGAACATATTTATTTGTGGGTGTGGCAACAATTAAAACACATTCAAGAAAGGTCACATGCAATTTAAGATTTTTGACATAGTCATGTGATATAAGCGAGTGGGTCGCACCTGAATCAAACAAAACAGCTAAAGGAGTTCCATCAATAAGGCACATACCTTGGATCAAGTCCTTGGACTCAAAGGCCTCAGCTCCACTAAGTGTAAAGACTCTCCTGTTGGTCTTCAATCGTTTGGCTTGGGGTTTCTGATTCTTTCTAGCACTCTGCGATTCTGACTTTGCTCCTCCATGCTCGTGGTTAATGTGGCCAGACTTGCCACACTTGAAGCAGATGACGTCTGTCTCCTTGCACTAAGCGGTGTAATGATCCTGTCCACACTTGCCGCACCAGATGGGTCTAGGAGTAGAAGAATCCCAACTCCTAAACCTGTCTGAAGGGAATTGTGGCTTCTGACCACTCTGCTTGAAGTCTCGATCGACTGGATCTTGATGTTGCTTTCCCTTGTGCTTTTGATCATTCTTCCTATTATGCTGAGCATTTGAACTCTTGTAGCTTGACACTCTGGATTTGTTGGCATCCTCGAAGATCCTACACTTGTTCACCAAGACTGGAAAGATGCGGATCTCCTGATAACTGATGGCTTGCTTGATCTTGGGATGCAGACCATCCTCGAACTTCACGCACTTGGAGGTCGTCAGTTACATATTGATACAGTGTGTAATAACGAGCAAGCTCCTCAAGAATCTGTCGCAGATGTCAGCTGGAAAGTACTTCTCCAAGAATCTGTCCTTGAAGACATTCCAAGTAGCCACTGTACCCTCAGCTTCCATACGCTGGCGACAATTCTCCAACCAATGCTTAGCTTCCTCTGCCAACATGAAAGTCTCAAAGATAACTTTCTGTGTGACACCCTCTACCCCGCATATTAATAAAAAACATTTACTTGAAAGAGGTAATATAAAAACATGCATTTATTTCATAAAATAAAAACTTGGGTAAGAGATATCACATTGTAACAACTCAACACGGAAAGAAACATAGTTTTAAAAAGATACAACATAAACAAAGCATCAACATAACCCAACCGCGATGTCACATACAGAGCTGGTATACCAAATCCGGATACAATCACGGAATACAATGAAACTGAAACTAACAACAAACTATAACTACTGAAACAACTAAACATCCTAGCTAGAGTCGCGGATCCTTAGAGTCACTCCTCCACTGGCTGCTCACCGTCCTCTGCATAAGAGATACATGCCAACAACATAAAAAGAGAAACGGGGAGTAAGAAATCATGTAAACACAATGGCATGGAGATAGTTAAGCAAGATGAACATACATCATAACAGGGCATAACAATACACAACATAACATCAACATAATATAATCATATCAACATGTCATCTCAACCAACATATGCTATGCGGTGCAACACTACTCCGCTACTCCGTTATGGATGTGGATCCAAAAAGCACCAATACCGGCAGTCCACCAAACCATGGGTGGACCTATTGGATAGCCGATGCATCATAACGAGGGTACGCCACCACGAGGGCGCACGATTTACCAAACCTTGGGTAAACCACCCGAGACTTGACCAGATCGCCGTACTCTAGGATGACCTCCCCTATGTTGAACTTCCCCCACTAACAACTTCAACCTATGAATGCATGAGCACAACAACAAACAAGGCAACCACCTCCTTTGCTTGGTCCAATAGGCACCCAAGACTTATCACCAACATCAACACCTTACTCTTATGGGTTAAGGCCCCCTTAGCCAAAAAGCACTGAGGTTCAACTCATCAACACCTCGACCAAAAAGTATCGAGGCCACTTTGGCCAAAAAGAACCAAAGTCTATCAACATGCGGTAACCCACTGGGCACCGGCTTAACCAACTTGTTATTCTTGTTTATCTTAATTAATAATCTTTAGTTAAGTTATCTAGCTTTTCTTTATTTGATTGGTATCTTATTACAATATTGAGAACATCTGGGGTGAAACACTCCTTTAGAACCTTTAATTCGCGTTCTGACCAATAAGGGGAGCATGGGCGTGCTCACCCCAGCATGGTCGTGCTGCCACTTAAGTGGAGCACGGTCGTGCTCACTGTCTTGCATGACCATGCTCAATGCACGGTCATCTTCCAGAATTCAACTAAGAGCACGGGCGTGCTCCTTGTTCAGCACGGTCGTGCTCCTGGGCCAGTCGTACTGTTCAGGTATATTCAACTTGTGTTCTTGGAGCTAAAACTCCCCAATACTCTCAAATCAGATCCTAGGGTACTTTGACTAATCTAATTGGCATCAAACCTCACCTCTCACTAACAATTCATGTCTTATGAAACATTAGGGGAATTAATCCTTTAACCGTTATGTTAATTAAGAGTCCTATTTCAACAACGACAACATAACTCAGTCAATCAACATCCATCCAATCAACACTCAACCAATCCATGTATAATAACGACAACATAAGTGATACTCATATCAACCAGATTCAACCAATTATACATCATTAGGCATATAACATAGCATTCATAAAACAATAGGCATACATGGCATGCATACCATTAACCAAATAACAATTAGCAATTAACTATACAATACAGGCATACTCATAACTCAACAACATTAATAGCAATTAACCATATAATCAAATAGAACATGGCATACTCAATAATTAACAATAACAAGTAACAACATACAACAGGGCTATGGGAACCCCTCATCTTACGCTACCCCCTTGCTTAATGCATACACTATCCTTCTCCCCATACCTGGTATGAAGAATCCGGTAGTGATAACTCAAATGGTAGACCAAACGACAACCAATGAGTTCTTCTTGAGCGGCTTAGACAACTTCCAAGCTTTGGTCAAACAAGAACATTAACCAATTAGTTCCCAAATCTAAATAATAGAGAGGAAACCAAAAGAGGAGAAACCGTTACCTATACCAGTGTGGCACAAACGAACTAACGTTCCCAAGGGTCTCCAAAACTCCTAGAACATACTAAGTTTAGAGGAAACAAGGAAAAGAAACTCTTAGTCGCAACACGATTTACCCTTGAGCACGACCTTGCTCAACTTAGCGCCTACGAGGCATGGTTTACCCTTGAGCACGGGCTTGCTCACTATCGAGAACGGGTGTGCTCAACTTAGCGTCAGCGAGATGCGTTAGCCCAACGAGCACGGTCGTGCTCTCTATTGAGCACGACAATGCTTGTGACTCAGACAGTCACAAGACACAAGCCTAAGAAAGTAATTTCCACCAAAACCCCACTTAGCCCATTCTAAACCTTCCTAACAAACAAGGCATACATAAAAGTGCTTAACGAAAAACGGGGTGTTATATTCTGAATGTTGTTGCATCCCATATCCCGGAAGATCTTCTCAATCTCCCGCCTCGTTAAAAGAGCACCTTCAGGGTCATAAGCTCCCTTGAACAAGGGCGGGTTGTTCCGCTGGAACTTATCCAGACCCTAAAACTCAGCTGGTCCTCCATTGTTGTTGTTCTGGTTCTGTCCTATAGCATTGGCAAACAGTTCCAATGCATCAGCGATAGCCTGATCGTTCCTACCTCTTCCTTCCATTGGTTCCTGCACTTGCCCAAGACAACTATTAAATACAAAGAACCAAGCAGGAAGAACTAAAGGTTCTTAATACTACGCATCATTATCTATAGCAAATTATAGATAATTCAAACAAGAGCAAACAGAAGATTTATAACAGACTCATACCACAACCTGATAGAACAGACCAGCTCTGATATCACTAAATGTGACACCCTCAAACCCACATGTATTTATAAAGAAATAACATAGAAGAAATTTAAAAAAAACATTCATATCATTTATTATAAAATGAAAAACCATAGGTAGAAAGTACCACATTGTAACAAAACATAGACAACTCGGAAATAAAAACATAACATGAAAAACATAACCCAACCCCGATGTCATATTACATAGCTGGTATAACCAAAACCTGGAAACATTATGGATAAACAAACTAAAAACTGAGAAATCCTAGACTATGAGTAGTGGCTCCTCATGGTCACTCCTCAATAGGCTGCTCGCCGTCCTCTACATAACAAAAAGGGTACATGCAAAGCAAACAACAAAAGATGGGGAGTAAGAAACATGTACAAAACATAATGGCATGGAAGCAGTTAGCAAGATGAGCATACATCATAACAATAGCATGTTATCACAAGTTAACATACATAACACATTTATATCATCTATAACAATTCGATCAATGTTTGCTATACGGTGCAATACTACTCCACTACACCATTATGCATGTGGATTCGATCTACCTCAGGAAATCAACTTCAGAGTTACATATCCATATTGGCCATTAAGAACCAACGCTGTCAGTTCACCAAACAATGGGTGAACCCCTTGGATAGCCGACGTACCGTACTCTCGGATGCACCACCACGGGTGTACACGATCCACCTAACTCTCGAATGAATCACCGCAGACGGTCAATCGCCTTACTCTCGGACGACCTCCCCTATGTTGTACATCCTTCACTAACATCTCCAATGCATGAATGCGCGAGGAATAGTAACATACAATCCATAATCACCACCTCCGCTTAGGCCACTAGGTTACCCAAGTTTTATCACCATCAACACCTTTACCACTTGGCATCGAGGTCCCCTTGGCCACTAGGCACCAACGTTCAACGTTAACAACACCTTGACCTTTAAGCATCATGGCACCCTTGGCCAATAAGCACCAAGGTACAATAACGTGTGGTAAACATCGTTACCGGCTTAATCATCTTTAACGTTCGTGTTTAATTATCTTTGTTAAGTCTTAATTGAGTTATCTATCTTGTCTTTACTTCTATTGGTGTCTTATTACATCATTGGAACGATTAGGGTGAAACACCCCTGTTCTTGTCTTCAACGTTTTGTTCTGAGCATGGGAGCACGGTCGTGCTTCCCCCAGCACGGGCGTGCTGATTTTCAAGTCAAGCATGGGCGTGCTGACTATTGAGCACGGCCGCGCTTACTGAAGCATGGCCGTAGTGTTTTTTGGCAGAAGGGTTGAAGAACCCTTGCCAAGCTTCCTAGGGCATTCAAAGATCAATCCTATTGGCTTTTACTAACCATCAACATCAGTTTCATACTCTTAATTAATCTCCATGTCTTGTACTTATTGGGGAACCAATCCTTTAATTCCTGCTTCAAATGTCCCTAAAACGCTCAAGAATCAATCCTGGGTTTAGACTAAACCTTTGAGCAATAATCTCACTTATCTTTACTACGGTTCGAGTCTTATGGACAATTGGGAATTTATCCCTTAATTTCATTCGTCCTTATTAACATCTTTTAATGTCTTATTAACATCGTCATCATCTCACAACATCAACCAATAACCAAGTCATTCATTTATGACAATATCATCATCAACATTAGTCCATGATAATGAATAACGTAATCAAACCAAAAACATCATTCATGGCATCATCAATCCAAACATGGCATCATCAAATACAATTCATAATTAGGCATACCAATAACAATTAAACATGTATAATCATAACAAGATATCAAATAGCAAACAATAGGGTCATGGGTTAACCCTTCATCTTATGCTACCATCAATGCCTACATGTTCATACTATCCCTTCTCCCCATACCTGGTATGAAGATTCCCTTTAACACCAACGTAAGTGGCTCTACTCAGTTTCCCTCAAGCGGCTCGACAAACTTCCCAAGCCTTGGCCAACACAAAAGGGTAACCAATTAATCCCAAATCACAAAAACGAAAAGGAGATTAAGGAGAGGGATAACCAGTTTACCTTTACCGACACTAACTTGCACTTTCTCTCCCAAACGATGGCAAGAAACCCAAGAACTATGATGAGTTCGAAGGAAAGGGGTAAACGGAGGTTTTCTGGCATACTAGGATTCCTAAAATTGTCACAATGAGGGTTAACTCGTAACCCTCTCTAAAACTCTTTTATATAAGCATCAGACCCCGAGCACGACCTTTCTTAACGTGAGCACGGGGTCGTGCTCGTTTAAGCGCATGCAACATCACCGTCACAAGCTTGCGTTTTCCAACACGATCGTGTTCCCCCTGAGAACGACCGTGCTCGTGGCTTAAGCATCCACTGAGCATGCTGGTCAAGCACGGGCGTGCTGGACATGAGCACGGACGTGCTCATGTACCAGAAAGGGATTTTAAGCCTCAAAATCCAACTTAGCCCCATTTTAACATATATGTAACATATAACATTGCTTAAGGACTTCATACAAAAAAAAGGGTGTTACGGCAACAAACTTTCTAGCCATATTCACCACATCCTAAGAAGTAGGATTTGCTTCTTGAGGTGCAGCAATGGAAATTCCCAGATTCTGGTGTGGAGTGGCCATTTGGCCCTCTAAGGTGTTGAGTCTAATACTCAGATAGTCAATAGATTGTTTCGGTACCAAGTGATGTTTGATTTGCTTTCCTTCAAACTTTTGAAACATTTGAATTAACTTGTCTATCTTGTTATTGATTTCAGTATTGTCCACAGCAGGCCTTTGGTCTTGTGCTTCACCAGCAATCCTTAATTACCCATTCACCATTCACTCTAGCAAGCTTCATCTTGCTAATGGTACTCTCACCAAACTTGTGAGTAACCTTCCTAGCTTGAAATCTCTCTTCACCTTCAAGAGATACACCAAAATGTTCAAGCAATTTGACTACCAATCCAGGATATGGTAGTGTAGCTCCACTGATTTTTCTATCCTACATATGCCTAGCTATTATAAAGCTCCAGTTCATCTGGTTTTTTTTTTTCTATCGTAGCCCATAACATCAAAATATCATTGTTCTGCAGAATTACATGGTTTCCTGACCTAGGAACCAAAATTCTGCTCGGAACATATTGCAGAAGTGTATGTTGAATGTGCATAGAGCTAATGTTGATCAGTCTTCCTTCAGGTGCATTCTCAACCAATAACACCTTCCTAGCCTCTTCCTTATCAAAACTCTTAATCCATACACTGTCAGGTTCAGTGCCAGCAAGATTACTTCCCTTGTAATCTAGTCCAGTGAATTGAGCAAACTCTTCATAAGTCATCTCAATCCTATTGTTCTTCACCTCAGCAGAAAAGCCTCCATTATCGATTTCCAAAGTGCAGTAAAATGCCTTAATCAAGGTGGGGTAAATGTCACTCTTGATTTGCGGAAAATCGCTCAACTTATACTCTTCTAATACTTTGTGAAATGAGAATCCATTTACTTCAAAGTAATTGAAATCAACCGTCCTAGCCTCATGGGTATCCCTATGCTTAAAATCATTCTTATACAAAATAATGTACTCTTCATCAGAGAAATAGCTTATAAGTAATTCCACTTCAGTGACTCCTTCATTGTCATCATCATCATCGTCGTCATCATCATCATCATCATCATCATCAATTCTCTTCCTCTTCTTTTCTTGTTTCTTCTTAGGAACCTCTTTAGCAATTTTCTTCTTATTTTCTTGTTTCTTTGGAGCCTCAGCTACTTTCTTGCCCTTGCCAAGCTTCTTATTTGCCAAAGCCTTGATTGGAAGCTTGTCAAGCCTCTGAAAAGATTGGGCTTTCTCAGATTCTTTCCTCTTTGGGCTTGAAGAGGTTGCAATACGTGAGATAAGTGGAGGAGAATATGTTGGAGTTGAGGAGGATGATGTGGAGTTTGATGGAACAGGGGTTGAAGGTCCAGTTTGCTTCACACGAGCCATTGGAAGTTATTTTCGAGCTCTGCTAGGGTTTGTGTCCTTGAAATTTGGTTTTTAAATGTGAAAGATTTGGAGGGAGAAGTTGAAATTTATAAGCCATGATCATTCAATCGATTACCCGATCGATGTATTAAAGGGTTTTTCCTCATTGTACACACATGCTAATCAATGTACTTAGCTTCACGATTGAATTTTGTAACAGGTACATCATGTATCAATCGATGTATAAGCTAAGTCATTGAGTCTCAATTTCTGAAACTTGAACTCAATGGATGTCCTAATCGGTGAATAAGCAATGTTGTAACAGCCTGATTTTAATTATGTTGTTCAACCGATTAAAATATAATTAATTATATTTTAATCTAAGAGTTAAAAAGTGTTTTTGAATAAAACAAAATCATATTCATTGTCTACTTTATGGTAGAGGGTTACGGTAAAATTTTCGGTTGAAAATTCAAACGAAAGCCAGTCTACGTTTTCACTGCCGGTACAAGTTTACTGTGCAGAAAACCTAATTTTGACCCGTGAATGAGATAATTAGTCTTTTTATTACGTTTCCTTCAACTTTGGTTATTTTGAAAATTTTCGTTCAAAAATAAAATAAAATATTTTATTTGGGCGATAACGTCGGAAGAATTACGATCGGAAATGCAACCGGGTACGAAATGGAGCAGAATGGGAGACATAAAAGCATGAGGTGACATGAGGGAGTGAGGTGACTCACTAGAGGTATGGCCTAAGCTACCTCCTAAAAAGTGGTCATGATGGACTTTTTGAAATATATCATATTATACTCTAAAAACCTATTTTTCTCTTTCCTCTTCAACTAAACAAGGCACAAGGTTAAAACTTGCTCTCCAAGCTCATCCTCTCTCCAAAATTTCGTGCTCCCCTCTCCCTCTATATAATCATCACTCATCTTCATTCTCTCATTTTCTTCCCCCATCTTCATACTTCTTCAACTTCTTCCATTTCTTCTTTTTTTTCAAACACTTAAAGCTTCCATTTTTATTAGTCTTTTCCACTTGAGTTCTTCATTAAAGTTCTTCCTTATACTAAGGGTAATGCTCTCATATGAATCTTTTTGGAAGTTTCATATTTTATTTCCTAGTTTTATTTATGTGTTCTTTATATGCTTTAAACTTCTAAAATCTCTCTAAAATGGTAGAAAACTCCTTTCGAGTTGAAACCACTTTCTATAGTCTTGTTTAACTTATATTTTCACATACTAAGAGGTTGTGTAAAACAAAAATCTTTACCTATCTCTTCCAATGAAGGCCGAATGCCTGCATTTGTGACCTAGGAAGTTTTTGTTTCAACTTTTGGAATATGATCATGTGTTTGAGTTTCTAACTATCCATTAATCTTAAATCTATAAATCTTGGAAGTTTTGATAGCTTGTTCCTATGATGGCTGAAAATATGAATAAGTAAGCCTAGGATACTATGTTTCAACTTTCCAAGTATGATCATGGATTTAGAACTCTTAATACCTTGTGATTCTAAACCTAAGAGTTATTGTTAAACAAAGAATATTTTTCCTCATCATCCTATGATGGCCGAAACTTAGTGTTTAGATACTAGGATGTTTGAGTTTTTATTTTTCCAAAATGATCATGGACTTAAGCTCCATAAGATATTTGGATGCTAAGTCTAAGAGATTGGAAAGTTTAAGGATTTCTAACTTGTTTATTCTATGTTATTAAAGCTAGGATGTATTACTTTCATTTTTCCAAGATGATCATGGACTTGAGCTCCATAAGATATTTGGATGCTAAGTCTAAGAGATTGGAATGTTTAATTTTCCATTGTTTTCCAAAATGATCATGGACTTGAGCTCCATAAGATATTTGGATGCTAAGTCTAAGAGATTGGAAAGTTTAAGGATTTCTAACTTTTTTATTCTATGTTATTAAAGCTAGGATGTATTACTTTCATTTTTCCAAGATGATCATGGACTTGAGCTCCGTAAGATATTTGGATGCTAAGTCTAAGAGATTGGAATGTTTAAATTTCCATTGTTTTCAAAATGATCATGGACTTGAGCTCCATAAGATTTTTGGATGCTAAGTCTAAGAGATTGGAAAGTTTAAAGATTTCTAACCTATAAATCCTACGAAGGCCGAACCTAGAAGGTTATAGACCTAGGATACTTTGTTCTTATTTTTCCAAAATGATCATGGTTTTGAGCTCCTTAATACATATGGATGTTAAACCTAAGAGATTGGAAATTTTAGTGAATGCTAACCTCTTTTACTAGCCTTGGCTAAATACCCTAATGGTGTGTTTGGATGGGGTATTTGTAGAGGGTGAAGTATTTTATAAGAGGATAATTAAAATAATTCACTCTAAAATACTTTGTTTGGATATTAAATATGAAGGATTTTAGAAATAAAGGGATTTTATGGGGTATTTTATGGGGTATTTCAAATTCCTTGGAATTTTGAAATACCCCATCCAAACACACACTAAGTTTATAACATAGTGGGATTTTAATTCAACTTTGTTAAGCGATCATTGTTTATGAACTCCTAAAACTTAAGGATCATAAATCCATGAGTTGTATAATTTTCGGGAATCTCTAACCCTAAGAACTAGTCTTGGCCAAACCTATACCTTGTGGTTTAGTGTTCTTGTTTGATTTTAACTTGTGATTTTGTGTTCATAACCTTAGATTTCCATCGCAGAGGAAACGAGGACGTTCGTGGTATACCTCTTCGAGCATCTAATCTCCTTACCTTCGCAGAAGGTGGAGTTTGTACTTTGTGGTGTGACAACGAGGAGCTTCGAGTTCGGGAGTTCGGTGATAACCCAGGTAGGGGAAGGAACCAACCTATCGTCGGAATGGATAAGTTGTAGATTATGTAATAATTGTGTAGGGCGACCTAAACCCTACTAGTAGTCGATTAATCGACAAGACCAAAATCACATTGGAAACCTTTTTTGAAAAACCAATGGTGATTCGGGGATTGTAGGTTTATTGACATTAGGTTGATATTTATATTCTTGATGGTTGATTTGATTTTATTACCTTTATCGAATTGATTTTGAGCTATGTTGGTGATATGGGAATATTTTGATTGATATTGTGTTATGCATGATCTGCCTGGTTTTTATTATTATGCTTAGTGGATTTTTAAGCAAAGATATATATGTTGTCTAAGAGATGATTGTTTTGGGTGTGAGGATTATGATGATTTAGAAGTGCCTAACTTAGATGAGGAATGTTAAAGAGGTGTTATGGCATAGAATATGTGTCAAGTTCTAATGGAAGGTTAAGGCACTAAGATGTTGTTAAAACGGGTTGGTGAGATTCAAGTATAGGTGTTGTTGTCCACAACCGTGTATTGGTAATATAATACACAAGTACAAAAGTGTATTGGTAATATAATACACGAAGACAAAAGTGTATTGGTAATATAATACGCAAGGACATCTGTGTATTGGTAATATAATACACCGTGTATTGGTAATATAATACACGTTAAACCCTTATGTGTATTGGTAATATAATACACCATGTATTGATAATATAATACACGTAAAACACTTCTGTGTATTGGTAATATAATACACCGTGTATTGGTAATATAATACACGTAAAATCAAGAGTTCTCGCGAGACCGCTTCCACCTTAACAGGAATGGGGGTGGAACACCTTAACGGAAATGGAGGTGTGCACTAGGTGGAACATCCTAACGGGAATGAGGGTGTGCCCCGATGCAAATGAGGGATGGTGACAGGAGTGGTAGTGGCCACGATAACGTAAAGATATGGTGACAGGATTAGAGAGGTTACACTAAAATAACGTGTTAGATTGCCTGAGAGTATGGGTAGAGGATGATATATATTAACCTGAGGATGATTCGTTAGTTATGTGTGTTGATTGTCTGTGACAATTACTGTATAATTTACTATGACTCTTTTCCACTTTTTGATGATAGAACTGTTTCTTATCCCCTGTATATTTCTGTACTTTGTATTTTATCTCCTTGTGGAATTTTACGAGAAGACCCTGTGGATGAGCGTAACCAGGAGGCTTCGGATGGAACTCCCTACGAACCGGAGGCTGGAGGACGAGCTGTGACCCATGGTGATTAGGGTCTAGTTAATTATGGCCAGTGCGTTTCGTGAGGCGCATTTTTATTATGTTTTCCGCTGTTTAACTTTTTGTCTAAGTATATGCCTGTGAGGGATCCTACTGTAGGATATCCTCAACAGTGTTTTGTAATATGTATAATATGCTTATATTGTGATATGCCATTCTAGATGAAGTTGTATACTTTATAATTTAAGTTTTAATTTTTACGTATTTTCACGTTAAGCGTGCGATTAAGTAATTAAATAATGTGGTTTTAATCTAATGACACAAAGAGGCACAGCGGGGTGTCTCAAATGTCAGACGGTCCAACAATTGTATGTCACACACAATCGATGTAATAATCGACGTATAAGTTATGTCAGCGAGTTCCAGGTTCTGGGACTAACACTCAGTCGATGTAACAATTGATGTATACGCAGGGTCATAATTTTAACATATGCCCAATCGATGTACAAATTGATGTATATGCATTTATAGAGAGTGATGCATCTGGGAACTAAGACCTAATCTATGTATACTATATCAGTTAAAAAATTTCAAGAATTCATATCAGGGTAATCGATGTACAAATCGATGTACATGATATCATGTATCTCTTTCATCAAAATAATCGATTTACTAATCGATGTATAACAACTTCCAGAGAGTTAATTTTTCTGATTCTTAGTTTAATCGATGTACGTATCATTATAGTCTTTCTAACCTTAATTAAATCGATCGTTACGATGTATACTCAGGTTTTTCAAATTTTCAGTTTGTACATTGATTATCTAATTTCTGTATCACTTTTAGTTTTTGAAATATTGCCCAGACTAATCAATGTATCAATCGATGTTCTGACTTCTAACAGCATGGTAACATATTTTTAGCATTTAAAACATCAAACAGAGGTAGGATCAATTATTCCTAACTCTCTTCTAATGAAGAAAAAGCTTTCTTTAGCTAATGGTATAGTGAAAATATTAGCCAATTGCTTAGATGTATCAATATATTCAATAATTATATCTCCACTTTGAATGTGATCCCGTATAAAATGATGTCTTATCTTAATGTGTTTGGTTCTTGAATGCATTATTGGATTCTTAGTGAGATTTATAGTACTAGTATTATCATATTTGATTGGCACTTTCTCTGAGAGAACACCATAATCAATAAGTTATTGTTTCATTCATATGATTTGTGCACAACAATTTCCTACTACAACATATTCTGCTTCAATAGTAGATAAGGCCACACTAGTTTGTTTCTTACTAAACCAAGAAACTAACGAGTTTCCAAGAAGGTTGCAAGTTTCACTAGTACTTTTCCTATCTAACTTGCATCCAGGAAAGTCAGAATCAGAATATCCTACTAAGTTATATGTTGACCCTTTAGCATACCACAATCCCATTTCTTTAGTTCCAAGCAAGTATTTCATAATTCTTTTAACAGAAGTTAAGTGTGATTCTTTGGTATTAGATTGATATCTAACACACATACATACACTGAACATTATATCAGGTCTACTTGCAATTAGATATAGTAAGGAACCAATCATACCTCTGTACTTAGAAACATCTACTGATTTACCTTTCTCATCTTTATCCAAGTAGCCTGATGGACTCATTGGCGTAGCCATTTCTTTTGCATTCTCCATTCCAAACTTCTTCAATATCTCTTTGCAGTACTCGAGTATGTTCCAATTGGACTTGGCAGACAACAGTTGAACAAACATCAATAACCTCGAGTCGGGGGATGCATCCCACAAAGGCTTATTTGTCTCTGTCAAGAGATTATAAAATTTACGTGCTTCTGCATTCGGAGGCTCTTCTGTATTATTTGACTCAAAGATCCAGACATTATGATAGCGTCAGAAACCATCTCCTACATGGAAAGAAAATGATCTCCATATCCCACTTCTACACCACTATTTGAACCACCATTGCAATTCTCGTCAATACCAAAATTAAATTGCGGCATTTCTTCTCCATGATTTGTCCAAATCCAGTAATTAGCCCTAAACCCAGCTTTATACAAGTCGAGCCTCACATCATTTGGACTCTTAATCTTTGTACCATCACACTTCACACAAGGACATCTAATCAACCCCCCCCCCCCCCCCCCCCGCCCCCAATTATTATATTATCTCGCGGACTTGCTTTGGTAATAAATTCTTCAACACTATCTAAAAAAGATTGTTTCAATCCCCCTCTGTGCGGATATTACCTATCATACATCCAAGTACGATAATGAAAAACTATATTCAAAAACTATCCTGGGCAAACTCGAATACATCCAAAACAATGACACATGAATGCTTCACCTCGCAGAACCGCTCCCTTTCTTTCATTGGTATGGCCCTATCCCATTCGGAAAAAAACTTTTTCAACACTCGTATAATAGTTACTCATCACTTCTCATATCTCATATCTGACGAAATTTCGGCTGCATTTCCCAAATGTCTCCAAGTACATGAGTTCACCGGGGTGAGATGCCGCAATCATGTATGTACCCAGAGAACAAATGGTAATGCATCAGACTGAATTTTCATCAGATATATCACATAAGAATTAATGAATAACTATTATACTAATAAATAATTTTTTTTCTCAAACTGCCCCACTTAGACAATTCGAGGTATAATACCAAGAGCTTAGTGACTTGCAGGAGTACACGTGCTCTAAAATGTTGCACCTCAAAAGGGTAACTAAGGTTTTTTCGATGATCAACTCATCTAGAAAATAAAACTTTATCGTTATAGACAATTTATAATATCCCTACATACTTGAATGTGCATAAGAAAAATATATTTGCTTATACTAATTCCCCCACTTTAGAAACTTAAAGTTAATCAAATAGAAAAATCAACACCTAAAAGTACTTCACAATCATGCAAGCACTATTCCATAAATAGCACCGTTCATGTCTTATTGATATATGGAACGACTTTCAATATTTCATTTATTTTAATGTTTTTCTAATTTTTTGGATTCAAGTATTATAAAGCTTAACTTCTTTACAAGTGCTAATAAAAAATTACATTACCTATATTTAATTATCAAGAAAATATTTAATGGTTTCACTTATGTTGCTACTTAATTATTTTTATAATTAAATTAAATTTTAATTTTTTCATCTATTTACTTAATTAACCAGAAATTATTTACTATTAATTCATATCTTATTTTATTTTTATTTTAAAATTTATTTACTTAATTTATAACCTTATCATGTCGCGTTATTTGATGCCCACATCCACCCGTTGTCTTGATGGAGCCACAAAATCTCATGTTGTTCCCCGTCTAGGGTAAAGAGAGAATGTTGTATAGTTGTTTTTATTTTACTTTTTAAAAAAAACAAATTTAACCTTTGCTTATTTATTTATATGTAAATGCGTTTGGTTCCTACAAATGTATCTAAAAGAACTTATTACTTAAAAAAATTGACACTACAAGAAAAAATGAATTTAACGAGGGCCAAAGGCCGTCGCAAAAAGCTTAAATCCGTCGCAAAACACATGTTTCTGACGGATTTGCGACGGCCATAAATCCGTCACATGTTGGGTCGTCGCAAAAGGTTTCTGACGGTTTTTTAAATGACCGTCGCTAATTAGCGACGGCTTATTCCGTCGCTAAATTATACAAATTAGCGACGGCCTAACCGTCGCAAATCAACGTAAATTAGCGACGGAATAGCCGTCGCAAATTGCAACACATTTTTATAAAACTAAATAATTTAATAAAGTAATTTTTTATTAATTAATTATTTAAAATATAAAGTATTTTTAAATAATTATTTAATATTTAATATAAAATTCAAAATTAATATAAACATTAGTTATTTTGTATATTAATTAGAATTTAGACTATATTATGATAAATGAATAATAATTTTAAACAATAAATAAAATTCATAAATAAAAGCAAATTGTTTTGACAGAGTGTATCATACAAAATAAAATATAATATCAAAAAAACTAATAACCCTCTCTATAGCCCCGCAGTAACAAATCTGTAAAGGATTGATCATCCTCGTCATCCGGTATCTTTGATGACCCTCAGGCCGGGACGGTGGTGGCTGGGTCGTGGGCGAGGGGTGCCGTGAAGGTGTTGGTCCTGCTGCGATCGTGGGCTGAGGGGTGCTGGTTCCTAAACGCAACATGAGCTCTCTCCGTAGCTGCCATCATCTCTATCTGCTCCATCATCTGTGTTTGTTGAGTAAGCAATTGTCGATTGATCTCATCCTGAGCTGCCAGTTTCTGTCGCATCTTTACCATCTCTGCAGACTCATGAGACTGGCGAGGCCTAGTACTGGACGATGCTCGACTCTGCTGAGTGAAGATGCTGGAGCACCCGCGTCGATAGTTACCGGCTAGGTCTCCCATACCATATATGCGACCCTTGTTCTTACCGGCCAAAGAACCTCGACCCATGCCTCGCAACTCCACCGGGCTTCCACCTCTGGGTCAAGTGTGGTGGAAGAAGGGGAAGATGAGGCTGCCTGAGACCGAACCTGAGATAACTTATCACGATAGTCCTCCTGTCATTAAAATTGATACACATAATCATACAAAATGACCATAATTATTAAATATAAAATAAAAATAATTTCCAACAAAGAGACATGTAAATCACCTGAGTGCGTCTAGAACGCTCATCTACATACTCGCCGGTACCCTTCCTAGTATGAGTTCGGGCATGAAGCTCAACCGGCTTGACGCTACGGCCAAGCTCCCTAGCCTGCACCAAAAAAAAACTTGTTCATATTTGAAGTTACACTACCTTAATAGCCAGACATCTAATGAATTAACAAAATATGATGTTGGAACTTACAAGGCGTCGAGCATGCTCCTGATTACTGATGCTGCCGCCAGTGTGCAGGCTCCCACCCTTTCCCGAGGCCCTATTGAGCTTTGCCTCAGGCGGATTTTTTCTTAAATTCAGGTGTAGCCCAATAAGCACATAGCTCCTCCCAAATGGGTGGGAAACACCATTTTGGACGCTGTCCCTTTTTCCGATATCTAGTCAACAACTCGGAGAGGCGTTTGCTCGCTTTTTGATGAAAAATTATCTCTACATCAGCGGAATGCTCTACTCTCCAAGCAGCCTTCTCCTATAAATAAGGAGAATATAATATTTTTTTAGGATAATAATAAACTAAAGAAACATTAAAAGTAACTAAAAAATGGAAGTAAATTCAAAAGTACAAAATACCTTAAAAGCCGCAAAGAATCGATCCCGATCCTGATCCTCAAGCTCACTCCAATGCTTCCAGGCCCGATCAAACCGAGATGTAATCGCATACGTGACGGCCTCTCGCAGATTTTCTCGACGGAAGGAACCTTATCAATAGAACATGAGAACAATCAATACACATACATATAAAATCTGCACTCAACAATAAAATAACAATATTTGAGATCTTTCTTACCCTTTACCGGTCGGGGTAACAATAACTCGGCCATCTGACATAACCTCGATCTCCTCATCATCTGATGATATAGGCGAGGAATATCCATAAGTCTCCTCGTCATCACCATGAGACTGATGATCACCGTCCATGGGTAAATCTACCCCTGATGCATCTGGTTGTCTGGAATTGTCTGCATGGGTCTGAGTCGGAATCCTCGGGGTGGGCATCATCGTGATCCCAATGGAGGTGTCCATGAACTGAGTGGCTGGAGCAACATGTCGGTAGGGAGGTGTCAGAACATGTGTAGGCACGGGTATGGGCGATGGACATGGTGTAGGAGCAACAGGTGGGGGTGCCGGTGCCATATCATGTGGAGGCATGGGTGTGGGCGGTGGGCGTAGTGTAACAGATGTAGATGGGAGGGACACGAATCCGTCATCGACTGTCCGTGTCACAAAGCGAGGTCGACCACGACGACGTGCCCCTCCAACAGGTGCCTTACCCTTTCCCTTACCATCAGCCATGTCTATAGTGAAAAATGATGCTAATAATAATTAATTAAAAGTAACCAAAACACAAATTTGCAAATAATGGAAATTGATGGTGATAATAATTAACTTAAAGTAAGCACAAACACACATTTGTAAATAATGGAAAATGATGGTGATAATAATTAACTTAAAGTAAGCACAAACACACATTTGTAAATAATGGAAAATGATGCTAATCATAATGAACTTAAAGTTATGACAATGACAATACTACCTAATACAAAATACATCACTAAAATAAATAAAGTATTTGTTATTCAGAATTTGAGCTAGTGTCATATTCATAGCCATCTTCATCTTCTTCATCTTCTCGTTGATTCTCGCTTCTTCAACATCTTCATCCGGAATGACTTGATTTGATGTCAAGCTGGAGGTATCCACTTCTTCCCCTACAACTTGTGTGTCTTGTAAACATGAGATTGGTTCTACTTCAATGACCTCATTTGCACGTGACATTTCATCTGTTTGATATGGCTCATCCAACTCTGAAACATCTATTTCAATGCGACCCCTTGGTTTTGTCTTGATTGCAACACACCAACCTCGTTTTTCTGTTTGAGTTGCTTTGGATAAGGAACGTAATATACTTGTCTCACATTATGTGCCATGATAAACGGATCAAACATATGATATCTTCTACTCATTTGGATGTCCACAATATTATATTTTTTATTCAAATTAGTGCCTCTACTAGATGGATCGAACCAATTACAATAAAACAACACTATTCTCTTAGGATAGTCTAAATAACGATATGACAACTCATATATGTGTTGTATGACACCATAAAAGTCATCTGCAACTCCGCCTGGCTCACCCTTTACGTAAACACCACTATTTATTGTTGTTTTGTCTTCTGTCCATGATTGAGTATGAAATTTGTACCCATTCACGAAGTATGTGTGCCATTCTTTGACTTGTGTCAGAGGACCGTCAGCCAAGTTTCGTAAATGTTGATTAATGACAGTAGGTGCCTCATTGTAAACCTATTCACAAAGTTTAACGACATATGTTTTTATCCGCATACATTATAGTGAATAACAGAATGATAAATGGGGAGATACTTACTTGTTGCTTAAACCATTTTGGAAAATCTTCATGAGTACGAGCAGATGCATCACGAGAAGACAAGAATGAACTGAACATATATGGATAACATCAATGAAAATTGACATATGCTATCGAAGGAATAAAAATTATAAGCTCATACTTACTCATGGTATGGTTTAACCTCGGCGCAATTGATCAATACATGAACATGAGCTGAGTTCCACTCTGCCTCCGTTAAATAATGTGTCAACTCCTTTCCGGAATGACGACCGGGAAGACAAAAAATTGATAAGGTTCCAGGTAGTCTTCCACTTTCATTTTCCGTTTCGTTCCTTCTAGTTGTTGGAGACAAAACCATGTGTTTGAAATAATGAGAGCAGAAATGAATTGTCTCACGGTGTAAGTAAGACGCACATATCGAACCTTCAACCCTAGCCTTATTTTTCACCGATCGTTTTGACTCGCCCATGAATCTATTAAAAAATGACGAGGTTATTATTAATTAACTAATATGCATGAAATAAGATCAATAACTGTGATACTTAAATTACCTTTCAAATGGATACATCCACCTATATTGAACTAGACCACCAAGTCTTGCTTCATATGCAAGATGAATCGGAAGATGCTCCATTGAATCAAAGAAGCCAGGGGGGAATATTCTCTCCAGCTTGCACAAAATGAGTGGAATGTTTTGTTCCATCCTGGTCAAATCGTCTTCCCTTAAAGTTGCAGAACACAAGTCCTTGAAGAATTGACTTATTTCAGTAAGGGCATTCAAAACATGGGGGGGCAACGAACTGAAGGCGATAGGAAGTAAGCACTCCATAAACACATGACAATCATGGCTTTTCATCCCATGCAACTTGCCTTTTATAACATCATCACATCTTGCCAAGTTAGAAGAATAACCATCAGGCATCCTGAGCCCCTTTATCCATTGGCAAACTAACCTTGCTTCCTGGATAGTCAAAGTATAATTGGCCTTTGGCTTGTACATCTTCCCATTATCCTGATGTCTCAGCTCCAAATCCGGTCTCCTGCAGTACAACTGTAAGTCCATTCTAGCCTTATCGTTGTCTTTGGTCTTGCCATGCACGTTCATCACAGTGTTGAAAATGTTGTCAAAGAAATTTTTTTCAATGTGCATTACATCAAGATTGTGCCTCAATAAATTATCTTTCCAATAAGGAAGATCCCAAAAAATACTCCTCTTTGTCCAATTATGCCACTGCCCGTAACCATCTAATTTGGAAACCCCAGCTTCAGTCACTTTTGGCAAGTCCCTGATTCTTATCCAAATTTGTTCTGGTGTTAACCTCGGAGGCGGTCCATCCATTTCAACAGCCCCCTTCTTGAAGGCATTCTTATTCCTTTTAAATTGATGATCGTTCGGTAAGAACCTGCGATGGGAATCAAACCAGGACGACTTCCCTCCGTATTTTAAGGTAAATGCCTTCGTATGCTCCATACAATGCGGGCATGCAAGCTTCCCATGCGTCCCCCAACCAGACAACATGCCATACGCAGGGAAGTCATTAATTGTCCACATCAATGCTGCCTTCATTTTAAAATTTTGTTTTCGAGAAATATCGTACGTCATAACACCATTCCACAACCTCTTCAAATCATCAATCAAAGGTTGCAAGTATACATCAATGCCTGCCTTTGGATTAGATGGACCCGGAATCAGGCAAGTCAAGAACATATATGGCTTTGACATACACATTTCGGGAGGAAGATTGTAAGGGGTAACAACAACGGGCCAACATGAATAAGGTGATGCCGAGGCTTGGATATATGGGGTAAAGCCATCCGAGCATAACCCAAGTCGTACATTACGAGGATCAACGGCAAAATCCGGATGCACCCGATCAAAGTGCTTCCATGCTTCACCATCAGAAGGATGGCGTAACACTCCTGCATTCCTCCTATTCTCATGGTGCCATGTCATTTTTCCTGCAGTCTGCATCGATGCAAACATCCTTTGTAATCTAGGAATGATTGACAAGTAGAACATCGACTTTACCGGAACTGGTTTTAGATTACTTCTACTTGCGTTGCGGCCGACGATACCTTGGTGCGTGACAAAACCTGCACTCAACCAATGCGCCATCATTTTTGTCGAATTCATTATCGTAAAAGAGCATGCACCCATTCTGGCAACAGTCAATCCTCTTGGACTCCAATCCTAACTTGGACATTAACCTCTTCGCATCATAATAATTCTTGGGTAATCCTCCTTTGAAAGGCGTCCCGCACAAAACCATTTTGGCAATGAAATCCAAGCCTAACTCGTGTATGCTCCAATTGGACTTGGCAGATAACAGTTGAACACACATCGATAACGTCGAGTCGGGGGACCCTTCCCACAAAGGCTTATTTGCCTCTGTTAGGAGATTATAAAATTTTTGTGCATCTGCATTAGGAGGCTCTTCTGTATTATTGGACTCAAACGACCCGGACATCATAAGAGCGTCACACACCATCTCCTCCATGGAAACAATATGATCTCCATATCCAGCTTACGCACCACTACTTGAACCACCTGTGCAATTCTGGTCAATGCCAAAATCAAATTGCGGCATTTCTTCTCCATGATTTGTCCAAATCCAGTAATTAGGCCTAAACCCAACTTTATACAGGTCGACCCTCACATCGTCTACATTATTAATTCGGAGTACAGTCACACTTCATACAAGGACATCTAATCAACCCCCCATTGTTATAAGTATCCTGCTGACTTGCCTTGGTAATAAATTGTTCAACTCCATCTAATAATGATTGTTTTAACCCACCTCTACACGGATAAACCCTATCATACATCCAAGTACGATTCAAAGGAACAAATTCCATCCTCTGCATTTGCGCCAAAAAAAAGATAACTATAATGAAATTCCAAATAGAGGAAGTATCCTCTTCAAAAATTAAATTCAACGGTTATATTCAAGAGAGCATCACATTCACACATTATTTATCATAAAAAAAAATACAACATACACTTGCATTGCCATTAAATCGAGCAATGGTTTGATAGCAATGAAAGAAAAATAAACCAAATAGGATAGTCATTGTCTATATAATTTATCACATAGTTTATTGCAAGCTACTAACCATATAGTGAATAAGGAAAAACAAAGCACATGGTGTAGTTTATAAACGATAGCACAAGCATAAAAAAATTGTCAGGTTACATGCATAGGTGATTGTGTAATATTCTTATCATGCTCATGTTTTTCCTCATTTATCTTATTTGTTAATGTTACATAATAGTTCATTTTTAAAGAGCAAAGACAGCATCAATAGTAACCACTTAATAGACTACATTAAACCACAAGGAAAAAGTAATTAAAATCACTTACCAATTAGAATGAGAGCAACACTAGCACAACTAGAAATGTATATAACTTTCACAAATCAAGAACCTGCCCAACAGAAAAATTGAATATAATCATAAATATAAATATGAATAGAGGTTTTCAATTTAATAAAACTTATATATCATTTATATGAATAGAGGTTTTCAATTTAATAAAACTTATAATGTAAATAATTAAAATAGCCGGATATTATATTCTACCCCTAAAAATGAATTCGTCCTCGAATTATAAGGGCACGTGCAAAATCTAGAATTAACTCTGAACTAGTTCATGGTCATCGACCATCATGTTCTCAAAACACCGTACATGCCCACCTACTTCATCCAGCATGCTCATGTAAAGGTTCAAACCATAAAATACATATTATAGCATTTATCAACATGGAAATATAACAGACGGATCAGTAAATTAAATGTAATCCGCATATCATCAATATACAAGTCCACATTATAAATCATACCCAAGATAATCATATCATGCATCTAGGCCACACACAATTGGTCATTCACATAGGAACACCATTTAATATACATAGTCCATATACACAAGGCAAGATCCTCTTCGTATCCTCTTTTTTTTTTAATAAGTAAAAGATTTATTAATAAAGAGAGTATAAGGATTTCCCAAAACCCATCAACAAAAGCACATAACTTAGGACAATATCCACTTAAACCAACAACAAAAACCAAACAGCTAGCCAACACAACCAAACAAGATATAGAACTAAGCAACCAGCTTGAAACTAGTTTTAAAATAATAAGATATCAGCAAAGATCAATAGACATTAGCGAGCCCACGAAGCATAGGAGATGCACACATCAAGGACATAAAACCCATGCTTCAAATTACCATACTCTCATAAAACTAACCAATTCTCTCACCAGGCTCAAGAAATTCCTATCAAACACAAACCAAGAATTTTGACAAACACAAAACAAAGATTCATGTGCATGGACCATATATCAATAGCTTAAGGATACAATTCATGTTCACATCATATGACATTTTATCAACATCAGGTCTCTAATCTATAAATAGGTCACTTAAGTTTAATCGTCCTCTCATTAGTAGACTTTCTTGAAGCATAGTGACAACAACAACAATTAAGAAATTAATACAATATTAGCTCTTGACAACAAAAAGATCTAACCTAAGACAAGATTGGATATAACATATTGCTTATATTTACTTGCACTCATTATAAATAATAAAAAATCATAACTTCCACCAACCTACAAGCCTCGGTTGCATCTATAATCAAAGAAGAAAATAACAGACCTAAAAAAATGCATACAATTAATAAAACATTGTAGTCATAAAGCTCATGGCATCCGATCAAGAACTTAGGCATATTTGCATTAGCATTTATTAAACATCGCCCTTCATAGTAATTTTTTTTATAACAATATTCACCTGTCTATTATTAAACTCATTACTTTGTAAAGTAGCAGAGGTAGCACCATTAAAGTCATTGCTATAAATGATGTAAATATAAACAAAGCATGAGAATCCAAAAATTGCTTAAAATGACCATTTCAAAGTTAAGTCTCACCATGCAGTCATGTGCTAAATTAATTGACAGACCCTCTAGGTTTAATTCAAAATCAAGTAGAGCGCCATGTGTAAGCAAGAATGTTCATTCAAATATCACTTTGTAGACTAATGCTCATAATTGAAATCACTTTCATTCTCTTTTCCTGTCTTTTTTTTTGTTATTAAAATGACAAACAATAATTTGACTTACCAACTCTACCAAATACCCTATCCAAAACACATTCTGCAGTTCAATGGGACCACTAGAAAGCTTATTTTAGTGGGGGGGAAATGAGGAAAGTACACTGGTAACAATATTTTTGTAGAAATACAAGTTAACCATACTATATACCAATAATCGAAGGCCAGAAGTAAATAATGCTAACATCCAAAAATAATTCCATCCTTATTTCCTTATCTTCTAAATCATAGGTGTACTTTAAAGTCAGAAGTACCATACTACATGTATTCCTATATCAAGCCAATTCAAGATCAAAGTCATCAGTAAAAATATATATTAGTATCAACCCCATTTGAAAAACTTTTCTTCAATATAGATGAGAATGATAAATGGCAATGCATTATTGTATTGAAAATCTTACTGTAACTATATTTAGTTGAGGAAAGAAAGAAAAAAAAAATAGTTAATATCCTTCTATGTGATCCATCTGTCAAGGTCTATTACATGATTAGGTAAAAACTGCTATTTATTTTCTCTACTACAAAAGGAACAACTAACATTGATGTTGTGTCATGCCAGTGAGGAGAATGCCTCCTACATGTTCCTCAATTGCACATCCACATACCAACTCAAATAAGAAGAAAAGAGCTTCACAATCACTTAAATTTCACATACATGTACGTTTCCTACATAAAAAAATCAATCCATTAAATCTCCCAAAGCAGAGTTGTTTCCCTCTAATATAAATCCATCTCAATTTTTTTTTTGTGTGGAGAAACCAAATATGAAAAACAAATTCTGTAGAATACTTGAAATAACAGAGATGAAACAAAATCCAATTGGTAAAATTAATTGCACGAGATTGACATGATGATTTATCATGTAGTCATTCAAATGAACACTCATGATATTTTTTTTCCCTTTACCTTTCCTTAACCTTGGCATAATAATGAAGTTTTCTTGATCACTATATAGATACAGTGCATAGAGATTTATCAAAAGGTGAGCATGATCACCTCAGATAGTCACTATCTACAAAACCAATGATCAACTCAATCTCATAATGGTTAAACCATTCTTTTATTCTTTTATAACAAACTTGCCATCTTTCTATATACTAGATGAACAAAATCATAGTATAAAGAAGAAAGTTAAAACAGAAAACATGAATTTACCGAAGTATAAAATTGTGCATCAACTCAAGTGTAAAATGTACTTGTGCCTTAGCATCTCTAGTTACTTAAAAATACACATCCATAGGTCAAGATGACAGAAAACATCATAACCATACCATGTAGTACATATCCCTCACAATATAACAAAATTCACAATCCCAATTATCTCATCCACATTTTATAAATTACATGGGTCTAATTCATATATATCACCAACTAATCTAGATCATACGGCTGCCATGTGGAGTCAGAAAACACAAGCACACAAGCGATTTTTTTTTATGTAACTGGTCTGTATAGACCACAACAACAGTCAGTTTACATGGAAGCTGTTTACCCCTGTGCTTAGGTAAGAAAACCTGCTTTTGGTTACAAGCAGATTCCATTCATATTTGGATAGCACTTGAATATTAATAAGCTAATGCTATGTTTTATTATTTTTGCAGCATGTTCACACACGATTGCTTTTAAGGGCATCTGTAGTCACCACACAAAGATATTGGCAATCATCGAGAAAAAGACGCCAAATGTCCAAATATGTTAGACCTTATAAATTTATAATATTTAACCTGGTAGGCAAAAACAGTTCTCTGATCCCTTTCTGGATCTGCCTCAGGTTCCACAGCCTCTTTCTTATCCCTAAATCTCCTGCAACTCAAATTAAAATTCAGCTGTAAAAAAAAAATTGAGAAGTTCATAGTAGATTAATTTGACATTTAGATAGTATAATTTTTAGCATAAATTCAAATATATTGTTAACATCAGAGTCCAAAACAGCCGTTAATCTTGACAGGGAGTGGCTCACTGTAGCCATTATTCTAAAGTACATTTTGTTAGCATAAGAGTCCTCCAAAGCAGCACTAAATAATCGTACAATAATTTTCTTGATATAAATTAGTCAAAAATGCAGTCAGGATCGTATCGTATAACCTAGCTAGTTATGCAGCTCATTAGCAACAAATCAATTATATATAAATACTTTGAACTAAAAAGCAGTAAATTAAGCATCCTAGATGTTGCTAAATCTTAAAATGAATCACCTTAACTGATCCCTAAAAGAGCAATACAATTCTCGCACTCACTCTAGTAAGAAGATAATATGAACGAGCTCTACATCCACCTCGAGGTGTGGTCATTAATAAAATGCATAAAATTCATCCTTAAATTATACATTGAAAATCCTATTTGGCCTTACAAGCTCTCTTCTCCTAAACCCAACCCAACCCAGCACCTCTTCTACAAGAAAAATGGATTGAAGTAAACTAGTAGCTGAAGAGGGGCAACTTTACATTGATAAACACACAAAGCAGTATAATAGAAGAAACATTATTTTTTACATACATAATTCACAGACAGATTACACAAATAAACGTTATTTGTGTAATCTATTTTTGCAACTTTAGTTCTATTTTTGCTCCGGAACAGGCTGCAACATTATTGCATGGAGAAAGACTCGTATAAACTACAGCTTCATTTTTGAGCTGGCCCCCACAAAAGAACTAAAGTACAGATATATATTGTTGTATGAATAATATTTCACACCTGTTCCGGAGCTATCCAATTGTACTGTGAAGCAGAAGTAACAATCCTTAGTATTTTACGCCTGCAAAATCGTAAAGAGAAGGTGAACAAATTAAAAAGAAGAAATGAGGGAAGGTAATGTAATATTTTGAAAGAAAAATGAACAAAGTAGAAATAAGAAGTGAAAACTCGCCATTTTTGGTGGTCTGGATGCTGCAGAGCTGAGAGGGAAACCCGTTGCGCCGAAGAAGACAACTGAGGGAGGAAGAAAACTGTTCGAGTTACATATTGGAAATTAGCGACGGCCTTTTAATATTAGCGACGGCTAGGCCGTCGCAAATTACGATTCCGTCGCAAACTGTGAATGACCGTCGCAAAATTACCATCCGTCGCACATTAGCGACGGCCATGCCCGTCGCAAATTGGCGCCAACATTTCGCGTAAAATGGCGAGAACGTTACTGACAGATTTGCGACGGAACTTCCGTCAGTAATTTCCTCTACCATTTGCGACGGCTTCAGCCGTCGCAAAACATAAAATTAGCGACGGTTTTGAGACCGTCGCAAAATTTCCGTCGCTAATTCACCTTATTCTTGTAGTGTGAAGCTAAATTGACATGCAACAAATACAAATACAAGTTTGCATCACACATAAAAAAAATGAATTCCAAACATGCAGACAAAATTGACATGTGCCAAATACAAATAACGATTAAGTGTAAAGGTTACATCAATATCACACCACTAGCTACAGTAAAAACGGCAATCTGTCCTAACTTGTATACCCACTAGAAGCATAAATAACCCAAGGAAGAGGTACCAGAATTTTCAGTAACAATAAAAATTAGAAAATATCATCAGTAATAATATTTGACCAAAATTTCAAGCTAACCACAGGTTTTACCAACAGCTTAGTACTCAAATGAAATAGTTCTCTAATGAAATTGTTGATTGGGAGTTACTTACCGAAATCTTGAGTTTCTAAGAAAGCAAGAACAGAGAATTCGGAGATAGTGTTTTGTACCCACTCTGTATCATTGAAATTTGTAAGTATATTAGAAAAGAGCATTGAGTGAGACTGAAGTGAGGAGGATACAGCTACATACCTGGTGATGTAGGACTGAAGAACCATTGTGCGGTGGTGGTGGTTGTCACCGTGCCAGAAACACGAAAGGAGGGAGGGGAGAATCGACTAAGTGGGAGGTGGAGGCGAGGGATTGGGCAGTAGTGGGATGCGAGGGCAGCGGCGGGTGGCATGGGCGGCTGTGGGTGGAGACGAAATAGAACCAGAGAGGTGGAGGCGGTGTGGAGGGAGAAAAGGGGACGAAAACGCAAATGAGGACGAAAGGAATGTTAGAGGGTTTAATTAACACTTTCAGATGGGCTTCCGATGGTCAAAGCCATCGAAAATGCAAACATTTGTTAGCGAAGGCTTTAGCCATTGCAAATACCCTATGCCTCGTAACCCAAACCCCCTTTCCGATTGACTATCCGTCATAAATTCAAGCTCCCATGTTTCGAAGGCCTAGCCATCGGTAACTTTGAAAATTTCTGTAATTTTGGTGGTTAATTTTTTGCAGAAAAGCACGCAAGAATTTACGATGGAAATGTTATCGAAAACATCCAAAGTCAACGCAAAATATAGAAGCACCAACCGTTATGGTTTCCGACGGCCTAGACCGTCGATACTAACAATTTTTTCGACGAATTTACGGCCAATTGGACAAATTCTTGTAGTGAGTTCCTGGATGACTAACACCATGCTAGTTTATTCGCACAATAATTGCCTTCCCTATGTATAAGTGTAACAACAAATTACATTTTTTTAGCTAACAAAATACAATTACACCACCTATTACTAATCTTCCAAGGCACAATATTCGAAGATTTAAAAGCTAAAATTACAAGAGATGAATCACAGTCTAACCATAACCTATTCCATCCCTTTGAAATAGAAATTTCAATAGCCATCATAGCTCGACAAAGCTCTGCATACAAAGATGTTATAATGCCTAGATTTGCTGCTAACAACCTAAGGTGGCAGAACTATGATCACGAAAAATGTCCCCACAAGACGCCTGTCCTGAGATCCCTTTGCAGCACCATCAGTGTTGCACTTGAGCCAATAGTGAGACACCCTAATGTCCCATTAAAGAACAACCCTAATTAACGATGCCTTAAGCTGTCTTGTTAGAATTGGTGTGATAATTACTGGTAGAAATGATATATATTACGGAAGTAGTAAATTAAAAAAAAATTAAAATATGCATAGCGGTAAGACATAAGCACGACATTCATATATAATATATACATGTCCTCGAAGTATGTGCAATCCCAACATAGGGATCAGAAACCTACCAAAAACTATACAGACTCTAGAAAGTAAAAGAAACATACACTGGTCATAGAAAGACATAAAAGGTCCTGCAACTACCTGCCCGCCTCTCAATAAAAGTACGTCAAAAATACAAAAGAAGCTCACAGAGGCACACCCTTAGCAGATGCAACCGACAATCCATATCACAGACGATATTGGAAACTGGAGCTACCCTCACCCTTGCCACAACAACACCTGTATACTCTAGTTCTGGCTCCCATACCGACTCATCGCTGCTCATCACAACCCTGCGGCGGCAGAAGTGGTAAATCATCTGTACGCTCCTCCTCATCTTGCCTCTGTAAACTTTGCCGAATCTGCCGCGGGCCTCTGGTCGATCCACCGTGTTCCACATATCACCCGGGAACTCCTTTTGGCAGGGTGGATACCATATCTCGAAGAAAGGAAAACACTGAGAGATGTTTTAGGATCCTAGCAGAGTGAGAAAAGTACCTCCTCCTAGATGGACGTAGATGCTGATTGGGCCGAAGTAACACATGAAGAACTATGAGTGGTCGACCCGCCACCCACGATCATGATGGTATACGATCTCAATGTCTCCTATAATCTGGACCCATGGCGGGATCCTCTGAAGGTAGTGCATAGGTCTATGCACCAGTCCCATCGTCATCGCAGTATGACTGCTGCTGCTCATCTATTGATCTAGTACATACAAATAAATAGAGATAGAGAGGAGATAATGTTAAGTAACAAAGTGTTTGACTCAGTCATGCATCTGACTCATACTCCGATCAGCCCATGTGTGTTTTGATGAACCCAAACATTAAGCAAATGAATTTATCTGAACTATGTGAATATTTCTAATCAGCTACTTTAGTTGTTCAGAGAAAGAACATTATCTTGGCAGGACATTTCAACTAAAGAATACTAAAGGATCAAAGTGTTAGCACATGCGTTTAACATCAAGGCATAACAAAGAGCAATGAGTCTGAAGATTGACTCAAGCTAAAACTAAGGCAGATATATATCTCAGACTCCTTGTCTCCAATGTTCTAAGTGGTCAGAAGTAAGAAAACTAAGTTCTATGCAGTTCAAAGCAAGAAGGCCAAGTATCTCTCCTTATCTAGCATCTGCAAGAATGAAAGACGAAGACAACTTATCATTAAATCAATCTGATGTTAGTAAGAAGACTGTGTCAAAGACTTATCCACTCAAAGATCTCTCTTCCACTTGTCAGTACTCAAATGATGAAGAAGTATCAAGAAGCTATACACTGATCAAGTGCTCCTCAAAGCATCCAAAGATTTCAAACACAAATCTTCTGAAGGAAGCTGAAAGAAGATAGATCAAGATTACAGACTGATTCTTCATTAAAGAATTATATCAAGAAGAGTCTGAGTGCATCAAGATGTGCCTGAACTTCTGTCAGAATTAAGAACCTCACTCTTGTTAGAAATACTCGACGAACATGAAGGATGTTCAAGTTTTTCATGACTAAGCCTTAAAGACATGAATAATTACTTTATAGAGCTTCAACTTATCTTATTTGGATGAAGCAACGCTCAAACGAAGGAAATGTTCTATGAAGAAAATATTTGGAATATCGATGAAAAGCGGTTTGATTAAGGAAATGATTAATTAACTCAAAAGGAGTACATTAATCTATTTCTTGTCCTTTATCGAGATCAGAAGAAATAAGAAAAGACAAATGGCTATGATGCAGAAATGCCACTTATGCAATAGAAAGAAAAGCTACTTTATCTGAGCTTTTCTAAGAGTAGCACAAATAAGGAAAGAAACGCACCCATAGCAAGGAAAGCATATCTGCTATGCGCTGTGGTGAACCAAAGGATTTCCAACGTTCTTCTGTATTTATTGTTAAGTCAGAATGGCTACTATCCAAAGGATAAAGAACGAAGACCTCTGAATACATCTCAACGGATCTCTTGTGCTCTATTATAAATTGAAGATGTTGAAGACCTGGAGTAGCAGTTGTTGACAAAATCAAAAAGAAGAAAATCAACTAGCAAAGAGCTTCAACGCTCAACATACCGTGAAAGCAATCTTATTCAAAAGAACAGTATTCACATCAAGATTACAAATAGCTGAAAGTTATCACCACTCTTATCATCTTCTCTCATACTTCAAATCATTTAGAGAAGAACTCATCTGCAACTCACTAGATCTCAAGTCTATATTCACTTACTGAAGTATAAATTGGTTGAATTGCTATTGTAAACCTGAAGTTGTGCTTCAAACAACTCATAAAACTCTCTGAGCTTGAAGAGGCTTTTTTCAAGAATACTTGTTGAGCCTCAGAGGCTAGGTGTGCAAATAATTCTTGTGTTGATCCTGGAGAGGCTAGGTGTGCAAATAATACTCGTCTGTAACCTTTATTAGTTATAGTGCTAAAACTTGGTGAAGCAAGGACTGGATGTAGCCCAAAGTTTGTGGGTGAACCAGGATAAATCTGAGTGCATTCTTTCCTTAGCTCCTTATTTTTTATTGAGTTTATTTATATTTTCTGCTAACTAACTGGGGAGTGTCAATAGCTGAAATATTCAATTTGCTTAAAAAAGCGTATGTGTCTAAGCGTCTTATCTGCACTGAATTTTATTTTGTGCTTGAAAAACTCTGATTTGTGAAAACACTATTCAACCCCCCTTCTAGTGTTGTTTTGTGCCATTTCAGTTGGTATTAGAGCTCAGCCTCTGGGTTGAGCACCTCATAGTGTAGAGGATAAGATTATGGAGAATGGAAAGTGAAGCAGGTTCAAGCAACAGTATGTACAATCAGGGTACATATCTTAGCAGATCTCCCATGTTTATTGGAAAAGATTATAAGTACGGGAAAAAAAAGATGAAAATGTACATCGAGCCAACTGATTTGGATCTATGGGAAATCATATCTCAAGGACCTTACAGTCCAATTGATGAGAATGGAAATGTCGTTCCAAGAAACAGATGGACAACATATCATAAGAGCATGGTTCAGCTTAATACTAAGGGTGGCAAATGGATGGATCAGATAAATTTTTATTCAGATCTTAACGGATGGATTAAAAACAATCCATTATAATCCATTAAAAATCCGTTAAAAAAAATTCAATCCATCCATGATCCATTAAAAAAATCCTTCCGATCCATCCATTAACAACTTTTCATGGATGGATATCCAATCCATCCACTAAAATTTATTTTAAGAAATTAAATAATTTTATATCTCTTTTATCCATACAAAAAATATTTTTAAAAATAAAGTAATTTATAAAAAAAAATTAAAATATTATCTCTATCTCACTCTCGCTCTCGCTCTCCTCTTTCTTCCTCTCTCTCTGTCCTTTCTCTCTCCCTTTTTTCCTACTCTCTCTCTATCTTTACTCTGTCTCCACTCTATCTCACGACCATTTTGTATCACGGCCATTTTTCTATTATTATATGGGAGTTATTGATTATGTGCATCTACAGAGGTTGTTTTGCCACAACGTTCCATGATATTGTTTTACGAAACTTGTTACGACTTTCTGTGCTTCCAATTAGTTAATACTTTTTTTTTAAAGTTTCTCAGCAAAAAAAAAAAAGGCAACGAAAAAAGAAAACGTACGTGATAACGTGGACTACAACCGGTGCTCGAGAACAATTAATCGGTTAATACTTAATGTAACAAAAAAAGAAAAAAAAGCAGATAAATAAAATAAAAAATAGTGAAGAAAAAATAATAAGGAACGGAAGAGAAAATTAGATGGAGTGTTTTTTTTTGTTACAAATGAAGGTTTTTTTATTTGGTGAAAAATAATATGAAAAAAATAAATTGGTTTTGGAATGGATAAAAGTTGATCCATTACATTTTTGATTGTTGGTCCAATGGATTTTAAAAAATATTGGATGGATCATAAACCATCCACTAAAAAAATAATCCAATCCATCCAATCCATTTATATTATTTTTTAATAAATGGATGGATTGGATGGATTTTCACATGGATGGACTGGATGGATGGTGGACAAATGGATCATTTTGCCACCCCTACTTAATAAAAAAGCCAAGTATCTACTTGTTTGCTCTCTCAGTAGATCTGAATATGACAAGGTCAGCAGCTGTGAAACAGCCAAAGATATCTAGAACATACTTGAAGAATTCTATGATAAGGATACTAGTGTCAAGGAAACTTTTGAGGAGAAGTCAGCAAACAATGATGACAACATTCCATCTTCAAATATGCCAAAGGATAAGCATTCTCAAAATGATGATGAGGATGAGGAAATTTCTGAAACCACTAGAAAGATGAGAAAATTATGGAACAAGGTTAGAACCAGAAAAGCAACAATCAGAACAGCTGGTGACAAGATACCACCATTAAAGAAAATGATCACTTGGGAAGATCTTGACAAAGAATCAGAAGATGAGTTAAAATGCCTACTATGAGACACTGACTCAGATTATGAGGTAAATTATGAATTTGAGGATCTACAAGATGCCTATCATGAACTTCTCAGTGAATCTAACTGTATTATTGAAAAGTTCAAAGAACTCAAGAAAAAGTATGTCAATCTCACTAAGGAGCGTGAACAGAAAAATAATCTTGAGGTTGATGATTTAGTCAAAGAAAACAGGAAGCTTAAAGCAGAAATGCTAAAAGCTGAGATCATTAATAAAACACTGTCATCTGAAGAAGTGTTAAAACTTCAACAGAAAATAGAATAGCTCATTAATGATCTTGGTAGATTTGTCAATGGCAAAGATAGTCTGATAAAACTTCTTGGAAGTCAGAGATCTAGTTTTTGAAAAAGCTGGTATATGATACATTGAAGAGAATCCTGATAAAGTATCTGATAAATTCTCAGATTACTTGAAAAATCCTAATAAATCTTCTTTTAGTTTTTCATGTACATTCTGTGGTAAATCTGGACATATTATGTCCAAGTGCTTTCACAAAAGAAAAGCCAAGTCTTCACAGACTTATACATCTAACAAGAAAGGACCCAAGAAGGTACGGGTACCAAAGCATCTCATTGTTCCTATTGCAGATTTGTTAAGTAGAACAAAGAGAACTCTGATAATAGAAATTGGAAAATGGAATCTCGCTATTCACAATCACAAAAAGGTGTATATTCCAAAGCCTCCAAATTGATAAGGAAATATTTCAAGGAAAAGGCAACAGCATAAGAGGTCAGTGATTTAATGAGACAAATCACATACAAGTAAGTAATCAAACTCTATCTTAGAAAATTATTTTATGTGTGAATGTTTGAATGATGCGTCTGAATTATTAAGATTCGTCTGATATGACGTGGATCTTTTAAGACTGAGAAAGACATAATTAATTTCAAATTCCCAAGTAATTAAGTGGGAAGTTATCAGGAAACCTTTTCGCTCCCTCGGCTAGTTTCTCACTCTCCATTTGTCATGTCATAAAGACAAAACTTTTTTTGTAAACCTCTCCACTATCACGAAACCTTTCATCTTCAGACTCCATTTTCTCTCTCTCAAAAGTTCTCACCTTTTCGTATTCTCCCAAGCCCTAATCTCTCTGTTCGTATACCCAAAATGGCATCAAGAAGAACAGTAAATCCTTCTGTCATCTCCAACATGGACGAAGCCGTTGCTAGGAAAGTAACTGTGGACCATGCAGTTAACTTTGAAGAAATAAGAAATGCTGGTTGGATGTGACCTCTGAGTTGGAATATCCAGGGTGGACTAATTTCTTCACCATTAGAGAAAACGTCTATCCTCATACTTTGAAAGAGTTCTGGAAGAGTTCCTGTATGGCAAGACACTATTTTCTCTACAGCGTTGTGGGAAATGTAAATGCGATCAGACATCGATTCGATGTTAATGACTTGGAGAAAGCAACTGGCTATGCAAAAGAGGGAATAGGCTATTTAGATGATTGAGAAGAATCTAAAAACAAAGAAGATGTCAATCTGACTTTGTTTGGGAATTCCTTCATGGAAAGCAAGTCTGAGACACCCTGTTGTGCCCCGTTGTGCCATTAATTATTTATTTACCCTTTACTCTCGTACTTAACGTTAAAAATAACCCGAAAATATGAAGAAATTAAAAACTTAAATACAACACATATACCTCTAAAAGTCAAACACACCATCGTTATATTATATAAACACACCCATGTTTATCCATTACAATATCAAAATACTGTTTAGGGTATCCTATCAGTAGGATCACTCACAAGTACTTAATTATACAAACTTTTTACTTAGCGGAAAATAAAAACATCTAACAAGATGCACTGGCCTTATACACTAAACTATATTACTAGAATCCACTGCTCCTTCCCCCGCATCAGGTTCATATGGAGTTCCATCCAACTCCTCAGCAACTGGTTCTTCCATATAGTCTTCTCATCGAATAAAGTAAACATACACAAAATTCAGAAATAGGGAGATAAGAAACAGTTCTATGATCGTAAGCGGAAAAGAATCATAGAATATAATATAATAACTGCCAAAGACAAGCATCACTCATCGCTAGCAATCAGTTTTAAATCACGATATCTTCCTCTACCCTCAATCTCATGCAACTAAACCTTTATGCTGACGTGACCATCTCTATTCCTATCACGTTAGTCAGTAGTCCAGAATGGTGCAGTGCAAAGAACTTAGTGCCAGAAACTTAGTATGCCACTATTCCCCCATTGGAGATAGCATATTATGCTGTTGTGCCAAAATACATATGCAGTCGTGCCGAGATACATGGTATCTATATCCTAGATAAAATACTCAGCACAACGCGTCCAGGACTAAAGAGTATTATGGTAGTCTACCTTGGCCTCAACATCAGTAGGGCACTCACCCGCAATATCCGATATCCAAAATAGGATATCCTGACCTCGTGTGTTCGACTCACATGACTGTGAATAACAATGCATCTATATGAATCTCACTAACCCACATCGGATACTACCTAGTGCCTCAACCTTCCATCACAATCTCAACACACATTCCATGTCACATCTCATCTATTAAACACTTTAATTAGACTAGGCACCTCTAAGTTACATCCATTCTCTCACCCACACAAATATCTTCCGAATAACACATATCCTTGCCTAAAAGCCGACTAAGCATATTATCAAATCAGGTAGATCATACATAATACAATAATCATAAAATACTCAAACCAGATAACAAGTCACACACAGTAGAATACCTCAACTAGTGCATCACAAACAGTTCAATAATATTAAAGTCATACATCATTGAATATTCTGAAATTATCCTACGGCGATAAACCTACAATCCCCAAATCATCATTGATACTACAAAGTAGTTTCCAATACGATTTTGGTATTGTCGACTACTCGACCACTAGTAGGGTTTAGGTCGCCCTGCACCATTATTATAAATTATATACTTCTTATCCGTTCCGACGATGGAATGGTTCTTTATCCTACCTGAACTAACACTGGAATCACGAACTTTCAGATCCTCGTTACTACACCACAGTTACCAGATTAACATTCAACCACAACATCATAACAACAAATTAATCAAACAAAATCCAACTATCAATATATTAAGTTAGATTCAGCCATGACTCAAAAATAGGGCTAGGGTTATTTTCTCAATCTCATCTTTTGGATCCTAGTTACTAGAGTCTTAACTAGTCTATATCAAGTGTTACAAGTCAAAACTTTGAAACAAAAACCTCTAACCAAATGGGTTAGGGTTTCGGCCAAGAGAACCAAAATTTAGTTAGAATTCTTTTGCTCACAAACTCTTGGATCTATAACCTAGACACCTTAACTAGCTTAGACAAGTTATCATCCAAGTAAAAATTGAAGAAAACTCATTTTCCCACACCTCTAGGGTTTCGACCAAGGGAAGAAAAACATGGCTAGAAATTTCTTGATTCTAATATCTTGGATTTATAATATAGAAACCCTAGATAGCTTATAACCAACCTCATCTAAGTTAAAAATTGAACAAAATCTCATTTGCCTACAAATACATTGATTCGGCCAACATAGAGAGTTAGGGTTAGAAATTTATTTTGACTTCGAGCTCATAGATTTAACAACTAGACGTAGTAGAGAGGTAAGATCAAGTGGTAGAACACTCAAAACATTTTTATATAATTTTTGGTGAATTTTTGAAAAACTAGATCAAGGAATTGAAATTTGAGCAATAGTTGATGAAAATGGAAATTTGTTGTGGATTAACGAAGCTAAGATGATGAGGAATGGAATCCTCACCTTGAAATGAAGAAGTTTGATGAAGAACTTGAAGAACAATGAAGAACTTAGCAAGAGCACTATGGAGTTCTTAGTGTTTTGTGAGTAAGATAACTTAGAATGTGTGATAAGAAGAAAATGAAATTTGTCTAAGTATGGGAGTGGTGTGTCTGAGCCGTGTAAGTGAGGGAGTGGGTGAGAGGAAATTGTTTTGCTAATTGTTTAAGAGTGAACCATGGTTGAAATTAACTTAACATAGGTTAGGAAATACAATATAATAACTAGCTAGTCTTAATAGTAATTATGGCTAGGAAAATTTTGTGTGGTGAATGGGTGATTAGAGGGTGAGGCTACGGTTTGCACCACAAGGGAGGAAGAAGAAGCCAACTTGTTCATGTCTTGGTCTTGACCTTGGTTAGCATTTAACTAGGATTGGTTGGGTTATGGGCATTTTGGTCATTTCACTTATAAAGTGTCATGATTACTTATGAAATCATGGATGACATAATGAGTTGTCATGTTTGACTTGTTGTCCCGATCTCTTCGTGGGTCCCGCCAATTCCATTCCCGATTCCACCGGTTTCCCAATTAGGGTTTCTGTCCGGTTTTAGCCAAAATTCGCCAAATAAAATAAAATATTTTATTTTTGAGCAGAAATTTGGAAAGTAAAATTTCTCACGGACATAATATAAAAATCTACAATTTTTCAGTTTCGAGTCAAATTAGGGTTTTCTACCAGTATAAAATTATATTGTCAGTAAAAACATAGATCGGTTTTCGTCTGAGTTTTAAACCCAGAATTTCACCATAACCCTCTACCATAAGATAGAATATGAATATGATTTTGTTTTATCCAAAATCATTTTCTTGGTCTCAGATAAAAATATAAATAAATATATCTTTACCGATAATACAACATATATAAAAAGCAGGGCGTTACAAAGTCGGCTCATGACCTCTTGTCTAAATCTAGATTCTTACATTTAATTCTCACTCGATACGTCGCCCCAAGAAAAGGCTCAGTTAATGTTATTTCAAGACCAGATAAGTTTACCTTTTATCTTCTTAGGTAATTTCGTAAGGTAGATATAAATAATCTTATTTTGAATCACATGATTAAGATAGTTGACCAAAAGAACAAAACTTGTTACCCCTATGGCATGTTGTTAACAAGATTGATACGAAACAAAGGTACTGTGTTGAATTCTGTGACTCTGGATGAGACCCTCATACTGTCTTTAGCAACTCTTGCAGAGTTAGGACTAAAAAATGAAGAAGGTGTAGTTTTCTCTGTTAACCCTAGGATTTCTGAAAATCTTGTTTCTGAAAACTTTGTTGAGAGTATTTCTGATGATTCAGAAGATGACAAGGCCATTTCTCCTGTTTTGAAAAGAAAAAGAAGTGATGTGTCTGTGGTGGAAAAGAAGAAGAAGAAGAAGATTAACAAAAAATAAGACTAGTGAAACGTCAATTTCTTTACCAAGTTCTTTACCCAAATTAGTTGTTGGTTTATCACAAAGTTTCAACAAGAAGAAGAGAATAACAAGAAAAAGGAAAGGAAGGACAAATGACCGAGAAGAAGGAAGAATAAGCAAATGAATAAGAATTAGAAAACCAAGGCAGGAAGAAAAGGAAGCAAGTCAAGGAAGGATGGTTGAAGAAACTCAAGGTTGGGAAGGAGGACAAGATGTTTTTGAGGAATCAAGGGAAGAGGTTGTGGAAGAAGAAGAGACAGAAAAAGAAAGAATAAAAAGGCTGGAAGAGTTTGAGCAAAGATGGAACAAATATAAACAAGGATGGTGTGCCAGATATAGGATGGATCAAGACACTGCTCCAAAACCTGTAAAGACAATTGAAGAAATACCTCTGGAAGCACTGGAATCTTTAAGGAAGCCTGTCAAGGACAGAAAATTCATTGCTAATGACACTCATGTGCTAATACCAAGGTATCTTCTGTCTGATCACTAAAGGAAGAACATCATCAGAAAGATGAAGAAAGGAGAAAGTATTGGAAGGGATGTAGCTTTGTTTCTGGAAGATGAAAAGGGTCGGATGGATGTTGTGGCATCGGGTTCTGGATTGACAGAATATCACAAATGGAAGACTCCAACAAAAAAATGGCAGGATTGGTTTTGTTGCTTTGAAACATTTTGGGTATGTTGGACCTTAAAAACCTTTACCTCTGTACCCATGCTATAAAAGTTATCTTTTTATGATCACATCTTGTCCTAGAGTTTATCTTTTAGAAAATACATTCTTTTTCTGTTGAGTTGGGCCAAGATTTCTGAATGGGGTGGGGGAGTTAAGGAGTGGGGTGATAAGGAGGTTGAGGGTTCAAACTGTAACAGCCCGACTTTTCGACTTTCTGATATCAGTAATAAATATATGAATGAGTATATTTATTATTTGAGCTTTTAATTATGATTTTGGTTTAGCTAAAGTTATTTTCATGTTTTTCTCGAAAACCTTAAGTTTTGGGGAAATTTGTGGTTGAGAACTCAGACGGAGCTTGATCTGAGATTTCACTAAAAGTAAGAATTTACTGATCAGAAGACCTAATCTCGACTCGAGACTGAAGCCATTAGTGTTTTTACAGCATTTTCAAGAATGATGGCTATTTTAAAAAATTTTCGGGAAAAAATAATTTTATTGTTTTGTGCGGGGCCAAAGGTCGAGAATCGGGTGCGGGGACCTGAGACAAGTCAGAACGGAGCAAAGTCATGAATCTAGATATTTTAGATGCTTGAAGCGACTGGCATTTATGGAGACGCGATGAGTATTTAAGGCAATCCTATCTATGTCATAACGATTTTTAGATTTTTATAAAAATATAATACTATTTTATGTTACTATCTCCCTAATTGCAAAATTGCCATTGTGAAACTGCTATTCTCACCCCCCAAACTCCCTTGCTAGTCACGGCCACACCCTTTGCCCCACACCCATTTTAGTTCATTTTCACTTCTCTTACTTGCCATTTCAACTTATGTTCTTAAACTTTGCTTAGAACGCAAAACTTCAAGTGTAATTTGTGAAGAACATCATCAACTTTATCATTTCTTCTTGCTCCAAGAGGTGAAATCTCTTTGCCTTGCTTATCTTAGACTTATTCTTCATATACTTTCTCAAGTTCATGCTTGTTTTCTATTGTTTCAAGTTCATGAGCCAATCTTCTAAAATCTCCAATAAATTGTAGAAAAATCCTATGATCATGAAACCAATCACTATGATCTTGTAATCATCTATATATTTGTTAACCAAGAACATGTGTTCAAAAAAAAATTCCTTTCTATTCTTTCCTAGTGTGGCCGAACCTATGTATATGGGTGAGGAAAGATTTTTGTTTCAACTATTGATTAAATGATGTTGATCCATGATCTCTAATCCATTTTATTGTTGATTCAAGTGATTAGAGAATCAAAACATACTCTAAACCAAATGTGTTGTTGATGGTCGAAATCTTAAACTTTGTAGTTAAGATGATTTTGGTTCAATTTTTGTTAAGTAAGCCTTGATTATGCTTTAATCATACTTAAGGATCATTGATCTAAGAGTTGAGAAAATTTGAAAGTTCCTAGCCTTTTGTTCTTGACAAGACCAAATCTTAGCCATAGGGATTAGATGAATTTTGTTGGTTTATTTGTTGATTTGTGACTTGATTTGTTGTGAAGGATCAAACTGTGTCTAATTGCTCTAAGTCGTGTGAAGGAAACCGGACTTGGATCGGGAAGATATTTTGAGAAAGAAACTTGAAATCTTCAAGAGGTAAGGGGAGCTTACCTGAGGGATTTGAGATAACCACATGTTATCTATGTGTTGTCTATGTATTACTTGGGTGTTTATCTGCATTAAGTTGATTACTGTTGTGTTTAACTATATGGTGATGTGATGTGGTTAGTGGATTATGTGGATATAACTGTGATTTGGTTATGACTGTGATGCATGCTATATCTGTGAAGTATGCTATGTTTGTATCATGTGATACATCTGTTATTGATGGCTGGAGTGTGAAACCTGACAGTGGTCAGAGTTTAATTAATTCAGAAGATTAAAAACTTGTTAAGTTGACACAAATAATCCAAGTATTTAATAGTGTAAAATAGTGTAAAAGTGGAAAAATAATATTTTATTGATTTTTTCGACAATTGATGAGCCAATGAGTGTCAAAGAGGGCGTAACCGTGAAAATATTTCACAGGTGCTAGTTTTAGAAAAATATATTTCACAATAGTGGGAAATAATATTTGGAATAATAAAGTGACAAAAATAGTTTAATTAGAATTTTAAATAAATATTTTCAAGTAAAAAGCCATTTTTGGAATTTTTATGAAGAAAATGTGATAAATATTTTAGTTATTTTTGAGTTGAATTAAGAAAAGGTTATTAGAACATTGATATTATTTTTTGCAAAATAAATATTTTCAAGTGTGAACTTTAGAAAAGGGAAAGATTTATTCTTGACTCAAACATATTTTGAATGATTTATAAAATGATTTTGACGGAAATGAATTTTGGAAAAAGGGATTTTTCAGTGAAAATGATTCCGTTAAACTTGGATAAGTTTCTCGGAGGTTTGGTTTTGTATTTGTTATTTCACTGAGCGAAATGTTTTAAAGAAGACAAGCGAACCTAGTTACCAAGATGTCGAGTTTCTAGGGTTCTATCTGACATGAGGATCTAGGATCCGTGTCATTGGACATGAGTGTCGTGTAAAATGGTGGACTGTGTGTCCCATAATTTGATTTGGTTAAGTATTGTCTTCCTTATCGGCGAACCTTAGACTGGTGTATCAGTGTAAATGTTTTGCAATTGAGCACTCGGACTAGTGTGTCCTATGTTGAGATTGAGCACGTGAACTTATGTGTTCCGTGGGTGCCTATGTTTTAAGTCTTAATAATGAAATTAAGCATGGTCGTGTGCTTGGAACCTCGACAAGGAAATAATTTTACGACAAAGAAAAGTATCGAGAGCAAAAGTATTTCTCCTGCATATTTATGGCAGACATGCTATGTTGCAGTATCTTGATTCATTGTGTCATCTTGGATGTACAAATGAACAAGTTTGGAGATCATTGAATCATATATTCTGATCAATGTATCTGATGGTATAAAGCCCATTAACCGCGATAACCATTGCGCCATGAGTAATATTGGGCAATGAGTGGACCGAAGTTTCCCGTTTATCGTGATGACAATTGAGTCCTTGGTTGGCTAAGGTGTCATATTTTGCGCAAACAACTATGGTGATACCTGGGGTATTCCGATTATTTGAAATCTGTTGGACATTGAATTCTTTTCGTTGTCAATGCTCCATTTAAAACGCCTGATCAACGGAAACGAAAAACAAGGAGTTGGTAGAGTTGTGAGTGAGAACCTGATTATTGAAGTGTCGTGCATATTTGTAAAATCGCGATGGCTGTCGGGTATGAAACCCTTTGACAATTTATTATGTTGTTTGGATAAATTGTTACATATTCTGAATACTATGAATATGATGTTTTGTGTGTTATGCGTGTGGATATCTTATTAAAATCCATATATTGGTGTCTCACCCTTACAAATATATCAGGATTCATCTGGTTTGCTGTTGTACCTCGGTACAACAGTATAGTTGGTGCAGAGAAGTTTCTTAAGTCACGCGGACTTAGATTCTAGATGCTTGAAGAATTATCTGTTCATGGGAATGACCATGGAGGTCGTTCCAACAATGTCTTGTAGAGCGATCGGCTTAGGAGTCTTGGTTGGGTTATATGTTTTAAAAGGTCGGTAACTGTGGTGCTGTAATTTTGTCTTTGGTTTAAGTTTCCCCTTTTGGGAGTTGAAAACCTTTGAGGAAAAAAAAATGGTATGCCGTGGTGATTTCTTTATGTATTTGACTTTACTGTTTAATGTATGTATTATGGTGTTCTAGAGTTATTCGCGAAAGAAAATGTTTACACCCGAGTTTTCTGACTTAAAACAAATAAATTTTCCGAAAGCAACCAGCAAATTACTTTTTAATTTATTTCTGAACAGGTTATGAAGTAATGCCCAAGGGGGTGTTACAAAGGTGGTATCAGAGCTGGTCGAGTATTTTGGGAACCTTGGGGAATAGGTCTGTTATGTTTTCGTTGTGTGATCTCTGGTTGGTCACTATTTGAAATTGTTTCCTTATCGAAACAATGTGTGTTGGCTTATTAGTATGTGTTTTTATCTAGATGGGTTACACGAGTTTTGACTTGTAGGAACCCATAGATAGTAATTGTGTGTTGGTTCATGTGTGACACATTCGATTATCCTTTTTGGATTGTGTCAGACATTTGAATAGTATGCCTATTAACGTAGATATTCTAGGAATGTTCATTGAGAATGTTTCAGGATTATCGTTTGTGAAAGGATTTCCGGGGGTGTTCCCTGGAAATGTTTAGTTTTACTGCTAGCAGAGGATAGTGATTTTCGATCGTTCTGGTTACTAGGTTCGGTCCAATTTCTATCCGCTTTTGTAGGATGATGCCTACAAAGTTAATCGAGTTAGACGACTCGATTCAACTAAAAAATCAGTGGTCTAAGCAGTTTGTTAGGCTGGGTTTTTCTGTAGGAAGCACCAATGTCGTGTGATGGAGCGAGATATCGCGTGGATTTCTGACAAGTCAACAAAGTGACGAATATGAACGAGTATTCTCTGTTGTGCGTAGTTGATTGGATAAGTCAATCGTGAGGAGTTTTGGTCTACTCAATGATCGACTTGAAGATAAGTTATCACCAGATTGAACTGAGGACCTATTAAAGATTTTGCGCCGTTGACTCATCTTATGAGGAAAGATCAACTCTTCGTATGTTTGAGAAACTAATCCAGTTGTCTGTGATCGTACCTATTCAGGGTGACCATACTAAGCGCGTTTGGAAAGACCTTTGTGCTTAATGGAGCCAAGGCGAATAGATTTGAATCTTCAACCTTGGATGAGTGTCTCATGTTATGAGAGAAAAAAAAAACTCTTCACTGTACTATTTGATTCTTTATGAACTTGTCAGTTGACATTTGTTTCTCGAGACCCTATGGTTGTATTGGACAATCATAGCGGTGAAGTTTATACGTGTCAGACAGACGTTTCTGACTTTGATTTGGAAGCTATCAAAACTCATAAACTGGTTATGTTAGTCCATAATTACATTTTGTTCTAAATAATTTCCTTGTTTGTGAGAAGTTGTACTCACACCTCTAAATAACCCACCATGTATTAGACATTCGAGTGGATTGATTTGATAGTATTCATTGGTCTGGATATTTTCACATTTCGTTGAAGAATTTGTTATAACTATTTCTTAAGTTATAATACAAATGACTTATGGATAATAGAGGTTTCTTGATGAAACTTAGTCTAATCACTTTTACTTTTGGTAGAGGCGACCCAGTCTGATTTTTGCCAGACTGTGTTCTTTTTTTTAAAATCGTCGTTTTGTAAATTCTTTGTACTAAAAGTGAATCCTCTTGGGAATATGAACTATTCATCCTTTGATTTCCTAAATCAGCTGGAAGTTCTTGGGGAAGGATGAACATTATCAGACTCATGTTTGTAAATATGTATTGGCCATACATTTTTACGCCCATGAATCTATTAAAGAATCTTTTCCATATTGGATATTCTTGTATCTTTCGAATTGATGAAATTTTTAATTAAGCCTTGTGAAAGCAAAATCAAGAAATTCCTTTCCTTGAAAATTTCTTTCTTTGATCTTTAAGATCATGTCTTGTTGTAATTCGAAAAGATTTGTCATCCTTGATTTACCCTACGAATTATTCCAAACGTCCTTGACATGTGACCTATCTCAAAGAGTCATGAGGATGGGTATCTGATTCATATCAGTATGTTAGAGTTAGTCGACTACAGTGAAAAAGAGATAGTTTGACGTTTGAGACCTCCCTTGCTAAAGATGTTGGTGCCATGATGCATTTTCATTGAGTTTACTGGAGATCTATAAGGATCTTGTTTAAGTTCGAGTGATTGAGGACCGACTGACGAAGTCGACGCCCTTCTTGCCTGTTAAGATCCACTATGCAATGGGAAGTCTCACCGAAAATAGGTATCAGAGGACTGATAAAACTTCATGGAGTATCTTCAGATATCTTTTCAAATGAAGAAGATCCGAAGTTTACCAACGTTTATCGGTAAAGTCCGCTCTAAGTGTTGAGGACTAAGTTAAGGCTAAGCTCAACAGATCGTTCTCGACTCGAGTGGGTGAGCAAGAAAAATGATCAGATATTTAGGAAGTTGGTTTGGGAGTAAGTGTAGCATCTAGATACGATCAAATCTATAGCGGTGAATGACCATGGAGGTCGTTCCAACAATGTCTTGTAGAGCGACCGGCTTAGGAGTCTTGGTTGGGTTATATGTTTTAAAAGGTCGGTAACTGTGGTGCTGTAATTTTGTCTTTGGTTTAAGTTTCCCCTTTTGGGAGTTGAAAACCTTTGAGGAAAAAAAATGGTATGCCGTGGTGATTTCTTTATGTATGTGACTTTACTGTTTAATGTATGTATTATGGTGTTCTAGAGTTATTCTCGGAAGAAAATTTTTACACCCGAGTTTTCTGACTTAAAACAAATAAATTTTCTGAAAGCAACCTGTAAATTACTTTTTAATTTATTTCCGCACAGGTTACAAAGTAATGTCCAAGGGGTGTTACATAAACCCCGCCCACTAACAAAATACTAACAATTAACACACTAACATTTGCCTACCCAAAAAAACTGGCTAGAAGTCTCCATTGTCTATGTGGACGATTTAGAGGAACCCATTCCACCCTCTAGATCAACAAAAAGTTTGTTTTACACTATCATCACTCACTCTTTAGTCAATTGATTATATTTGTGGTGTAAAACTCCAATCTTTGACGAAACAATTTCTGAAACCCTACCACCTCTATGTCAGTTTTTGCATCTTATCTCTCTGCATAATTGTCTCTTCTCTGTTTCTGACACCTTCATTGTTTCAAGAAACTTTCTAAATGTGTTGGATGAAAATCCTCTTTCAATATATGATGTGTTGTTTGAACCAAATCTATCGGATCTCTTTGATGAGTATGATACCTCTGTCATATCTGAACCCCGTTTCTTTGCAAACATGTCTTTTGTTGTACCCTCTCTACAAGTTGTCTCTGAACCAAGATTCGCACCTGAACCCATGGATGGCTTCAAGGTCAAAATCTTAAATAATTTCTTTCTAGATTCTGATGAAGAGATAGAAAATGAAATTGCAAGAGCTGTTTTGTATAAATCCTCTGAGGAAGTTGATGAGGAAATTGTAGTAGAAGAAGAGAAGTGATGAGAAAATCTCAGAATGATGAAGCTGGTTTGGCCAGAAGTGCCACAGAACCCCTCACTGTCTTTGGAAATATGTCTAAGAACATCATTCTTCAGCCATGGCATGAAAATTATGATGAAGTAATGAATGAAAATCTGAAAATGGTTGAAGAAGAACCAGTTCCTTTGGACTTTATTCATCCAGGAGAGCAAGCTAATCAAGGATCCGGAAACCCCTATCACAAGAACTCTGATCATGCAGCAGGACAGGCATCTGAATCAAACCCTTCTAATGTCTGCAACCCGATAGCTAGAGCAAAAATCAGAAGTGTTCGAGAAAAGATGGCAGTAGTTGTGGATCTTCTCCACAAAGTACTTGAGAAAATGAATTAATTGAACAAATCTTTCTATGATGATCTTTTTTTAATATTTTTTTTAATATGTTTTGAGTCCTATGAACACATGTTTTTTCTTGAGCTGTTTAAGACTCATGGTGATTAAGGTTGGTTTAATCTTAATTCATCTGTCATGATGAAATTTTTGCTATATGATTTGATGTTAATATGTTTCTCTGATTTTCTTTGGAATGTTCAATAGTAGACATTGATCCCATGCCCGCACGGGACAAATCATAAATGTTTTTCTTTTTCATATTTGTATGAATACAATAGAAAATAAAAAGATATGATAACGACACGTGGAATTGCATTGTTTATAGATAGTTTTTAATTTCAATTCACGTAATTTAAATTTAATTTCAACTTTGATAAGATTTACGTAAATACATCTTGTATGACCTTAAATTTAAAATTAAAATTTCAATTTCAATTTCGGTAATTTTTATTCATTTTTGTTTTTAGTGTGTTATTTTTCATTTTCATTCATTTTTTATTTTAGTGTGTTATTTTTATCCCATGCAAGTTTAAATAATTAGATAAGATTAGTTACATTTAAACATAAAATTTCAATTTCAATTTCGGTAATTTTCATTCATTTTTTATTTTTAGTGTGTTATTTTTTGTTAAGTATATAAATACAATAATAAATCCGAAAATTGTAGTGTTGACGCTTGACATATGACACATGGCAACATATCATTCATAGGGAAGATGTCACATGGCAAAACTACATTGCATAGGGGATAGAATTGTATTGTTTATAGATTTCTCTGTTTGCTCTCTCGTTTCTATTAGAAAAACCTTTTTCAGAAAAAAATGTCTCCCTAAGTATCAAAGTAGTTACCTTTTTTATAATGCCAGAAGGGGGAAAAGAATAAAAAGAATGATTTTATAAAGAACAAAAGAATAAATGAAAATATGGAAGTAAGCAGTAAGTTAGAATTCTTTAAAAGAATAGCATACATTTAGAGGTAGCATCTAAACGTTCTTAAAAGAATAAGTTTTCTAAAAAAATTGTTTTTATATCTTTGATATGCTTTAATTGAATATGTCAATATTGTATCTGTTTATGTTCAATATAAAATCATATGAAATATTTTTGTCATCATCAAAAAGGGGGAGAATGTTAAGTCACAAAGCATTTGACTCTGTCATGCATTTGACTCATACTCTGGTTAGCTCGTGTGTGTTTTGATGAACCCAAATAATAAGCAAATGATTTTATATGAACTGTGTGAATATTGCTAATCATTTATTTGAGTTGTGCAGAAAAAGAACATTCTTAATTAGCAGGACATTTCAACTAAAGAATACTAAAGGATCAAAGTGTTAGCACATGCGTCTGACGTCAAGGCATAACAAAGAGAAATGAGTCTGAAGATTGACTCAAGCTAAAACTAAGGCAGATATATATCTCAGACTCCTTGTCTCCAATGTTCTAAGTGGTCAGAAGTAAGAAGGCTAAGTCCTATGCAGTTCAAAGCAAGAAGGCCAAGTATCTCTCCTTATCTAGCATCTGCAAGAATGAAAGATGAAGACAGCTTATCATTAAATCAATCTGATGTTAGTAAGAAGACTGTGTCAAAGACTTATCCACTCAAAGATCTCTCTTACACTTGTCAGTACTCAAATGATGAATAAGTATCAAGAAGCTATACACTGATCAAGTGCTCCTCAAAGCATCAAAAGATTTCAAACACAAAATCTTATTAAGGAAGCTGAAAGAAGATAGATCAAGATTACAGACTAACTCTTCATTGGCTTAATTGTACTTTTGGTCCCCCCAACTTTAGTTCATGTGCAATTTTGGTCCTTAATGTTTTTTTTAGCACATTTGGTCCCTCAATTATTCAAAAGTTGCAAAATAAGTACCTCCATCCAATTTCCATCAATTTGTGTCCTACTTGGCAGTCCTACTTGTCACCCACACGGCCACACCAGATGAACTCTTAGAAACAGAGAAAGAAGAGAAGATAGAAGAGCTAATAGAAATGAATCAAGGTCTGCTCCAACGTATGGCGGTCAGTCGTGCTACAATATAAAATTTTCTTCGAACAACATTGAAGTACAAGTTAGCTTCCAAATTGATAGGAGCTACTGGTGGTGGTTCATGATCTACAACTGGTGACCGGATCTGGAGATGGCGATGGCGAGCTGTGACCAGGCGGTGCTTCGTCGCAGGACGCTGATCTGGTTGGGTGAGAAGGTGAAGATGCGGGTTGTGGTTAAGAAGGAGTGATGGTGGTGAAGGTTATAGAAATGTGTTCAAGGTGTTTGTTGTTAGGTTCCAATGGTTTAAGGTTTTTGAAATGGTGGCAAAAAGGAGGTTCTGGTTTTGTGAGTTATTCGAGGTTGAAGGGGATGTACATGGTTAAAGTGTAATGGAATGGTTGAAGCTTTGTTAATGGAGTTTTTTTTCTTGAATGATGAAGTTAGGGAGAATATGCCTTGGACTAGATTTTTAATTTTTTAATTTTAAATATAATAATTATTTAATATAATAAATTTAGGTGGACTTGTCATGTGGCACGAGACCTGCCAAGTAAGACACAAATTGATGGAAATTGGATGGAGGGACTTATTTTGAAACTTTTAAAAATTTGAGGAACCAAATGTGCTCGAGAAAACATTAGGGACCAAAATCACACATGAGCTAAAGTTGGGGGACCAAAAGTGCAATTAAGCCTTCTTCATTACAGAATTATATCAAGAAGCGTCTGAGTGCATCAAGATGTGTCTGGACTTCTGTCATAATTAAGAACCTCACTCTTGTCAGAAATACTCTACGAACATGAAGGATGTTCAAGTTTTTCATGACTAAGCCTTAAAGACGTGAAGCATTACTTTATGGAGCTTCAGCTTATCTCATTTGGATGAAGCAACGCTCAAACGAAGGAAATGTTCTATGAAGAAAATATTTGGAATATCGATGAAAAGCGGTTTGATTAAGGAAATGTTTAATTAACTCAAAAGGAGTACATTAATCTATTTCTTGTCCGTTATCGAGACCAGAAGAAAGAAGAAAAGACAAATGGCTATGATGCAGAAATGCCACTTATGCAATAGAAAGAAAAGCTACCCAAAGCGAGGAAAGCATATCTACTATGTTCTGTGGTCAACCAAAGGATTTCCAACGTTCTTCTGCATTTATTGTTAAGTTAGAACGGCTATTATCCAAAGGATAAAGAACGAAGACCTCTGATTACATCTCAACGGATCTCTTGTGCTCTAGTATAAATTGAAGATGTGGAAGACCTAAAGTAGCAGTTGTTGACAAAAGCAAGCAAAGAGCTACAACACTCAAAATACTGCGAAAGCAATCTTATTCAAAAGAACATTATTCACATCGAGATTACAAATAGATGAAAGCTATCATGACTCTTATCATCTTCTCTCATACTTTAAATCATTTAGAGAAGAACTCATCTGCAACTCACTAAATCTCAAGTCTATATTCACTTACTGAAGTGTAAATTGGTTGAATTGCTATTGTAAACCTGAAGCTGTGCTTCAAACAACTCACAAAACTCTCTGAGCCTGAAGAGGCTTGTTTCAAGAATACTTGTTGAGCCTGAAGAGGCAATGTGTGAAAATAATATTTGTATTAAGCCTGGAGAGGCTAGGTGTGCAAATAATACTCGTTTGTAACCTTGATAAGTTATAGTGCTAAAACTTGGTGAAGCCAAGGACTGGATATAGCCCAAAGTTTGTGGGTGAAGTTATAGTGCTAAAACTTGGTGAAGCTAAAGACTGGATATAGCCCAAATTTTGTGGGTGAAGTTATAGTGCTAAAACTTGGTGAAGCCAAGGACTGGATGTAGCCCAAAGTTTGGGGGTGAACTAGGATAAATCTTTGAGTACTTTCTTTCCCTAGCTCCTTATTTTTTATTGAGTTTACTTATCTTTTCTGCTAACTAACTGGGGAGTGTAACTAGCTGATATTCATTTTGCTTAAAAAGATGTCTGTGTCTAAGCGTCTTATCTGCACTGAATTTTGTTTTGTGCTTGAAAAACTTTGATTTGCGAAAATACTATTCAACCCCCTTTCTAGTGTTGTTTTGGGCCATTTCAGATAAGAATCTAAACGACATTATAAACGGGATTGGGGCACAATACAACATGTTAACATACATCATAGATCCACAGATACAAAACATCTCTCAAGTCAACCATTTACAAGCATCCTCATCCCACATCTAGGATCAAATCCTATAAGGAGTCACACTCCTATGCATGTTGGTCGATCACTCTCACAGGGAATACTGATTCCCACATATTCTCTTTCTCTCTCACAGGCCTTCCTTGCCCAAAGAATGTCAGTTGGCTTGTCTAGGGTATCGTTCTGCTCACCGTGACCAATAGGGTGCTTCCTCCTATGAGCTCAATCTCCAATAGGGGTATCTTGGTCTCCTCATAAGGTCCACCTGCGACTGGAATACTCTGGGTCAGACGTCGGGATAGTCAAACCTCCACGGGGATCACGACATAGTGGGTGCAAATCACTAGTCACTGTAGATCGTTCCAGACCGGAGTACATCCCCAAGGTTCCCAGAACCTTCCCTCTCCATATTTCGTACCCGCACCCGGGTATGCCAACCTCGCATGACTTCCATTCACGCGTCCCGCCACTTGGCAACTTATGCAATGCACAACCATCCTAAGTTGACGCCGGTACCAATCTCATCTTACATGTTTTATGATGCCCGAAGCATCCACAACGCAACTCGGTAACCATATACCGTATTCTCAACATAAATCCAAAATGTGTACCCCTTAGGGTGTCAACTAGGGTTCTAACAGCACAATCAGACAATCATCCTCAACAACAACTAGTATACACACATATGTTCAACGAATGATACCAAATGCACAATTACAACCACTGCGAAAACGCATTGACAACAACTTCAACAATGTTAATTAATGGAAAAAGTAACACAAAGTTCTTAGGATTTTATCAATAATGCATAGAGAATGTGGTGACGAGAGCTTCACGTGGTTGTCTTTTTTATTGATTCTAGAATATTTATAAATTCTACATAATTGAGATGTTGCTCAACGCACTTTTTACAATATCTTCTTTTTATAGTTCACATTTTTTAGATTTAGTATCCGTATGAAAACAACCATGGGAAATTTGTTTTTTCTATAAGCAAAAATTTACTTAACGAGTACAAGAGGTACTCAAATATTCCATATACAAAAGAATAGAACTATTAAGAATGACTACAACACTTTCCTACCAATCTGAAAAAAACCAAACCTCTATCCCGCCCCTCCTTTTTAATAGATCAGCCCCGGGACAAGAACTTTATGTCATCCAAAACTGCTATCAAATCAAAACAAGCACCATAAAAGATCTATTTCTCATCAACCAAAGACACCGAATGACAGAATGCCATACTATATCCCTTATTCCGATGCGATGTACGTATGAAATAAGTTAATTCCTACAAAAGTAATTAAAATTATAGTTCGTGAGCTTTGCTTTGGGCTTTTATTTTCATATCTGCATAAACATCTCTAAAAATAACAATCGTGTTTTTTATAAAGGCGAAGAAAATACATTAAAAGGGTACTCACAAAAAAGCAAATATTAATCAATTTAACTAGAAACTATTTTATGTTTTTAACAACATTCTAAATAGAAAAAAAAACATTCAAACATATTTTACCTGATAAATCACTACAAGAAATATAATGATTTTCGACGGACTATTACCGACGGCCTTTTCAAAAACCCGAAAACATTTGAGACAAGCATAAATACTACAGATCCAAAACCGTCGCAAGGCCGTCGGGAATCACCATTTTGTGATGGATTTCGATAGTTTTGGGCTGTTGGTCAGCTCAATTTTTCTTGAAGTGAATATATGAAAGATGAATCAATCTTTGCCTTCTTTAATATTAATTCTAGATTGTTAATTAACCAAACCCCAGTGGGCATAACAGACTACAAATAAGGTTGTTGTCTAATTCCCACCAACGTTGTGCAGTAGTTCATCGTCCAAGTGATAAATTTGGACCATCCAAATTGCACTTGGGTTTTTGACATTTCAACCAACTTTTAGTTCGTTAAATGATCAAATTATGATTTAAATTATTTGCATTTGCAAAATAAGACATTATATTTTTATATTTTATTTTGTAATTATAAAATTAATATTTAATTTATGCAATGATTAAAATATTTTATTATAATTTTAATAAAATATTATTAAACCAATTTTTTTTTTCATTATTTTGAAAAATAAAACAATTATTTATTTAAAACAAACAACTAAATTGAACACAAGAATCATTTGGATTTTTTTTTTGGGAATAATTAGTAAATTGATTGAATGTTTAAAAGCAATATTCGTTCAATATTATTAATACATTAATTATAATATTTAATTATAATTTTAAATATTTTTAAGTCTATTATTATTTTTTATTAAATGTTTTTATATTTTATCATATTTAAATTAAAATAAAATATTTTATTCATTATATAAATTAAATGTTAATTTTATAATTACAAATAAAAAACAAAAATACTATGTCATATTTTACAAATACAAATACTTTAAGTCATAGTTTTACCATTTGACAAACCAAGATTTGGTTGAAAAGACAAAAATTCAAGTGACAATTTAGATGGTCCAGATTTTACCACTTGAATAGTATATCACTACTATTTCACTTTGGTGACTGGTGCACCATAGAAGGCACCTCAAATAGGACATCTAAAATCAATGTTGGATGAAGGATGAAGGCTATGGTGCACCACGCAGCAAAGTGGTGTAGTGATATATCATGCAAATAATACAATCTAAACCATGCAAATCATCACTTGGATTAATTACACTTTGACCGGAAACAATTCGTGGCAATCTGTACGAACCAGATTATGCACCACGAGTGCACCACTTAGGTGGTGCATCTTACAATGCAATCTCCTCATTGATTTAACAAATAAATTACTGCAGTACCAGTACGGTTTAATCTCCATATTTCTGCGACGCAGACGTATACATGCTACAAGAACGAGGGCACCGGTCTCATGAATTATCGAGCAGAGAAGGAATAATGCATGCATTGCATTCATTTATAAGACAACCCTGCAATCGTTAGCATATGTTAATGTGGCAGAAGAGATATAGATGCATCTGGCTCCACTTTTTGTTCTTTCTAAAAGCTCATGATCGAAGTTGACATTACAAAATTTCTGTCAAAGGCTGCACATTTCCGATACCTTGGTACTTCCTTCATATTCATCTATAACAACGCGCAGCTAATGTGTTCCTCTAACCAGCTCAGTAGCTAGGGACGGAGCCGGACTTAAATGATGGGAGGGACCAACTATAAAAATTAAATTTCATTCAACATATATATACGCACCAAATTTCATATAAAATATTTATAATTATTTGTTTTACAAGTTAATTACATCAATAATAATCTATCAATATATATAATAATCTAGTCACCCAAAGTAGACCCCATGGCTCGGCCCTTCCACCCATCACCATGGTTCAACACGTATTGGGTGTGTCATGTTGATGACTTTTTGGACATGACAGGTAACCGAAATCTCAAACGGTCAACAAATTTTTGAACGACCATAACTTTTGATCCGGATGAAATTTTTGGACGTATTATATATGCACGAAAAGCTTTTTTCAAGACTGTTGTCTTAATACCTAGTTTTTCGACATCATGTGCCAGGGCCCCTCCTAAAATATATATAGATCCGCTTGTGATCAATGTGTCAAATATGAGTCCGAAACCGGAATCTAGGTCGTGACGTGTTGGTTCTGGCAGTTACCGAAATTGCATTGCGACCGAAATTGCAACTGTATCGGTCACATTTTTCCGCAATAATGAAAAATGCAACACAACTGCGACCGCAATTTAAAACCTTGGCCGTGATGCTTACATCTTCCATCTGACCTACACTCTAGAATATGCATGAAATTCGTTAGGACAAAAGAGTTGAATCTTTTCTCATCACTCTAATTACAACCTATACAAAATGAGGCATCAAAGTTGTATCTAAATTGAAAGGTTTACAATTGTGAGCCTCATGCAGTCATGCATAAATATAATCTAGAATTGCAAAACTTTCATTATGAAGTGAAAGTGGATAACTATGCTATAGTTATTTATAATGGAGGTTAAATATGCTTCACTTGTTATCATGATGAAGAGACACCGACACCAAGAAAATCAAAGAAGGGAACTTCTTTGTGTTCAATACTTTTGGACTCATCTACTTGCTCTTTAGAAGAAGCCCTCAAGTTTGTGAATGTGGTTGAGTTATCACAGAAACTCATCATATCCCCCTTTATCCTTCCATCCTCTGAAGAACCAAGGGATCCAAAATCATTTGGAACAATAACCCTCCTGTAGCTTGGAAGCGTGAATTCTATAGAGAATTTGGATGAAGGATTTGGATAAATTCTATAGAGAAATCTATCTGAGGAGGTTTTTGATCTTTCAGAAAGGTAAATATCTCTCCCTTCTTTTCTAAATGATGCATTAGGAGAATTGTTTGTGAAGGTTGAATATTCTGATGCAATTACCCTATCTATGTTATTGAGGTTCCTAAAGTCAATGAATTTGGAACTTGAGCTGAATAAAAGTTCATGAGATTTTGATCCATTTTCAGGGAAATTATTATTAGATGAGGAAGTGTTGGAATCATTATAAATATCTTGAAAGTTTCTCTTCCCACATAGTTTAGAATGTTCCTTTTGCTTTCGTGCCATTATAACATGCCAGTGATTCTTCACAGCATTATCAGTTCGACCTGGGAAGAGCTTAGCTATGAGTGACCACTTGTTCCCATGAACGTGGTGAGCTGCAAGTAGCATCTCTTCTTCCTCTTCTGTAAATGGCCTTCTGTTAATTCTGGGATCAAGCTGATTGAACCACCTTAATCTGCAACTTTTCCCTTCAAAGAAGTAAAGGAAGCTCATTTTTCAGAATATGCAAACAAGAAATACGATTTAGGTTTCTCATAGTGAAAGAAAAATGTTTTATAAACATCTACAACTTCCTGCTTAACAGAATATATGATTAGATAGTTAGTTAGCAGTTAGTTACATATGGTTAACCTAATCAAGCTTTATAAATAAGGGACTAATGTACACAATTCATCATCTTTTTCAATATGATTCCATATGAGAATTATGGAACCATACTAAAAAAGATGATGAATTATGTACATTAGTCTCTTATTTATAAAGCTTGATTAGACTAACCATACGTAACTAACTCCTAACCAACTAACCAATCATATATTTTGTAACTGATATATATGATTTTTATAATACAAAATATGTACATATGTACTTTGTGTTATGAAGTGGAAGTTGTTTGAAATTAAATTTGTTCAAATCTCTTATACATAGGTCTAAGGTTTTAAATTACAATCGGGATTACGGTCACGTTGTGTTCTTTTCTTATTGTAAATAATTGCAAAAAAACATGTCAATACAACTACAATTATGGTCACTATGCAATTTCGGAGACTATCAAAACCTTATATCTCAGCTTCCGTTGCAACTGCGAACCCATCTAACATTGTTTTCATTGAATTAATGCATGTATAGACGATGGAAGAAATATATATTGATATATATTTTTTGAATATATTACATGATGTAATACTCTAGACTCTAGTTAGCTCTAGGTGCAATAGTATTAGCTAACACCTTGAATTAGATAGATCTCCAACTATAAGATTCAATTTATTTTAAGGGGAAAGCTATATAATCTAACTTGATGATACCAGATTCATATATACCTGATCTTCCTTGGAGCTTCTCAGCAATTGAATTCCAGTTCTGGGCACCATACTGTTCAACAAGTTGCCGGAGCTTTTCATCCTCAGTGGGTCTCCAGTGACCTCGGGGACAAGTCTTGGTGTCCTCACCTGCTAAACCAGCTGCTGAAGAATCCTCCATGAAAGGGTACTGTTTACTGTGTGGAAGATGGCCACCACCAATATAATTTGATGCAAGAACCCATAAATATCAAGCACAGAAAAGTAGAGAAGATATGTATAAGAAAGTGGAGTGGGACAAGGAAGGAAGGGGTTGGTTTAGGGTTGTGGATGGGATGTCACTTTAGTTGTCTTCACAAGATATTGATTGTACCATACGCAGGAAATAAATGTATATAAAATGACCTACTTGGTGTGCCATTGGCCCTAGAAATTCTTTTTCAAATTCATCTTCGCTTCTCTCGGATAAACAAGAAATAAAAAGTAAAAAACTTTTATTTCAATATTTTAAATTCTAGTAACTCTTGAGGAAGAGTTTTATTGTCTTTATGATCTTATTTGATGCGAGGGATTAGTGTCTGTATTTACGTATGGAGAATATAATGGGAAAGTAAAAAAATTCTCTAAATATTCTTGCATATACAACCATCTTAGCACGACATATCAAACACACTATTTTTTTACCTAATTATTTTTACTAAAGGAATATCATCTCTCACTACAACAGATTAGACTTTAGATAGCGTTTCCGTATGCCTTTTAATAGCGTTTGTAACCGCTATCTATTCTACCGCTATTAAAACTCGTTAGCAAAGATAGCATTTAGGAACTGCTATTAATAGGTGACTTTAGATAGCGTGACTTTAGATAGCGTTTTCTTATACAAACGCTTATCTAAAGTCTGACTTTAGATAGCGTTTCCTTATACAAACGCTTATCTAAAGTCGATTTAGATTGAGAAAGTAAAAGCGTTTTTATCAGCTATCTAAAGTCTGACTTTAGATAGCGTTTGTACAAGGAAACGCTATCTAAAGCCCTTTTTTTTTTAAATTTTATTTCTTAACTTTTACATCCATTATTCCTGCATATTTACACAAAAAAACCACAATTGTTCAGTCAACACAATTGTTCAAAATGTGTTCAAAATCAGAGGGAAACAAAACTGAATGAATGAAAATCAGAAGAAGAAGGTGAACATGAAATTTAACCACACATGATCTCGGAAAAAAAATTGCAGCAACATTGAATGAAGAAATTTTGACAACTAGAATTATAATATCGGTAAAATATTAAAAACATAATAAAAAAATTTTGAACTTGAAAACCCCTTATCTCGCCTTGCCCATCGCCGTTCTTGAACCGCCATCGCTGGAGAGTAAGACCGTCGTCACACCGTCGGAAGCCTCGCTTCTCCCTTGCCCAGATCTGGAACTCGTGAGGGGAAGTTGTGATCTGGAACTTGGAAACTCGGATCTAAACCCCATGACCACAGATCTGCCTTGCCGGTGGCGCCGTTCGTCCCACTTCTTTGTCAAGGCCATCGTCGCGCCGCAGTCTTCAGGCTTCTCACTTGCCCAGATCGCCAATAGCTTGATGAAAGATCAAACAAAGAGTGATGATGGTGGGTTTTTTGGTGATGAGAAGAAAAAAGGGAAGATTGTTGTGGGTAGGAGGAAATGGGTGAAGGATTTGAGGGTTTGGTGGTGATGAGAAAAGATTTTCAGAGGGCAAAAATTGGAACATTTGAGGGTTTGATGGTGATGAGAAGAAGAGAAGACAGAGGGCGATTGTTATGGGTGATGAGAAGACAGCATCATAGGGCAAAAATTTGACAGTGTATCCGGAGTAGCTTGAGCTAACCCAACGAAACCTGACAGTGTATCCGGAGTAGCCGAACGCACGTCTAATTTTACTGGGAAGACCTAAGATAGCGTTTCCTACAGGAAACGCTATCTTAGGTGATACCTAAGATAGCGTTTCCTGAAGGAAACGCTATCTTAGGTATCACCTAAGATAGCGTTTCCGTGTGGAACCGCTATCTTTTCCTAAGTGACACTTTTAATAGCGGTTCCACACGGAAACGCTATCTTAGGTTATACCTAAGATAGCGTTTCCCTTAGGGAAACGCTATTAAAAGTCCCCCATCACTTTTAATAGCATTTCCACACGGAAATGCTATTAAAGGTGCGTTATTAAAAGTCTATTTTGTTGTAGTGTCTCCTTATATTTATCACATCTGATAATTGCGACCTTAGTAAAATGAAGCAGTTTCTAAGCTATAGTCATAAGGTTATTGGAGAACTTTCAATCTTAAAACGTCATGTCTAAAATAAAGTCCTTTCAAAAGAAAAAATTTCCTTATGCTTGCATAATCATTGTAGAAACTATACATGCATGTGATTTTTTTTTATAAGTAAAAGTTATATACATGAACTGAGTACTAAAGATATATACTCAAACTCATTTACAAAGAGTTTGTTTGGTTTGTCAAATCCGTTAGTTATAGCAGATTTTTATTTAGAAAAATATAATTTAATGAGTATAAGAGATACTCGAACTCGTATAAAATAAGGGGAATACAACGAAGTAACAAGGTAAGCAATCTAGAGTACAAAAGCACCTATACTAGGTGATACACAATAAGGTTGAAGATCTAACTTACAACACCAAAGCCCCAACTAAAATGGTTTCATCTCACAGGAACTACCCATGTTCATGAAGTTAGTATCATCAAGTGTTCTAAAGAAAGGCAACTAAAAGAATAGAGCAAAGCCAGAGACCACATAGATGTTACTAAGCTCCTGCTTTGCGAGTTAGTTGCATCAATACATTCACGCCAGTTTCCAACCATGTATCCAACTTAACGATGTTAATTGATTTTGTAATTGAAATTTGAAAGATGGATACGCAAAAGAACCTTAACATTAATTATGGAGGATAATATGCACCTATATTTCCACGATCCATACCAATATGCAATCTCAAAATTCGCTCTTTTTGGCTCATCTCCTTTAAACTCGAAGAAACTAGTGTAGAACAAAGCATGTAAAGGAAGTTGGCCAATCCAAAGTGATAATGCCCTAAGTTTGAAACATGGCAATGCATAAAGCATCCAAATGTGCCCGTCGTTCATCAAACGTTTTGACAAGAGAAATTGGTTTCCAAATTTTTTATCACCATGTAAAAACTAAAAACTGCAATTAGCAACAAGCATAAACCGGAATCAAACGCGTATGTTCTTTTTCGTAATAAGAAATAAATAGTATCTTCGTTTCAAAATATTTGTTTGAAGTTTTTTGAAGAAAAAAAATTACTTACCCTGAATTTTTAAAAAAGCGTAAGTACATTTAATTAAATTGTTTTCCCACTCCATTAATATTCTCAGTCAATTCACTTAGTGAAGATACCAAACAGTAATATGGATGGAACTAAAAAACAATGCCTTCTTATTTTTTTTAAAAACAATGAATAAAATAAAATGAGGGAGAATTTGAAACATGCCAATGTATAGAGCATTTGACTGCTAATTTTTAAGCATTTTTTTTTTTTAAATTTTCGGTGGTCATTTTGATGGGGCACGAAAGGTAGAGGTGTCATGATCAGTTCAATCTTAGGACTAATTCATATGCCGTGTAAGTATAGCTTCAAGAAAAGTACTTCTAAATACTTCATCACATACAGATGACAAGTCAAATAAAGCATTGAAACATATAGTGAAGTAACTATTATTTTAATGTGTTTCTTAACCTATTGAGATTTCATAGCCCACTAAATCTCAATCAGTTAAGAAAATAAGTTTAATTTTGATGGTTTGTTAATATAAAAAAAAAAATTACATTGTCAACCAGATCACCCACGATCTTTTATCTCAATCAGTTAAGAAAATAAGTTTAATTTTGATGGTTTGTTAATATAAAAAAAAATTACATTGTCAACCAGATCACCCACGATCTTTTATGTGACTTTGTTTTTTTTGACAGAATCTCTTATTAACTTTTAAGATAGTTAAGATAGGAATCAAATATTTTATTAGATTTATGATTGATTAATAGTGTAATTTTTGTTTACTAACTATACATACAAGTTTAAAAAAATTTAATATTTTCTCAACAAAATGAGTATTGGCCGCAAACGTCAACATGATGATCAGTCGATGTGTAACATCACCCAGTAGTTTATTGGGTATTAAATTGGAATCTGATAGTTATTGGTGGATCTACACATAAAAAGTTGAATCATATGAAGCCTCATTGTCTTAAATACAATTTATTATTTGATTATAATCCAAAATAAAAATACTTTTTGTTATAAAAGGTAAAGTTAATGTAAAATTGTCTAAAATAGAGGCACAAATAACATTTGCCACAAACAAAAAATAACATTTACCACTTATCTAAAAAAAAAAATAACATTTACCACAAACAAAAATCAGTTTTAGCGACTAAAAGAATCAATTGTCTAAGGCATTAATTCGATAATATATTGCCACAGTGACCATTAATGGTGGCTAAAACCCTAACAGTAAGTCATTTAGCGATCGACATTTTGATCGGTCACAAAATACTATCACTATAACAAATTCATGATTTAATAGCATTTAATTTCGTTATTTTATAGAGGTTTCGAGCGCTATCTATATTGACACTATTGAAAGTTGTAAACAAGATGGTGCTTCAGAAGCATTGTCGTAAATTTAACTACAATAACGTTTGTCCAACGAAACGTTATATATAGTTCACACCAAAATTCGCAACCAGAAAGCGGTGCTGACGTGGATTCGTAATAAAGATTATGCTGACTTAAAAATGCACTATCTTAGTTACCCTAAAAACGATAGCGCTATCATAGTATGAACTAAGGTAGCATTTTCTAAAACAAATGTTGTTTATTAACCACCTTTTTTTAATAGTATTTTAGCTCCTTTCACTAGTGGAAAATATACATTAGACGGTAAATGTTTACGTCAGTTAACCAAAAACTAGACGTTAAAAAGGGGGCGGTGGCAGTTTTGTAAATATCAGACTTCATTAATTCACTGTTAACGTCAGTTGTTTTAAGGACTGACGTTAAAAGTGAGGCGGTGGCAGTTTTGTAAATATGAAATCACTATTTGCGTCAATTGTTTAATGAACTGACGTTAAAAGTGTTTTGCAAGAAATTATTAAAACTTTTAACGTCAGTTGTTTATAAACTGACGTTAGAAGTGTGATTTTTACTTCAGTTAAATAAATAACTGACGTAAATAATCAACTCATTCCTATCTTTCTTTCGTTGTCATCTCCCTGTTGTCACTCTTAACGCAGATCATCACTCCATATAGTGCAATTTATTTCTAATCTTTTTTTTTAAAAAGTTTATTTTTAATCTTAATTAATTAGCTTGAATTAGTAAATTAACAAATTCTTGTGCAAATTAAAATAAATAAACACTTAACATAAAACAAGTTATATATGTATAATCAAATCGTATCTCATTGAAGCGATTCATAAGTTACAATTACATGTTTAAAAGATAAAAAATTTCCGCAAGATAGCACTAAAATATAAAAAAGTTTCTGCTTCAACATCATTTTCTTCTCGATCCTGTCCTCGAATCTCCAACATTGAATGCATCCCCTCCCTCATTTGAAGTCGATGCTCCATCTGAATCCACAGTCACTTTGGAGCCGTGGCAGAGTGAAGGGTGCACTCGATTTGTTTCAAAGAATATTCTTGGAACAGCCACTTGGTTCCAAAGTCGAGGTTTTGGAACCGTAGTCTGCGATTCTCCGAGAAGGATGATGGTGTGTGCAATTCACATAATGCGATTTACACACCCTTATCACCCATGTAATGCGATTTACACAACCTCAGAAGTTGTTTGACCATTAAGACAGAGACCTTTAAGTCTAGGTATAGGAAGAAAGAGTGATGAAGTTAATCTCCATGGCAGAGCCATATTGTGAAGCAGAAAAATTAAAGGAAGGAAGGAAGCTATTTATAGGAGTAGGGGATGAAGTTACTAGGCGTCGTAAGTTGCTAAAAAATTAAATTGATCATTAAGAGCATTAGGTTCCAAGGCGCATTGGGAGTTGGCAGTCATATATTATAAACGTGCAGAAAAGAAAACGCCCGAAGGAATAGGAAGAAACTTATACACTTTTAACGTCAGTTGTTGAATAAAACTGACATTAAAAGTGTTTTTAAAAGTGTGATTTTTACTTCAATTAAATAAACAGCTGACGTAAATAATCCTATATTCCTATCTGAAATGCCCTGTTGTCACTCTTAACACAGGTCTGTTAACGTCAGTTGTTGAATAAAACTGAAATTAAAAGTGTTTTTAAAATAAAAAATATTTATTTCTAACGTCTGTTGTTTATACAATTGACGTTAAAAGTGTGATTTTTACTTCAGTTAAATAAATAGCTGACGTAAATAATCCTATATCCCTAACTATCTGAAATGCCATGTTGTCACTCAATTAACACAGGTCTCAGCCATTTTGTGAAGGAATAGAAATATAGAGGAAAAGAAGAGGCAGTATTACAGACTGTTACAGAAGAATGTTACTTTATACAGAGACACAACACTTTTAACGTCAGTTGTATTCAACAACGGACGTTAAAAGTGTTTTTTTTTAAAAAAATATTAATATTTAACGTTAGTTTGTTAATAAAACCGACGTTAAAAAATTAATTGTAATGTCAGTTGTTTAATACAACTGACGTTAAATGTTGTTTTATAACACCCGCGCGCCTTCTGCACTTCGCTCTGTACGTACGTCTCTTTTCTCTTTTCATCACGCTCAACCCTAAATCACTCTCAACCCTCACTCTCACTCTCACCCAGCACAGAACCCTAATCGCGAGCTCATCTCCACCGCAACCACCGCGAGGGCTTCTTCGCCACCACCGTGAGGTACACTATTAACCCTAACTCTGTCTTTCCATTCATTCTTTGCAATAACTTGACGTACATCTCTCTTTCCCCTTCCCGCGCACTAACTCTCCTTGTCCCTCTGCTCTCAGTAACCACATCGAATGTTGGCCACCACTCGAGCTCCCCTCCCCACCACCACGCGAGCACCTATTTCTGGTGAGTATTTAGGGCACATTTTTGTATTTTTGGTTTTGAGTGTATGTTGAAACTGTAGTCTCAGTAGTTGAAACTTGAAACCGTGAGTTTGAGTTGTTTGGAATGTACGTCTCTGTTTTTGGTTTTGAGTGCATGTTGCTCTGCTGGTTGATCTGTCACGGCCGTGATGCTAATCACGGCTAGGCCGTGATCAGTTCTGCCTGTGATGGTATGGTCTGTTCAGTTGGCACGTTACGGCCGTGATGGACATCACTGCCAGGCTGTGACTAGTGCTTGGCAATTAATCTTTAAAAACTATAGTTTTCAATCTCCCGTATTGTCCTTATATTGGATATATATATATGTTTTGTATATCTACAGGACCTATCTAGTTATGGATCGTAGTTGGATGGTTTGTAAGCGTACTAGTGCTGAGTATTTGAAGGGGGTGGGAGAATTTATAGAATTTGCTCAAAGGAATGTTCCTAATAGTAATGGAATGTTCTGTTGTCCTTGTGTCAAGTGTTTGAATACGAGGAAATGTACGGTGAAGGATATACGTACTCATTTGATTTGTGAAGGGATTTGCTTGAGTTATACAAGATGGATATGGCATGGTGATATGTTGTTGAGTAGTAATACGGCGAGTGTCTCCCAAAGTGAGGACGTTGACGTAGATATGGAGGATGATCGAGTAGAGGACATGATCCGTGATATTGGACAAGAATCTTTTCATCGAGCGCATGTGTATGATAGGTTGTGCGGTGATGCGGATAAGCCTTTATATCCAGGGTGTACTACTCATACACGGTTGTTGGCGGTGCTAAAATTGGTTTGTGTGAAGGCAAGAAATGGTTGGAGCGATAAAAGCTTCACGGAATTGCTTGAAGTGTTGAAAGACTTGCTTCCGGAGAACAACACATTGCCTGACCGTAACTATGAGGCCAAGAAGGTATTGTGTCCTATGGGTATGGAGTATAAGAAGATACACGCATGCCCCAATGATTGCATATTGTACACCGGTGTTCATGAAGACAAACACGATTGCCCCAAATGTGGGTTATCACGATACAAAGTGAAGGGTGGTGATGATGATGATGATGTTGATGATGTGAGAAAAAAGGGTCCTCCTGCGAAGGTGTTGTGGTATCTTCCAATAATTCCAAGGTTCAAGCGATTGTTTGCCAATGCGAAAGATGCGAAGAATCTTAGATGGCATAATGATGAGAGGAAACGTGATGGAAAGGTTCGTCATCCTGCTGATTCTATTCAATGGAAGAATATCGATACTATGTTTCCGGATTTCGCCGATGAGCCACGAAACCTAAGGCTTGGACTTGCTACGGATGGAATGAATCCTTATGGTAACATGAGTAGTATTCATAGTTCATGGCCTGTTCTGTTGGTGATTTACAACATGCCCCCTTGGTTGTGCATGAAGCGCAAATACATGATGTTGTCTATGATGATTTCGGGCCCAAAGCAACCGGAAATGACTTAGATGTTTATCTAGGTCCCTTGATTGAAGACTTGAAAACGTTGTGGGTGGAAGGTGTTGATGTAGTTGATGGGTATTCTCATGAGACTTTCAAGCTTCGTGCCATGTTATTTTGCACCATCAACGACTTTCCAAAGATACGGTAACTTGTCCGGCACAGATATCAAGGGGCATAAAGCATGCCCTATATGTGAAGAAGGCACATGCTACACTCAGTTGCATCATGGAAAGAAGACGGTTTACCTTGGGCATCGGAGATTTCTTAGACGTGATCACCCATATCGTAAGATGAAAAAAGCTTTTAATGGATGCCAAGAGACGAAGAAGAAGCGGCGCGCCTTAATTGGAGAGCAGGTTTATCAGAGGGTAAAGGACATCGATGTTATATTCGGCAAGTCCAAAAAGAAAGGTAAAGCTGTTGAGAAAAACATATGGAAGAAGAGGTCGATATTCTTTGATCTTTCATACTGGCGCAAGCTTGATGTCAGACACTGTATTGATGTGATGCAAGTGGAGAAAAATGTGTGTGATAGTGTGATCGGGACGCTTCTCAACATTCAGGGCAAGACAAAGGATGGTGTGAATGCTCGTCTCGACCTCGTTGCTATGGGTATACGAGAACAGTTAGCTCCAGTTGTTGAGGATGGTAAGCGGACTTATTTGCTGCCAGCATGTCATACTTTGTCAAAAAAAGAGAGACAAAGTTTCTGCGGGTGTCTTCAGGGCATCAAAGTTCCACATGGTTACTCTTCAAATATGAAGAGGCTTGTCTCTAGTGATCTTAAATTGGTTGGCTTGAAGTCTCATGATTGTCACATCTTGATGCAACAACTTCTGCCCGTTGCTATTCGTGGTATTGATACAAAAAATGTGAGACATGCCATTACTCGGTTGTGCTCATTCTTCAATTCTATATGTAGCAAAGTCGTTGACCCCCGTATGTTGGATGACTTGGAAGTTGAGGCTGCTACAATCTTGTGCCAATTGGAGATGTATTTTCCTCCTTCCTTTTTCGACATAATGGTTCACTTAATTGTTCATTTGGTGAGGGAGATTAGATTATGTGGGCCTGTTTTTATGAGATGGATGTACCCAGTTGAGCGCTACATGAAGATCTTGAAAGGGTACGTGAAGAATCCTCATCGTCCGGAAGCATCTATTGTTCAAAGGTATGTTGCAGAAGAAGCTATTGAGTTTTGTTCGGACTACCTTCATAACACAGATCCTATAGGGGTTCCTAAGCCTCGGCATGATGAGATCAGATGTCAAGGTAAGGGTACACATGGCTTAAGAATTAATAGGAAGGATCGGGAGGAAGTGCTTCAAGCACATTTGTATGTATTGAACAACATCGAATGTGTTCAGCCTTTCTTATTTGAACATAAAAGAAAAGTCAATCAAGAAAACCCTCGAATGAGCGAAAGGTGGTTGTTGAACAAGCATAACAAGACTTTCTTACCATGGTTCAAGGAAGAAATGCTTAAGGATGGTAGTACTGCTTTTGATGACGTAAAATGGCTAGCACGTGGGCCTAACTTCAACGTCATATGTTGGAGCGGATACGACATAAATAACTTTTCCTTTTATACAAAGGAACAAGATAACAAGAGTACCATGCAAAATAGTGGGGTTATGATCGTGGCGAAACAATGCACTTCTCTAGTGCAAAGGACACAAAACCCGTTCAAAGACCGACACCTTACTTTGGATATATTGAAGATATTTGGGTGCTCGATTACACTAAGCTTACGGTGCCGGTATTTAAATGTAAGTGGGTTGATAGTAACGGTGGTGTACAAACCGACGAATTGGGGTTCACATTGGTAGACCTCAACAAGTTAGGTCATATAAATGAGCCTTTCATAATGGCTTCCCAAGCAAAACAAGTGTTCTACATCACTGATCCTTCTAACAAAAGGTTGTCCGTGGTTCTTCAAGGAAAAAGCATGTATAATGGTAGTGATGAAAATGAAGATTCAAATCTTGATATTCCTGAGACTCCTTCTTTTTCAACAAACATGCCTACTATAATCGAAGAGACACAGGTGGACGATGTACATGCCACTCGTGCTGATCATCACGAAGGGATATGGATATAGGTAGTTTAAACTTAGTATACATTTATAACCTATGTTAATAAATATATATTGTTTTGAACAGGCATACATATGGATCATTGTTCCATTTTTCCTTTGCAATTCTGTAATGTGTGTGATATTCGTATTTTTGGGATATTTACCGAATGCGGGGATGGCTTAGGGGAGTGATATTTTAAAACTGAATTTTAAAAAAAAAACTATTAACGCCGGTTGTATCATACAACCGACGTTAAAAGTATTTTATAAAAATATACAAGATACACTATTAACGCCGATTGTTTATTACAACCGACGTTAAAATTAAGACCTTTAACGCCGCTTCTTGATAACAATTGACGTTAGTTTTAACAAAATTTACGTCGGTTTTGTTAAAGAACTGACGTTAATTTTGACAAAATTAACGTCAGTTGTGTTAAAGAACCGACGTTAATAGTGTTATATTTAACGTCAGTTCTCAACTGACGTTAAAAGTTAAACTTTTAACGTCAGCTGTATTTACGTCAGTCAGTATTCTGACGTAAAAAATCAATTTTAACTGACGTAAAAAGCACTTATTGCACTAGTGTTTCTGCATTCATCAATTATGTCAAAATTTGACCAATAAAAAAAAGTATCCAGCTTATAAAATAACATAATTGAGCATTCAAAATTCAAAAAATAACATTAGTTCAACAATCAATACCAATCATATCATACCCTTTATGCAATCAACAAAATCGACAATAATCAAACTCTGGTTCTTAAAAAATATATGATAATGTAAAAAAAACATATATTCCAAAGATTAAAATGCCTATGCGTTACTGAAACAAAACAAGATCTAAAAAGACAATGACAAACATTCACCAATGTCTTGTTGACATCCAGAATAAGCTAGTAACAAGAAGCAAGCTTCACTCTTCTGTTTCTAAATCAACCTACATAAAAAAAAATCAATTACCACACATGATTTGTAATAGTTGAATACTTAAAATATTTAAAAAAATTCAAGAAACCATTGGTTGGTGATGATAATGGAACTCACATATAGAAACCTTCCAATAGAAAACTGTTACCCTCCACTCCCACGGATGGGATGATTCAAGAATGCTTGGCCAACTCTGAAATCCATTAACAAGAGACAAGACAACAAAGATGGACTTAAAAACAAGCTTAAGCTTTCTTAAGAATGTCCCAAATACCAACTTACATAATTTGTATTTGTCCAACAATAATGTTGTCATGGACAGAGGTAACTTTAACTAGCCACTGAATGTTTGCATCGTTAGGTATTTCAAATGCCATGCCTTCGACAGAGGTGACCCTAAGTAGCCATTTAACATAAGCAATGCAAACGAAATCGCTAAAAGTAATCCTAAATATTTCAAATGATAGAAGTGAACAAACTTACAAGAGAAGACGACGAGAGTTAGTGTCACTTGAAATGTGTTTGTTAATAATTTTCGAAAACAACCTTTTTCAACACAGATTTCTCATACAGAAAGATTAACACAGAAATAAGCACACACAAATAGATCTTTTAGAAGCTTAACAAAAGCAATATCAAAACCCCACAGTCAGTACAAACAAATAAAACAGAAGAGTTTAGGGATAGAAGATTCACACAAGAGATTTTATCCTGGTTCACTCTCTTCCAACCAAGAGCTACGTCCAGTACCTTCGACTTGAAGGTTTTATCCACTATTTCTCCAAATAGATTACAACCAAGTATTCAACACCTCTCCAGGCTTACAAGTATTCCTTTGTTACCAAACCTCTTTAGGCTCTAAATCGAACAAATAGATTTAACTTATGATCTTCTCAACTCACTATGTATGAGGATATGAAAGTTTAAGATCAAATGGATATTTTCACAATATTCAAACTAAAGGATATTACAGACTTTTGACTAGCGTAGAATTATCTTGTTCTCTGAAAGTTGATCTGGTTCTTAGCTTGTCATTGGGTTTCCAATGATCTGATCTTGTGGATGATAATAATTGAAGTACCAAGATCTTTGAACATTATCTTGTTGAGAAGCAGAGGTTTCTGGTTCTTGTTGAGGGAAGTCTTCTTCTTGATCATCAGCCTTAATTTCAGTTTTATCTCCAGAAATATTCAGATCAAGATCTACAAAAGCTTCATCTAGCTCTGATAATTTCTTATCAGGCAGCTTGTCATCAAACTTGACATGAAATCATTCTTCTACCACTAAAGTTCTAGAATTATAAACTCTAAAGCCTTTTGAAGTTTCAGAATATCCTAACAGTATTCCATTATCTTCTTTTACATCAAACTTACCAAGTTGATCTTTAGTATTCAGTATATAGCATTTACAACCAAAGGGATGAAAATATGAAAAGTTGGGTTTTCGTCCTTTCCACAATTCATAAGGAGTCTTGTTCATGATAGGTCTAACATATATTCTGTTCTGAATGTAGTAGGTAGTGTTAACAGCTTCAGCCCAGTAGTGTCTAGGGACAGAATTATCATTGACCATAGTCATAGTCATCTCTTGAAGAGATCTGTTCTTTCTCTCTACCACACCATTTTGTTGTGGTGTTCTGGGTATTGAGAAGTTGTAAAGAATGTCACCTTATTCACAGAACTTATGAAATATCTCATTTTCAAACTCTCCCCCATGGTCACTTCTGATTGAAGATATACACATGCCTTTTTCATTCTGTACACGTTTGCAGAATACATAAAAGATCTTGAAAGACTCATCCTTGTGAGCTAGGAACATAACCCATGTCCATCTAGTGTAGTCGTCTACTATGACAAGACCATATCTCTTACCACTGACAAAAGCAGTCCTTGTTGGACCAAAGAGATCAATGTGTAGCATTTCTAGTGGTTTATTGGTACTAACAACATTCTTAGATTCAAAAGAACATTTGACTTGTTTTCCCTTTTGACATGAATCACAGAGAGCATCAGATTTGAACTTAAGGTTTGGTAATCCTCTCACGAGGTTATGCTTATTTATCTTTAAAATTAATTTCAAGCTTGGATGACCTAGCCTTTTGTGCCAAATCCACCGCTCATCTTCAATGGACACTAGACATGAGACACTTTGATTTGAGAGATCCTCCAAGTCAATCTTATAAAGGTTGTTTTGCCTCTTAGCAGTGAATAAAAGTGATCCATCATTTTTATTGACATTACACATGTTCTTATAAAAAGAAACAGTATATCCACTATCACATAATTGACTTATGCTCAGCAGATTATGTTTTAAGCCACTTACTAAAAGAACATTATCAATGGAGGGAAAAAGGGTGTTTACCAATTTTACCTATACCAATGATCTTTCCCTTTTGATTTCCTCCAAATGTAACCCAGCCACCATCTTTGTGCCTAAGGTCTTGGAACATATACCTTTCTCCCGTCATGTGACATGAGCACCTTCTGTCCAAGTATCAAGATGTTTGTTTCTTTCCTGTTGTTAAGCAGATCTGCAGCAGGTATTATCTTATCTTTAGGTACCCAAACTGACTTGGGTCCTTTCTTGTTAGTGGTCACTTGACGAGTATGCTTAGCATGTTTATTGTGTATGCATCTAGATGTAATATGCCCCCTTTTTCCACACACTTTGCAAAAGGGGTTGGATGGGCTAGACTTAGATTTAGCATATTTATCTAGAACTTTTAAATCTCTATATTGTGTATGTGGTTTTGACTTTTTGTGAGATGCTTCTTGCTTTTCTTTGTCATAACCAAGGCCAGATTTATCATATGATGACCTAGAGTACCTTAAAATGAGACTAAGCTTATCTGAGCTACCTACAAGCTTTGACAGAGAGTCTGTCAGATATGTTACATCTTGTTTCAGTTTTGCAACTTCAAAAGAAACATCAGGCTCACACTCCATTTCGTCAGCTAGACCGACATTAACTGATTTTAGTATGTTATTTTCATCTTTAAGATTTTGTTTCTCAGTGCAAACCCTATCATATTCTCTAGACAATTTATAAAGTTTCTTTTTGAGACTTCTATACTCTTTAGACAGTATGGACGACTCATGCAGTAACTCATCAAAAGCATTTTGAAGGGTGGACGGGTCAGAGTCCTTTACCTCAGCATTAGTGTATTCACTTTCTGATGATGTGTCAGCCATAAGATAAATGTTTGCCTCTTCCTCAGCTTCATCTGATGAAGACAGATCAAGATCCTCCCATGTAGCCATTAAACCTTTCTTCTTTTTGAAGAATATCTTTTTATCCTTCAGCTCTAACTTTGAAATGACCAGGTTTCTTGCATTCAAAGCATAAGGGGGGACCTTTTTGCTTTGGAATCTGACTTTTCCTTTGAGAATATCTTGTTGAACTGCTTCTTTCGGAAACCACTTTTCTTTCTCCACATATGTTGAATCTTCCTGAAGATGAAAGATAGTTCATCATCATCTGACCCTTCATCATTATCAGAAGGTCCAGGCTCATCTGATGACTCAGCAGCTTTGAAAACTTTTGATGAACTTGTTTTCTTTGAATTTAGGGCAATAGATTTTCCTTTTCTTGAATTCTCTTATTCATTAAGTTCAAGTTCATGAACCTTGAGAGATCCAAGAAGCTCTTCCAGAGAGAGTGTATTCAGGTTTTTAGCTTCCTGAATAGCAGTAACTTTAGGTCTCCATTGCTTGGATAAGCTCCTCATAATTTTGTTGACATGATCTCGATTTTCATATGTTTTTCTAAGAGATCTGAGACTGTTGGTGATAGTATGAAATCTCCCAAACATTTGATCTATTGTTTCATGATCAGCCATCTTAAACAATTCATACCGGTGAACCAGCATGCTTATTTTTGATTCCTTTACTTGGAATGAACCCTCATGAGCTAGGGCAAGAGTATCCCAAATTTCTTTAGCAATATTGTAGCTATGAACTTTGTCATGTTCGGATCTGGTAATAGCATACATGAGATAGTGCTTAGCTTTCAGATTCAGCTGATGTTGATTTTTCTGTTCTTGAGTCCATTGGGCTCTAGGAATAGCAGCTCCAGCATCATCTCTTGGCTCTGTGTAGCCGGTTTCAATAAGCTCCCAAATATCTACATTCTGTGCATCCAAGAAGGCCATCATCATCTTCTTCCGGTAGTCATAATCTATTCCATCAAAGAGAGGATGTATGTTGATAGCTTGTCCTTCTGTATCCATGGTTGTTAGATCGTACTCCCTCAGCACTTGTTAGATGCTCAACCCTTTCGAGACCGAGCTCTGATACCAACTGAAGTTGACACAGGCAAACATAAGAATGAGGGTTGAATTGTATTTGTTAATAATTTTCAAAAACAACCTTTTTCAAAAGAGATTTCTCACACAAAAAGATTAACATAGAAATAAGCACACACAAATAGATCTTTTAGAAGCTTAACAAAAGCAATATCAAAACCCCACAATCAGTACAAACAAATAAAACAAAAGAGTTTAGGGATAGAAGATTCACACAAGTGATTTTATCCTAGTTCACTCTCTTTCAATCAAGAGCTTCGTCAAGTCCCTTCGACTTGAAGGTTTTATCCACTATTTCTCCAAATAGATTACAACCAAGTATTCAACACCTCTCTAGGCTTACAAGTATTCCTTTCTTACCAAGCCTTTTCAGGCTCTAAATCTAACAAATAGATTTAACTTATGATCTTCTTAACTCATTATGTGTGAGGATATGAAAGTTTAAGATCAGATGAATATTTTCACAATATTCAAACTAAAGGATTACAGACTTTTGCTTTTGAAATAATGAAAGAATAAAAGCGATTATTGATTGGCAAAAGTTGGGCTAGCAAAAAGTTGTTCTTCAGTATCTAAGGCTATCTATTTATAGACCTTTGTGAAATGTACTCTTGGTTATCACATTTTCACAGAACAGAGGGTCATTGTTTCTAAGCAATTTGTACCTTGAAAACTTTCTTTCCTCCTTTGTGTACAATCCATCTTTTTCCAGCAGTAAAGAATCATTCATACAAGTCACTTTTCATTTCCTCATTGTACTATTTGCTTTTTGTATTTCCTCGATGGTACTATGATTTTCTTACAAGGAAACAAAGCGTTAACCAGATAAAACAAATAGAAAGAACAAATATTCTATTGAATTAAATATCAATCATTTGAAATAAATTCATTGTGGGTCAGATTGCATTTATTCATTTTTAGAACAACATATACATAAGAGATAGAAGCTCGTCTATTCAAAAATCTTCGTCCACACAGTTTTGTGTAATAACGAAGTCTATTCACTCTTTCATTTAACTTGTCCACTGACGTGGCATATTCTCTCGTCTACTGTCAAGTTTACACTTGCTATATCTCAGTGAGTTATCTCGAACTCCGTCTAGTGGCGTGACAATTAGAGTTCGTCTACTCGATCAATGAACTCGTCTACTGACGTGTCAAGTTTAAACTAGTCTTTTTGATTTTAAACTTAAAATCTGTCTAGCAAACATTTAGTACCTCGTCCACTTAAAGAAACCATTCAACTTAATTAAATAAATAAATAATTTTACCAAAACATTGAGTAGCCTGTCTACATGGGTGGATGTGCATTTATCTTTATGAGTCCAAGTAGATACATATGAAAACTTATTCTAAGTTTCCATGCATGTCTTATAATTTTAAGCGTTCCTGCATAACTAAATAGCACATGTTAGATTTCAACTAATACTTTGCCAAGCAAATTTAATCATTTTGTTAACATCAAAACTTAGAGATTAATTAAATCCAAATCACTTTGGTTCCAACAGTATCGACTAAAGAGATTGAGAGAGAGAGAGAGAGAACAAAAGTTTGAAAGCGCACACTAGTTTGAAAGAGTGAGAAAGAGTAATAGTACAAACCTTTAATATATAGCTAATTTAGGTGAATCATATCTTTAATAGCGCTTGATGTAGCAAACACTATTAAAATGGATACATTTAATAGTGCTTCTATGGAAAACGCTATTACAACTTGATAGCACAATTTTTGGCAGGAATGATACCAAGCAACAAAGTACAACTGCATGTGATCTCTTGATCTCTTCCTCTTCTCCACCAATGTTGTAACTTCTAATTATGGTTTCTCTTTGAAAACGCACGACTGCACATCTTCACTAACTGCATTACCCGCTCGTGTGTATAAATAGAATCATTATGTTGCCTTAAACACATATGTGATAAGTATGTGCAAGTGTACACAGTCGCAACAAATAGTAATAGTGTAAGAAAGATTGTTCCCATGAGGATTATAATGATATACAAATTTACCAAAACTCAATTTAATAGTTCTATTAAGGCAAGATGAAAAGGTGACACAAATAGTGTGTGAAAGTGACGATGTTCAATAGTTGAAATAACACGAGTAAACAAAGAACTTAAGGAGGAAGAAAATAAACATGGGGTTGTAAACAGAGATGCTAATTATAGCTACAGGTATGATTCCAAGTAATTTCAATTTAGCTTATTTATGCTCTATTCATGCTGCAACATTTAGATCCAGGAAGAAAAGTTATGCTTTCCAACACATTAAAGATAAGGTTCATTATTAAATGCGTTCTATTCCTAGATTCATATTAATTACACCCTCTAATAATTAAGCATGTTCCAGGTAGGTTAAGGATTTGAATGATAATTCCTAATCCATTCAACATCAACTAATTTTCCAATTAGCGACTTAACCCTTATCTCTTGACTAATTCCACTCAACTTAACTTTTCCAAGTTCAAAACGCTTACCATTTACTTAAGTTGATCAATCTCAAATTAACATTATTCACGCACAAGGCCAGAGAAAATGCAGTAGCACAACTTCACATAAAATCAGCTAAACATTCATTACAAGGTCACATACTCATAGCTACAACAAGTTTAGCTCATAATGACCTTATAAAAACCAAAAATAAAATATAAAATGAAAGAATCATTCATTACAATGGAGGAAAAATGAAAATGAACAATGGAGAGGTAGAAGATGACTTGCGACTGCTCCTTAGGTCAGGGAATATCAGAATTGATGTGTAAAGATCTTTGTGAGTGTCCTTGCTTAGGGTTTTTAAGGACTCTTTCCCTTTCCTACTTTTGGGCCAACCATTATATCATTAAATTAATACCCTTGGCCCATTTCCCATAATGTAGTGACACGGGTCCCTAGGCACTTGTCTGGTCCACGTCCTAAACAATTGGAGCGCCCCAACATGAGAGAGAAAATGTGCTAGCAGGCACTGGTCCTTTTATGAAGAGGAGCTTGCGTACATATGCTACAACACTTGCAGAGCATTTTTTAGCAGAGATGAACACGCTATAGCAAAAACCTACAGAAAAGAACAAAATAACATAAGCATATTCCTAACACTTAAAAACAGAAAATTACCTACAGTTTGCACATTAACACATATTCACAAAACTTATTTGAAACATCTAAAATTTCTACATAAAATACTTAAGGATAACAAAAGTTCTAATTAAAAGAAAGTAGATAACTCTTATTCTAAGAGTTATCACACCCCCAAACTTGAAACATTGCTTGTCCTCAAGTAATGAAAAGAAAATGTTACAAGAATCACACATTCCTAAACAAACATCTATGACTGCATAGACCACTCCAAAAGTTCCTTCCACAAAAACAATATTTTCCACTCAACAAACTCTAATCCTCAACAATCATGCAACACAAATCAGCTGATCAATCATAGAAATCATTTTCAAGCTAAACACATGCTGCAGCAATAAGCACTCAGAACAGTGGGTTGTTTTCCTCAATCACTCTGTAATTAGGACCACTCAATCATCAGTCATATGCAGCTCTGATATAAGCTTGACAAGCTTCTAATCTCATTAGAACATTCCCAAAACTGCACACAGCAAGAGGACTTATTAGGTTGTAATGGGGCTTAGGACTAGGTAGGATAAAATTTTGGGTAGGTAGCTAGCACTAAGTGGAGTCTAAAAATGTTTCCCTTGATTAGCTTATCCCAAAGTGTTTTCCACATTGGAGTGTTCGTGGATTGGATTGGATCTGTTTTGAGCTAAAAAGTCATTCAATCCAATGATGAAAACAACGTACGGTTTGGATTGGATCGGTTTGCTTCCTTAAAAAACACACGATCCAATCCAATTCAATCAAATGCAGTTTGGATTGTATTTGATAATTCGGTTTTTGTCATACATTATTTTTTTTATTATGTCAAGTGTCCTTTCTACTTATTTAATAGTGGACAAAAGTTAATCTTCATTTACGGGAACTAGTTTAGGGTGTCAATACTTATGTTAACCTCTGTCTATGTTAGAATAATATAACCCTTATGAAAAGCTGCAACTATTTGTTCTTTATTAACCATTATTTGATTTGATGGTGAGTGAGGAAAATTCTAGAGGATTCTTGACAAAATTTTAACTTGGGAGTTTGAGAAAAAATAATTATCGATATTTTTAACACATTCTTTTATGTTAATCTTTATATTTACTTTCACATATCCTATTTTTTTAATTTCCTTGAATCAGCTAGAAATAAATTGTATCTAATTATTTTTCAAATATACCTAATTGGTATCCTATTTTCCACGTTTACTCAATCAAGTATATATAAGTTATGCATCAAAACTTTTAGTATGAAAAAATTTTAGTATGCATCAAGATATTAATATTTATTCTAAATAGTCTCATATATGTCATTCCAACAAAAATATTAAAGTGAATGAGAGACATAAAAATACGAAAAACAATGCTTAAGTACGATTAATACTATAATTTCAAAAATAATAGTATATGTATATAGTAGATCAGTTTGGATTGGATTTCACTAGGAGATCCAAAATCTGATCGAATCCAAAGAAAAAAGTAATTTTTTCCGTTTTTGGTTTTTTTTGTTTTTCGACTCAGTTTTTACGATTTGAATCGATTTGGATCGGTTGGTGAAGGATATTCCCATTCTTTCTAGTTTCCTTATCTCGAAACCTTTATTTGTTGAGCACTGATGCGTATTTTTAGAATAAAGGCAAGTGCACCTCGTCGCAAACAAGTAATACGGTGGTAAGACCGGTTATCGTATCCACAGGGATCGGTTGCCAATTACCAATTCACAAACTCAACAACTATCTAGACTAAACTATGGTATGAAAAGATCATAAAATAAGGAAATAAAATATTTTTTGGTCTTTTGGGAATTTTATCGAACACTTGGAAGGCAAAAGAAATGCGGTTGAGATTGTCAGGGTTAGACTACACTAATCCTCCCTTAATTGCAATGAAATGGCGTCTAACACAAGTTCTAGTTCAATAATGACAATCAAGCCTTTTCTAAAATACTCAAGCCTAATGTCTTAGGTGCATTGAGCCTAAAACCCCAAATTAAGCCCTAATGTCTTAGGTGGAATAACCTGAGATTTTGCATTAAGTCAAGACTTATAAGATTGCAAGCAGCCAACACCTATGTCTAGATTCTTGACCTACTTGGCATATGATTCATGAGCATGCCTTAACATCGATCTGTCAATTGTCTATCAAAGCAACATATCATTCCTATGGGTAGCTAAGCCAAGGAAAGCATTAAGCACAGAATCACATACTCATAAAGAATTAGAAACTTGCATTAAAACACCAAATCAAATACAAACAAGTTCAGAAAAGCTACATCTAACCCCAACAATAGGGGATTTAACTACTCATAATAAATGAGAATACAAAAGAAAAGGAGAGAAGGGATGAAGCAAACTCCATAGAAGAATCCTCCAATCTTCTTCCATTCCCAGAGCAAGGAAAACATCCCCTACTAGGGTTGAAACCCTAATCTAGCCGCAGCTCCAAGTGCCTCCTCCAAGAGCTCCCCCAAAAAAACTTCAATTCTGCCCTAAAACAGCAACTTATACCAATCAGTTCTGCGGTCGCTCGCGAGGCGAATATTAAAATCTGCTGTTGTTGAGAAACGGCTCTCGCGAGGCGAGAGTGGCTTCGCGTCGCGAGACAGTAAAATGATTCTTCAATATGCCCGTGAGGAGCATTAGGGCCTGGGCGTGATGGCTTCTGGTTTCCAGACTCGCGAGGCGAGACATGGTTCGCGGGGCGAACCAGAAAGATGACATTCTGTTGGAACAGTCAGCTCTCAGGGTCGCGAGGCAAATCCAGTCTCGCGGGGCGAATCACCAGAATTCTGCTTGGCTCAATTTCTTCTCTTTTCAGGCTCTTTTTCATCCAAGCTCCATCAAGGCTAAATTCTGAGCATTTTTACATTAATTCCTGCAAAACAACACCAAGAAACTGCTTCACCCGTTCCAAGGGAAAATCTAACTAAAATCAAATAAAGAATGCCTAATCTATATGAAAAATGCATGCAAAAGTGTACAGAAAACATGATGTAAAATCACACTATCAAATCACCCCAAGCTTATTCAATTGCTTGTCCTCAAGCAATCACTAAGGCCAGAAGAATAAACAGAACATGGATAGTGAACTAAGAACCCGAGTAAATGATCCAAGTAATAGGCAATTCAAACAATTCAGCAAGAGACGATCAATTCAAGTCCAATTAGAGGCTTAGGTTCTCTAAATTCATATTCTCACTGATTCGGGCACTCTTTCTCACCTGAAGCTCACCCCAAGCTTGTTCATTTGCTTGGCTCTCTTTCTACCTTACTCAAGTGTTTAGGGGTATATAACAATTCGCTCCATTTTCCTCAAGGAAAGAATTCTACCATAGGCTTGACTATCAACCAAATCTCTACTTTATTAATGAAAACAATTAAGAATCAAGAGGTCTTTTGCTTTGGTTGTAACTTGGCCATGGGATTAATCGTTAGGTGGGGCAATCAAGAAAAGGACATTTCAAAAGGCTACACAAAACATTAAGCATTGCAAATCATGACACCTTCTAAAATACCTTCTTGGGTTTTCGATTTATTTTTCCACCTTTCTTTTCTTTCTTTTTCTTTTTATTTCTCATTTCTTTTTGTCATCCCCTTCTCTATATATTTTATTTTTGTTTTTCTTTTGTTTTTCTTTTATTTGGAGAAGGGAAAATTTTCAGCTCAAGAGATTTTTTTTTTTCTTCTTCTTCTGATTCTTTCATCCCATACTTTCTTCAACTACCCTATTACCCTTTTGTAATACTTTAGAAGGTATCCTACCAAACATCATTTAACAATATATTTCAAGGTACCAAGAAAAGTATTTCTATTCTTTCAGGCTCAAAATTGGGCAGCTAAGGGGTAGCATTTCATCATTCAAAGCTCAGAAGGCCAGAAAAATACCTATTGCCTCAATCATTTTCAAAAATGTTTTCAAAAATTTTTAAGCTTCAAAATGGTTTTAAGTCAAGTTCTAGAGAAAACAATCCAAGAGGAACAACACTCTAACACAAAGAATGGGGTAGAATTTTGTGAGTACCCCTTTTGGCTCAAAATCTCACATTTTAGTAGTTCAACCATCAATGAGCAACACAAATCTATAGAACCATATGCTAATTATCAACCATCCAAGATTATCTCAAACATTTTCATTTGCAGCCATATCACAAGAATGTTAAAAATTGGGTTCAAAAATTCACTATCTCAATTTAATAGGCACTTAGTTCTCACAATTGGATGCAAAATCTAAGCAAGGGCAATCTAATTGTGTGATCATGCAAAGCTATCATGCAAAACTATATGAATGCAACATGCAAAATGCAAATGCAAAATACCCCTACCTCAAGCTTAAAAACTTACATTGTCCCCAATGTAAATAATTAAGCTAGAGAGGAGAAAAATTGGAACGGCTCACCAAGGCGGTAGTTGGTGCTGGTTCACATGCTTTTTGGCTTTGTTTCTCCCTGCTCTTTTTGCTTCTCCTTCCTTATTATCCTGAAAACACTTAACAAATTTATTAATAAAAGAAAACTCTTGATCTTCTCAAATTATTTAAGAGTTTTAAAATCACAAACAAAAACTAACTAAGGAGAAGGGTTAAGAAAACCTGGGTTGCCTCCCAGTAAGCGCTTCTTTAACGTCACTGGCTTGACTCATTAAGAAACATCCACCTGGATCCCATAACCTGTGGTATAAGGACCAAGGGATGCTAACCATGTGAGATCCTTCACCTGGATCCCACGGTTTGCAGCATAAATATGGGAGTGAGTGCTTGAAAATCATGGTGACTTCTTCAAGTGGGAAGGACTTCTCACTCCCTCTTGGGTCAAAGATGACCCCTTCATCAACAAAATCTTCCCAATAAAAATGGGGTTCAACCTCTTGGACTAGCCATGGTGCCTTTATATTTAAAGATGCAACATCCGGTTTCTCAGGAAGAGGCATGAACTCCATTGTTGATTGCTTCAAAATGTGAGGTGGCAAACAAGTGGAGAGGATCACTGGTGGTGCTTTGGCTTCTGTGCAATCTTCACTCTCAGCATTACCAAATTCATCACCTTTCAAATATGCAGAAATCTCAGCACAAACCACACAAGTGTTTCTCCCATCACAATCAACACATGCATAAGAGCCAATAGAATCATTTAGTTCCAAAAGTTCCTCATCATCCTCAAGCATGGTGAAATAGATGTCCTCCAAATGCCTCTTCTTCTCAGTCTCTTGAGTCAAGGGTTCAATGGGAGGTGGTGCAACTATATTCTTACAAACAACTTCACTTCTTAAGTTGATTGCTCCCACTTCTTCATCTTCCTCATCATCCATTATTGCATCATCTTCATCATCATCCATCAAGTTCCCTTTTGACATTCCGGATAGTTGGTTAGAGATTTCCTCAATACGTACCCCGAAACTTCGAATGGTGTCTTCTTGATTTTTTAATTCTTCCATTGTTGTTACCATGAAGTTCTCCAAAATACCATCTAATTGAGACCGACTATCCGGGATAGGTTGCTCAACCTCGACTGGGAATGCGGATTTGAAGTTCTCCCAAGCAACTTCCAATGGGGATGGCTCATCATACCATTTAGATGGTTGTGGTTGATATGAAGATGTGGAAGATTCCCAATGTTCCTCTTGATCAATCCAAGTATTGTTTGGAGGATTCCCCCACCATGGAGTGGAAGTGTTGGGAAATTGATTTCCCCATTCAGAATAGCCTACCACTGGTGGAGGAGAGACAGTTGCCCTTAACAACTCATTACTCACTTGTTGGATGTTTATGGCTAATTGCAGCATATCTTCCCGCAGCTGCAGCTCAGATATTTCCATTTCTGCATCAGATGGCTGATAATAATTGTAGTCCATGATCCTGTCAAATCAATTCCCACCTCACAGACAAATAAGCCCAAGATCAAAGGAACACAAATCCAAAAATATATACAAAACTAACTAGGAAGGATATCAAAAATATATACAGAAAAATAAAATAAATAAATAAATGTCTAAATTAGTTATCTCATTTGTTACTACTGATATTGGCAAAGCCAATCCCCGGCAACGGCGCCAAAAACTTGATGCGTATTTTTAGAATAAAAGCAAGTGCACCTCGTCGCAAACAAGTAATACGGTGGTAAGACCGGTTATCGTATCCACAGGGATCGGTTGCCAATTACCAATTCACAAACTCAACAACTATCTAGACTAAACTATGGTATGAAAAGATCATAAAATAAGGAAATAAAATATTTTTTGGTCTTTTGGGAATTTTATCGAACACTTGGAAGGCAAAAGAAATGCGGTTGAGATTGTCAGGGTTAGACTACACTAATCCTCCCTTAATTGCAATGAAATGGCGTCTAACACAAGTTCTAGTTCAATAATGACAATCAAGCCTTTTCTAAAATACTCAAGCCTAATGTCTTAGGTGCATTGAGCCTAAAACCCCAAATTAAGCCCTAATGTCTTAGGTGGAATAACCTGAGATTTTGCATTAAGTCAAGACTTATAAGATTGCAAGCAGCCAACACCTATGTCTAGATTCTTGACCTACTTGGCATATGATTCATGAGCATGCCTTAACATCGATCTGTCAATTGTCTATCAAAGCAACATATCATTCCTATGGGTAGCTAAGCCAAGGAAAGCATTAAGCACAGAATCACATACTCATAAAGAATTAGAAACTTGCATTAAAACACCAAATCAAATACAAACAAGTTCAGAAAAGCTACATCTAACCCCAACAATAGGGGATTTAACTACTCATAATAAATGAGAATACAAAAGAAAAGGAGAGAAGGGATGAAGCAAACTCCATAGAAGAATCCTCCAATCTTCTTCCATTCCCAGAGCAAGGAAAACATCCCCTACTAGGGTTGAAACCCTAATCTAAGCCGCAGCTCCAAGTGCCTCCTCCAAGAGCTCCCCCAAAAAAACTTCAATTCTGCCCTAAAACAGCAACTTATACCAATCAGTTCTGCGGTCGCTCGCGAGGCGAATATTAAAATCTGCTGTTGTTGAGAAACGGCTCTCGCGAGGCGAGAGTGGCTTCGCGTCGCGAGACAGTAAAATGATTCTTCAATATGCCTGTGAGGAGCATTAGGGCCTGGGCGTGATGGCTTCTGGTTTCCAGACTCGCGAGGCGAGACATGGTTCGCGGGGTGAACCAGAAAGATGACATTCTGTTGGAACAGTCAGCTCTCAGGGTCGCGAGGCGAATCCAGTCTCGCGGGGCGAATCACCAGAATTCTGCTTGGCTCAATTTCTTCTCTTTTCAGGCTCTTTTTCATCCAAGCTCCATCAAGGCTAAATTCTGAGCATTTTTACATTAATTCCTGCAAAACAACACCAAGAAACTGCTTCACCCGTTCCAAGGGAAAATCTAACTAAAATCAAATAAAGAATGCCTAATCTATATGAAAAATGCATGCAAAAGTGTACAGAAAACATGATGTAAAATCACACTATCAAATCACCCCAAGCTTATTCAATTGCTTGTCCTCAAGCAATCACTAAGGCCAGAAGAATAAACAGAACATGGATAGTGAACTAAGAACCCGAGTAAATGATCCAAGTAATAGGCAATTCAAACAATTCAGCAAGAGACGATCAATTCAAGTCCAATTAGAGGCTTAGGTTCTCTAAATTCATATTCTCACTGATTCGGGCACTCTTTCTCACCTGAAGCTCACCCCAAGCTTGTTCATTTGCTTGGCTCTCTTTCTACCTTACTCAAGTGTTTAGGGGTATATAACAATTCGCTCCATTTTCCTCAAGGAAAGAATTCTACCATAGGCTTGACTATCAACCAAATCTCTACTTTATTAATGAAAACAATTAAGAATCAAGAGGTCTTTTGCTTTGGTTGTAACTTGGCCATGGGATTAATCGTTAGGTGGGGCAATCAAGAAAAGGACATTTCAAAAGGCTACACAAAACATTAAGCATTGCAAATCATGACACCTTCTAAAATACCTTCTTGGGTTTTCGATTTATTTTTCCACCTTTCTTTTCTTTCTTTTTCTTTTTATTTCTCATTTCTTTTTGTCATCCCCTTCTCTATATATTTTATTTTTGTTTTTCTTTTGTTTTTCTTTTATTTGGAGAAGGGAAAATTTTCAGCTCAAGAGATTTTTTTTTTTTTCTTCTTCTTCTGATTCTTTCATCCCATACTTTCTTCAACTACCCTATTACCCTTTTGTAATACTTTAGAAGGTATCCTACCAAACATCATTTAACAATATATTTCAAGGTACCAAGAAAAGTATTTCTATTCTTTCAGGCTCAAAATTGGGCAGCTAAGGGGTAGCATTTCATCATTCAAAGCTCAGAAGGCCAGAAAAATACCTATTGCCTCAATCATTTTCAAAAATGTTTTCAAAAATTTTTAAGCTTCAAAATGGTTTTAAGTCAAGTTCTAGAGAAAACAATCCAAGAGGAACAACACTCTAACACAAAGAATGGGGTAGAATTTTGTGAGTACCCCTTTTGGCTCAAAATCTCACATTTTAGTAGTTCAACCATCAATGAGCAACACAAATCTATAGAACCATATGCTAATTATCAACCATCCAAGATTATCTCAAACATTTTCATTTGCAGCCATATCACAAGAATGTTAAAAATTGGGTTCAAAAATTCACTATCTCAATTTAATAGGCACTTAGTTCTCACAATTGGATGCAAAATCTAAGCAAGGGCAATCTAATTGTGTGATCATGCAAAGCTATCATGCAAAACTATATGAATGCAACATGCAAAATGCAAATGCAAAATACCCCTACCTCAAGCTTAAAAACTTACATTGTCCCCAATGTAAATAATTAAGCTAGAGAGGAGAAAAATTGGAACGGCTCACCAAGGCGGTAGTTGGTGCTGGTTCACATGCTTTTTGGCTTTGTTTCTCCCTGCTCTTTTTGCTTCTCCTTCCTTATTATCCTGAAAACACTTAACAAATTTATTAATAAAAGAAAACTCTTGATCTTCTCAAATTATTTAAGAGTTTTAAAATCACAAACAAAAACTAACTAAGGAGAAGGGTTAAGAAAACCTGGGTTGCCTCCCAGTAAGCGCTTCTTTAACGTCACTGGCTTGACTCATTAAGAAACATCCACCTGGATCCCATAACCTGTGGTATAAGGACCAAGGGATGCTAACCATGTGAGATCCTTCACCTGGATCCCACGGTTTGCAGCATAAATATGGGAGTGAGTGCTTGAAAATCATGGTGACTTCTTCAAGTGGGAAGGACTTCTCACTCCCTCTTGGGTCAAAGATGACCCCTTCATCAACAAAATCTTCCCAATAAAAATGGGGTTCAACCTCTTGGACTAGCCATGGTGCCTTTATATTTAAAGATGCAACATCCGGTTTCTCAGGAAGAGGCATGAACTCCATTGTTGATTGCTTCAAAATGTGAGGTGGCAAACAAGTGGAGAGGATCACTGGTGGTGCTTTGGCTTCTGTGCAATCTTCACTCTCAGCATTACCAAATTCATCACCTTTCAAATATGCAGAAATCTCAGCACAAACCACACAAGTGTTTCTCCCATCACAATCAACACATGCATAAGAGCCAATAGAATCATTTAGTTCCAAAAGTTCCTCATCATCCTCAAGCATGGTGAAATAGATGTCCTCCAAATGCCTCTTCTTCTCAGTCTCTTGAGTCAAGGGTTCAATGGGAGGTGGTGCAACTATATTCTTACAAACAGCTTCACTTCTTAAGTTGATTGCTCCCACTTCTTCATCTTCCTCATCATCCATTATTGCATCATCTTCATCATCATCCATCAAGTTCCCTTTTGACATTCCGGATAGTTGGTTAGAGATTTCCTCAATACGTACCCCGAAACTTCGAATGGTGTCTTCTTGGTTTTTTAATTCTTCCATTGTTGTTACCATGAAGTTCTCCAAAATACCATCTAATTGAGACCGACTATCCGGGATAGGTTGCTCAACCTCGACTGGGAATGCGGATTTGAAGTTCTCCCAAGCAACTTCCAATGGGGATGGCTCATCATACCATTTAGATGGTTGTGGTTGATATGAAGATGTGGAAGATTCCCAATGTTCCTCTTGATCAATCCAAGTATTGTTTGGAGGATTCCCCCACCATGGAGTGGAAGTGTTGGGAAATTGATTTCCCCATTCAGAATAGCCTACCACTGGTGGAGGAGAGACAGTTGCCCTTAACAACTCATTACTCACTTGTTGGATGTTTATGGCTAATTGCAGCATATCTTCCCGCAGCTGCAGCTCAGATATTTCCATTTCTGCATCAGATGGCTGATAATAATTGTAGTCCATGATCCTGTCAAATCAATTCCCACCTCACAGACAAATAAGCCCAAGATCAAAGGAACACAAATCCAAAAATATATACAAAACTAACTAGGAAGGATATCAAAAATATATACAGAAAAATAAAATAAATAAATAAATGTCTAAATTAGTTATCTCATTTGTTACTATTGATATTGGCAAAGCCAATCCCCGGCAACGGCGCCAAAAACTTGATGCGTATTTTTAGAATAAAAGCAAGTGCACCTCGTCGCAAACAAGTAATACGGTGGTAAGACCGGTTATCGTATCCACAGGGATCGGTTGCCAATTACCAATTCACAAACTCAACAACTATCTAGACTAAACTATGGTATGAAAAGATCATAAAATAAGGAAATAAAATATTTTTTGGTCTTTTGGGAATTTTATCGAACACTTGGAAGGCAAAAGAAATGCGGTTGAGATTGTCAGGGTTAGACTACACTAATCCTCCCTTAATTGCAATGAAATGGCGTCTAACACAAGTTCTAGTTCAATAATGACAATCAAGCCTTTTCTAAAATACTCAAGCCTAATGTCTTAGGTGCATTGAGCCTAAAACCCCAAATTAAGCCCTAATGTCTTAGGTGGAATAACCTGAGATTTTGCATTAAGTCAAGACTTATAAGATTGCAAGCAGCCAACACCTATGTCTAGATTCTTGACCTACTTGGCATATGATTCATGAGCATGCCTTAACATCGATCTGTCAATTGTCTATCAAAGCAACATATCATTCCTATGGGTAGCTAAGCCAAGGAAAGCATTAAGCACAGAATCACATACTCATAAAGAATTAGAAACTTGCATTAAAACACCAAATCAAATACAAACAAGTTCAGAAAAGCTACATCTAACCCCAACAATAGGGGATTTAACTACTCATAATAAATGAGAATACAAAAGAAAAAGGAGAGAAGGGATGAAGCAAACTCCATAGAAGAATCCTCCAATCTTCTTCCATTCCCAGAGCAAGGAAAACATCCCCTACTAGGGTTGAAACCCTAATCTAGCCGCAGCTCCAAGTGCCTCCTCCAAGAGCTCCCCCAAAAAAACTTCAATTCTGCCCTAAAACAGCAACTTATACCAATCAGTTCTGCGGTCGCTCGCGAGGCGAATGTCTTCTCGCGAGGCGAATATTAAAATATGTTGTTGCTGAGAAACGGCTCTCGCGAGGCGAGAGTGGCTTCGCGTCGCGAGACAGTAAAATGATTCTTCAATATGCCCGTGAGGAGCATCAGGGCCTGGGCGTGATGGCTTCTGGTTTCCAGACTCGCGAGGCGAGACATGGTTCGCGGGGCGAACCAGAAAGATGACATTCTGCTGGAACAGTCAGCTCTCAGGGTCGCGAGGCGAATCCAGTCTCGCGGGGCGAATCACCAGAATTATGCTTGGCTCAATTTCTTCTCTTTTCAGGCTCTTTTTCATCCAAGCTCCATCAAGGCTAAATTCTGAGCATTTTTACATTAATTCCTGCAAAACAACACCAAGAAACCGCTTCACCCGTTCCTAGGGAAAATCTAACTAAAATCAAATAAAGAATGCCTAATCTATATGAAAAATGCATGCAAAAGTGTACAGAAAACATGATGTAAAATCACACTATCAAGCACATAGAATAGCTTCAGCAATTTGAGTTAATAATCAGTGATATTATTTCAACACCAAAAGTAGACACCATGATCTAGACACCGTACATACCACAACTTTTACATAACAAATTCATGTGAGGTGAGAGAAAAATGTATATAAATATGTGATCATGTATAAAAATATGGTGTTGGTGTTCATATTTGTTTGTACAAATAACACTACATTTATATTAATAAATTCGGTCCAGTGAAAAGTGCACAGGTAAATTTATTAGCCATGGAATTTTATCATATATAGTCAATGGGAAGTGGGTAGGTTGCAATGTGTTTAATGTGGTTAGTATTTTGTTATTCAATTTTTCTTTAATTTCCATTATTTTTTTATCTACTAGCGTTAACATTAATGTTCTACACAACGTGAAGGACTTTTGGCTTTTGTCAGATTTTAATCATTTAGGCTTTGTGGACGTTGGCAAAATAATAAAAGTGAAGGAAAAAAAACCCTATCCTTTTTATCTCATCTTATCTCTGTAAATACCATATAAAAATTGTTTGGTTATGTATTTTTTTATATTTTAATCATCAAATTCATAGTCTTATCTCGTACCCCTTTTTTAAGTGATGTCTAACATTACGTTTAGTTTCACTCAAAGAAAAATGAAAGACCAATTTGTTATTTTTTATTTTTGGTATTAAAGGGGCTTAAAATCCCAAAAGAAAATTACACAGAAACTATTCTAAGGGAAGGAACCCCCAATACATCAAAAATCAAAATTTGAGACAAACCAGCAGGAGGTTGCTCATAAATTTCTAAATTATGACTAAGACCCAAATTAGCAAGAAAATATGCTCCTCTGATTGCTTCCCTATAAATGTGGGTAATTTTGACTACCCAGATATTTGAAAGGAGATTCTTGAATCGTAACGATTTGTTAGCTCCAAAATTCAAATTTTTCTTTCTACATAAATAATAACAATCACTTTTCCTTTTTGGAAGAATAATAAAGATAAAAATAAAAATTAAAGTCCTTTTCGCAAGTTGATTTGTTTCTCATGAAATAAAATAAATATTTTTTTAAGGATAAAAAAAAGGGGAAATCAATTTAGTATATGCTTATTGATTCCTCATTTGAGAGATGTTTAAGTTTTTACAGCTTGGCCTCTCAACTTCTTATAGATATAAGACTTCTATTAAACCAACAACTAGAAAATAAATTAATATCCCCCTTCTTAAAAATAAAATAGAATTTTTTGATAAAAAGAAAATCAATTTAGTGTACCCCTATTGATTCCTCAGTTGTTTAAGAGACGTTTAAGTTTCTATAACTTGATCTCTCAAAAAAATTTATAACTAAAGAGATTCTTTTTTTTTTTAACCTTTGGTAGAATTTTTCAGAATTTACACTTTTGCCCCAAAATTTTTGAATATTTACGAATTTGGCCTATTTTTCTTTTTTCAGTTTTTTTAAAAAAATTTCAGCCACTCGACTTTTGAAAATTACAACAATTACAAGAAATTTCGAAATTACAAGATCAATATTCAATTATGAACAAATTGATGAATATTGGTGTAATACTTGGAAATAATGAACAGTTGAAGTAGTGTAATTGAATTTCCAAGTAAAAGAAACACAAATCAAGATATTAGACACCTAGATCTTTCACTTAAGTGGTTGATAAACACATCAAATCCACTATTTGAATTTCATCAAGATCTATTAGGTTCTAACAAGATGAGATCATCAAAACACTTTTAATTAAAATCTTGAATTACTCTTACTTTGTGAATTGAATTTGAAATTTGAATTTGATCAAAGTCACAATGTAAGGAATGTAGATATATGATTGAATCTCAAGATGCAACCAAAATTCACAAGTAATCTATGATCACATGAAAAATTTAGGCGCCTAAGTTGAATTGAAAATTTGGAGGGAAAATTTTTTTCCACCAAAATTCAAACAAGATCAACTTTCAAACAATTCAAATTCTAGATCTATGATCATCATTTAGATTCAATTTGAATTTCATCATCCAAATTCAACAAGAAAGTGGTGCAAACTTCATATGCTTTTGAAGATCAATTTGACGCCAAATCACTTTTGATCATAAATTTGATTTTTGATCAAAAAATTTCAATAATTCAAGATCAAGGAACTAGCTCTAGATACCACATGATGTGATCTTGTCATAGATCACTAAGATTTGAGGATCTTTTTTTGATAATTGAAGATCCAACACAACTAAGATCAATTGAATATAGATCTTGATCCTCAAGTGAGAATCAAGAGAAACAAAAAGGAGTAGAAGAACACAATTGTATATGAATTGAAAATAACAAGAACAATGAAAGTAAATCTAGATCTATGAATTGAAATAAGCAAATGATATAGAAAATGGAGAAGATAGAAGAGGGGAAGAAGGTCCCACAATCAACTTGATCAATCAAGATTGAATTGATAAGCCAAAGAAGGATTCACCACTAGAGTATGGAAACTTAAGATAAGAATCATCGGTTCAACTCTATAACCTCTTAGAGGGGAAACTCTCTCAACTCTCTTAGATCTCAAGTATAAGAAACTACACAAATGAATTGATTTAATGAATTTTGAGTACATGAGGTCTTTATATAGGTTTTAGCATAATATCATGCACCTCTCTTAGTCCTAATGGACTTGGAACACTCTTAAGCCCAATTACAAGCCTAACTAAGTCAAAATCTGTTCAGAATTTCGTGCTAAACTTGTAGTCCTATTTTAGGCATGATAGATGCCGAATCTGGTCTTGTGTCAAGCAGTAATATTTGTAGAAAATTTTCTTAGCTTTCCAACGCATCCAAGATCACTTCAACCAGACATCCAGAATTCAAGATATAGCCAAAATGATGAAGAAGGTTTGATTGTGATTTGTTTCAAAGTTGGTTTGCCCTTGTCATTGGCCCATTATGGTTGTGCATCCTTGAATCACATCAACTGTTGTTACAAGTCAAAGAGTATTTTGTAACTCAAGCTAAAAAACACCCTACTTTTGGTTGTTCGAAAAATAGGAAGTTGTCATTAAAAGGATTACTTAATCCATTATTTTTTCTTTAAGATAAAGTAAAATAAATAATGTTGGTTGACAATTGAGCATATATGCAACACTATATTGATTTTTTTTAATATGTGACAAGATGGTAGATAGAGATAATGCAAATAGTGCATGCTGAATTAATATATTACTACATTAGAAGTCACATTGGATGAATCTTGTTATCTTCACAGGTTGCTAGAGGTTTGATGGTAATGTTGGTTGGGTATTAGGATGTCTCAATGTCAGGACCCGAATTTCATAGCCATGACCAGCTGAAAGAGAAAACCTTAACCTTCCTTTTCGAAGCCTCACAAGCATACACAAATTTGTTGTCATTCATAGTCAAGAGAGTTATACTCTTTAATACACCATATTACTAAATAGGTTCATCAAGAGTCAAACAAACTAGACAAAAGGTTTACATAGTCCTGAATTCTTATTGACAAAAACTTTTCACCCTTAACAAACCAGGTGCAAACCCACAAAATAACAAGACAGAAAAGTCTCCACATGGCATGCATGGCTCCCAAAACAGCTCCTAAGCATTATGAGGTCCAGACTGATCAATACCTGAGCCTTCAACACTTTAAAAGCGTGGGGTGACTATTAAACTCAATAAAGGTTGCTAAGACTACATCTTTAGACATCTCTGATTTTGATGAATCCAAACAAATAATGATTTTGAGTGAACCTTGTGAAATCTACTAATATGTATATTAAGTGTGCAGATCAGTATACAAGAGTCTCATGACAAAGAAACAAAGTCTTAAGGATGCGTTTGTGGTATGATGTCTGAATAATGGCCCGGTCTCTAACAAATTCTGATCAAGCGACTGAAAGTCCCTCACTTCAACAATATTCAAACACAAAGAATATTCCCTGATTATTTTGAATAAAGAAATTCAATATTAGAAAGCTCAAAGCACCATTCCGTGCCTGAAGAATCTTATTGTTGCAAAAGGCAAAGTAAACTTTACTTGACCACAGACCCGCTTAGCACAAATAAGGAAAGTTGCGCTGCCCAAGTCTAAAAAGAAACAAACACAACTCTGAATCAAGCTGCATTCTGATAAAGCTATTCCAACCTATATGTTCAATATGTCTTGAAGCTCACCAACAATCATAAACATTAAATGCAAGACCAAAACGACTCTTTGGCATTTATGGATGAAGAACAAAAGAATGCTCAGCTGAAGAACTCTCCTCAACGGACTTATCTCTCTTGAGTATAAATAGAAGGCTTTGAAGACCATTGAAGCACACACCTGAGTACATTAACTCACGCATTCAATACTCTCAAGCATTCAAAGCACTCTTAAGTTCTTCATAGAAAACTTCTATGCTCAAATCATTTGTATTTATTGAGAAGTCTTTATTGCGATCTCACCTACCTTAAATACTTAATTAATCAGTGAGTGTTACTCGGTAGATCTGCAAAGTTATAATTTGTGAAGCTGCTGCTTCAGTCAAACTCTAACTGTTTGTAGAGCCTGGAGAAGCTTGCTGAAAGAATACTTGTTTGAGCCCGGAGAGGCTAGGTTTGTAAACAATACTTGTTAGTTGAGCCTGCGGAGGTTAGGTGTGTAAATAATACCTTATGTAACCTAATAAGTTATAGTGCAAATATTTGGTGAAACCAAGGACTGGTTGTAGCCCAAGGTTTGTGGTGAACTAATATAAATATGTGTCTCCTTTTCTTAGCTTAATCTTTTTAGTTTGATTTACTTTAACTGTGCTAACTGGGTTGGAAATTGAATCTCCTTTTTATTATCAGACGCATCTTTGTATCATATAGGTCAAACTGTAGCGTTTTTCAAAAAGTATTTAAAACACAATTCAACCCTCCTTCTAGTGTTTTATATCTATTCATTTCAGTTGGTATCAGATCTTAACCTCTAGGTTGAGCACTTAATAGTGCTGAGGAAAGATCATGTTGAACAGACATTATGATAGTTGAAGCTAGCACAAGCAGAAGCAACGCTAGAGAAGGCTAGACCTCCCTACTTTGATGGTGAAAACTACATCTATTGGAAAGAAAGATTTCAATGGTTCATCATGTCAACAAACTCTGATTTATTGGATATTATTATTGATGGTCCCTACATTCCAAAGAATGATGATGACACTGACAAACCCAAAACTCAATGGACTGCTGTAGAAAAGACTAAATGGGAGCTAAATCATAAAGCAAGGTATTCCTTGATGTGTGCTCTCAGTCAGGAAGAAATTGAAAAGGTCCATGCATGTGGATCTGCTAAGGAAATATGGGATACTCTAGAAGTTACTCATGAAGGAACAACAAAAGTGAAAGAAACAAAGATAAACATGCTTGTACGAAAGTATGAGTTATTTACTTTGGAAGAAGGAGAAAACATTGCAAGATGATAGGAAGATTTCATGCTATCACAAATAATCTGAAGTCACTGGGAAAAATATACACCAATGCTGAGAAAGTTGGCAAAATTCTAATAAGTCTACCCAAACAATGGAGACCTCTGGTTACAGCAATAACTCAAGCCAAAGATCTCACAACCCTTCAAATGAGTGATCTTCTTGGAACTTTACAAGTACATGAGCAGGAGCTGAATGAAGACAGCTCAAATAAGAAAGGAAAGACAATTGCTATCAAGGCAGAGAAAGGAACTTCAAAAGCTCTAAAGGTTGAAGAGTCAGACCAAGAGTCAGACGCCTCTGAAGAAGACTCAGACAATGATGATGAAATGTCATTACTGACTAGAAAAATGAGGAAGTTATGGAAGAAGAAGAATTTCAGAAAGGATAAACCTTTCAAGAAGATCAATAAAGAAAAATTCTTCAAAAAGAACAATAGTTCTGACAACAGTTCTATTATATGCTATGAATGTAAAAAGCCAGGACACTTCAAATCTGAATGTCCTCAGTTGCAAAAGCAACCCTTCAAAAAGTTCTATAAAAAGATAAAGAAAGGGATGATGACAACTTAGGAAGATCTTGATGGCATCTCATCTGATGAAGATATAGAAGGCGAAGAGGAAAATCTATGTCTCATGGCAGATGCTGACTCAGACTCTGAGGTAATTTCTGATTTTAAGGATTTGCAAGATGCATATGATGAATTGATTGAGGAATCTAACTGTTTAACTAAGGCTTTTAGAACACTTAAGAGGCAATATGTGAAACTCCTAAAAGAGCATGAACATAAGACTCAAGAGTGTGACAAACTGTCTCAAGAAAACAACAAGATTAAAGCAGAAAAGCTTAAGGCTAAGATCACAACTGAGACGCCACAATCTGAAGAAGTTGTCAAACTTCAACAGAAGGTTGAAGAGCTCACCTTTGATCTTGCTCATTTTGTCAATGGAAGAGATAACCTGACTAAGTTGTTAGCAAGTCAAAGACCCTCTCTTGATAAAACTGGTATAGGATTCATTGACCAGACACATCATAAAGTATCTAACAAAGTCTTAGTACAAAGACCTAAAACTCTTTATGAAAAGGTCATTGCTTACAAAAGTAGTTGTAAAAACTGTGGAAAAATGGACATATCACGTATAAATGTATTCACACAAGAAAGAAGTTGTCACAAACTTCAAGAACTAACAAGAAAGGACCCAAAAGAATATGAGTACCTAAAGCTTTGATTATTATTGTTGTAGATATCCTTAATAAGACAAAAAGCACACCTATCATGGTACCTGGACAGTGGCTGCTCACGACTCATGACAGGAGAAAAGTCTATGTTCCTAGACCTTCAACCTAAAGAAGGCGAACATGTTACCTTTGGTGGAAATCAAAGGGGAAAGGTCATCGGGATAGGTAAAATTGGTGGGAAATCATCTCTACCATCTATCTCTAACGTTCTTTTAGTTGAAGGATTAAAACATAATCTGATAAGCATAAGTCAACTATGTGATAATGGATATAATGTTTCCTTTACTAAGAATGCATGCATAGTCAAAGACACTAATGACAAGGTTCTCTTTTCAGTAAACAGGCAACAAAATCTTTATAAGATTGATTTAACTGAACTGACTAATCAAAATGTGACTTGTTTTATGTCAAGAGAAGATGAAATATGGGTATGGCATAAGAAGCTAAGACATACAAGTATGAAACAGATAACTAAGCTTCAGAAGTATAGACTTGTGAAAGGTCTACCTGATATAAGTTTCAAAAAGGATGTCTTATGTGATTCTTGCCAATGTGGAAAGAAAGTTAAAACTAGCTTTAAACCCAAGAATCTGGTATCTTCTTCTAGACCTTTACAGTTGTTGCATATGTATCTGTTTGGACCCGTTAGTGTTGCTAGTAAGGCAGAAAAGAAATATGGTTTTGTCTTAGTCGATGATTATTCTAGATATACATAGGTACTCTTCTTAACCCACAAAGATGAGTCATTCAAGATGTTCTCTATATTTTGTAAGAAAGTTCAGAATGAGCAGGGATTCTGTATCTCAACTATCAGAAGTGACCATGGGGAGAGTTTGAAAATGAGCACTTCATTACATTCTGTGAAGAGAATGGTATCTCTCAACTTTCCTGCTCATAGAACTCCTCAACAGAATGGAGTAGTAGAAAGGAAGAAGAGATCTCTACAAGAGATGGCTCGAACAATGCTCAATGAAAGCAAACTCCCAAAGTACTTACGGGCTTAGGCAGCAAACACTGCTTGTTATGTACAGAACAGAATATTGATAAGACCTTTCTTGAATAAAACTCCCTATGAATTGAAATGTAGAAAACCCAACATTTCTTATTTCAGTGCTTTTGGATGTGAATGCTTTATTTTGAGTACTAGAGATCAACTTGGAAAGTTTGATTCAAAAGTAGATAAAGCTATCAGATATTCAGACACTTCTAAAGGTTTTAGAGTTTACAACTCTAGAATAGAAGTTGTTGAGGAATCTATTCATTTTGAATTTAATGATGGTTTAAAAATTGATAGGAAATTATCAGATCTAGAAGACGATCTTGCAGAATTAGATCTTGGAAGACAAAGCAATCAAACTGATGATAGCTTGAAAAATAAGGATCCAAAAACTCATATTCAAGCGTCTGATCCACCTGCTCAACAACCATATGAGACTGAACCTAGATGAGACTAGAAGTTCAAGTCTCATCACCCTGAAAAGTTGATCATCGGTAGTCCTTCTCAAGGAGTTAGAACCAGGTCAACATTTAAAGATTCAAACAACATGGCATTCCTAGCTGAGATTGAACCAAAGAACCTCAAAGAAGCTCTTGAAGACGAAAGCTGGATTTTAGCTATACAAAATGAGCTAAATCAGTTCAAAAGGAATGATGTTTGGTTCTTAGTTCCGAATGAAAAGGTAAATTCAATTATTGGAATAAGATGGGTATTTAGAAACAAGCTTGATGAAAATAGAAAGGTAGCCAGAAACAAAGCAAGGTTAGTAGCTCAAGGCTATAATCAACAAGAAGGTATTGACTACACTGAAACTTTTGCATCAGTAGCTAGAATAGAAGCAATTCGTATACTTATGTCATATGCTGCACAGCATCAAATCACCTTATTTCAAATGTATGTTAAAAGTGCATTTCTAAATGGAATTATTGAAGAAGAGGTATATGTTAAGCAACCACTTGGATTTGAAGATAGTGACAAACCAAATCATGTCTATAAGCTTAAGAAAGCTCTATATGGATTAAAACAAGCACCCAGAGCTTGGTATGACAGACTAAGTTATTTTCTTATGAAAAATGATTTCATTAGAGGAAAATTAGATACAACTCTCTTTAGGAAAAATTCTAAAAAGGATTTCATTATAGTACAAATCTATGTTGATGATATTATATTTGGTGCTACTAATGAAAAGCTCTGCAAAGAGTTATCCAAGCTTATGCAGAATGAATTTGAGATAAGCATGATGGGAGAATTGAAGTTCTTCCTTGGTATACAAATAAAACAGACAGATGATGTAATTTATATTCATTAACAAAAATATACCAAGGAGATCTTAAAGAAATACAAGTTGGATTCAGCTAAACTTATGAAAACTCCCATGGAAGCAAATGCAAAATTACGCAAAGATGAGGAAGGTAAAAAGGTAGATCAAACTACTTACAGAGGTATGATTGGTTCTGTCTTGTACTTAACTTCAAGTAGACCTGATATTCAATTCAGTGTCTGTATGTGTGCAAGATTCCAATCAGATCCTAGAGAATCACATCTCAAGGCTGTCAAAAGAATATTTAGCTATTTACTTGGAACCATTAATCTTGGTTTGATGTATTTAAGAACACAAGAATACAGATTAGTAGGATTCTGGGATGCTAATTTTGCTAGAGACAGAGTAGAAAGAAAAAGCACAAGTGGAGGATGTCAATTCATTAGAGCAAGCTTAGTCTCTTGGACAAGAAAAAGACAAACTACAATTGCTTTATCCACTGCAGAAGCATAATACATTTCAGCTGCAAGATGTTGTTCACAGCTCTTATGGGTAAAACATCAACTTGAAGATTATTCTATCTTTGAACATAACATTTCTGTTTGGTGTGATAATTCAAGTGCTATTTGTTTATCTAAAAATCCCATTCATCATTTTAAGGGTAAGCACATAGAAATTAAACATCATTTCATAAAAGACTATGTTCAAAAAGTTGTTTTTGATATTAAGTTTGTTAAAACTGAAAATCAGTGGGCTGATATATTAACTAAACCCTTAGCTGAAGATTGATTCACTTATATTAGAGATAATCTGAACATGCATTTCATAAATGAGTAATGTGTCTGCTGACGTGGATTATTTGCAGAGACTTTACATTGCAGTTATCTAAAATGTTTTTGAATTCAAAACGTTTTGTCTTTATTATTTCTCAACTGCTCTTTTCTGAAACCTCTTTCTTTAAAACCTAAAGTCTTCTCTCCGAAACACTTTACTGTTTCAAAAAGCCTCTCTCTCTCTCTCTCTCTCTCTCTCTCTTACTTGTGAGTGAATCTTTTCGAGACCCTTTCATCTTCTCTCTCTTTCAAACCCAAATCCATGTCACCCAAAGCACCATCTCTAACAATTAATCGTGCTGTTGATCAGTTAGGGATGAGTGTGGAAGACTTATCTATGATCTTCCTCGGACAATTTGTCAAGATGAACAAGATCATCAAAGGAGGCGTGAATATTATGGCAGAATTGGAAGCTTCACAATGGGTCAACTTTTTCTCCCTACATGAACCTGTTTACCCTCTGCTGCTTCAAGAATTCTGGAAAATAATGAAGAAAGGATGTCTCAGAATCAGATTCCCATTCGAACCAAGTGTAACAGAAAACCCTATTCGTTCATTCTCAACAGTATGCAGAAAGTAATCGATTGCCCTACGCAAGGTGATGCTTTTACAGATGACTGGGAAACTGAGTATGGTGAAGAAACTGCTCATCATGTTCTCTATTGGATATCCAACCCTACAAGCAAAGTTGCCTCCAAACTGACTCCAAAAGGAAGGTTCTTGCATGTGTTGCTAATCAACTGTGTGATGCCAAGAACAAGTGCTCGTGATAATGTCAACAAGATGGATAGATTTGCCCTATCCATCTCCTGAATATGATGAAGGTTGACATAAATGACTTGATTTTCAAGTACATGCTGAGGATGGTAAAGCCCCAAATCAGGACCTCCTACATATATGGGATGCTCATTACCAGACTGCTAAACATCAAGGTCATTCCTCTCATTGGAAAGGTCGATATGGCTACTGCCATTGATGAAAGAACCATATCTCAGATGAAGCTGAGACCAACATGAAGGATTCTTGATTCTGATAAAGATGATGAGAAGAAGAAATCTTCAGGAGAATTTGAAGAAAAGACTGATGAGTCTGATGACTCATAAGCAACAGAAGTGTCTGCACATTTAGATCCTAAGGTCAGATCAAAACTTCAAGTAAAGAGGAAGCTGGTCATCTCAGAAACATATGATGATGATGACGACCAACCTATTTCCAATGTTTTGAAGAAGGAAATGGTTCAAAAACTTGTAGTTGCTCCTCGAAAGGAACTCAAGAGGAAAGCTGCTATTGCAGCTACACCAGTTAAAAGATCTACAAGGCTGAAGATAGTTGAACCTGTGCAACTTTCTTTCGAACCTGGTGCATCACCTCTTAGGTCATCTGAACTCCCACCCTCTTCACCCATTGTATTATCCTCACCCTCTAATTCGTCATCCTCTTCTTCCCATAACTTCCCTCTTCACAATCAGATTTCAATTGTTGAAAATCTGCTTGATTTATCTGTTCGAGATTTTAATTTGAATCTCAATCCATACCACCCCTCACCACAACCTATTCCTCATAACTCACCTGATCACATATCCAACCCTTCATCACTTTCTCCCTCACCAACTCACGAAATTCAAATTCTTGTTCCTATTTCAAGAATTTTTTATTCCATTCTATCACCTATCTCTCACCCTTCACCTACCCCACAAACCTCACCACAGAGACCTCTACCTACTCCTTTCAACCCTTCTGAGCCATTACCTTTAGATCAAATCAATCATGACCTTCTTATACCGGATGATTTAAAAGCAATCAGCAATCTTGTCGTTGAGCAGGCTTCAGTGAGGTTGAATCAAGCCTCTTGGAAACACAGACCCAATCCTACTACTTGCATGAAGGCCAATACTGTATTGAAGATCTGTCCTAACAGAGGATATGTCTGTCCAAAGCCAAAATTGAATCCAAAATCCAAGAAACCTTTTGTCTGGTGGAAAGGAAGCATAAGAAACTGAAGTTCCATGGATGGTCTACTTCGTTCATGAGTCACCCTAAACCTCATGTTCTTCAAGACCCAACTCATCACTGTGGCCTATATCTGTTTGACAAACTCAAGACGCCTACAGATAGTGCCGGACTTAGTTCTTACCAGATTCCCTAGATCGGATATCCAGATGAAGATAGAGCAGAATCAAGGCAACTCTACCCCTTCCAACCAACTCTTATCTTCACTCCTTTTCTTTTCATTTTACCTTTGTCTTTTTATGAAAACCCTTTTTCAGTTTACTCTTTTGATTTACCCATTTCTGATAACAATTTGAGTTGGTTTTTCAATTCTCTTTCCCCTCTTTTCATTTTGTTATCTAATTTAGAAATCCCATCTTTTAAATTCCCTATTTGCAACCCTTTGGTTCGTTGCATTCAGTATTTCCCTTGACTCTCTCTTTGTTCCCAGTTGTTTTTTATGTTTCTTTTATTTTTCTCCTTTGGTCATTCTCATCCCTGGCACTGTCTGGAAATTGTTCCATATGAACCACCCACGACTGCCACCTCTTCTGTCCCTGGCCCCTCCTATTCGTCTCCACCTGATGATCCTGCTGCACCGGCATCCACCATCATTGGAATGGATCGAGTAGCTCATGCAGAAATTAGCGGCCTTCGTGAGACCATGCAAACTGTTGTGGTTCTTCTCACCAAGATTGTTGAAAAACATCAACTTTAGTTTTCGTTACCTTTGTCAGCAATGTAATAAGTCAATGATGGTTAAATTAATAAATGTAGTTTTCAGATGCATTTTATTATGTTACTTTTTACTGATGACAAAGGGGGAGAATATATTCGAACTAAATAACTAACTATTGAAACTCAAAAGATAAGACACTACTTTATTCATATGTCTGAACTCTTTATGGAAGCATTAGTTCATGGGGAGCTTAAATAACTTAAATATCCTTATGAGATTGAATATAGCCATACTTCATATGATTCTATGTGCTTAAATCTGCTTTTATCCTTAGTTCATTAAAATCATAAGATAATGTTTGTCATCATAAAAAGGGGGGAGATTGTTAAGACTACATCTTTAGACGTCTCTTATTTCGATGAATCCAAACAAAGAATGATTTTAAGTGAACCTTGTGAAATCTACTAATATGTATAATAAGTGTGCAGATCAGTATACAAGAGTCTCATGACAAAGAAACAAAGTCTTAATGACGCGTCTGTGGTATGATGCGTCTGAAAAACGACTTGGTCTCTTACAAATTCCGATTAAGCGACTGAAAGTCCCTCGCTTCAACAATATTCACACACAAAGAATATTCCCTGATTATTTCGAATAAAGAAATTCGATATGAGAAATCTTAAAGCACCATTCCATGCCTGAAGAATCTTATTGTTTCAAAAGGTAAAGTCAACTTTACTTGATCGCAGACCCGCTTAGCACAAATAAGGAAAGTCGCGCTACCCAAGTCTGAAAAGCAACAAACACTGCTCTGAATCAAAATGCACTCTGATAAAGCTAAGCCAACCTATACGTTCAATTTGTCTTGAAGCTCACCAACGATCATAAGCATTAAATACAAGACCAGAACGACTCTTTGGCATTTATGGATGAAGAACAAAAGAATACTCAACTGAAGAACTCTCCTCAGCGGACTTATCTCTCTTGAGTATAAATAGAAGACTTTGAAGTTGAAGACCATTGAAGACACACGCCTGAATACATCAACTCACGTATTCAATACTCTCCAGCATTCAAAGCTCTCTTAAGACCTCCACATAAAACTTATCTGCTCAAATCATTTGTATTTATTGAGAAGTCTTTATTGCGATCTCACCTACTTTAAATACTTATTCACTCTGTGAGGTTTACTCGGTAGATTTGCAAAGTTGTAATCCATGAAGCTGCTGCTACATTCAAACTCTTACTGTTTGTAGAGCCTGAAGAGGCTTGTCGAAAGAATACTTGTTTGAGCCCTAAGAGGCTAGGTGTGCAAATAATATCTTATGTAACCTGATCAATTATAGTGCAAATACTTGGTGAAGCCAAGGACTGGACGTAGCCCAAGGTTTAGGGTGAACCGGTATAAATCTGTGTCTCCTTTTCATAGCTTAATCTTTTTAGTTTGCTTTACTTTAACTGTGCTAACTGGGTTGGAAAGTGAATCTCCTTTTTATTATCAGATGCATCTTTGTGTCTTATAGGTCAAACTGTAACGTTTTTCAAAAAGTATTTAAAACACAATTCAACCCCACTTCTAGTACACACACACATCAAGATTAAATAGAAATAACGACCATATTCCAACATGAGAAAATACTTGTGGAATGGCTTGTAACTACACCAGTAAAAAAAAAAGAATTCAAGTTCCTCTCATGAGGGACACATTCCAGAGTATAATATATAAAACACCTGAGTCTTTGGGTCTCATTTGGGGTTGTTTGCTCAAGGTCCCCCGCCCCGACAGTTTTAATTTCGTACCCTGGAGAAACCGCGCCCTCCGGCCAACAACAACAACATCCCTCCTTAACGTCTGGGGTATCTAACAAGGTCCCCTCATCCCCGACGGTGACATTTATATCCCGAAGCCTCCGCTCCCAGGTCGGTACCCAAAGACTCACAACATAAAATAGATCAATCCATTCCACTAAGTACTCTCTTCAATAATCACACACAATCACACATTGGTAAGAAATAAACAATTCTCACATCATTACATTATTGTCATAAACCTACACATTAACATCAACATGGAATATACTTATCTCTTTAGCGTAATTCCAAGTCATGTCAACAATGTCATCATAATAATAAGCATTCTTTTAAAAAAAAAATTACATCACTCATTCACATAGATATCAATTAATTTTTCATCATCCAAAACACGTCTAAAAGAATACATATCAAAACTCATAATATCATTTTCTTATCACTGAAAAAAAAATATCAATCCAAACAATATCACATGTTTTCCATAACTTCTCTTTACCCCTATCACCAAATCTATCAACTAATCACATCATCATACTTTAACACTTTAGTTTCTCTTTTCAAATCCTATAATACACGATATACACTATATATATATATATATATATATATATATATATATATATATATACTACTTTAAAAATAATAATACTTTAATATTATACTAATATAATACTTTAATAAATATTATATATTGTATATATAATAAGGTGAAAGAAGGATCATAGTAGCGTAAGCTGCTCCCCTTCCATTACGTTAGGCCACCAAGGAAAGTTATAAGGGCCGGCTCTTTTTTTAAACCATGGGAAACTGCCTTCACGCGAAACAGGAAGAAAGAAAAATTAGAGCATCTGTCTCGTCCTCGAGCATCATCGTAACAACACAGCAAAGAAAGAAAAAGTGAATAAAACAAATTCAAGTATTTAAAATGAAATGACCTCACCATGATGGAAGAATACTAGATATGAAAGTTCTAGACTGAAAAGAGGAAGGAAGCAACACCACTTCATTTCTCCTTCAAGCTCTCTCTCTTTCTCTCAAACCCTAAGCTCTCTTATATTTTTCAGATTTTGAAATTGAAAGAAGAAGAGGTAGCATATCTTCTTAAACCAAACTATGAGACATGGACAGAGTTATCATTGGGCCTAAGATAATTATAAAATGAAAGCCCATAAGCCATCATTATTTATTTTATGAGACTAACTAAATTCCCAAGGGTACATGTCATATTATGAACTACCATATTTGGATTATAAAGTACTTATTTAATTCATTAAAGGCACTAAAATATTATATTTTAATATCCTTACTTGTTATTTCAAAACATTTCATACTAAAAAAATGATGGGTATAACATTCTACCCCATTAAAAGAATTCGTCCTTGAATTCGAGAGAAAGAGCAGATGAGGATACTTGTTTGCATGATTTGCTCTGCTTCCCAAGTAAACTCCTCTCCACTAGGGTAGTTCCAAGCTACTTTCACAGATGGTACTTCTTTAGATCGTAGCTTTCGAACCCGACAGTCTACTATTGCAACGGACATTCCACAAAAGTCAACCGAGGACTCACCTCAACAGGTTGTGGCTGAAGGATGTGGGACTCATCCCGAAGATATTTTCTCAACATAGAAATATGGAAAACTGGATGCACATGAGATAACTCTGGCGGTAATGCAAGCTCATAAGCTAGTTTACCCACACAACAGGTAATTTGGTATGGTCCCACATACCTAGGGCTCAACTTCCCCTTCCGACCGAACCTTAGTGTCCCTCTAAAAGGTGATACTTTTAGAAACACATGGTCCCCCTCCTGAAACTCAAGATCTCATCGTCTAACATCTGCATGTACCTTCTGCCTATTTTGAGTCGTCTGCAACCAGTCTCTAATCATTTGAATCCTCTCAATCGAGTCCTGAACCAAGTCGAGACCTAGCAACCGATGCTCACCCGTCTCAAACCAACCCACAGGAGTCCTGCACCTCCTGCCATACAATGCCTCAAAAGGTGTCATTCGAATTCTACTATGATAGCTGTTGTTGTACGCAAACCCAATCATCGGAAGGTACTTATCCCAGGAACCCTCAAACTCTAAGGCACATGCTCGCAACATGTCCTCCAATGTCTGAATCGTATGCTCTGACTGCCCATCAATTTGAGGATGAAAAGTCTTGCTGAAATGCACCTGAGTCCCCAATGTCCTTTGAAAGGACTTCCAGCAATGATATGTAAATTGTGACCCTCTATCGGAGACAATAGACTCTGGAATCCCATGCAATGAAACAATCTCATCCAAATACAGTCTCACATACTGCTCTACCGTGAAAGTGGTCTTAACTGGAAGAAAGTGAGCCGACTTAGTCAGACGATCCACTATAACCCAAATGGAGTCAAACCCCTTTTGTGTTCGAGGCAAACCTACTACAAAATTCATGGTGATCTTGTCCCATTTCCATTCAGGAACTTCTAAACTCTGAAGAAGACCTGTCGGCTTTTGATGTTCTGCTTTAACTTGTTGACAGGTAAGACACCTAGCCACAAAGTCGGCATGATTTTTCTTCATACCCGACCACCAATAGAAGGGTCTAAGATCCTGATACATCTTACCCGAACCAGGATGCATCGTGTAGGAAGAGAAATGTGCCAACTCTAACAAGTTCTTGCACGACTCCAAGGGAACTACTACTCATCCCCTATAACAAAGCATACCCTGCTCATCCACTGAATACCCATTATCATCCTCCGATGCCATATCTCTAAGCTGGCAAAGAGAAGTGTCTCTATCCTGAGAAGCCCTAATTTCCTCCATCACTGTGGACTTCACTCCCACGTGAGTACCCAAAGTAGAAATATCAAAGGTAACTAATGAATTCACTCCACGTTGAAAGTCTTCAACACATCGTCGTTGTGCCACGCTAAGGTGAGCCAAGCTACCCATGGACTTTCTACTCAAGGCGTCTGCCATAACACTTGCTTTACTCGGATGACAAAGGATAGTACAATCATAAAGGATAGTACAATCATAATCCGTTTGATCAACCTTTCTTTTGCTGAATCCATTGTTCATTAAAAAAGAACTTAACCTTTCATACCAAGCTCTAGGAGCTTGTTTAAGGCCATATAAATCTTTCTTTAGCTTATATACATGTTATGGTTGGGTTTCACTTTCAAAACCTGGAGGTTGCATAACATATACTTCCTCATTAATAAAGCTATTTAAAAATCCACTTTTTACATCCATTTGATATAGCATGATATTATGATGTGCAACAAAGGAAAGTAATATGTGAATAGCTTCTAGCCTAGCAACTGGTGCAAAAGTTTCAGTATAGTCTATACCTTCTTCGTGTGAGTAACCTTGTGCAACAAGTCTTGCTTTATTTCTTGCCACTTTACCATTTTCATCAAGCTTGTTTCTATAAACCCATTTGGTTCCAATAACTGATTTATCCTTTGGTAAAGGCACAAGAGTCCACACTTCACTTCTTTCAAACTGGTCCAGTTCTTCCTGCATTGCTAGAATCCAGTCCTCATCTAGTATAGCCTCGTCAACTGTCTTTGGTTCTAACTCAGAGACTAAAGCAAAATCATCTTGCTCTCTAAATGTAGATCTGGTTCTTAGCCTATCACTGGGGCTTCCAATGATTTGATCTTGAGGATGGTAATTCTTGAAGTACCATGATCTTTGAACATTTTCTTATTGTGAAGATTCAGACTCAGGTTGTTGTTGGTCATCTACTTGATCATCAGTCTTGATGTTTTCTTGATTTTCAGAATCTTTGAGTTTCAAATCTGCAAAAGCCTCATCAAGCTCTGATAATTTATTATTTGACATATATACATTCTTCTACTACTAAGGTTCTAGAATTGTAAACTTGAAAGCCTTTAGATGATTCAGAATATCCTAACAGAATTCCATTATCTACTTTAGCATCAAACTTACCAAGTTAATCTTTAGTATTTAATATAAAGCATTTACAACCAAAAGGATGAAAATAAGATATGTTGGGTTTTCGTCCTTTCGATAATTCATAGGGAGTCCTATTCAAGATTGGTCTTATGTATATCCTATTCCGAATGTAGTAGGTAGTATTAACAGCTTCAGCCCAGAAGTGTCTAGGGACAGGGTTGCCATTGAGCATTATTCTAGCCATCTCTTGAAGAGATCTGTTCTTTCTCTCTACCACACCATTTTGCTGTGGTGTTCTAGGTATTGAGAAGTTGTGAAACATACCACTTTCTTCATAGAACTTTTGAAATAGCTCATTTTCAAACTCTCCCCCATGGTCACTTCTGATTGAAGTGATACACATGCCTTTTTCATTCTGTACACGTTTGCAGAATACAAAGAAGACCCAGAATGACTCATGCATGTGAGCTAGGAACATAACCCATATCCATCTAGTGTAGTCGTCTACTATGATGATGAGTGTGATTACACATCATATTTCTTTATCATATTGATTGAATTTTCATGTAGTTTAGGCATTTTTAATTTGATTTTTGTTAGTTTTTACCTTGGAACGGGTAAGGTGGTTTTGTGGTGTTGTTGTGCAGGAATTGTAGATTAAAACGTTCAATATCAACCATGATGGAGCTTGCATGAAGATGGAGCTTGAAAATTAAGAAAACTAAGCCAAACAGAGCCCATCACAGCCTAGTCGTGATAGCCGTCACGGCCATGATTGAACAAGGCTGAAAAGAAAAGTACACAAAAGTCAGAACCTGTCACAGCCAGGCCGTGATGGCCATCACAGCCATGACGGGCCACCAGAGCCAAGTTTTCTAAGATAGAATCTGTCACGGCTTGGCCGTGACAGGCATCACGACCGTGACGCACAATATCTGGAATTTTAAAAGCTGATTTGATCTGATTTTGCAATTGCTTGGAATGCAAGTTACCCTAACTTATGAATAGGACCTAGAGGCTCGAAAATAGGATCACTTTGGGCTGCTACCTTAGGCAAAAACTAGGATTTCTCTTCTTCTCCAATTTCTTCTCTTCTCTTAGGTTTTTTTTATGCTTTTGTTAATCAAGCTTGCTATGATAATGGCAATGCTTGAGTAGTAGTCTTATTTCTAGGAATTGGGGCTATGCCCAAGATTTCTTTATGGTGATGAATTGACGTTTGGTTTCTTATTAATTTCAATTTTGCTTTCAATTTGATTCCCATTGCTTTAATTACTCATAAATTCGGTGGCCACTTATTTGCTTGTCGTAGATACTCTAAGGAGGAACCTCGCGGTGAACTTAGGTATTGAATCTATAGGGATTGAACTTAGGACTTAAATCACGAGAGTTAAAAGCGGTCCTTCGAGGGTTTACGAATTGTCACAAAGCTTAAAGGGTTCGATTTAAATTCAATTACCACGAGAGTAGGGGTTGATTTAATTGGCCACGGTTCTTGTATCCTGAGAGGGAACATTAACTTATTTAGGATAAATTAGACTTCAAAGCAAATTTCGATAATTAACAAGAGGGTAGTCAATTTAGTAACATGAACAGTCTTGTTGGTAACCCAATTCCTGGGAATCCCTTTTGATATTTTGAAATCTCAGATTTGATCTACTTTCCTATTTTGTTCTTGATTTCGTTTTAATTGCAACTTTAAATTTGATTTGCTACTTAATTCAAAAATAAAATATTTTCCAAATCTTTATCTTTTATAGTCCAGTTTAATTGATTTAGTAATTAATTGTTATTTGAGATCACGGTCTCTGTGGGATCGATCTTTTTATTACTTGACGACGAAGCCGTGCACTTGCGGATTCGAGAGCCCATCAAGTTTTTGGCGCCGTTGCCGGGGCTGTGTTTTCTTGAATTTCAATTTAATTTTTAAATTGATTTTTCTGGACATTTTTTTAATTCTTTCTTTTTTTCTTTTTCTAGTGTATCTGCCTCTCTCTTTGCAGGAATTTTTCTCTCTTATACGAAGATCCCAAAGTCTTGGAAATCTTGTTGAAGTTGACCCAGAGATCGAAAGGACCTTTCGTAGACGTGGGAGACTATAAAGACAAGGAGAGAGAGAGAGAGAGAGAGAGAGGTTGATTCCCATTCCACTCATGACGAATCTACCGGATACCAAACCACTGAAGGACTACGCAACCCCAAATGCTAGGGGTTTGCGAACTGGGATTGCTAGGCCAGAAATTGAGGCGGAGAACTACACTATACCGCCTATGTTAATTGGCATGATTAGGCAACATCAATTTGGAGGATTACCCTCGGAGGACCCGACCGATCATGTGGAGACATTCTTGGAGTTCACCGATGCAATAAGAATTCATGGTGCCCCGATTGATGCTATACGCTTAAGGTTATTCCCCTCCTCTCTGACTGGAAAGGCAAAAGCTTGGTTGAAGCAAGTGCTCGCTAATACATTGTCAACTTGGGACCAACTGGAGCATGCATTCCTGGAAAAATTCTTCCCTCCATCCAAGACTGCTTACCTACGAACTCAGATCACCGGCTTCTTCCAAAAGGATGGAGAATGTTTATCCGAAGCTTAGGATCATTACAAAGGATTGCTAGACTCTTGCCCACATCATGGGTTCGAGAGGTGGTTGTTAGTGCATACCTTCTACAACGAATTGGATTACTCTTCGAAGGTGTCACTTGACTCCACAGCTGGTGGAGCCTTTATGAATAGATCTCTGACTGAAGCATTCAATATCATTGAAAACGTGGACACTAACTATCACCAATGGGGTTCGGAAAGAGGTAATAATCCGAAAAAGATTTCGAGGGGTAAGTTTGAAATGAATAGAACTGATTTAATTATGTCTAAAATTGACTCACTGAATAAACTCTTTGATAAGCTTGAAAAGGCTAATGTGAGTTCAATAGGTGCTACTAATGTTGTTTGTGAGATTTGTGGAATGCAGGGACATGACATAATGGAGTGCCCACATGGTATTGCTCCTGGATTCGGTGCTTCGGGGGAACAAGTGAAATTTTGTCACAATTTCTATGACACGAACCCGAAGTTGCCAAACTGTGTTCCCCCAAATTTTACAACCAAGGAAGGAAGAATAGCCCTTATCTCTCCTATGGGAACTACAACAACATGTTGAACCATGAATTCCAAGAAGGCCAAGGTAATAGGAAATCCGCATCGAGGTATCCTCAGGTACAAAAGTCTAAACTTGAGTCTCTTTTGGAAAATTTTGTTGAAACTCAAACAAAGCAAAATGAAGAGTTTAGGAAACAAGGTGGGGCAGTCAATGAGGCAATAAAAGAGTTAACATCTAAGGTAGACAACTTAGCCATCCATAACAAGATGTTAGAAACTCGGATTGCCCAACAAGCGATAACATATTCTAGAACTAAGGGTACGTTTCCAGGACAACCCGAAGTTAATCCCAATGAGCACTGTAGTGCTATATACTTGAGGGATGATAAGCTTGGGGTAGTTGAAAAGGATGTGGAATGTGAGGAGGACATGAGTGAACATAAAGAGATAGAGCCAAAGTATGTCCTTCCACCACCTTACCGACCCCCAATACCTTTCCCACAAAGGTTGGTCAAGAAAATGCAAGTAGAAAAAGAAACTAAGAACTTAATTGAGGAGCGTGATGCCGTGATAAAAACTAATATGCCTCCTAAACTAAAAGATCCAAGAAGTTTCTCTATTGCTTGCTCCATTGGAGAATTAAAAATATACCAAGCCTTATGTGACTTAGGGGAAAGTGCGAGTTTGATGCCGCTTACTATCTTTGAGAGGTTAGGAACCAAGGAATTGAGTCCATCCAAGTCCTCTTTACAATTTGCGGAAGGATCAACTAAAACTCCTCTAGGCATACTAGAGAATGTCCCCATAAAGGTAGGGAAATTCTTCATTCCTACTGATTTCATGGTGTTGGACATGAACGGGAATTCTAAATTCCCTATCATTCTAGGAAGGCCATTCTTGGCCACAACTAGAGCAATAATAGATGTAAAAAAATGGTAAGCTCTCTTGAATGTAGGGGAAGGTAGGGTGGATTTTGATTTGACTAACTCATATAATAGCCCTCCTTTTGAGAGTCATGTGTGCAGGATTGAGATAATGACCCTAAAGGTGAAGGAAGAGCTTAACATGGAAGCAACTCCGAAACTTTGCATGATACATGATGCACCAAATAAAGATGAACCAGGAGTTGCTCAACATGTGGAGTTAAAACTTCCACCGGAAGGAAGTAAGGCCATGAAACTCTGTGAAAAGAGCAAAGCGAAAGCGCAATTGGCCATATGAACAAAATAGGCTCTTTGATGGACTTCCTTGGAAGAGAGGCGTTCTTGCACTTCCAAGCCCAGCTAATCCCGGTTCATCGAAGGGAGTATGGTCAAGCTTAAGATCGTAAATAAGCGCTTCTTGGGAGGTAACCCAAGTCTTCTTTCCCTTTTCAATTTGTTTTTGAATTTTGTCTTTGAATAATTTGAGAAGATTAAGAGAAGAAAGATCACTAATTGATGGTTTTGCCAAGTATTTTCAGGTTATGAAAGCAGGAAGAGCAAAAAGGCATGGAAAAATAAAGTCAGAATTGATCACGCCCAGGCCGTGACGGGGGTCACGGCCGTGATTAGCCAACAGCTGAAGATCAGAAAGGAACACGGCCCAGCCGTGATAGCCCTCACGGGCGTGATGAGGAGGACCCAGAAGATCAGAATGTATCACGGCCCAGCCATGATGTATATCACGCCCGTGACGGGGACTTGCTTGACACCAGAACTGGTCACGGCCTGCCCGTGATGAACGTCACGGTCGTGACACATCTTCCAGCAGCTCTTTGACTGGGATGTGAGCCAGCACCCTCCACCACCTTGGTGAGTTGTTCCATTTTTCTCCTCTCTACGACTTGATTATTTACATTGGGGACAATGTAAGTTTTTAAGCTTGGGGTAGGGGTATTTTTGTTTGCATTTTTTCATTTTTCATGTTGCATTCATATAGGTGTAGTTTTGCATAACCACATGATTAGATTGCTCGTTGCTTATATTATGCATCCAATTGTGAGAACTTTGCGCCAAATGAATTGAGACAGTGAATTTTTTAACCCAATTTTTGTATTCTTGTGATAGGCTAAAAATAAAAATGCTTGAGATGATCTTCTGATAGTTGATAATTAGCATGTGGTTCCTTAGATTTGTGTTCCTCATTTATTTTAAACTACTAAATATGAGATTTTTTTAGCCTAAAAGGGGTAATCACTAAATCTACCCCATTCTTTGTGATTGAGTGTTTTATTCCTCTTGGATTGTGTTCTCTAGAACTTGACTTGAAACCGTTTTGAAACTTAAAAAAAAATTGAAAACATATTTAAAAATGATTGAGGCACTAGGTATTTTTCTGGCCTTCTGAGCTTTGACTAATTAAATGCTACCCCTTAGTTGCCTAGTTTTGAGCCTAATAAAATAAAATGCTTTTCTTGGTACCTTGATTTATTTTGATGAATGATGCTAGATATGACACCTTTTAAAGTATTGCAAAAAGGGCAAACAGGAAGTTGGAAAATTAAATTGTAGGATGAAAAAGTTAGGAAAAGAATATATATTTCTCTTAAGTTGAAAATATTCCCTTCTCCAAATTATATATATATATATATATATATATATATATATAAATGGAGAAGGGGATGAGAAAAAGAAAGTGAGAAATAAAAAAATAAAAAAGAAGAAAGAAAGAAAGAAAGGTGGAAAAGTGAACTAAAGCCCAAAAAGGTATTTAAGAAGGTTGTCATGCTTTGCATTGTTTGATATTTTGTTTAGCCTTCTTGAATTTTCCCTTTCTTGATTTCCCCACCTAACAATTAATCCCATGACCCTATTACAACCAAAATAAAAGACCTCTTGATTCTTATTTATTTTCATTAATAAAGTAGAGATTTGGTTAATAGTCAAGCTTATGGTAGAATTCCTTCCTTGAGGAAATTGAGTGAATTGTCATATGTCCTTAAATACTTGAGTGAGGTGAGAAGAGTGCCCGATTTAGTGAGAGGCATGAATCTAGAGAACCTAAGCTTCTAATTGGACTTAAAATTGATTGTCTCTTGGTTGCTTATTTGGATATGCCTGTTACTTGGATTTGTTACTCGGGTTCTTGGATCACTGTCCATGCTCTGATTGTCTATCTTGTCTGGCCTTGGTTATTGCTTGAGGACAAGCAAAATCTTAAGCTTGGAGTAGTTTGATGAGTGTGATTACACATCATATTTCTTAATCATATTGCATGCATTTTCATGTAGTTTAGGCATTTTTAATTTGATTTTTGTTAGTTTTTACCTTGGAACGGGTAAGGCGGTTTTGTGGTGTTGTTGTGCAAGAATTGAAGATTAAAATGTTCAAGATCAACCATGATGGAGCTTGCATGAAGATGGAGCTTGAAAAGTAAGAAAACCGAGCCAAACAGAGCCCATCACGGCCTAGCCGGCCATGATCGAACAAGGCTGAAAAGAAAAGTACACAAAAGTCAGAACCTGTCACGACCGTGACAGGCCATCAGAGCCAAGTTTTCAAAGACAGAATCTGTCACGGCCTGGCCGTGACAGGCATCACGGTTGTGACGCGCAATATCTGGAATTTTAAAAGCTGATTTGATCTGATTTTGTAATTGCTTGGAATGCAAGTTACCGTACCTTATAAATAGGACCTAGATGCTCGAAAATAGGATCACTTTGGGCCGCTACCTTAGGCAAAAACTAGGATTTCTCTTATTCTCCAATTTCTTCTCTTCTCTTAGGTTTTATTATGCTTTTGTTAATCAAGCTTGCTATGATCATGGGAATGCTTGAGTAGTAGTCTTATTTCTAGGAATTGGGGCTATGCCCAAGATTTGTTTATGGTGATGAATTGACGTTTGGTTTCTTGTTAATTTCAAATTTGCTTTCGATTTGATTCCTATTGCTTTAATTATTCGTAAATTCAGTGGCCACTTATTTGCTTATCATAGATACTCTAAGGAGGAACCTAGCGGTGAACTTATGTATTGGATCTATAGGGATTGAACTTAGGACTTAAATCACGAGAGTTAGAAGCGGTCCTTCGAGGGTTCACGAATTGTCACAAAGCTTAAAGGGTTCGATTTAAATTCAATTACCACGAGAGTAGGGGTTGGTTTAATTGGGCACGGTTCTTGTATCCCGAGAGGGAACATTAACTTATTTAGGATAAATTCGCCTTCAAAGCAAATTTCGATAATTAACAAGAGGAGTAGTCAATTTAGTAACATGAACAGTCTTGTTGGTAACCCAATTCCTGGGAATCCCTTTTGATATTTTGAAATCTCATATTTGATCTACTTTCCTATTTTGTTCTTGATTTCGTTTAAATTGCAACTTTAAATTTGATTTGCTACTTAATTCAAAAATCAAATCTTTTCCAAATCTTTATCTTTTATAGTCCAGTTTAATTGATTTAGTAATTAATTGTTATTTGAGATCACGGTCTCTGTGGGAACGATCTTTTTTATTACTTGACGACGAAGTCGTGCACTTGCGGATTCGGGAGCCCATCATATGACTAGACCATATTTCTTCTCACTGACAGAGGCAGTCCTTGTTGGTCCAAACAGATCAAGGTGTAGCAACTCTAATGGTCTATTGGTACTGACAACAGACTTATATTGAAAGGAACCTTTGACTTGTTTTCCCTTTTGACATGCATCACAGAGAGCATCAGATTTGAACTTAAGGTTTGGTAAGCCTCTAACGAGGTTATGCTTATTTAGTTTTTGAAATTAATTTCAAGCTTGCATGACCTAGCCTTTTGTGCCAAATCCATCGCACATCTTCAATGGACACTAGACATGAGACACTTTGATTTGTAAGGTCCTCTAAGTTAATCTTATACAGATTATTTTGCCTCTTGGCAGTGAATAAGAGTGATCTATCAGCCTTCTTGACATTACACATGTTATTGTCAAAAGAAATAGCAAACCCACTATCTCATAATTGACTTATGCTCAGCAAATTGTGTTTTAAGCCATTAACTAAAAGAACATTATCAATGGAGGGAAAAGTATGTTTACCAATTTTACCTACTCTAATGATCTTTCCTTTCTGATTACCTCCAAAGGTAACCTAGCCACCATCTTTATGTCTAATGTAACACCCTTTTTTTCGTTAAGCGCTTTTGTATGTGCCTTGTTTGTTAGGAAGGTTTAGAATGGGCTAAGTGGGGTTTAAGGTGAAAAATCCCTTTCTTAGGCTTGTGTCTTGTGACTGTCTGAGACACAAGCACGACCGTGCTTAATAGAGAGCGCGATCGTGCTCGTTGGGCGTCTCACTAACGTAAAGTTGAGAATGCACGTGCTCATGATCAATGGCAGACCGCGCCTCGTAAGCGCTAAGTTGAGCACGACCGTGCTCAAGGAGGAGCACGACCGTGCTCAGGTCTGTGTCTTTAAATGCAGAACAGTAACCGAGGGTTTTAGTCTAAAACCCTATTTTAGCAACAACAGTCACCCTAGTGCGGCTACCAACCTTTTCTTCCCTATTTTCTATAAACTCATTGCATTGATGGAGCTTTATAGACTCTTGGGAACGTCTAGTTAGTCGGTGTTGATCCCTATAGGTAACGGTTCCTTCCCTTTAGAGTTTCCTTTTCTATTATTTATATTTGGGAACTAATTGGTTAATGTTCTTGTTTGAACAAGGCTTGGAAGCAAACTGAGCCGCTTAAGGGAACGTGACCGGTTTGTCGTTTGGAGTGTTGTTGAGGAATCTCCATACCAGGTATGGGGAGAAGGATAGTGTAATCATTAGGCAAGAGGGTAGCATAAGATGAGGGGTCCTCATAGCCTCGTTATATGTTGTTGTTAACTGTCATTGATGCCTATTATGTATTTGATTATAAGCCTATTTGAATCTAGTATGACTTGGATAATGCTTAAGCTGTTATCGCTATTTTAGTGTTCATGATGGTATGTGCCAATTAATGTATTTTCGGTAGTATGTTTATGTCATGATATTGATAATGTTGGTATGATGTTTACGATATGAATATGGATGTGAGGATGTTGATTGACTGAATGACTGTTGAACGATGATGTTGGTTTGCTAATAAAACCTTAATTAACTAATTTAGGACTCTTAATTAACGTAACGATTAAGGGATTAATTTCCCAATATTCATAAGACATGAACTGTTAGTGAGAGGTGAGGATTAATGACAACTGGATTAGTCAAAGGACCCTAGGATTTGATTTGAGAGTATTAGGGAGTTTTGACTCCAAGAACATAAGTTGAATCTGCCTAGAACATTACGACTGGCCCAGGAGCACGGCCGTGCTAAACAGGGAGCACGCCCGTGTTCCCTGTTGAATTCTGGAAGATGGCCACGTATTGAGCACGGTCGTGCAGGACAATGAGCATGAACGTGCTCCACTTAAGTGGCAGCACGACCGTGCTGGGGTGAGCACGCATGTGCTCCCCCTACTGGTCAGAATCTGAGCTTAATGGAATTAAGGGGTGTTTAACCCTAAATGTCCCCAATAATGTAATAACACACTAATTGAACAAAGAAGAGATAGATAACTTGATTAAAGGTTAATTAAGATAACAAAGACTAATAAGTTGGTTAAGTCGGTGCCCTTTGGGTTGCCGCACGTTGATACGCTTTGGTGCTTTTTGGCCAAAGTGGCCTCGATGCGTTTTGGTCGAGGTGTTGATGAGTTTAACCTTGGTGCTTTTTGGCCAAGGAGGCCTTGACCCAAAAGGGTGAAGGTGTTGCTGTTGGTGATAAGTCTTGGGTGCTTATTGGCCCAAGCAAAGGAGGTGGTCGCCTTGTTTGTTGTTGTGCTCATGCAGTCATACGTTGAAGTTGTTAGTGGGGGAAGTTCAACATAGGGGAGGTCGTCCTAGAGTTCGACGATCTGGCCATGTCTCGGGTGGTTCACCCAAGGTTTGGTGAACCATGCGCCCCCACGGTGGCCTACCCTCATTATGGATTGCCGGTGTTGGTGCTTTTTGGCGAATGTGGATATGTAACTCCGAAGTTGTATTCCTGAGATAGTTTGGATACACATGCATAATGGAGTAGCGGAGTAGTGTTGCACCGCATAGCATATGTTGGTTGAGATGACATGTTGATATGATTATTTTATGTTGATGTTATGTTGTATGTTGCTATGCCATGTTATGATGTATGTTCATCTTGCTCAACTACTTCCATGATGTTGTGTTTACATGATTTCTTACTCCTTGTTTCTCTTGTTTATTGTTGGCATGTATCTCTTTATACAGAGGACGGTGAGCAGTCAGTGGAGGAGTGACTCTGAGGAGTCGGGACTCTAGTTAGGATGCTTAGTTCATAGTTGATAGTTTGTTGTTAGTTGTTTCAGTTTTTAGTTGTATTCCGAGGATTTATTCCGGAACGGTTATACCAGCTCTGTATGTGACATCGGGGTTGGGTTATGCTTATGTTTTGTTTATGTTTTATTTTTTAAAACTACGTTTCTTTCTGCATTGAGATGTTACAATGTAGTACCTGTTTGCCCGGTTTTTATTTTTATGAAATAAATGCATTTTTATATTACCTCTTTCAAGTAAATGTTTTATATTAATATGCAGGGTAGAGGGTGTCACATCTAAGGTCTTGGAAGATACACCTTTCTCCTGTCATGTGACGTGAGCAACCACTGTCCAAGTACCAAGATGCGTGTTTCTTTCCTGTTGTTAAGCAAATATGCAACATGTATAATCTTATCTTTAGGTACCCGATTGGCTTGGGTCATTTCTTGTTAGTAGTCACTGGACGAGCATGTTTTATATGCTTATGTATGCATCTTTTTCGACAAACTTTACAATATGTGATGGACGAGCTAGATTTAGTTTTAACAGGCTGTGCTTTAGTTCTAGAAATTTTGTGATGTACATGGGACTTTGATACTTTGTGACATATTTCACGCTTCTCTTTGTCATAGCCTAATCCTGACTTATCATGATGTGACCTAGAGTACCTTGGTATCAAGCTTAACTTTTTTGATTCACCTATGAACTTAGACAGGGTGTTTATCAGATATGTCACATCTTGCTTCAGTTTTGCAACTTCACAAGAGACATCAGGCTCAACTTTTAGTCTGTCAGTTAGACTGACATTCTGACTTAAACTTCTTGTTTTCATTTTCAAAAGCTTGTCTTTCCATGGAAACTTTATCATATTCCTTAGTCAATCTTGAAAATTTCTTTTTGAGATTTTTATATTCATGTGACAGAATGAAAGAGTTGTGTAACAATTCATAAAATGCTTCTTGTAAAGTGAATGAATCAAATTTCATTGCCTCAGCATCAATGTATTCACTTTCTGAAGAAGTGACAACCATGAGACAGATGTTTGCCTCTTCCTCAGCTTCATCTTCTTCTTCCGATGATGAGAGATCAAGATCCTCCCAAGTAGCCATTAAACCCTTCTTCTTTTTGAAGAACTTCTTTTTGTCCTTCAGTTCTGGGCAGTCAGCTTTGAAGTGACCAGGCTTTTTGCACTCGAAGCACAGAGGTGGACCTTTTTCCTTGGGGTTTGATTTTTCTCTAGAAAACTTTTTGTTGAACTACTTTCTTCTGAAACCACATTTCTTTCTCCATATATGTTGAATATTTCTGGAGATGAAAGACAATTTATCCTTCATCACTGTTAGAAGGGTCTGCTTCATCTGAGGATTCCTCAGCTTTGAGAACTTTGGATGAGCTAGCCTTCTTTGCCTTTTGGGCAACAGACTTTCCTTTTATGGTACTTTCATCTTCAATTAGCTCAAGCTCATAAACTTTTAGAGATCCAAGAAGTTCCTCCAAAGTGAGAGTATTGAGGTTCTTTGCCTCCCGAATAGCAATGACCTTAGGTCTCCACTGTTTATATAAACTCCTCAAAAATTTTCTGACGTGATCTCTATTTTCATAGGTCTTTCCAAAAGATCTAAGACCGTTGGTGATAGTTTGAAATATTCCAAACATTTGATCTATGGTGTCATGTTCAGCCATTTTGAATAATTTTTACTAGTGAATGATAGGCTCCGGTAAGTGTACCAGATCGAAGCAAGTAATAATTAAAACGGCAAGTAAATTACCGAGTATCGAACTCAGGGATTGGGAAACCAAGTACCACTTCACAAATTAAACAACTATTTTAGACTAAGAAATAGTGTGAATAGATTTTAAGAAAATAAAAGAAACTATAAAAGAAATCAAAATCAAATATATTTTTTTTGTTTTTAAATATGAGAAGAGATTTCTAGGATTGAGGCTACCACAATGACAAATTATGAAATCTAATTGACTACCCCTTTATTAATATTTAACTCATCTGAAGGTGAATCATCCTAACTTGGTTAATGTTCCCTCTTGAGATCCAAGAATCATGCTCAATTAAACAAACTCCTACTCTCGTGGTAATTGTATTTAAATTGAACCCATTACGATTTATGATAATTCAATGGTACCCTCGAAGGACCGATTCTAACTCTCGTGATTTAAGTCCTAAGTTCAATTCCTATGGATCCAATAACTAGGTTCACTGCTAAGTTCATCATGCAAAAAGGTGATCAATCAATTCACACGGATAAAGCACAATAAGAACCAAACCAACGAATCAAACATTAACAAAAGGGAAAAATAAAATATTCATCATAGTAATATCAAAAGGCATTACCCATTCCTACAAACAAAATAGCTACTCAACCATAAAATAAAGAGCAAGTAGAAAAGAAAGAAACTCCATTGAAACTTGCACTGTCTAGCTTATGAGCGGTACTGCTCACAGTACTGGGACTCTGTTGTACGGTGCTGTGTTGCTGCGCTACTGCCTCCTCGCTGCTACGTCTCTCCTGTGCTTTTTATTGCTGATAGATGCCCTCCCTCCAAAGATTCAGATTATCTTCTTCATAAATATAAATTGCCCAATAACTATTAGATATAATATCCCACTAATATTGTTATCTTCTCCACTGATATTGCAATTCACGTTCCTTTCTTGTAATTCAATTTGCAAATTGAATTGTGGGTCCCTTGGCAAATTGATTTCATGCTGCTAAACCAATTCCTTTGTTATTTGGTCATGGACCCACTTGTCTTATAATTAACCATCTTCCTATTTGAAGTCAAATTGTCAATCCTAATTAAATCATATATTTTATTTTTGTGATAATGCACTTGTTAATTGTTATCAGAGTTAGTTGATTGTAAAAACCACTTCATATTTTCTTTCCAGTCTCCATTGAAGTATGCCTGCATGATTCTTGCTTGTGCTGGTTTCTCCTGTCATTTCCAAGATCTTTTCCTCTACACTGTGAAGTGCTCAACCCACAGGCTGAGCTCTGATACCAACTGAAATAACCAAAGTTAACACAAGAAGGGGGGTTGAATTGTGTTTACCAACTTTTTAGGAAAATTTGAAAATTATTTCCACAAGCACAACAAGCAAAAATATAGCTATCGAAAATTAGACGGGTGACTCGTCTAATTTTAAGACAGAACACACACGCACACAGAGAAGGTTAAAACAGAGTTTGATATTCACAATATTAACTCCCCAAGTTAAAAGCTTAAATTAATAATGCTTAAACAAAAATAAAGAGATAAAGAAAGAGGAATATCACTCAAAAGTTTTATACTGGTTCATCCCAAAATCCACAAGGCTACGTCCAGTTCTTGGCAGCACCAAGTTTCTGGTATAACTGATCAGATTATAGTACAAGTATATTTTGCACACCTAGCCTCTCCAGGCTCAACACTCAACCAACTATTCTTTTCACAGCTAGCCTCTTCAGGCTCAACACAGTAAGGAGTAAAGGTTTTGTGTAATTAATACAACTTGCAAATCTTTCAGATAACACTCAGAGAGTGAAAATAAATATGAAGGAATGAAAGACTGCGAATTAATATCAAATGATTGAAGAGTTATTCAATGAAGGAATGAAGAAAGTAAATGCTTCTTGAGTATTTGCGCAGAGCTCTTAATGTTGTTCTTACTTCTTATCTTCATCTTCATGGTTTGGTCTATATAAAGACCTCAATCAATTTGATCCATTAGGCACAGCTTCAGAAAGTGTTCTCCTTTGATTTGAGTCTTCTGGGACGCCATTAATGCCAAAGAGTCGTTCTATATAAACATTAAATGTTTAGGGACGTTGGACTCTGACATACGAAACCAAGAGTACATTTTGCTTCTGAGCAATTGTTGTTTCAGAGTTGCAATAGCAGACTTCTTGTACTTGCAGCAGAGGGCTTTCCTTTTTCAGTGCAACACTCAGTTCACTTTCTGGAAATCACTTTATTTTGTACTAAAACAACTAAAAGGCTACTGACTTGGTGCAGAGGTTGACTGTTTATTCCTTAAACACTTGAAAGAATAAATTCTTTATTCTTTATTCTTTATCCTTGGTGCAATTGTCCAGAAGTCTTCGAAATCTTTAAGGAAGGCATCTTTTTCAAATAAGGTTGACTTTGACTTCCTTATGACAGACTGACACTTAGTGTAGCAGTATTTGAAAATTAGACGGGTGCTTGTGCATTCCAAATTTAGACGGGTGATATGAGCCAAAACTTAGACGGTTGAGCAAGTCAATTTTAGACGGGTGATCCACTAAAGCTTCCTCTGAGTTGACTATTTTTTTCTTTCAGACGGGTGGTTTTTAGACAAGTCTAAAAACTGCATTGTACTGAAATTTAGATGGGTCATATTTTAGACGAGTGACCTTAAGTCTATTTTTCTGCACACCTAACAGTTTTATCAGTAATTTCATATGATTCGATATTATCATACTTAATCTATTTGGAATCATCAAAACTTAGAGAATTTACACATTGAATATGTTTCAGACTTATGAGGTCTCAACACATACTTCCTTGCCTCAACCTTTGAAGCCTATAGTGTAGGTCTCTAGTGTAGCTTGAAGGCACGTATCTTTTTCTCAAAACTTCATTTCTCTCCAAGTACTAATTGGTTCCTCATCATACCTTCTTCTTTCTTTACACACTTGATCCCACCAAATTAAAGCATAATCACGAAATTCAAGACTTGCTACCTTTACTTTCTTCTCCTCGCTATAATTGTAGCAAGAGAAGATGTGCTCCAATTTGGTATCCCATTCCAAGTAAGCATCGGGATCACTCTTCCCATGGAAACTAGGTATCTTCACCTTCACATTATGCAACTTTTCATCCTTCTCATGCCTTCTTCCTCTATGCTCATGTCTAGGTCTCCATCTATCAAACCTTCTTGGCCTATCTTCATTGTCTTCCGAATTTGAGGAGCCTCTATGTGAATTGTCATGTCTTGATCCTTATTTGTCTTCAAGTACTTCTAATCTTTCAAACACTCTTTCTATGTTCCTTGTCATTCTATCCAACTTTCTATTCAAGTTCCTTGTTCTTGGTGATGATGGAGGAGAATCATTAATCTCTTCTTCATGTTGTGAAGGCATGGTGCACTTACAATTTTAAAAATTACAATACAAATTCCATCAAATTGAAAATTACACAAATCAAATGAAGATTACACAAATAAGAACAATTACAACACCAAAAATCAAAAGAAATAAGTACAATCCAACAAGGAACAAATACACTTAAAGAACAAGTGAAAATTGAATAGTTCAAGGACCTCACCACTCACTCACCATTCACTCAAATATTTCCACTCGTGTATATCACTCAATGTAGACTTTTACAAGATGATTTCTCTCTTGTCTCTTTCCACTCAAGAGTTTCCTCTTCAAGGGATCTACAAATTGAAACAAGATTCTTAACAATTAGTCTCCATTGAACAAATGACAAATCAACCAATAGGCAATCAATTCAAAGAGGTCAAGAATTTGGAAAACAACTAATACAAAACTAATGGAGTTTATAATACAAGCAAGAAAAGTTCAAGAAGAATTGCACACTCTAACTAGATGTGAAGAAGACAAGTTGGAAGAGTTCAAGAATGTTCAATTCAAACTTAATCAAAGTGTATGTGAACAAGTAATGATCAATGTGAGTTGTGCTACACCAAGTTGTGAAGGATCAACACAAATACAAGCATGTGAAATGGTGGCAAGTCTTTTACCTTTACTGGAATTTTCCAGAATTTGCACTTTTGCCCCAAAACTTTGTATATTTATGATTTTGGCCAACTTTTCTTTTTACACCAGATTTTTTTAAAAAAATTTTAGTCACTTGCCTTTTACTAATTACAATTTCACATCAATTACACTTAATTTTCGAAATTAAAAAAATATTCTTCAACCATGAACAAATTTGAACAATATTGGTGTAATACTTGGAAATATGAACAATTCAAGTAGTGTAAAATAATTTCCAAGAAATAAAACACAATTCAAGAAATTAGAGACCTAGATCTTTCATTCAAGTGGATGATAAACACATCATTTCCACAACTTGAATTTCATGAAGATCTATGAGGTTCTAATAATATGAAATCATTGAAACACTTTTGATTAAAATTTTAATCAATCTTACTATTGTGAATTGAAATTTGAATTTGAATTTTGCATTTGTTCAAATTCACAAAGTAAGGAAGATAGATCTATGCTTGAATTTTCAAGAAACATCCAAAATCACATGTGATGGAAGAGCACATGCACAAGTCGGCACCTAAAACGAGAGTGAAAATATGGAGGGGAAATTTTTTTTTTACCAAAAATTCAAGCAAGATCAATTCAAACACATTTTAAATTCTATATTAAGGATCACAATTGGATTCAAATTACTTTTCATCATCCAATTCATGTGATTAATGGTGCCACTACGTGTATATTTTCATCATGGCTTCAACTCAAAGATCATCATAGAATTTGAAATTTTTGATCAAAAATTCAAAACAATTGAAGATCAAAGATCTAGCTCTAGATACCACATGATGTGATCAAGGATAGATCACTTAGCATTTTAGGATCTTCTTTGATCTAATTGCTATAAAATTTGAGATCAAACACAATTCAAGCACAATTGATATGAAACTTGTTCTTCAAGTAAAGAATCAAGCAAAAACAAAAAGGAGTAGAAGAGAAGAACATTTGATGTATGACTAGAAAGTAAATTTCAAGAATTAAAGTGCAAGAATTAAAAAACAGAAGTAGAAAATGGAATATGAAGAAGAGGAAGGGAAGGTGCCACAAATGCATTCTTCTTGGAGAAGAAAATTGAATTTGATAAGCCAAAGGAGGATTGACCACTTGAATAAGGATCTTCAAGATAAGAATCAATTGGTTCAACTCATGAACCAAGAAGAGGAGAACTCTCAACTCTCTCTAGAATCTCAAGTGTGAGAAACTTATCAAATGAATTCAAACTTTTGAAATGAGTTACATGAAACCTATTTATAGATGAGCAAAGTGCTCATCCTCCTTTATGATGACTTTAGCACCTCCTCCCTCTAAAATCCAAGTGTTGGCCTCTCTTGGACCAATGTAGGATTCCTATGTTGGGCCTACTTGGTACAATAGGCCCAATTAGCCTAAGCCCAAAGTAAAAGCCAAAAGCCTACACTACCCATGTGCTTTTTGAATAAGAACTTTTATTACAAAAAGTCTACTCTATACATAGGTCCTAATCCCTACCTTTATTACATGAACTCTACTGTATACAAAGGTCCTAGTCCCTATCCGTAACTAGAGTATCTTGGACTCTTCTTTAGAGTATCTAGGACGCTTCTTAGCCTTGGCCTTGTTATGGGTCCATGTAAGTCTTCAATGCTTGGTCCTTGGCTTTGTGAATCCATGCTCACATCAGTGAATCTGCCTATTGATCCAACAAGCTTAGGGCACCTATTGTGAAAACGACCTGGCTGTCCACATGAGTAACAGATGGGTCACTTGTCACATGTACCAATATGCTTCCTACCATAAGTCCCACACACACGAGTCCCTAAAGATGCAGAAAAAGTGTTATGGCTCCTCTGAGGACCTCCTCCAGAAAAGGTCGGACGAGCTCTAGATGGCTGAAAAGCTAATCCACTAGGCCCTCCAGCTGGAGTCGATCTATGCTGAAACTGTGGCCTAGAAGGTGGCCTCTCACTAATTGAACCGCCCCTATGCTCATTCTTCCGAGCTTTCTCCTGGACTCATTCAAATTGTTCTCAACCTTGATGGCCAAGCTCACAACCTGCTCAAAAGTAGTCCCATCCGACACTGGCACCGATCTGCCGATACCAAACCTCAACCCATAGGCAAACCGTGATACTCGCAATTACGGATCCGACACTAAATGTGGAGCGTACTTTGAGAGTCTTGGAAATTCATTTCGATACTCCATTACTGACATATCACCCTGTTTCGGTTGCTCAAATTCTCTAGCTCTCTTCTCCCTTGCCCCCCGGGGTAAGAAGGTCTCCATGAAGGAATCAGAAAAATCTCTCCACTCACGAACACTAGCATCTAACTCTCGTTGAGAACTAAAAGATGTGTACCACTCCCTAGCCGTGCCTTGCAACTGAAAACCTACTAGCTCTACTGACCTTTCAGGGGTACATCATAAGGCTCGCAAAAGTCTCTCAACCTCCTCAAGGGAAAAAGAAGGGTCTTCCTCTGATCCAGTACCAGAGAAGGTAGGCTGCTTCAACTTCCTGAACTCAGTTAAGGAAGTCAACAAAGATGGTTTCGATGGAGGTGGAGATGGTGGAGAGATCCCCCTAGGGGTCCAACTAGAGTCAACACTAGCAGAGGACTCACAAGGATCTCCAGACGGTGGTGGTGGTGGTGGTTGCGATGGAGGATTACTACCCTGTGGTATCCGTTGTGCCAGTGAAGCAATGGCATTGGCCATCAGCTGCAAAGTGGTAGTGAGGTCCACTTGACCTCCTGAATAATGAGGTGGGTTACTCTCACCCTCAAGATGTGGAGGGTCTTATCCTCCACGAGCAGATTCGTTTGACACGCTTCTCCGTGTAAACACCATCCTTCAATATGAATACAAGAACATTAGACTCAAATAAAATAATTCATAACACATAACAACAATAGTAAGGCTAAAACAAAAGGCTTTAAGTGCATGCAATAGTAATACTAAGCTAACATATCTCACGTTGCCGTCGTGCTGCCATGTGGAGTTAATAAATAGCAATCTTTTAAAAGATCAAAAATAGAAAATGAGTTGTAATAACCTTTGTCTTAAATCTCTCCCGGGTTCGAGATCTAACAAAGAATGTTATCAAAACTTAATTTCTTTTCAGGACTATGTAAACCTAGGCCTCTGATACCAACTTTGTCATGACCCGAATTTCGTAGCCATGATCGGCCGAAAGAGAAAACCTTAACCTTCCCTTTCGCAGTCTCACAAGCATACACAAATTTGTAGTCATTCAAAGTCAAGAGAATTATACTCTTTAATACACCATATTACTAAATAGGTTCATCAAGAGTCAAACAAACTAGACAAAAGGTTTACATAGTCCTGAATTCTTATTAACAAAAAGTTTTCACCCTTAACAAACCCGGTGCAAACCCACAAAATAACAAGATAGAAAAGTCTCCACATTACATGCATGGCTCCCAAAATAGCTCCTAAGCATGAGGAGGTCCAGACTGATCAATACCTGGGCCTACAACATTTTAAAAGCATGGGGTGAGTATTAAACTCAATGAGGGTATCCCACACACACACACAAAACCATAAACATAACACATATATATAATTATCAAGATTAAATAAAAATAACGACCATATTCCAACATGGGAAAGTACCTGTGGAATGGCTTGTAACTATACCAGTAAAAAAAAGAATTCAAGTTCCTCTCACGAGGGACACATTCCAGAATATAATATATAAAACACATGAGTCTTTGGGTCCCATTTGGGGATGTTCGCTCAAAATCCCTCAACTCAACGGTTTTAATTTTGTACCCCGGAGATAGCACGCCCTCCTGCCAACAACAACAGCATCCCTCATTAAAGCCCGGGGTATCTAACGAGGTCTCCTCATCCCCAGCGGTGATATTTATATCTCGAAGCATCCCGCTCCCCGGTCGATACCCAAAGATTCACAACATAAAATAGATCAATTCATTCCACTAAGTACTCTCTTCAATAATCACACACAATCACACATGAGTAAGTACAAGATAAACCAATTCACCTCATTACATTATTGTCATAAACCTACACATTAACATTAACATGGAATATACTTATCTCTTTAGCGTAATTCCAAGTCATGTCAACAATGTCGTCATAATAATAAGCATTCTTTAAAATAAAAATATTACATCACTCATTGACATGGATATCAACTTTTTCATCATCCAAAACACGTCTAAAAAATACATATCAAAACTCATAATATCATTTTCTTATCACTGAAAAAAAATATCAATCCAAATAATATCACATGTTTCCCATAACTTCTCTTTACCCCTACCACCAAATCTATCAACTAATCACATCATCATACTTTAACATCTCAGTTTCTCTTTTCAAATCCTATAATACACTATATAAGTATATATATATATATATATATATATATATATATATATATATATACTACTTTAAAAATAATAATACTTTAATAAATATTATATATTATATATATATAATAAAGTGAAGGAAGGATCATAGCAGCGTAAGCTGCTCCCCTTCCATTACGGCAGGCCACCAAGGAAACTTATAAGGACTGGCTCTATTTTGTTTTTAAACCATGGCAAACTGCCTTCACGCGAAACAGGATGAAAGAAAAATGAGAGCATCTGTTTCGTCCTCTAGCATCATCGTAACAACACATCAAAGAAAGAAAAAGTGAATAAAACAAATTCAAGTATTTAAAATGAAATGAATAAATCCCCTCACCTTATGGAAGAATACTAGATTAGAAAGTTCTAGACTGAAAAGAGGAAGGAAGCAACGCCACTTAATTTCCCCTTAAGCGCTCTCGCTCTCTCTCTCTCTCTCTCTCAAACCCTAAGCTCTCTTATATTTTTTAGATTTTGAAATTGAAAGAAGAAAGAGGTAGCATGTCTTCATATCTTCTTATATCAAACTATGAGACAAGGAAAAAATTATCATTGGGCCTGAGAGAATTATAAAATGAAAGCCCATAAACCATCATTATTTATTTTATGAGACTAACTAAATTCTTAAGGGTACATGTCATATTATCAACTACCATATTTGGATTATAAAATATTTATTTAATTCATTAAAGGCACTAAATTATTATATTTTAATATCCTCGCTTGTTATTTCAAAACATTTCATACTAAAAAAATGACGGGTATAACACCCGATGAACTTCACACACAAGTTCGGGAGCTAGTTTGGTAGGTATGGATAGGGATAGAAATTCCTTATTATGGAGGACAATGATAACCTCTTATAAATTAGGGAGAGACCGACTTTGATTCAAATTTTACTTACTTTCATTCACATCACTATTGTTGGTTTATATAACTAATTCTTACAAATTTAGTTTCCTAGATTGTAGAGCCTCATCACATGTAGCATAACCAACTTTTGGGCTTGATAGCAAATTACTCATATTCTATAATATTTTTGATGTTTGTATTTGGGCTTGATATTGTTTGAAGACCCAACTTTAGTGTTTATTAACTTATCTGGGCGAATATTGTTGTCTTCTGTTGGGCCCTGGATCCTATCACAGGTTCTCCGGTAGGGATCATACCACTTGGTATGGGCAATGACCTTTCTAGGAGTTTTGGTTGGGTAAGAATTATATGCCTGAAAATTAGGTGTTAAATGAATGTTATCTACTGTGCTAATATGCTTTTTTGATAAATTATTATCAGGCTAGTTCATTTCCATTTTCATGAAAGGCATCAACAGAATGAGGCACTTCCTTAAAAATAAGGAATATGATAGTGATGTATCTTATGGTCGACTTAGTATTTTTTGTATCCATTATGTGTCTTCAAATTCAATGACTTGAGCAAGGTAAGGTGAGGTGGAGATAATCTCAAATATGATAGTTTATAGTTTAAATCACTGATCTTTTATTTGTAATCTTAATAGGTGTTTTGTAATTGGTACTGCAATGTGTCAGTAGTTTTTTTATTATTACTTTTCTATTCTAAGCTAAATTGTGATAATACTTTCCTTATTTTTATGTTTTCTTATATTCACTGTTATTATTAGAAGCTATGAAAATACTGTTTGGGTAATGGTAACTTTTCTAATGCAGGACTTTGCTGAAGTTTACAGCTTTACTGGAAGAGTTTTTGATCCACATTCAAACGACCATGTCCAGAATCTGAAGGAAATTGATACTGTAAATTTTGAAACTGAGTTGAATAAAGTTCATTATCCTTCAATTAGATCACATGCAACCCCCTCCCCTCTGAAAGAAGTAATTACACGGGTGAAACTTAGCTTTATGATTAGATATGGATTTATTCACTCAAAACAAATATCAGCATTATGAGACAAAACAAAACTTATATGATTGATCAATTATTGAAAGACACTATGAAGAGGTGGTGATCTTTAAAATGTATGCTTTCCTTTATAGATATATAGATATGTAAAACTGGGGATATCCAAAAAGTTTTAGTGATTAAGTTTTTCTTCTTTTTTTGCATTTTATTGATTTTAGAGTATTGTTTTTGAAATGTGTTGCAGCATCAATGGATATTATGGATGTTTTCCTGACGCAGACATTTAAAGTAGCTGGAGAAGTGCATGTGAACAGCTTCAACATTGGCTGATGAACGAGAGGAAGTTATTTTGCTGGCAAGTTTATTGATACATTATTGTTGAGATCTAGAAGACATGTTGACAATCATGTTTCCGAGGAGAATTATGCATTTATTTGAAAGATTTCTTTCACTATCAGTCCAACCAAATGTGTGTTTGCTTTCATAATAATAGTCAAAGTCAAATTACTTTCTTCCAACACTACTTTCTTTTTTCTATTTCTCATTAGATGTAGGCCATTTTTATTTAAACCCAAAATTATATTCATAAGGATGGTCCTCTACTTTCTTAACATGTCACTGTCACTAGTTTCATAATCTGACTACGTATACTATAGTATAAGTCACAGATGGATGAAGCCAGGGTCAACTGCTTTTTTTTATTTTTTTGAGGGGGAGGGGGGTGTTGGTGGGCGATCTTGGTACACTTCAATGCACCTTACATCCTCAAATTTGGAGGGAAAGGATGATACTTCAATATTTCCAAAGGTTTACTGTACAAAACTTTGAAATTGTTTTCTTGATAAGAACAACCTTCAAAGCTTTGTTAAATGAAATTAGCGAGTCTTCAATGTGGATGCTGCAACCGTGACAGAGGTGATTTATGCTCAACTAGGATCAAGTTGAATTGTGACTTATAGCCGGTGTGCGTTATGTCAAGCCAGCAGGCTTTCTTCAACTACCTTGATGATGCTGCAACTGTGAAAGGGGTGGTTTTTTTGTCATCACCCGAACTTCGTAGTCATGACCGGTCGACAAGAAAGTATTTCTTTCCCCTTCGCAACCTCACAAGCATACAAAAATTCATTTAGTCCAAAGAAACAAAGATAATATTTATTAACACATCATATTAATAAATAAAATCCATCATAATTAAACAACAATCAAGGGTTACAAATTCCGGAATACAAACTAAGGGTTTCCAATCCAAACCCACAATGAGGCACACAAGTCCAAAACAAAACTAGAATCCTCCACATGACATCCAAGACCTTCAAGCGGCTTCCACACTCGAAGTGTGGGAGATGGTCCCGAACATTCCTGCAACTAAAATGTTAAACGTGAGGTGAGTCCATCGATTCAATGAGGGAGTTTCCCCAAACACATGCAGTCATGCATAATTAAGTGCATACTAGAATCACACAAGCTCAATATCAAACAAAATAAATACTCAGTTCAAGTCTACATTGTACAATCATTTATTCATATGTAAATAAGTTCATAAGCAAGTGGACGTCTTGTCCCTCAGAAGAGTACTTGTAGAATGACTTGCACTAACTTTCTTTTCTCATAACTCATGTCCCGTTCATAAGGGATACATATCATCTCATATACATCGAATCTTTTGGGTCCACTTGAGGTTGTTAACTCGAGGCCTCCCATCCAGATGGTTTTAATTTCGTACCCCAGAGATACCGCACCCTCTGACAAACATCAACATCCCTCCTCAACATCCGGTGTATCTAACAAGATTCTCTCATCTCCGACCGTAATATTTATATACCAGAGTCTCCCGCTCCCCGATTGACATACCCAAAGATTCATATCAATTCTTTGTCAATCCATTCCACCAAGTAACTCTTTTCAAATTTCGTGACATACACAACTCATGTAGCTAATTCAACACTCTAGAATAAATAAATCTCAAGATAATCACAACTAACATGTATCGTTAGTCCACATATTAATATCACTCTATCAATCCATTCCAAAATTTATATTTGCATACCCATTATCCATGCACTTTGCATCGAATTAACTCGTACTTAGGCATATATGTAATTCACCACCTAATCCATGTACAGTCAAATGAATTCTATAAATTAAAAAAAAAAAGATTTTTTTTATATATGAACTCATCGTGATCATCACATCTATATATATATTTTTTTTATTTTATTTTTACAAACTTTATATATATATATATATATATATATATATATGGGAATGCTATAATACACCCACTAGTTTTTATGAATGAACATTTTAACAGTATGCACTTTTTTATTTGGACTAAAAATCCAACATTCTCTTTTAAACAAGATACTTAAACGAATGGATATTAATGTAATTTACACTTTTTAATTTATAACTTTATAATTACCCTCTCTCCTTACAATTAATGTTTGGTTGCCCCTCTCCTCTCAATTTAAAAATTTTATAATTTCTCTTTCTCCAATTCCAAGCTTCTTAACGTTTGTGCTTCAGAGTTCAGATAAGCATCCATATTCCATTTTTCTTCGGTATCATTATTAATACACGTCACAATAAAATAACACTATTTTTAAATGCAATAAAATAATACGTTAGTTTTTAGTTTTTTCAACTTATTTTTTTCCAGCATCATTTTTTTTTTGGTGCTTCTAGCATCATTAATTGAAAGAAAGAGAAACTATAAATTTTTTAAATTGAGATATGAGAGGCAACCAAACATTAATTATAAGGAGAGGGTGTAATTATAAAATTTTAAATTAAAAAGTGCAAATGACATTAATACCCCTATATTTAACTAGTTTGTTTAAAAGAGATTGTTGGGTTTTTAGTCCAAATAAAAAGGTGCATGCTGCTAAAATGCTCCTTCATAAAAACTAGTCGATGTATTATAGCATTCCCCATACATACATACATATATATATATATATATATATATATATATATATATATATATATATATATATATATATATATATATATATTCTCTCTCTTTGCCATTTGTTGCCCATTTTCGACACATCCCAGCATAAAACATACTTGTTCTTAGATCAAACACTGCTCCAAAGCAAACAAGAGTCATCCGCATCTCAGTTTCAATATGGAAAGGAAAAAAGGAAAAAGAAAAACAGAGACAGCAATGTATAGGTAAATACCGAACATGAATAGAGACATAACAAATAATCACATGTATTACAAGGAGTTCATGAAAAGCTTCATTAATAGCAATTATTCATAAGCATTATTATCATATTAACATTCTTAATATTTGCTAAATCAAAACCCACAAACATATCATTTAGAACACCAAAATTCCCTCACCTCAGGTTGATGCTCTTGATCAGCTTTTGTTGACCCAAACAAAAAAGAAGATAAGAGAAAGAAGAACATCATTGAGCTCTTCCTCAAGCTTTTTCTCCTCCTAAGCTCTCTCCTCTCAAATCATAATGTAGCACCCCCTTGAGCATTACCTTATGAACACGTGCGGTTATAAATTAAAAAGGAAATTATTGGTTGCTTTCAGAAATTTATTTACTTTAAGTCAAAAAATTTGGGAGTAAAATTTTATTGTAGCATACTTCGAAAAAGCGTGACGCACACATCAAAAAAAATAAATCTACGTATTACTTGTCAATACACATACATTGATTTTATTTATAAAACAAAACATTCCACAACGTACAAGCTTTTCTAAAAATACTTCATTATTCCCAACCGAAAACCAAAACACATAAAAGTTCTCAAGACTACTTATACCAACTATCTGGAAAACCCACTGTAGCGACCTAAAAAAGACTGTTTTTCCTCTCAGAGAGAAAACATGGAGTCGCCACCAACTTTATTTTGTTTCAAGGAAGTTGGAAAACCTTTTAAGAAAAGCTTTGGGCTCGGGAGTCGATTATATCTAGGGAAGGCATGGAGACTTAACCCCACGGCACCCTAGAACATCCATAAATGGTTACCCAAAATTAGTTGTGTAAATTATTAGTAACTCTGAAATATTTGTTTTACCCGTTGTGAATCTCTTTATTAAAACTAAAATGAGGCTGAACATGACACGTAAGTCCACAGGGCAACCTCTAAGTCTTGAAAGGTTGAACATGACACTTGTCATAGGGCAACCCAAAAAAGGTTGTTTTAATCAAGTGATCATCCTCTATTTTTCATGTAAAATAAATAATTTTTATCTCTTGAAAATGGGACAGAAACGTAGAAATGAAACTTTTTACCAACTTATTCAGAGAACAGAAGCACAGGGAAATAAGAATGTCAAGAGAAATTTATTAATAATGTCAACGAAAAGAGCAAAGATTACCAAATGGGAGCAAAATAAGAAAGATTTTGTTTACTCCCAGTGGTAAGGTTTCAAGATTTACATTCAATCTTGCTGACCCATTTCAGTTATTCCTTCTTAACTACTCTAATAACAGGGAAGAGAAAAAGGAAACTTGGATCTCTAATCTCTCTTCCTCCCAAAGAAAACATTAGATAAAAATCTCTGTCTCTTTTTCTCTTTTCTTTGTATCTTTCCTCTCTATCTCCTCTCTGATTTTTCGTTACCTCCTCAGGAAAAAAAAATCCCCCCTCCCCCCCGCTTTTTCCTTTCCTTTTATAGACGGAGGAGAGGGCTTCTTGCTTCTTCTCCATTGGCTTCAAGGTTGGTTTGTACGAAACCTGAGGCTTGGGCCATTCTGAGCAGCGGAAAGGAGGTGATTTGATGTGAGGGTTGCACGCTTGAAAAGATAATGAGATGGGGTGTTTTGTCTAGCGGGCATGATGGCTTTTTAGGGTTAAGAGTAGGGCCGTTAGGTTAAGGCGAGGGAGGAGATGAGGAAAAAAACGAAAAGACCAATGGTTAGGGGAGGTGCAAAAAAAGGGGGGTTCTGAGCAGCAATAGCGTGTGTCCAGATGGGGTGGCATGAGTAGCAGAAAGGAGGGGATTTGATGTGAGGGTCGCACACTTGAAGAGAGAAAGAGATGGGGGGTTTTGAGCAGAAATAGTGTGTGTCCAGATGGGGCGGCGTGAGTAGCAGAAAGGCGGTGATTTATCCTGAATGTCGCGTGTTTGAAAAGAGAAGGAGATGGGGGGTTTTGTCTGATGTGTATGATGGCCTTTTTTAGGGTTAGGAGTAGGGTTGTCAGGTTAAAACGAGGGAGGAGGTGAAGGACCAATGGGTAGAGGAGGAAAAGATGTCTTGCCTGGTATGTAAAGTGGGTAGGAGGCGTAACTCAGTTTCCTTTCCTTTTTATTGATTGTCTTTTTCTCCATGTTTTCTTCGTCCTTTCTTCCTTATCTTCTCCTTCTTTTTTCTTTATTCGTTAGCCTTCAGCCTGAAAATAAAATTGCAGTGGACGGAATCTCTTCGTCCCAACAGAAACTTAGATATGCAAAAGTAGATATACAGTGGACGGACCTCCTCGTCCAACAAGAAAAGATAATTGCAGTGGACGGAACCTCCTCGTCCAACAGAAATTAAAATAATTGAAGTAGACCGAACCCCCTCATCCAACAGAATAAAAGGGACAGGACTGGACGGGACCACCCCGTCCACCAGCAAGTGTAATGACTAGACGGGACCACCCCGTCCATTGGCAAGTGCGGTGGACTGGACGGGGCCAACAGCAAGTGCAAAGCAATGGACGGGACCACCCCGTCCATCAGCAAGTGCAAAGCAATGGACGAGACCACTGGTCGCGCTGTCGCACACGCGCCAAAAAGAACGAGCGGGTTTTTAAAACTGTAGGTTAGGGCGACAACTCGGATGTCGTCTCACAAGGACTCTTGAAATGTTATTTGTCACAAAAATTAGTTTTTTTTTGGGGGGGGGGGGGGGGGGTTTGGATTGGACTGCAAATAAGAAACAAAGCAAAACAAAGCAATGAAAACAGAGTAGTTGAAAAGATTATCAAATAGCTAAAGACGATTAATCCATTGTTCTCGATTTCCCAACTATCATAGGTTCATGCAATTTCCAAGCCCTAAGCAGATTCTAATCCCATCCCGGTTGTAGCAACAATTTACAAGCGAAACCACTACTACAGATATATGTCCCTATTCCCAAATTAAGCAAATGGGGTTAAGCCCTTCGTGAACTAAGCGAACACGAAACGTACACACGTTAATTAAGCAAACGCGATTAATTATAGGAACATGATATCACCGAAAATAAATCAACACAACACAATATACTCCTGAATTAAGAAAACAGAAATATATAGCATGGCATTGAAAAGGGAAAAGCATACAAAACAGGAAATACAAGAACCTCAAGTGTAGTGGAGATCGATTACAATAGATTAATCTAGGAGACTAGCTCTCCATTATAGAAATAAACACAAAAGAGAAGAAAAGAAATTGAACTACTGAAACTACTACTACTACTAAAGCTACTAACTAAAAGCTAACTCCTTCAGTTCTGCCTAAAACAGGCTTATATACAACTTCTGGATTCCACGGACTCACGAGGCGAACACTGTCTCGCGAGGCGAATCTTGCAGCGTTTGGTCTTCTCGCGAGGCGAAGTACGGCTCGCGTGGCGAGGAATGGAAAAGTCATGCCTTCTGGTCTTCATCCTCGCGAGGCGAGTCATCTATTCGCGGGGTGACACAGAAAGGATTGTAAATTTTCTGGCACAGTCACCTTCAGGTTCGCGAGGCGAATGCCTACTCGCGGGGCGAAAGCTCCAGATTTATTTCTTTTTATTAACCTGAAAACAGAAAATAGCATAAGTGCTTTATTTAACTCTAAATCAGCTAAATTAACCTAAAAATACTTTACAGACTCAAAATACTGCTTAAAGACAATCAAGTCTAATTTGGGAGAAAATGATATAAAATTAGCACAAAGCCAAGGTTTTTCTAGTTATAAAACTAGACTAGCCAAAGGCTGATCAAAATACCCCAAACTTAAACTTTGCTTGTCCCCAAGCAAACTAAAACTCAAAAACTTAAAAAGACTCAAGACATGGCAAGCTCAAAGGATTCAATCAACTTTCGCACAAATTTCAAGCACTTCATCAAAATAATTTTCTTCAATGTTCCCCCCTTACAAACAAAGCAATCCCCACATTCATTCATTCTAAACAGTTGAGAATTTCATCATTCAAACAATCATTAATCTAAGCAGGGGATCCAAGTTACACACAAGAGGGAGATCACCAAATTCAAACAACTGCCTTCCTCACAAGGGCATTTAGTGTTCCGCTCAATCGCTCAGTTTTTGTCAGGTTAGCAACATTTCCCTCAATTTCACTTTTAAGAGCACCTTCCATAAATTTGATTTTCATCTCAAAATGATTCCCACAGAAAACATGCATGCAACATCAAAAGGTCTTTTATGGGTTGTAATGGGGCCTGGTTATGGGTAGGATATACAAAGGTGCTAGGCTGAAGTCCCTAGGAACTAAGAGAGCATGAGCTTTTTGCACTTTGAATTTCCACTCAGATTCCTTTTTCCATTTTTTTCTTCATGCTTTGGGTGACTACAGCCTTTTTATTCAAATAGCCTTTTTGACATTTTTTTTCATTTTTTTTTCAACTGTTTTCTTTTTCTTTCTTTTTTTAACATTTCTACACTTTTCCTTTTTTCCCTTTTTTTTTCTTGGCTCCAACCTTTTTATTACTATTTTTTTTCTTTTTCTCAATCCCAACCAACACATCATATCCTTGTAGCCACCCCAAACTTAGTTTCTTGCAACCATTCTCTTGCTAAGATTCCATGCTCTCCTAATCCTAAGATCGGGTTAACATGGTTTTTCAGATTTTTGCTTATAACATAAGGTTACCAAGAATTAATAGGCTAATTAGGCTCAATGGGGCTAACTAGGGAACATGCATTAGGAATTGGTTCAATTTTAGGCTAAGTAGTAATTTACAAAGAAAATGCCTAAATCATCTGAAGCAAACACATAAACATGCAAACCATAAAGAGATTCAGGCAAATTCGGGAAAGTGCAACTTAAAAGTGATTCTCACAATTTAAAACATGTTGGAGGCTCAAACCTCACCTGGACATTTTTGCAAATTGTTTGACAGAGATTCTATCCCTAGTGTGTGCTTCCTATCACCCCAAACTTATCATAAATCATGCAATCACAACAAAATATCTCAAAGTTCAGTTTTCAAAAAAAAAAATTCAAGTGGGGATTAAATTCTCAAATTTCAAATCCTAGGGGGAAACAGTCAACAAATAACATGCAATCATCTATGCAAAATTAATCAAAATCCAGCAAACTTGCCAACAAAAGACTCAACACAACTCCTGAGCTTCTCAAATTATTCAGGAGCTTTATTGAAAACAAAACAGAAATAAAGCAAGGAAAAGAAAATTAAAAAGAGTAAGGTTCAGAAAAACTCATTGGGGGCGGTTCCACCGGGATCCCACTGTCTGTGACATAAGGCCCAAGTGATAGCCAAAGGGTGGGAGTTCATTCCATTCTTCCATAACTTGCAGCCTTGATATGGGAGTGAGTGCTTGACAGTTACGGTGACTCCTTCCAGTGCGGCGGACTTCTCACTCCTTCTTGGGTCAAAGATGACCGCTGTCTCAACAAAATCCTCCCAATAAAATTGGGGTTCAACCCCTTGGACTGGCCATGGTGCAAGATCCAGTGGCTTGAACTCCATCACTGGTGGTTCCATAGTGGGAGGTGGCAAATAGGTGGAGAGTGTTACTGGTGCTGCTTCAATTTCTGCACGTTCTTCATTCACTGTGCTAACAATTCCATCACCTGCTAAACATGCAGAAATTTCAGCACACACCACACAAAGGTTAGTGTTAGTAGAGTCAGTACATATAGTACAATAAACTGAATCAGGAAATGTCTGAATGTCTGGAAATTCAGCACATAGTTCATCCATCCCATCACTTTTAACACATGCATTTGAATTAATTGAATCATCTACTTCCAAAGGTTCTTCATCATCCTCAGGCATGGTGAAGCAGATGTCCTCCTGATCCTCATTTTCTATGTGAATATGGCCCTCAAGCTCATATGTCTCCTGTTCCCTATGGATGTTTGGCTCTTCATACCTTTCAAAACATGCTATACACAAAGCAGTGTCAGTACAATCAGCACATGAATTATAATAGATAGAATCAGAGGATTCAACACACAGTTCATCAACAGAAACATTGTCAAAATTATCAAAATTATCCTCAGAAGTATTGTCAGGAATAACCACTTGTGAATCTGTATGTTCTTCAAGGAGATGTGGAGTTAGCAGTGCAGCCGAGGTGGCGACAATGTGATCAATTTGAATGGCCAACTTCTGAGATTCAGCTTCTCTCCTCTGATGATTTTCAAGACTTTGTTCTGCCATTCGTTGATTTTCCTCTATCATTTGCTGAAGGCTTGCTTGGAATTCTGTCATTTGTTGTTGCATCATTTCTTCCATTTGTGCGGTCATTTGCTTGAACAGGTCCTCTAGTGAAGGTCCGTAAGGTGCAGAAGTGGTCACTTGGGGAGGATTCTGTGGTGGTGCCAGTGGTGACATTAGTTGTTGGTCCTCATACCAAGGTTTAGATGGGTTCCCCAGCTCAATAGGAAGACTCTCTTCAAATCAACCCAGCTGAAGGTGGAATCCACCTCAAGATTATACAACCAATCCCTTGCAGCACCTTCAAGTGAGAGATGGAAAGCTCTCATCTGGATGTGATCTTCTGTTATTCCTTCAGGTCTCAGCATTATAGAACAAACAGCCTGGAATTCCTTCAGATGCTCCTGCGGATTTTCACCTGCAAGACCACTAAACCTTGGTAACCAGTGCATTAAACCAGCAAAATCAGGATAATATATGCATGGTGGTTCATAATTAACATTAGGCATGTACCCACACATGTAATTCTCCATGGAACGCACTAAGATTCACAACCAGACAATGCAGACAAAACTAATTCAGCAAAGAGATTTTTTTTTTTAATTTTTCTCTGTCAATAACAATCAAGAGTCCCCGGCAACGGCGCCAATTTCTGGTCGCGCTGTCGCACAGGCGCCAAAAAGAACGAGCGGGTTTTTAAAACTGTAGTTTAGGGCGACAACTCGGATGTCGTCTCAAAAGGACTCTTGAAATGTTATTTGTCACAAAAATCAGTTTTTTTTGGGGGGGTTTGGATTGGACTGCAAATAAGAAACAAAGCAAAACAAACGAATGAAAGCAGAGCAGTTGAAAAGATTATCAAATAGCTAAAGACGATTAATCCATTGTTCTCGATTTCCCAACTATCATAGGTTCATGCAATTTCCAAGCCCTAAGCAGATTCTAATCCCCTCCCGGTTGTAGCAACAATTTACAAGCGAAACCACTACTACAGATATATGTCCCTATTCCCGAATTAAGAAAACGGGGTTAAGCCCTTCGTGAACTAAGCGAACACGAAACGTACACACGCGAATTAAGCAAACGCGAGTAATTATAGGAACATGATATCACCGAAAATAAATCAACACAACACAATCTACTCCTGAATTAAGCAAACAGAAATATATAGCATGGCATTGAAAAGGGAAAAGCATACAAAACAGGAAATACAAGAACCTCAAGTGTAGTGGAGATTGATTACAATAGATTAATCTAGGAGACTATCTCTCCATTACAGAAATAAACACAAAAGAGAAGAAAAGAAATTGAACTACTGAAACTACTACTACTACTACTAAAGCTACTAACTAAAAGCTAACTCCTTCAGTTCTGCCTAAAACAGGCTTATATACAACTTCGGGATTCCGCGGACTCGCGAGGCGAACACTGTCTCGCGAGGCGAATCTTGCAGCGTTTGGTCTTCTCGCCAGGCGAAGTACGGCTCGCGTGGCGAGGAATGGAAAAGTCATGCCTTCTGGTCTTCATCCTCGCGAGGCGAGTCATCTATTCGCGGGGCGACACAGAAAGGATTATAAATTTTCTGTCACAGTCACCTTCAGGTTCGCGAGGCGAATGCCTACTCGCGGGGCGAAAGCTCCAGATTTATTTCTTTTTATTAACCTGAAAACAGAAAATAGCATAAGTGCTTTATTTAACTCTAAATCAGCTAAATTAACCTAAAAATACTTTACAGACTCAAAATACTGCTTAAAGACAATCAAGTCTAATTTGGGCGAAAATGATATAAAATTAGCACAAAGCCAAGGTTTTTCTAGTTATAAAACTAGACTAGCCAGAGGCTGATCACCACCCCGTCCAACCACAAATGCAGTGGACTGGACGGGGCCACCCCGTCCATTTGGCAAAAGCAGTGTGATGGACGGGACTTCCCCGTCCAACAGCAAGTCCCATGTGATGGACGGGGCTTCCCCGTCCACAGCAAGTACAAACGTGATGGACGGGACTTCCCCGTCCCACAGCAAGTCCCATGTGATGGACGAGACTTCCCCGTCCACAGCAAGTGCAAATGTGATGGACGGGACTTCCCCGTCCAACAGCAAGTCCCATGTGCTGGACGGGACTTCCCGTCCAAAGCAAGTGCAAATATGATGGACGGGACTTCCCCGTCCAACAGCAAGTCCCATGTGATGGATGGGACTTCCCCGTCCAACAGCAAGTCCCACGTGATGGACGGGGCTTCCCCGTCCTTTAGCAAGTGCAAAGCAATGGACGGGACCAACCCGTCCAATAGCAAGTACAAATGTGATGGACGGGACTTCCCCGTCCAACAGCAAGTACAAATGTGATGGACGAGGCTTCTCCGTCCAACAGCAAGTACAAATGTGATGAACGGGGCTTCTCCGTCCAACAGTAAGTACAAATGTGATGGACGAGGCTTCCCCGTCCAACAGTAAGTCCCATATGATGGACGGGACCAACAGCAAGTTAGCTATGAGTCCCCTACTCTCTTCATTTTTTCTTTTTATTATTATTAGTCTCCTTGAAGTGTAATGTTATAATAAAAGACGGACAAAAATGGGTGTTCACAGTTGCCCCTCTTTACTTGTTGCATACTAGAAGACATGATTAGTCGTGACTTCTCATGTATTGTAGTAATGAACAAGTAAAGAAAATGAACACATATTTTGTCCGAAAAACATGAGGAGCTCAGAAGAAAACCTTATAGTTTGGAAATGAAATTGCAGTGAGTCTCAGAGCTCGAAAGTAAAGATGTAGTGGACGGAACCTCCTCGTCCAACAGGAAAGTAAAAATGCAGTGAGCCTCAGAGCTCGAAAATAAACTTGCAATGAGCCTCAGAGCTCGAGAATAAAAGTGCAGTGAGCCTCAGAGCTCGAAAATAAACTTACAATGAGCCTCAGAGCTCGAAAATAAACTTGCAGAGAGCCTTAGAGCTCGAAAATAAAATTGCAGTGAGCCTCAGAGCTCGAAAATAAACTTGCAGTGAGCCTCAGAACTCGAGAATAAAGAAATGCAGTGAGCCTCAGAGCTCGAAAGTAAACTTGCAGTGAGCCTCAGAGCTCGAAAAAAATAAAATTGCAGTGAACCTCAGCTCGAAAATAAAGATGTTGTGAGCCTCAGAGCTCGAGAATAAAAATGCAGTGAGCCTCAGAGCTCGAAAGTAAAGATGCAGTGGACGGAACCTCCTCGTCCAACAGGAAAGTAAATATGCAGCGAGCCTCAGAGCTCGAAAAAAACTTGCAATGAGCCTCAGGGCTCGAGAATAAAAAGTGCAGTGAACCTCAGAGCTCGAAAATAAACTTGCAATGAGCCTCAGAGCTCGAAAATAAACTTGCAGCGGGCCTCAGAGCTCGAAAATAAAATTGCAGTGAGCCTCAGCTCGAAAATAAACTTGCAGTGAGCCTCGGAGCTCGAGAATAAAGAAATGCAGTGAGCCTCGAAGCTCGAAAGTAAACTTACAGTGAGCCTCAGAGCTCGAAAAAAAATAAAATTGCAGTGAGGCTCAAAGCTCGAAAATAAACTTGTTGTGAGCCTCAGAGCCTGAGAATAAAAATGCAGTGAGCCTTAGAGCTCGAAAACAAACATGCAGTGGACGGAACCTCTTCGTCCAACAGAAAATTAAATGCAATGGACAGAACCTCCTCGTCCAACAGAAAATAAACATGCAATGGACGGAACCTCCTCGTCCAATAGAAAGTAAACATGCAATGAGCCTTAGAGCTCGAAAATAAAGGTGCGGTGAGTCTCAGCTCGAAAATAAACTATCAGTGACCTGAAACAAATGAGAATCCCTTCCTTTTGAGGACAACGAAACCAATTGCTCCCTGAAAATACTTCGACCAACCAAACCCTTGTTCACCGGCCGCTCTGGGATGAGGCATCACTCATTCTTTTGACAACGTTGGTCACCCAAGAATCCGATAAACTCCGGATGTTATGTTTGTTCTCTCAAGCTTATTTGCATCATTCTCTTGTCATCCAGTGCATGCTACCTCTTCCACTGAATCTGAAGTCTTAAGCCCTCTTGGTTTAAACCATTCATTGGTGCTACCATTAGAGTTATCAAATCATACCATTAAACTTATATTTACTTTTATTGAGACATGAGAGTGAATACGACAGGGGATTGTGGAAGAAAACCTCTTGCCTTAATATGAGAATTTAGGTCGTTAAGAGACAATAACAATGAGAACAAAGTTACAAAAGGGATTGACAATGATAAGCAAAGGAAATTACTAAAATCACATAAAATTTGCCCCAGTGTTGGTCCTTTGATTTTCATTTAATTGATTCCCCTCAGCCTTTTGATGACACAGATCTTGGCTTCTGTTTCTGAATCTTCAAACACACCTTCTTCGATCATTCCTTAACAATTTTTCCCCAGTATGGTGAGTGCTTGCAGAAATGTTGGACCACATCCTTCTCCTAGGCTGCATTTGCCCTAACTTTAGCCTAGGTTGCCCTTTCGGGTTTTCAACCTAGCGGGCCTTGCCCTAACTTTTGCCTAGGCTGCCTTTCGGGTTTTCAACCTAGCGGACCTTTTCTTTTCTTTTGATTTCATTGTTCTTTTACCCTAACTTTTGCCTAGGCTGCCCTTTTGGGTTTTCAACCTAGCGGACCTTCAAGCATAGAACTTTTTCACAGCGTCAGAGTTTACTGGCCTTGGTAACTCTTCTCCATCCATGTTTTGCAGAATCAAAGCTCCTCCCGAGAATGCTTGTTTGACAATATAAGGACCTTCATAATTTGGTGCCCATTTTCCTCGGGCATCCTCCTGACTAAGGAGGATTTTCTTTAAAACCAAGTCTCCCATGCATAATTCTCTAGGACGAACCTTTTTATTGAAAGCTCTTGCCATTATGCTTTGATACAATTGCCCGTGACAGATAGCTGCCAGTCTTTTCTCTTTTATCATGTTCAACTGCTCATATCGAGTTTTCACTCACTCAGATTCTTCTAAATCTGCTTCCATCAAGACTCTTAGCGAATGGAGTTCTACTTCGATAGGTGAGACTGCCTCCATACCGTACACCAGAGAGAAAGGGGTTGCCCCAGTGCTTGATTGTATATTAGTCCGATAAGCATGTAGAGCATATGGCAGCATTTCGTGCCAGTCCTTCACTAGTGCAATAAGTGCTTTTTACGTCAGTTAAAATTTATTTTTTACGTCAGAATACTGACTGACGTAAATACAGCTGACGTTAAAAGTTAAACTTTTAACGTCAGTTGAGAACTGACGTTAAATATAACACTATTAACGTCGGTTCTTTAACACAACTGACATTAATTTTGTCAAAATTAACGTCAGTTCTTTAAAAAAGCTGACGTTAATTTTGTTAAAACTAACGTCAATTGTTATCAAGAACTGACGTTAAAGGTCTTAATTTTAACTTCAGTTGTAATAAACAACTGACGTTAATAGTGTACTGTATATTTTATAAAATACTATTAACGTCAGTTGTATGATAAAACTGACGTTAATAGTATTTTTTTTTTAAATTCAGTTTTAAAATATCACTCCCCTCAGCCATCCCTACATTCAGTAAATATCCCAGTAACACAATATCACACACATTACAGAATTGCAAAGGAAAAATAGAATAATGATCCATATATATGTATTCAGAAACAATATATATTTATTAACATAGGTTATAACTCAAAATAAATACATAAATATAAATAAAAATAAATGTATACTAAGTTTAAACTACCTATATCAATATCCCTTCGTGATGATCATCACGAGTGGCATGTACATCGTCCACCTGTGTCTCCTCGATTATAGTAGGCATGTTTGTTGAAAAAGAAGGAGTCTCAGGAATATCAAGATTTGAATCTTCATTTTCATCACTACCATTATACATGCTTTTTCCTTGGAGAACCACGGACAACCTTTTGTTAGAAGGATCAGTGATGTAGAACACTTGTTTTGCTTGGGAAGCCATTATGAAAGGCTCATTTATATGACCTAACTTATTGAGGTCTACCAATGTGAACCCCAATTCGTCGGTTTGTACACCACCGTTACTATCAACCCACTTACATTTAAATACCGGCACCGTAAGCTTAGTGTAATCGAGCACCAAAATATCTTCAATATATCCAAAGTAAGGTCTCGGTGCTGTAATGGGTTTTGTGTCCTTTGCACTAGAGAAGTGCATTGCTTCGGCCATGATCATAACCCCACTATTTTGCATGGTACTCTTGTTATCTTGTTCCTTTGTATAAAAGGAAAAGTTATTTATGCCGTATCCGCTCCAACATATGACGTTGAAGTTAGGCCCACGTGCTAGCCATTTTACGTCATCAGAAGCAGTACTACCATCCTTAAGCATTTCTTCCTTGAACCATGGTAAGAAAGTCTTGTTATGCTTGTTCAACAACCACCTTTCGCTCATTCGAGGGTTTTCTTGATTGACTTTTCTTTTATGTTCAAATAAGAAAGGCTGAACACATTCGATGTTGTTCAATACATACAAATGTGCTTGAAGCACTTCCTCCCGATCCTTCCTATTAATTCTTAAGCCATGTGTACCCTTACCTTGACATCTGATCTCATCATGCCGAGGCTTAGGAACCCCTATAGGATCCGTGTTATGAAGGTAGTCCGAACAAAACTCAATAGCTTCTTCTGCAACATACCTTTGAACAATAGATGCTTCCGGACGATGAGGATTCTTCACGTACCCTTTCAAGATCTTCATGTAGCGCTCAACTGGGTACATCCATCTTAGAAAAACTGGCCCACATAATCTAATCTCCCTCACCAAATGAACAATTAAGTGAACCATTATGTCGAAAAAGGAAGGAAGAAAATACATCTCCAATTGGCACAAGATTGTAGCAGCCTCAACTTCCAAGTCATCCAACATACGGGGGTCAACGACTTTGCTACATATAGAATTGAAGAATGAGCACAACCGAGTAATGGCATGTCTCACATTTTTTGTAGCAATACCACGAATAGCAACGGGCAGAAGTTGTTGCATCAAGATGTGACAATCACGAGACTTCAAGCCAACCAATTTAAGATCACTAGAGACAAGCCTCTTCATATTTGAAGAGTAACCATGTGGAACTTTGATGCCCTGAAGACACCCGCATAAACTTTGTCTCTCTTTTTTTGACAAAGTATGACATGCTGGCGGCAAATAAGTCCGCTTACCATCCTCAACAACTGGAGCTAACTGCTCTCGTATACCCATAGCAACGAGGTCGTGACGAGCATTCACACCATCCTTTGTCTTGCCCTGAATGTTGAGAAGCGTCCCGATCACACTATCACACACATTTTTCTCCACATGCATCACATCAATGCAAGTTATCGACATCAAGCTTGCGCCAGTATGGAAGATCAAAGAATATGGACCTCTTCTTCCATATGTTTTTCTCAGCAGCTTTACCTTTCTTTTTGGACTTGCCGAATATAACATCGATGTCCTTTACCCTCTGATAAACCTGCTCTCCAATTAAGGCCGCCGGCGCTTCTTCTGTCTCTTGGCATCCATTAAAAGCTTTTTTCATCTTACGATATGGGTGATCACGTCTAAGAAATCTCCGATGCCCAAGGTAAACCGTCTTCTTTCCATGATGTAACTGAGTGTAGCATGTGCCTTCTTCACATATAGGGCATGCTTTATGCCCCTTGACACTGTACCCGGACAAGTTACCGTATGCTGGAAAGTCGTTGATGGTGCAAAATAACATGGCACGAAGCTTGAAAGTCTCATGAGAATACCCATCAACTACATCAACACCTTCCACCCATAGCATTTTCAAGTCTTCAATCAAGGGACCTGGATAAACATCTAAGTCATTTCCCAGTTGCTTTGGGCCCGAAATTATCATAGACAACATCATGTATTTGCGCTTCATGCACAACCAAGGGGGCATATTGTAAATTACCAACAGAACAGGCCATGAACTATGAATACTACTCATGTTACCATAAGGATTCATTCCATCCGTAGCAAGTCCAAGCCTTAGGTTTCTTGGCTCATCGGCGAAATCCGGAAACATAGTATCGATATTCTTCCATTGAATAGAATCATCAGGATGACGAACCTTTCCATCATGTTTCCTCTCATCATTATGCCATCTAAGATTCTTCGCATCTTTCGCATTGGCAAACAATCGCTTGAACCTTGGAATTATTGGAAGATACCACAACACCTTCGCAGGAGGACCCTTTTTTCTCACATCATCAAGATCATCATCATCATCACCACCCTTCACTTTGTATCGTGATAACCCACATTTGGGGCAATCGTGATTGTCTTAATGAACACCGGTGTACAGTATGCAATCATTGGGGCATGCGTGTATCTTCTTATACTCCATACCCAGAGGACACAATACCTTCTTGGCCTCATAGTTACGGTCAAGCAATGTGTTGTCCTCCGGAAGCAAGTCTTTCAACACTTCAAGCAATTCCGTGAAGCTTTTATTGGTCCAACCATTTCTCGCCTTCACACAAACCAATTTTAGCACCACCGACAACCGTGTATGAGTAGTACACCCTGGATATAAAGGCTTATCCGCATCACCGCACAACCTATCATACACATGGGCTCGATGAAAAGATTCTTGTCCAATATCACGGATCATGTCCTCTACTCGATCATCCTCCATATCTACGTCAACGTCCTCACTTTGGGAGACACTCGCCGTACTACTCAACAACACATCACCATGCCATATCCATCTTGTATAACTCAAGCAAATCCCTTCACAAATCAAATGAGTACGTATATCCTTCACCGTACATTTCCTCGTATTCAAACACTTGACACAAGGACAACAGAACATTCCATTACTATTAGGAACATTCCTTTGAGCAAATTCTATAAATTCTCCCACCCCCTTCAAATACTCAGCACTAGTACGCTTACAAACCATCCAACTACGATCCATAACTAGATAGGTCCTGTAGATATACAAAACATATATCTAATATAAGGACAATACGGGAGATTGAAAACTATAGTTTTTGAAGATTGCCAAGCACTGGTCACGGCCTGGCGGTGATGTCCATCACGGCCGTAACGTGCCAACTGAACCAGACCATGCCATCACAGGAAGAACTGATCACGGCCTAGCCGTGATGAGCATCACGGTCGTGACAGATCAACCAGCAGAGCAACTTGCACTCAAAACCAAAAATAGAGACGTACATTCCAAACAACTCAAACTCACGGTTTCAAGTTTCAACTACTGAGACTACAGTTTCAACATACACGCAAAACCAAAAATACAAAAATGTGCCCTAAATACTCACCAGAAATAGGTGCTCGCGTGGTGGTTAGGAGGAATCGCTCGAGTGGTGGCCAACGTTCGATGTGGTTATTGAGAGCAGAGGGACAAGGAGAGTTAGTGCGCGGGAAGGGGAAAGAGAGATGTCAAGTTATTGCAAAGAATGAATGGAAAGACAGAGTTAGAGTTAATAGTGTACCTCACGGTGGTGACGAAGAAGCCCTCGCGGTGGTTGCGGTGGAGATGAGCTCGCGATTAGGGTTCTGTGCTGGGTGAGAGCGAGAGTGAGGGTTGAGAGTGATCTAGGGTTGAGCGTGATGAAAATAGAAAAGAGACGTCGTCGCGAAGTGCAGAAGGCGCGCGGGTGTAAACGTTATAATCAAAAAGCAAAAAATAAAACAACATTTAACGTCAGTTTTATTAAACAACTGACGTTAAAAGTAATTGTTTAACGTCAGTTGTATTAAACAACTGACGTTAAATATTAATATTTTTTTTAAAAATACTTTTAACCTCAGTTGTTGAATTCAACTGACGTTAAAAGTGTTGTGTAAAAATCATTCTCTATATAAAGTACCATTATTCTGTATCAGTCTGTAATATCGCCTCTTCTTTTCCTCTATATTTCTATTCCTTCACAAAATGGCTCTGAGACCTGTGTTAAGAGTGACAACAGGGCATATAGGGACATAGGATTATTTACGTCAGCTATTTATTTAACTGAAGTAAAAATCACACTTTTAACGTCAATTGTATAAACAACTGACGTTAAAAATAAATATTATTTATTTTAAAAACACTTTTAACGTCAGTTTTATTCAACAACTGTCGTTAAAAGTGTATAAGTTTCTGCAAAAGCATTCATTCCTTTGACTACTCTGATACTAAATTACCCATTACTGCTGTGCTACTTACCCATGCACATTGTAACCTATAATCCTCTTTTTGAGCACTAAGTTTATACCTAGACTTAAAGGTCTATTTCTTCCTATTCCTTCGGGCGTTTTATTTTCTGCCCGTTTATAATATATGATTGCCGACTCCCAATGCGCCTTGGAACCTAATGCTCTTAATGATCAATTTAATTTTTTAGCAACTTACGATGCCTAGTAACTTCATCCCCTACTCCTATAAATAGGTTCCTTCCTTCCTTTAATTTTTCTGCTTCACAATATGGCTCTGCCATGGAGATTAACTTCATCACTCTTTCTTCCTATACCTAGACTTAAAGGTCTCTGTCTTAATGGTCAAACAACTTCTGAGTTTGAGTAAATCACATTACATGGGTGATAAGGGTGTGTAAATCGCATTATGTGAATTGCACACACCATCATCCTTCTAGAGAATCAGCAGCTACAGTTCCAAAACCTCAGCTTTGGAACCAAGTGACTGTTCCAAGAATATTGCTGAAACAGATCGAGTGCACCCTTCACTCTGCTTTGGCTCCAAATTGACTGTGGATTCAGATGGAGCATCAAGGACTTCAAGTAAGGGAGGAGATGCATTCAATATTGGAGTTTCTGAGGACAGGACTGAGAAGAAAATGATGTTGAAGCAGAAACTTTTTTATATTTTAGTGCTATCTTGCGGAAATTTTTTATCTTTTAATTATGTAATTGTAACTTATGAATCGCTTCAATGAGATACGATTTGATTATACATATATAACTTGTTTTATGTTAAGTGTTTATTTATTTTAATTTGCACAAGAATTTGTTTACTAATTCAAGCTAATTAATTAAGATTAAAAATAAACTTTAAAAAAAAAAAAAGATTAGAAATAAACTGCACTATATATGGAGTGATGATCTGCGATAAGAGTGACAACAGGGAGATGACAACGAAAGAAAGATAGGAATGAGTTGATTATTTACGTCAGTTATTTATTTAACTGAAGTAAAAATCACATTTCTAACGTCAGTTTTATAAACAACTGACGTTAAAAGTGTTAATAATTCTTGCAAAACACTTTTAACGTCAGTTCATTAAACAACTGACGCAAATAGTGATTTAATATTTACAAAACTGCCACCGCCTCACTTTTAACGTCAGTCCTTCAAACAACTGACGTTAACAGTTAATTAATGAAGTCTCATATTTACAAAACTGCCACCGCCCCCTTTTTAACGTCTAGTTTTTGGTTAACTGACGTAAACCTTTACCGTCTAATGTATATTTTCCACTAGTGCTTATAGTTTATAACCATCTTGGCAACGATCTTTTTGACATTTTTGTTTGCTGCTTCAACTGCACCATTCATTTGAGGCCTGTAAGGAGCCGAATTGTGGTGTTTGACTTTGAAACCATCACAAAACTTTTGAATCTCGGCACCATTAAGATTAGCAGCATTATCTGTGATTATCCTCTCTGGGATCCCATATCTACAGACGATGTCCTTCTTGAGGAATTTGAGAAATACTCTTTGATCTATGCTGGCATATGAAGCAGCTTCTACCCATTTAGTGAAATAGTCTATCGCCACCAAAATGAAACGATGACCATTGGAAGCCTTGGGATTAATGGGACCGATGACATATATTCCCCATATCGAAAAAGGCCATGGGGATGCTAAACTGTGCAGTGGAAATGCAGGTGCATTAACCCGGTCTGCATACATCTGACATTTTTGGCATTTATGAACATGCTCCATACAACCTGACTCCATAGTAGACCAATAATAACCACTTCTCAAGATTTTCCTAGCCATCATGTGACCATTGGCATGAGTCCCACAGATTCCTTCATGAACTTCGATCATGATCAATTTAGCTTCGCGAGCATCCACACATCTGAGTAAGGTACCATCATATCCTCTTTTATACAGGACTTCCTTGCTTAAGGAAAAGGCCATAGCCAGTCTTCAGATGGTCTTTCTATTTACTTCGCTAGCCTCTACCGGGTATTCCTTGTTCTGAATATATTGCTTGATATCATGATACCAAGGCTTACCATCAGGTTCCCCTTCCACATGAGCACAGTATGCCGGTTCATCCTGCACTCCAACTTGGATGGGTTGGACACTGGTATGGATATCCAGCTTGGTCATGGCAGCTAGTGTGGCTAAAGCATCAGCAAACTGATTCTTGTCTCGACTTAAATGCGAGAAAGTAATCTCGTCGAACTTTGCAATTAACTGAGTTAAGTATTTCTGGTACGGAATCAACTTGGAATCCTTGGTCTGCCGTTAACCATTGACTTGGTAAATGATTAAAGATGAATCCCCGAAGACTTTCAACTGCTTTATACCCAGATCAAGTGCCATTTGCAATCCACCAGCACTTGCCTCGTATTCTGCAATATTATTTGTACATTCGATTTTCAGTTTTACGGCCATCGGGTATTGCTTGCCATTTGGTGAGATAACCACTGCCCCTATACCAATGCCATACATGTTGACTGCTCCATCAAAATACATTTTCCACACATCTTCCTGTTCCTCATTCCTCGAGAGACATTATCTCTCCATCTGGGAACTCGGAATTGACAGGCCACCCATCCTCAAGAGGATTCTCTGCTAAATGGTCAGCAATCATACTTCCTTTGATGGACTTTTGAGTCACATATTTGATGTCAAATTCTGACAATATCACTTGCCACTTCGAAACCCTTAAGGAGATATGGGGACTTTCGAAGATATACTTCAAAGGATCCATTCGAGAAATTAACCAAGTGGTGTGATATAACATGTATTGTTTGAGTCTTCTGGAGGTCCATACTAGTGCACAACAAGTCTTCTCGATTTCCATATAACGAGCCTCACAGGCGTTAAACTTCTTACTCAGATAGTAAATTGCCTGCTCCTTCCTGCCAAATTCATCTTGTTGTCCCAACAGTGCCCCCGTTGAGGTTGGCAATATGGTGAGATAGAGTAACAATGGATGGCCTTGGGTAGGTGGTACCAACACTGGGGGATTCAGTAGATATGCCTTTATCTTATCAAAGACTACTTGACAGTCATCATCCCATTTTCCTGGATTATTCTTCCTGATGAGTTTGAAGATTGGCTCGCATGTGCTTCAGATTTGCAATGAAGCGCGCAATATAGTTCAATCTTCCAAAAAAAAACCCTTACTTCTCGTTCGCTCTTATGTGCTGACATGTCACGTATTGCTTCCACCTTGTTAGGGTCCACCTTTATTCCTTCTCTACTGACAACAAAGCCAAGTAACTTCCCTACGGATGCACCGAAAGTACATTTTGCAGGGTTGAGGCGCAACTTGTACTTTCTTAACCGTTCGAACAACTTTCTCAAAACTACCACATGGCTTTCCCCTCCCTTGGACTTAGCCACTATATCATCAACATATACCTCTACCTCCTTATGCATCATATCATGAAACAATGCTACCATAGCGGAATTTTATGCGATGCTATCTCGGGATCTAAACATAGCATATCTCTGCAGGACCATGTAAAAACATCCAGATACTCTTTGAATAGTGCAACCATTTCTTCTGGCTTTGGGTTATCCATTATTTTCAACTCCTTCTTGTCATCCTCGGTTCCCATATTGATTACTTCTACAACCTCATCAATCGAGCTCATCCCCTCCTCTGACCGCTTCAACGCTTTCACGAATCCTTCAATGTCTTCTTCTTCCTCATCGGATTCAAGGTCGTATTCATCAGCGGCCGCGAGGGAATCAATAAATGAGTTTTCAAAGTTCCTTTCCCGAGGTAAATCTTTAGTGGGAGAAGTATTCCTGGAAGAAAAAGTCAGGAATAGGAGAAGTATAGGCAAGAGTCTTATTTATGACAAAAAAGCTTAGACAAAATAAGTAAATGAAAGAGAGAGAAAAGAAACGATGGAATCAAAAGGAAAACACCAGACAAAGTGTTATATTTTCATTCATGTCTCAAAGAGAGTAAACATCATTTCATAATTAGTACAATGAGATAATTACTTTATGGAAATAACATCGACAAATGGTTCCGATTGCCCATTGTTGAGAACTTCATTGCTAGCAGGGAGATAGATGACATGGTTTTCGTCCAGCTCCTCTTCAAGTGTGCTGATAGTGAAGTGAGGGGAAAATGACTTTGCAGAACTGATAACTTCAGCAGCTACTGGGAAAGTCTGTCAGGAGGGGAAGATAATTTCTCTCGCGCTCTTCTTCTTCCTTGTTCTCAAGGGTCATGAATTTCATCCCTTCTGTCAGGTTGGGCTGATCCCCCAATCTGCGCCTTCCTTCTCTCACAGCCGCTTCAATTGGCCGAGAGATCCCTTGCAGCTGAGGCCCTAGACCTTTTCCTCTTTGATACCCGTTCTTTTCCATGATGCAGACTACTACTTCATTCACATTCTTCTTTGGGGGCTCCCTTTTCTTGTTCTCTGACTTCAATACCTCAAAACTACGCAGTGAGTCACCTTCCATCTGCTCTGTACTTTCCACATAAGGTACTGTGGTGGGCTTTGTCAGCATGATTTCCTCTTCACCATGGACAGTAATAACGGATCCATCTTGGATATACTTCAAACACTGATGCAAAGTCGACGGAACCACTCTTGCTTCATGAATCCAAGGCCTCCCCAGAAGCATGGTGTAAGCTGGTTGGATTTCCATGACCTGAAAGAGGACAGGGAAAGAACTAGGCCCTATTTCAAGGGACAGAGTTATATCTCCTAAGATTCCTCTTGCTGTCCCACCAAAGGCTCGCACAATCATTTCTTGTGGTGTCAAATCCGCCACGCTTATATTCAGCTGCTTGAGTGTGTTCATTGGAACCACATTCAATGCCGAACCACCATCTACAAGCACCTTTGAAATCACAAACCCCTTACACTTTAGGGTGATGTGTAAGGCTTTAGTGCTACTACAGGATTTCGAGGCCACTTCATCTTCCGAGAAAGTAATCATGTTGACATGCCTGATTGGGTCCACCATATTTACCACATTTTTCGGAGTGACGTCAGGTTTGACATACGCATCATTCAACACCTTCAATAATGCCTTGCGATGCAATTCTGATGTCAAGACAAGCGACAAGAGAGATATCCTTGCCGGAGTTTTCTTCAAATGTTCTACCACATCATATTCACTTTGCTTCATGATCTTCAGAAACTCTTCTTCTTATTTCCCTTTTCTCTCATCCATAGTTTTCTCTTCTTCGGCTTCCTTCATCATTTTTTCTTCAGCGGGGGTGTAGCACCGTCCGCTCCTTGTAATGCCTCCAATTCTCACAATATTCGTAACTTGGGCCTTCGAGGTCTCCCCCGTAGCTCCAGTTAGTTCAACTTTCTGTTCATAATTCCATGGTACAGCACGGGTATCAGCATAGGCAAAAGGAGTTGGTTCTCTCACTCTTATGATGACTTTTTCTGGGTATGAAGGTTTGTTCATGGGTGGTACTTGGAGTACAGCTTTTTCGACTACATTGACTTCCTCTACAGCACCTCGTCTGGCTTGAATCACCCCCAAGGTGAGTAACCTCTGAACCTGGACTTTGAAATCCCAAAAAGTTTCGATATCGTGTCCCACTTGTCCATGATGATAGTCACACCTTAGATCCTTGGCATACCCCCTTTCTTTTCTTGGGATCCTCACTGGTGCAACAATATGGTATCCCACCTTCTTCAGTTCTTCGAAAATCTTCTGCATTGGTACTCGTAGTTCCAGCACCTTCCTGATTGGGGACCTTGTTACCTCCAAATTGTTTACTCGATTTCCACCATTATGATTCGGGATTGGATTCTTAATGATATTAGGCCCGATCTCTTCTTCGAATCCTAGCCTCCCACAAGCAATCAATTTTCTTACTGCCATCTTAAAAGCCTCACAATCCTCAATAGAATGCCCTGTGACATCCATATGATACTTGCAAGTCTGATTTGGATTGTACCAAGCAGGAAATGGTGGTTCTAAGGGACGTACAGGGTTTCCAGCAATCAAGTGGCGATCAAACAAATGTTGGAATAAATCCGCATTGGGGATGGACAATTTCGGGAACGATGGCAGATTTGGACTTTGGAAACGTCCTTGGTTTGGGAAGTTTGGGCGAGGCGGAGGATAGTTTGAGAGGTTTTGTGGGGGTGTAGACGGGTAACGGGTGTATGAAGGGCGGGCAAGATTATATGGTTGGGGGGTAGGAATATTGCTGATTTGGTTTTGTGGGTAAGTGTTGGTTTGTAAGGATGGGTAAAGCGGGGTTTGTGTTTGGTATGGGATATGTTGGTTAGGGTTATATGGTGCTTGGTACTAAGGATTAAAATTTCGTTGGTGTTGTACATAATTCGCCTCAACTCCCTTCTTCTTTGGTTGAAATCCTTTCCGGGATGCACTTCCTTCACCATCATTCATGGGGAGCTTTCCAGCTCTTGCCAAAAACTCCATCCTTTCACCGGCGGTGATCAAGTCAGAGAAATCTTTGTAGGCGGCCCTAGCCATGGCCCCTATAAAAGGTGCTCCGAGGGTTCCTAGAAAGTATGAGCACATTTCAGATAAGGTCAACGGGGGCTACACTTGTGCAGCCAAACTCCTCCACCTTTGGGCATATTGCTTGAAGGGCTCCTCACTTCTTTTCTGCAGTGTAGTCAACTGTTCACGACTCGGGGTTGCATCCAAGTTAAATTTTTACTGTTCCATAAATAAGTCAGCCAATTCCGTCCACTGCGAGATCTTGGAATGGTCCAATTGAAGGTACCATTCTAAGGCGAGGCCAGTCGAACTTTCATGGAAAAAGCTGATAAGGAACTTGTCATCCTTGGACCAGATTGACATCTTGGTGGCGTAACTAATGGGGTGAAATCGTGGGTTTGCACTCCCATCATATTTGGAGCAGTCAGGGATCTTGAAATCCTTGGGGATCACGACATCCGTGGTGGGACAGGGTTCTTCTATCTGGAGAGGGATGTAGGTGCTCGAGCCTTTTATCGCTTTTATCTGTTCTTCCATTTTCTCCATCCATTCATCTCTCATTTTATCCTTACCAGCCTGGACTCCGGCTGACTGGCTGTGAGTAGACACATGTGGTTGCTCCCACATTGACGCGGTGTAGCCCGAGACTTCATGATAGGCATTTTCAAAAGGAGGGTATCCTTCTCCAATGGGAAGTGTTATTGGTGCCGTGTGATGTGTCTGGTCGGGTCCAGACACTCCCTAAATGAGACCCATGCTAACGTTTGAAAACGTCGGTGCTGTTACCACAGAGGAAATTCGCTGCCTACCAGGTTCAATTGCCTCTCTGTTCGTGCTGAGCATGCTGAGAGATTCCCTCATATCTTGTAATATGGCTTCCAATCTTGCTTGGGTTTCATCCATCTGGATCATTCTTCCCCTCACATCATCTATCTCAGAGCTTAGATTTCTTCCTTCCTTGGACGCATTGGCAGCCATCCTGGTCCGAGATCTGGTATCGTGAACTCGGGTCTGGTTGGTATTACCTTTCCTAGGTCGCACAATGGTTCTTGAATCCTCAGAAGGATGCGACTCTGTGAAGCAAATAAGAAAAACCTATTAGTCAATCCAAAATTTTGTGTGTGTGTATGCATGCATGTGCAAGTTATCATCCTTTATTCGATCGTGAGGGTATTCTCAGAAAGACTGTCGTATACACCAATAGCAAGAAAACCCATCCTGAAATCAAATCTAGTGGTATGGTTCCCTCTAGTTTGAATGCAGTTGGTGTCAAGTCCAAGGGAGAATCTACTCCTCGATAGACCACACTCGTACTAGCAACGTCCTTATTTTTACACAGAAAACTCGTCGTTTTTAGGGTAAAAAAATATAGTTGATGACATATCTAGGGGAGAATGTACTCCTCGATAGATATCATCTAAAATGCTCGACAGACACGGATGAAAACTTCCATTTCATTATAAATATTTCGATACAAATCATGAGTCTTTGATCAAAGAAGCACATTGATGGTTTCCATATTTCTTCGAGGTCTACAAAGTTCTATATTAAGAGCCTCATCTTCTTTTTCCTGAATCCCCTGGCAAGTTTCCAAAATGATTGAAGAACTCGATCACCTTCGGTGGAAGTTGAAGGAAATGGTTCACACGCATGTGGACGGATGCCTCTTCAAACCGCTCCACCAGCTGGGAAGTGTGATATTGGAGCTTATCTATCACATCCTCGTATTTTCTCTTCCATGCTTCCTTTTCATTCATTACATCTTTCACCACCAACTTCCATCCCTTTACCCATTCGGCGTGACCTTGAGCTTCAAACCTTTCATAGTTTTTCATCTTGTTTCTGAGCCAACTTTCTCTCATGTTGGCTTCCGCTAATAGGTCGTGATACTTGGCTGCTTCGTCCCACCCTCGGTCAGAGTACACTTCTGTTTGGGCTAAGGATTCCTGCAGGGATTCAACCCTCTCCTCTAGTACATGTATTGTTTCAACGTGAACCCTTATATTTGTCTCAAGCTCTTCTTTCCTTTTCTGCAGTTTGACAACCATCTGCTCTTGACATCCTATTTTTGCCAGCAGCCCCTGAATTTCTGCTTCTTTGTCTTTTCTTGCCTTTTTATACGATTCGGGGCTTCATGGGCATCGGCACATTCATCTTTCAAATGCTCGATTTGTAAACTCAGCTTCTGCACTTGTCTTCGGAGCGTGATAATGGTTACTTCGGCAGCTTGGTCCTTCTCATCAAAAACCCTCATTTGAGCTCTTAAATCTTCGATCTCTTTCAACATTTGATCTTTGGCTAGAGGACTATTTTCCTTACGGAGAGGGGATGCGTGTCTTGGAGGGAAACCTCTTCTTGCTTCTCTCCATGCTTCATATCTTTTTGTGTGAGCTATGACTCGCCTTCCTAATTCCTCCGGTCCTTTTATATGAATATCATTCCATGCTGACCATACTGCTATCGTTTGACTTTTGATGCCTTCACCTTCTTGGTATAGGAAGAATATCCCATCGAGCAGCTCTTTGGGGGGGTTCATCCTGTGTCCACTTAAGTTGACGCATTACCAAAGCTGGTGAGTATGACACACAACCTCTGGGACCCATCAATGGGACATTTGACAAACTTCCACAGTTGAATACAACCGAATCTCCATTATACCATGGACACATCCAACTAAATGACTGAGGGTCGATCTGATCAAACTCTTGTTTCCACTCATATAGCTTACGTGGCTTTAGTTGCATGCGAGTGAATACTTTCAGCGGGTCATCTGTTCTATCAATTTTATCACGAGCGTACAAGTGAGTCATGATCCAGACATACAATATTGACGCATAACACTGCAGTTTCCCTTGTTGATTCTGATGACAAACCTGTAGGGAGAGGAAAGTTTCAGCTAAGATAGCAGGGACCGGATTCACACCATGTTCTTCGACCCTATAGAAAACATCCATGGCTGACTGATCAATCAGATCTGGTACAAAAGGAAAGAGCACCAACCCATACATCATGAGGGCTAGTACTTTGCTGAAAGTAACCCATCGTTGTTGCTGGCCTAGCTTGTTGAGATACACTTCCAAAAATTGCCTCTTCAACCTTTTGGTGGTTCCCTTTTCTGTTTTCTCTATCTGTTCCGATTGAAGCTCCAACAGACTTGCTATCTTCCAATCTGTTACATATTGGCCATAATACATGTAGAAGCGAGTCTTCTTTTGAATGGGCAGTCTTAGCATATAAGCATGCTCTTCCATGGTTGGAGTGAAGTCCAAGTTAGGCAATTCAAAACACCTCAAGGTTGAGTTCCAATATTGGGCCAATGCACTAAGAGCGGGGGCTTCTACTGGAACACGCAACAGGTCTAATATTCTACCATACTTCCTGGCAAAGTCTGAGCGTGCTTTTTCTGGCATTTGCAGACTGAGTTCACATAATCTCTTCACGTCATTGAGTGTCACATCAATCTTGATACTTTCTTGGAGCAGCTCGCGTTGCTAGTACCCTTCTCTGAACCAAGCTTTTCCCTTTTCAATATAAGGTGAATACCAAATTCTTCTAACAAAGAGACACAAAAAAATGAGTATAGTGAAACAAATATATCTTGCATGATTCATGTTGTATGGGACCTAGTGGGGTTGAAAGCCCTGATGGGTATGCATCACCTTCATTACGACATAGCGCCTATTAGATGTGCAATAATATTCGAACATGTCATTCAGGTTTGGGGCAGCAATGTGATGCCCCTAGTTTTGTGAATATTCACAATGAGCATGCATGACAATTTATGCTTGTGATGATAGAGGAGGAAAGAAAGTACGCCCCCTTTTGCCCTAAGCCAGGTAAAACCTAAGGATGGACACGCCCTAAGGTTAGGACTCTAAACAGGTTGGCCACTAGGTTTGCTCTATTAGTGAGAGTTAGGACGGGTCTAGACCTCTAAAAGTCATGGGCCCCAGATTGCCCTTATAAGAGTATATGATTCATGAATCTAGCCACCAGTGGGGATAAACCCTCTCAATATGACTATTCCATGATCTCATGTACAATCTGAGTGGTGAACTGGCAAGTATTAGGGAGGCACAAGACCTCTTCAATAACAATGTCATAGCACCGCCTAATCCTTGGGTTTTTGAGCAAGCTCGGGTATAAAGCTAAGTGTGTGTGCAATATGTGATAGTGATGTGTGTGAAGGGGGCATACAAACCTGTAACACTTAAAAGTAAAAATAAAAGAGAAGACAAGAAAAACCTGCAAAACACAAACATAGATATATATAAAAATGGTTATAAGTCCTCTATCCTATTTTTAAAACATGGGAAGAAGAAAAGAAAGGAGGAGGAAGCAAAAACATTGTTAGTGAAACATATATAACAATATCGTGAGTTAAAATATACGTACAACTAAATCTTCTCATTTAAATAAGAGGAAAAACCCAACCAAAAGGACAACCCAAACAGACATCACTAAAATAAAAACATTTTTTAGTTTTGTCAATTAATTATTGTAAAGAAAAAAACTGCAAGATATAATCGTAAAAGGTAAAACAAATAAACTACATATTACTAAAAATTTACAAAACCAATTTTTACGGGCTTGACTCTCTTAAAAGAAGTCCCCAGTGGAGTCGCCATCTATAGCGACCTAAAAAAGACTGGTTTTCCTCTCAGAAAGAAAACATGGAGTCGCCACCAACTTTATTTTGTTTCAAGGAAGTTGGAAAACCATTTAAGAAAAGCTTTAGGATCGGGAGTCGATTATATCTAGGGAAGGCATGGAGACTTACCCGTTGTGAATCTCTTTAGTTAAACTAAAATGAGGCTGAACATGGCACGTAAGTCCACAGGGCAACCTCTAAATCTTAAAAGGTTAAACATGACACTTATCATAGGGCAACCCAAAAAAGGTTGTTTTAATCAAGTGAGCATCCTCTATTTTTCATGTAAAATAAATAATTTTATCTCTTGAAAATGGGACAGAAACGTAGAAATGAAACTTTTTACCAACTTATTCAGAGAACAGAAGCATAGGGAAATAAGAATGTCAAGAGAAATTTATTAATAATGTCAACGAAAAGAGCAAACATTACCAAATGGGAGCAGAATAAGAAAGATTTTGTTTACTCCCAGTGGTAAGGTTTCAAGATCATTCAATCTTACTGACCCCTTTCAGCTCTTCCTTCTTAACTACTCTAATAACAGGGAAGAGAAAAAGGAAACTCAGATCTCTAATCTCTCTCCTCCCCAAAGAAAATGTTAGATAAAAATCTCTCTCTTTTTCTCTTTTCTTTGTATCTTTCCTCTATATCTCCTCTCTGATTTTTCGTTTCCTCCTCAGAAAAAAAAATCCCCCCCCCCCCCACCTTTTCCTTTCCTTTTATAGATGGAGGAGAGGGCTTCTTGCTTCTTCTCCATTGGCTTCAAGGTCGGTTTGTATGAAACCCGAGGCTTGGACCATTCTGAGCAGCGGAAAGGAGGTGATTTGATGTGAGGGTTGCACGCTTGAAAAGATAAGGAGATGGGGTGTTTTGTCTGACGGGCATGATGGATTTTTAGGGTTAGGAGTAGGGCTGTTAGGTTAAGACGAGGGAGGAGATGAGGAAAAAAACGAAAAGATCAATGGTTAGAGGAGGTGCAAAAAAATGGGGGTTCTGAGCAGCAATAGCGTGTGTCCAGATTGGGCAGCATGAGTAGCATAAAGGAGGTGATTTGATGTGAGGGTCGCATGCTTGAAGAGAGAAAGAGATGGGGGTTTTGAGCAGAAATAGCGTGTATCCAGATGGGGCGGCGTGAGTAGCAGAAAGGAGGTGATTTATCCTGAAGGTCGCGTGTTTGAAAAGAGAAGGAGATGGGGGGTTTTGTCTGATGTGTATGATGGCCTTTTTTAGGGTTAGGAGTAGGGTTGCCAGGTTAAAACGAGGGAGGAGGAAAGGAAGAAGAAGGACCAAGGGGTAGAGGAGGAAAAGAGGTCTTGCCTGGTATGTAAAGTGGGTAGGAGGCATAACTCAGTTTCCTTTCCTTTTTGTTGATTGTCTTTTTCTCCTTGTTTTCTTCGTCCTTTCTTACTTATCTTCTCCTTCTTCTTTCTTTATTCTTTAGCCTTCAGCCTGAAAATAAAATTACAGTGGACGGAATCTCTTCATCCCAACAGAAACTTAGATATGCAAAAGTAGATATACACTGGACGTACCTCCTCGTCCAACAAGAAAAGATAATTGCAGTGGACGGAACCTCCTCGTCAAACAGAAATTAAAATATTTGAAGTAGACAGAACCCCCTCGTCCAACAGAAATAAAAGGGACAGGACTGGATGGGACCGCCCCGTCCACCAGCAAGTGTAATGACTGGACGGGACCACCCCGTCCATTGGCAAGTGCGGTGGACTGGACGGGGCCAACAGCAAGTGCAAAGCAATGGACGGGACCACCCCGTCCATCAGCAAGTGCAAAGCAATGGACGGGACCACCCCGTCCAACAGCAAATGCAGTGGACTGGACGGGGCCGCCCCGTCCATTTGGCAAAAGCAGTGTGATGGACGAGACTTCCCCGTCCAACAGCAAGTCCCATGTGATGGACGGGGCTTCCCCATCCACAGCAAGTACAAACGTGATGGACGGGACTTCCCCGTCCAACACCAAGTCCTATGTGATGGACGGGACTTCCCCTTCCACAGCAAGTGCAAATGTGATGGACGGGACTTCCCCGTCCAACAGCAAGTCCCATGTGATGGACGAGACTTCCTCGTCCACAGCAAGTACAAATGTGATGTATGGGACTTCCCCGTCCAACATCAAGTCCCACGTGATGGATGGGGCAAAGCAATGGACGGGACCACCCCGTCCATCAGCAAGTACAAAGCAATGGACGGGACCACCCCATCCAGCAGCAAGTACAAATGTGATGGACGGGACTTCCCCGTCCAACAGTAAGTACAAATGTGATGGACGGGACTTCCCCGTCCAACAGTAAGTCCCATATGATGGACGGGACCAACAGCAATTAGCTATGAGTCCTCTACTCTCTTAATTTTTTCCTTTTATTATTATTAGTCTCCTTGAAGTGTAATGTTATAATAAAAGACGGACAAAAATGGGTGTTCACACCCACAACTAAGAAAATCCTAAGCTGGTCACTCTATAAGACATCTATTGGAAAGATCTCCATGGTCCTTACCACTATCACTGACCTCTTCAAGAATCGGTACTAAACTCCTCGAGCGAACTGGAAATCCTCTGCCTCATCTGCTCTTATGTACCAAGGTACAATAGCAAAAAAAAAAAAATAGATATATATAGCAAGGGTGAGATACCAATATATGAGTTTTGATAAGATAACCACATGCGTGACACACAAAACAACATATTCATAATATTCATAACATATGGAAAATTATCCAAACAGTATAATAATTTTGTCAAAGGGATTCATACCCGTCAGTCATCGTCATTTGTAAAATAAATGCATGACACTTTAATACTCACCATCTAAAATTTTGTACTTAATCTCCAGAGATCCCAACATCGTATAAATGAGTTGATCAAGCTCGATTTCCAAATAAGGCACACCTTATTCACCATAGCACTGTCCCAAACTAGGCACAGTGGACACCGTATATGGTTTTCATTGTCCAACAAGGCACAATGATACACCGTCATGAATACCTTGTCCATCGAGATATCCAGATTAACACCGTAGGCACGTCTGCCGAAAAATGCATGTAAAAGGCTTACGACCATGCTTAATTTTGATATTAAGTATTTTCGATTTTAAACAAGCACAGGACACAGTCCAAGTGTTTTAAACTCAATACAGGACACGCCAGTTCGAGTGCTCAATCGCAAAGACCTAAATCGATGCACCAGTCTCAGGCTCGTAGATATGGGATATATGACACCCTTCTACCCCGCATGTTACAAGTGCTTGAAGATAAGCAGTTAATAAAATTTAATCATGAAAATGCTGGATAAAATAAAGCCTTCGTCCATGGGTAGAAAAGTCCCACATGAAATAATTCACAAACGAGGAAATAAAACATGTTTAAACAAAGAAAACATAAAACACAACATCCCAACCCCCAATGTCACGACTCAGCTGGTATAGCTGTTCCGGGAACATCCTCGGAATACAAACTGAAAACTAACTAACTGAACATAAGAACAAGCCCTAACTATGAGTGGCAGCTCCTTAGAGTCACTCCTCTCCGGGCTGCTCGTCATCCTCTGCAAGGTGCCAATCAGGCCAAACAAACAAACAAATAATGGGGAGTAAGAATCATGTAAACATAATAGCAAGGAGGTATGAAGTAAAGTAAACAAGCAAGCATAGCATCATATAGCATACATCGACAGATAAATATCACAACAACAACCATCATCATCACCATTACAACAAGTATGCTATGTAGTGCAATGCAACGCTACTCCACTACTCCAACAATGCATGTGGATCCACTAAACTCGGGACGAACGACTTCGGAGTTACATATCCACATTGAGAATCTACTCAACGTCGGAGAATCTACTCCTTGGATAGCCAATGCATCAAACCATGGATGCCTCATCACGGGGGCATACGGAGAATCTAATCCTACCGTGGAAGGCCAGATCGTCGTACTCTAGGACGACCTCCCCTATGTCGAACAACCCCCAACAACAACATCTCCAATAATGCATGAGCAAACAACAAACAATGGCAACCGTCACCACTTCATCTTCAACGGAATCAACCGAAGATAACAGCGGAGTTGACCGCAGCGGAATCTACCGCAAACCTTTAACCAGTGGAATCTACTACAGTAGAATCGCCTGCAACACCTTAGACCCAACTGGTCAAGGCCCCCTTGGGGCAAACTCTCATCCACCAAGGTACAATATCAACAACGTACGGTAACCCACCGGGTACCGGCTTAACCTACGTACATCTCACCATCTCATCTCTTTAACCATCTTCATTAATTAACCAAGTTATATAATTAACAGCTTTGCATTATTAAGTCATCCTATCATCATAGGGAAATTGGGGTCAGGAACCCCTGAAAAGCCTTTAATCACGTTCTGGTTAGGAAGGGGAGCACGGGCGTGCCGATCCCCTGCACGGTAGTGCTGGTCACATAAGTGAAGCACGGTCGTGCTCCTTAATATGCACAGTCGTGCTCAGAAGCATGGTCGTGCTCTTTGTTCTGCATGGTCGTGCTCGAAGCACAGTCATTATACAGAATTCAACTGGGAGCATGGTCGAGCTCCCTGTTCAGCACGGCCGTGCTCAATGCATAACAGTACTGTTCTGGGCAGAAACAGGAACTAAACTTAGTCAACTGAGTTAGGATTCTTAACCTATTAATCTCTAAATCGTTTTCAAAGCCTAATTTAACCAATTAACATATCTTATCAACATTTAACATCATCATAGCGGTTATGGCATCAACCATTCAACCAACATGTTAACAACCATAAACGTATCGTGTTCATCATGAACCGCATATTCTTACAATAACCATCACGAACATGAAACACATAACATGGCATCTAACATTAAACAACATATCATCAACATAGGCATTTAGGCTTTTAAAATCATACAATAGCATGCATCAAACCGGGGTCATAGGAACCCATTTACTTTGCTCTAACCCCAAGCCTATGAGTACACTACCCTTCTCCCCATACCTGGATTGAAGGTAGCTCTAACCACAGTCCTAACAGCAAACTGGTCCCGAATCTCCAAATGGCTCACTCCGATGATAAGCCTTGACCAAACAGAAACATCATTGATCAGTTTCTTAACCAAAAACGAAGGGGGAAACTTGAAAAGGGGAAGGAACCATTACCTCTAAACCAACACAGACGCAACCGACGTTCCAAAAGGCTTCCAATACTCAAATATTGCACTGAGTATGAAGGGGAAAAGGGATTGGTACAGTAGCAGCCGCACTAGGATAGAAGAAACCGTCAAAAGCAGGGTTAAAAACACAACCTTCGGTCACTGTGCCAATATTTATAAACTGATCCTCTAGCACGGTCGTGCTCCTCAACAAGCACGGTTGTGCTGGACTTAGCGTCATCGAGACCCAGTCCGTACATTGAGCACGGGCGTGCTCACTGTTGAGCACGGGCGTGCTCACTGTTGAGCACGGGCGTGCTCAACTTAAAAATTGAAACACACTTCAGTCTTTAAGAACGAGCGTGCTCATGTACCAGAAAGTGACTTCTAAGCCAAAAATCCCACTAAGCCCTTAGCCAACAACTCTAACTTAACAAAACAGCTTAAGAAAAGCACTTAACGAAAAGCGGGTGTTACAAGATACACAGTCACCGTATCAATTATAGGACACATAGTCCACAAAACTTTTACAGGACACACCAGTCCAATAACACTGATCCATGATCCAAGTGTTAATAGAACACTAGAGTCTCGACGTCTCGATTACTAAGTTAACTTTGTTTCTTTAAAACATTTCGCTCAGTTAAACAACAAATACAAAACCAAACCTCCGAAAACTTATCCAAGTTTAACGGAATTATTTTCACTGAATAAAACTCCTTTACATAAATTCTTTTCCGTTAAAATCTTTTATAAAACATTAAATCGTAGATAAATTCTATTTTCTCCCAATTACTTCATTCTTGAAAATCGTTCTCATAAAAACATCAACTCTTTAAAAGTCCTTTCTGAATAAATTCATAATAAAAATAAAACCGGTTTCCCAAAATTTTGCCGTAAAAATCCTTTTATAACTCAAAATGACTTTTATGTTGTAATTAATTATTCCGACGTCAATATTACTTTATTTTAGTAACTTAATTACTTTAAATAACATCCTAAATTATTATTGAATTTATTTTGGAATAACTAACGCCTGTGAAATTTTTCACATTTCTGCCCTTACTGTCACTCATTAACTCATCTTTCACCGAAAATATTAATAAAATAATATTTTCCCACTTTTATTCAACTTTCCACAATTTAATCACTTTAATTAAATATATAAGCTTATGAAACTTTTATCTTCAAATTAATTTGAACACCGACCACTGTCAGGTTTCTCAATCCATCACTCAAACAGTAGATAAATTCACTACAACACAGATACATCACAATCATTGCAAGCATCACAGTTATAACTTTAAAATAAAATTATAACCACAAAACTAAATCACTCACATCAAAATACATAAACAAATTAAACAGTAATTAATTTAAAGCCACAGAAAACCGTAGTAGATAAATTACAGACAACACTAAGATAGCATATGGCTATCTTAAACTCCTCAGGTAAACTCCCCTTACCTCTTGAAGATTTCAAATTTCCTTTCACGAACTGTTTTCTGATTCGAATCCGGTTTCCTTCGTACGACTCAGGATAATCAAACAAAGATTTATCCTTCACAACAAATCAAATTATAAATCAACAAATGAATCAACAAAATGAAACAAACTCATCTAGTTTATGTGAACTAAGATTTGTCCCTCACTAACTAATTAGGCTATGGATGTTAAAATTTTACAAACTCTTGGATTTACGATCCTTAAGTATGATAAAGACATAATCAATGATCATTTGTCAAAGATTTGAGTCAAAACTTATCTAACCAACAAGGTTAGGGTTTCGGCCCTCTTAAAAAAATTAGGCTAGGATTTGATTTGGTTCTCTAATCACTTGGTTTTAATAATCATATGGATTAAAGAGATGAAATCAAGTATCATTTAACAAAAATCGAAGCAAAACCTATTTACACCCAAAAATCTAGGGTTTCGGTCATTAATGGAGAAATAAAGAGGAAATTGCTTTTGGGATCGTGCTTCTAGATGATCAATATAGGCATCATGATGAGTTCATAGAAATTGGTTTCATGTCAAATGGATTTTTCTACAATTTTCTAGAGATTTTTGAAGTTCTAGATCTAAGAATTTCAACATGATGTTTCTTGGCAAAATGAATGAAATGATTGAAGAGGAAGGCAACATGATCATGATAGATGAGGTTTTACCTCTTGTAGATTGAAGATATGAAGAGAAATGATCAACTTTGCAAGCTTTCTTCAAGAACACCAATGGAGGTTTTGGTGTTTTTAGAGAGAAAATGAAGTGAATCATGAAAAATGACCAAGTGTGAGGGGGAGGGGCCTGCACGAAAATGTGGGAGTGAGGGAGTTTATTTGATCCAAAATTTCATTTAAGGACAAAAGAGTAAAATCACTTAGGGACAAGTTTGGCAATTCATAAAAGATTAGGGACATTTAGGTCATTTCCTCTTAAAATGTCATCATGACAAATGAGTGGTCATGGCTCTTGAGGAGATGTGGCTGATTTTTCACCACAAGAAGGAAGGAGTAGCAAACTTGATAATGAATTGGTCGTAACCATGGTTGTTATTTAACTAGGATAGGTTAGATTAAGGGTATTTTTGTCTTTTAACACTTGAACTCATCATTACATGAATTAATTACTATGTGAGTCACCCCTAAGACTCACCACCCTAGGTGGCAAGATGTCTCATCAACCGATGTCGGGTTTTGTCTCTGTACATCCTTTATCGACTCTGTCGATTACTCGATTTAGGTTTTACGCCCGAATAAGGTATAATAACTCATTTATTTTTTGAAAATTTTCAAAATAACCACCGTCGTTGGAAACAGGATTCAAAATCTACCCATTTCGTTCTCGAGTCAAAATTAGGTTTTCTGATCAGTAAAATTTTACTGTCAGCGAAAACGCAGACCGGGTTTCGTCTGAATCTTCAATCCAAAATTTAATTATAACCTTATAAAAATAAGTATAATATGAATATGACTTTGGTTTTCCAAAATCATTTTCTAAGTCTCGGATAAAAATATATACATTTATATATTTATTACCGATATTAGAAAGTAGAAAAATCGAGGTGTCACACCTAAGCCCCATTTTTTTAATATTGACAATAATGTCCTTCACTAAAAGGTATTATGAATAAGACTCAAGAATTAACATTAACTTGCTAGTTAAATTTTAATTAACTTACTAAGGTTATGTCAAGTTATGCACTACCCTATATGTCATAAACTCTTCTTTAATTTATTAAAGAGAACACAAGAGTATTTTTAAATTATAGCTTAATTTATTAATTAAGAATTTATTTATACCTTGAAAATAAATTTTTTTCCATAACATCATCTAAGGCTTATAATTAAAGTATTAAAAAAATAACAGGAAATCACATTCTACCTCCCTTAAAAGGAATTCGTCCTCGAATTCCAAAGACACTCACTCCTAACTATAATTAACTCTTAACTGACTGATCATCAGCCATCATGCCCGCTAAGAACCATGCATACATAACATCTAGCTGCGTATCAAACATTTTTTTTTAAAATCTACAACCAAGACAAATGCATGCAATTTCAATACTTTAACATACTGCATGCTTAACCTAACAAAATCATGGTATTCTGTAACACCCAGCTTTTTAGCTACGATGTATTATCGGAAGCAAGATAATTATTTATATTTTTATCTGAGACCAAGAAAATCATTTTGGATAAAACAAAATCATATTCATACTCTACCTCATGGTAGAGGATTACGGTAAAATTTTGGGTTGAAAATTCAGACGGAAACCGGTTTGTTTTCATTGACAGTAAGATTTTACTGAGCAGAAAACCTAATTTTGACCCGAGAACGGTGCAGTTTAGTTTTATATGATATTTTCAACGACATAGCCTATTTTAAAATTCTTTCTCAAAAATATATTACTATATTTTATTTGGGCGAAGTTTCGAAGAAAATCGCTTAAGAAAACCTAAATCGGGAGGAGTCATAAACGGAACTGCAGAGACCCGCCAAAAGATCGGGACAACGAGTCATACATGATGACTCATGTAGGATGAGTCATCAAGTCATGATGACAACTTCATAAATATCTAGATATTTAGTTATAAATATCTAGATATTTAGGGGTGAAAAGACCAAAATACCCTTAAGTTCCCAACTAATTCCCAATGTGTCCCAAGATAATTTTGGACCCCAAATTCCTCTTCAATTTCGTGCAATCACATCCACTCAACCAAACCCATTTCATTTTGATTTCATTTCATCATCTTCCTCTCAAAAACCATGGTAAACAACGGAACCTGATAAGGATGCGCAGAGATACACAGGGAGACAGAATAGCGAGTCATCCATGATGACTTAGAGGGGATGAGTCACCAGGGTGAATCATGGTGGTGACTCATCTTCACCATAAATTCTCATAAATGCAAAGCCTAAAATATCTAGATATTTATGTATTAACTTAACATAGCTTAGTTAACATCAACTATGGTTATTAACATGACACATCATCTCCCCTCAACCACTCAATTTACTTGGCTATAACACCCCTACACTTAGCCAATTTCTTGCAGCCCTCTCCTCTTCATCACTTGATGCAACTCATTCATTCATTTCTTCAAAATCTCTAAGTCAATTCTCTCAAAAACTTAAGACTTTATTAGTTCAAAGCTTGCATCTTGGATCATTTTTTTCTTCATTTCAAAGTGAGGGTCCTCTTCCTCACCACCTTAGCTGTCTTTATCACCCACTACTTCGGATTTAAAGGAGAAGAATTGAGAGAGAATCCTAATTAGTTACAAGAAGCCTTTGTTGGAAGATTTGAAACCTAGTTGGAGCAGTCGCATTGAGAGAGTCTCCAAACACTATTAAACCGTTGGATCGTTCTCAAATTTTAGGAGAAGGTGAAATACGTGTGATTCTTCATATCCAACGGTAAGAATTGTGAACTAACCTCCTGAGTATGAGATATTTAGTTCGGACAGTGGACTTAAAGGATGAGAAACTCAACCCGAATACCACCTAACCTGCAATCATAAAACTTCCATCTGAGATTCTTTAACCGTTGGATCGGACTGGAACTTTGTGAGAAGGTTTAGGAAATATAGTTCTTCATTGTCATCGTTAATTTTTGTAATTAATGGTCTGTGGCCAGAGATATGGAGCTCGAACGGTAACTCTGTGTTGGTAGCTTTTACCTAGGATTCCTGAGCTCATTTTTGAATCCGATTTCCTGTAAGTCCAGCCGCAGTTTTCGTAAGTTTTTCCATCAATTTTGTCTCTTGATTCAAGTATATTTATTAATTATAACCTTATTGTTGATTCGGTTGGTATTTCTTGGTTTCCAGCGAATTGTGGTACCTGTATGTGTAATCGGGACGGAAAACGGAACGGTGGATGAGCGGGTATGGATGGTGGCAGAATTGTGGAAGTGGTTGGAAAGTGTGCTGAGGTTCGTGACAGTATCACGTATGCATTCGGAGCTGGTACAGGAAAGAATGCACGTCGATCAAGTGGGAGAAAGAAATTTCTTGTCGTTGGAACGTATAAGTAGCATATATTTTATAATAATGGTGTAGGACGACCTAAGCCCTACTACACTACTAGAAAACTTGAATTTTCGGACGGAATTTTCGGACGGAAATGTTTCCGTCTGAAATTTTCCGAAAATTTCGGACAGATTTCAGACGGATTGTGTTATTTTTATATTTTCCTTGATCCGTCTGAAATCCGTCCGAAATTTCGAACGGATTTCAGACGGATTGTGTTATTTTTTATATTTTCCTTGATTCGTCTGAAATCCGTCCGAAATTTTCGAACGGATTTCAGATGGATTGTGTTATTTTTTATATTTTCCTTAATTAAATCAAATCTGTCCAAAAAATTTGGACGGATTTCAAACATTGTATTATTTTTATATTTCTTACATCCGTCCGAAAATTTCGGACGGATTTCAGACAGATTGTGTTATTTTTTATATTTTCCTTGATTTATCTTACGTCCGTCTGAAATCCGTCCGAAAATTTCGGACGGATTTCACACGGATTTGTTATTTTTTATATTTTCCTTGGCACGCTTTCAAATTTTGGTCTGTCACGGCCGTGACACTCATCACGCTAGGCCGTGATCGGTTCTGTCTGGATCAGCTAACATGTCACGGCCGTGATGGCCATCACGGCTAGGCCGTGATAGCTTCTGACTTTTGTCTTCTGCTCTGCTTGATCATGGCCGTGATGGGCTCTGTTTGGCTCATTTTCTTCACTTTTCAAGTCCTATCTTCATCCGAAAATTTACATGATCCTTTTTTTTTGGATCATATCACCTAACTAGGCCAATTTGTACTTTTTCGGGCATAATGGAGCCCCAATGAACTTGTTTGATCCAAATAGAGACCAAATCGACTTGTTAAGTCCTAATTTGGCCAATTGCCCCGTACGACCCAATTGTACTTTTTTGGTCCTAATGGAGCCCAAATGGACTTGTTTGATCCTAATAGAGCCCAAATGGACTTTTTAGGTCATATAGGACCTAACTAGGCCAATTTGTACTTCTTTGGTCCTAAAGCAACCCAAATGGACTTGTTTGATCCTAATAGAACCCAAATGGACTGTTTAGGTCATATACGACCTAACTAGGTCAATTTGTACTTTTTCACGCATAAAGGAGCCCCAATGGACTTGTTCGATCCTAATAGATCCCAAATCGACTTGGTAGGACCTAATTGGGCCAATTGCCTCGTACGGCCCAATTGTACTTCTTTGGTCCTAATGAAGCGTAAATGGACTTGTCTGATCCTAATAGAGCCCAAATGAACTTGTTAGGACCTAAGCGTAAGCTTCAAACATGATTTTCTTTGAAAATAACCTTGTTTGGTAATAAGATTAAGTGTTTAGATCAAATTAGAATGAATGTTTATGTTAATTTTGTTTTGTGGTTTAGTTTGAGTAATTAAATTACTCTCTTCAAATTATTTTATTGGGTGCGTTAGCACTGACTTATTTCAGTGAATGCACGGACTTGTTTAGGTCATATAGGACCTAACGAGGCAAATTTTTACTTTTTCGGGCATAATTGATCCCAAACGGACTTGTTTGATCCTAATAGAGCCCAAATCGACTTGTTAGGACCTAATTGGGACAAATGCCCCGATCGGCCCAATTGTACTTCTTTGGTCCTAATGGAGCCCAAATGGACTGGTTTGATCCTAATAGAGCCCAAATTGACTTGTTAGGACCTAATTGGGCCAATTGCCCCGATCGGCCCAATTGAACTTCTATGGTCCTAATGAAGCCTAAATGGACTTGTTTGATCCTAATAGAGCCCAAATCGACTTGTTAGGACCTAAGCATAAGCTCCAAACATGATTTTCTTTGAAAATAACCTTGTTTGGTAATAAGATTAAGTGTTTAGATCAAATTAGAATGTGTGTTTGGTTATGCGTAATTGATTTCTTAATTTCTGATTGTTGCGCGTTGTTTGATTCCCTCTCTGAGACGTTTGACACGGCTATGCTTGCTTGATGGAGTAGATAATTACACTCTTGGAGCTAACGTGAGCATTAAGACGAGGATCCTTTACTTGTTTGTTTATTTTCAATTACATGTAATGAGTGTTGCAATTACTCATGGACTGATGCAAGATCTAGGAAAACATATGTCCTGTTTAAAGCAATCTGTACCGGTTTAGTTTGAGTAATTAAATTACTCTCTTCAAATTATTTTATTGGGTGCGTTAGCACTGACTTATTTTAGTGAACGCACGCTTACTAGACAATAATTTACGTTATTATCACTACTATTACCAGTACAGAAAAATATTTTAAATAATATGTTTAAGAGAAAAGAATTTTTATATTTTCATTCTATTTAATTTTAGAGTTGAAAATAAACTGGTTTGACATTTATCGGAGATTAAATTTTGGACTGAGTATTTTCTTAGTTGATCAGTCCAACTATTAATCTTTACTCTAATTTGAATTTCGAAAACTTATAGTTATCAATCTTTATTTTTAGAGTCCAAAAAGTAAAAACATGTTTATTTTAGGCTTAATATTTTATCACTCACTTTGTACCTATTACTAAATAATTGACTTAAAAACCTAACTTCTCTTCTTTTTTTTCTCTCTCTCTCTCGACGCCTACCCCTCACTCTCTTTTCTTCTCTACTCCTTTTCTTCATCTATTTCTTCCTTCTTTCTTTTTCTTCTCTATTCTTCTCCCTTCTTCTTCTTCCTCCAACCAGCCACCGCCCCACACCCTCCACCCATTGAACCGCCGGAAGCTGTTAGGAGGAGACGCGTCCGACCACCTGCTCCGATCCGCGTCACAGCCGCGCGATCTAGCCGAGCTTCGCCGCGAAGCCGCGCCCTCCATCGTGGTAAACACCGCGAGCCGCCGGTTTTTGTGGTGGTTTCCACCATGTGAGTTCCTTCCAACCCCCTTCTTATTCTTTCCTTTGGTCTTACTCTATCTCTCTCCCTTTTTGGTGTTCACAGAAAGCGAACCGCCGCCACGGCCACCGTCCGCCGTCGCGTCAACTACCGCAGCACCACCATAAGCTTGCCTTCTTCCTTGGGTAAGTGGTTTTCTCACTTCCTTTGTTCAGATTCAAGAGCCCCAATTTCTCCTCAAACCCTAACCCTAGGTTTTGATTTTTAGTTCTCAGTTTATGAAATTAATTGGTGTTTTCTGAAATTGGGAGCATGATTAAGTGTCTCCCTAAATCAATTTTGTCAATCTCTTGTTAAACTGTTTTTTTTTCCTCAATTTTCATCTTGAGCCCAAAAACCTCAAATCTGCTTTAATTTTAAATGAATGAGGTTTTTGTGAAATTAAATATATTATTGAATTATATTTATATTGTGATTGTTGAGAAATTAATTCAGTGATTTGTTTGGCTGTTTCTATGCTTGGATCGACTCTCTGGGAGGTTTTTCATGTGCGTGCTTGCTTGCAAGAAGAAGAAATTACTTTCTGGGAACTGTTTGGAGCTAATTGCATCGCTGCCAAGTGCTTTTAAAAACTCTAAGCATCTTTAAGGTAGGGGAAAGAATCAACCTTTATTGGATTGATTTTGTGCTATGTTGGTAATATGAGAATATTTTGATTGATATTGTGTTATGTATGATCTGCCTGGTTATTATTATTATGCTTAGTGGATCTTAAGTTAAGGTATATATGTTGTCTAAGAGATGATTGTTTTGGGCATGAGGATCATGATGATTTTTTAGAGGTGCCTAACCTACATAAAATATGTTAAAGAGGTGTTGTGACATATAGCATGTGTTGAGGTCTTGATGAGAGGCTAAGGCTTAAGGAACTAATTATTGAGGTTTTAAACTAAATGCCACAAAGGGGCACAGCAGGGTGTCTCGTTTTAAACGCATGCGATTTCTGCATGAGGGTTTTTCTTTCTGGAACTATTGATTTGCAGTATACAACTTTGTTCATTATGATTGTGCATTCTCATTGAATTGACCATGTTATCTTTTCTTTCTTGCCTCCCTATTTTAGAAACTGCCCCATCGATTTGAAGGAAGCAATTTCAAGTGTAGTATTTGCTTCTCCAAGATGTTCAGATGAGTAGAATGCAAGTGGTGCCTCTAGAAAGGCTGGTGGCAATCGGTCAACAGCATCATGGGTGTCTAATCCAGAAACTAGTCCTTCAGGTATATTTTTGAAGACAGTAATTGCAAATGAATTTGGGACTTTTGTTCTTTCTATTGCCTGAATATTTGGGATTCTTTCTTACAGGAACTGGAAGACAAGAAATGGATTTTAGAGATTCGAGTTCTGAAAATAGGAGTGCCTTTCCTATGGGTAAGCAGAATAGGAACATGAATTCAAAGATGCTGCCTCTGCTGCAGAGGCTGCTACAGAATCTGCAGAAGTTGCCAGCATGGCTGCAAGAGCAGCTGCTGAACTTTCAAACCGAGAGAAGAACATGACAAGGCAGTACTCAAGTGGGTCACAACAACTTTTTTTTTTTTGGTTCATTACATGACCTTCACAGTTCACAGTGGCTTGATCTTCTGATAGTTTTTAAGTCATGACTTTTGGATTGCATGCAGCAATTGGTATTTGAATTTTAGAAGTTGTATGGTACCAATGCTGTATTTTGTAACAATAGTCAATTTCATGATTTTGTGATTGAATGTGAAACTGCAAATGTTAGTGATCGGTGCCATATAATTCGCATAGATAGTGAAACTGTAATGTAAGTGAAGTGATCTGTCATGGCCGTGATAAGCATCACGGCCTGGCCATGACAGCTTCTGCCTTGAATGTTGCTTCACTAAATGGTCTGTCACGGCCGTGATGGGTATCACGGCCTGGCCGTGATGGGTATCACGGCCTGGCCGTGACAGATTCTGCTTAGAAGGGGTCTGGCTCAGTTGACATGTCACGGCCGTGATGGGCATCACGACCTGGCCGTGACAGATTCTGACTTTTCATTCTTCCGTGGGAAATCCGTCCCAAATCCGTTGGAAAACAAAAATAAATCCGTCCAAAAAATAACCAACAAAATCACAGCATCCGTCCCAAATCCGTTGGAAAACAAAAATAAATATGTCCGAAATCCGTCCGAAAAATAACCAAAATCCGGATTTCCACGTTGTCCATATTCCGTTTGAAATCCGTCTGTAAATATTTTCGGACGGAATTTGGGACGGATTTTATAATTTCCCACGAGGCTTTTTCAGACGGGTGCCATTCCGTCCGAAATCCGTCCGAAATTTGTCCAATTTCCGTCCGAAATTCGTCCGAAAATCCGTCCGAAAAAGATGGATTTCTAGTAGTGCTAGTGGTCGAGTAATCGACAATAAGAAAATCACATTGGAAACTACCCTGTAGTACCAATGATGATTTGGGGATTGTAGGTTTATCACCGTTAGGATAATTTTATAATATTTGAGGATGTATGATTTTATTACTGTTCAACTGCTTGTGATGTGCTGGTTGTGGTAAATTGCTTTATGTGATGTTTTGTGTTACCTGAATATTTTATTATTGTTTTTACTGTGTATGATCTGTTTGGGTTGATGACGTACAATATCTTTTATTTTATGATAAGTTAGCATGTAGGAAATGATATATGTTGTTTGGGAGATATTCGTGTGGGTGAGAGAATGAAGGTGACTTAGAGGTAATTAAAGTATTTAATAGATGATATGTGACATGTAATGTGTGTTGAGACTGTGATGGAAGGTTGAGGCACTAGGATTGATCCGGCACGAGTCAGTGAGACTCAAATAGTTTGCCTAGTATTGTTCACAGTTGTGTGAGTAGAACACACGAGGGCAGAGTATCCGAGTGCGGATACTGGATGTCACGAGTCAGTTCCCTAATGGGAATGGGGGAAACTACCATGATACCCTTGTAGTTCTAGATGAGTCATCCCATATCCTAACGGGAATGAGGATATTTTTGTATTGTGCAGCTATTCCCTAACGGGAATGTGGGTGTGTCTCATTCACTGGATAAACACCCTAACAACAATGGGGGTGGAACACCCTAACGGGAATAGGGGTGTGCACCAATGCAAAATATATATGGACATGGTGACAAGATTAGAGAAGGTCATGTCAGCATAAAGGTTTAGTTGCATGAGAGTAAGGATAGAGGATGATATCTTAAATCAAGGATGAATGTTAGTTATGTGTGATGAGTGTCTTTGACTATTATTGTAATGTATGCTATGTATTCTTTTCCTCTTATGATGATAGAACTGTTTCTGATCTCCTATTTTGTTGTATTGTATTTGTTTTGGATATGTGATCTGATGAGAAGACTCTATGGAAGAGCCAGCTACCGAGGATCTGGATGGAACTCCGTATGAACCGGATGCTGGAGGACGAGCCGTGGATTCGAGTGGTATAGTTTAGGGAGTATGGCCAGTGTGTCCTGTGAAGACGTTTTAGTTTCCGCTGATTATAACAGTTTGCATAAGTATGTATCTGTAAGGGATCCTACTGATAGGATACCCAAACAGTGTTTTGTATTTTGATGGTTAGAGATATGTGCATATGTATAATATCATTATGGTATGGTGGGTTAACTTTCAGAAGTTGGATGCATTTATATTTAAGATTTTAATATCTTAGTATTTTCGGGTTACGTTTAAGGTTAAGAACGTAAGTAAGTCTAAATAAATAATTATTGACACAATGGGATACAACGGGGTGTCTCATATTCAACGTAGTAAAAGTATGATCGAATTTCAAATAAGATATGCTAAACAACAATCATCAATGACAAATTAAACATTTCAACACAATATACTCAGGTTAACAGATATACCTAATTCCAGTAACCGATAGAAATCAATGTGTCACCAATAAACTATGTGCATTCAACCCATATTTCCAACATAAATAATAATAATAATAATAATAATAATAATAATAATAATAATAATAATAATAATAAGCCTCGGATAAATGAAAAGAAGGAGCATAGTGGTGAGGAGCTACCAAAACAATAAGATATGAATTTTATCAAGACACAGTTAGAAACAAAATTTGAATTTTGAGCACATAATTTAAATATAACATCCAAAGCAATTACAAAATTTCGAAATTAGTAATGACAAGAGAAATTTATCATTGTCAATGTTACCGCAGTTATTGGAATGAGCAAGATAACATCATTTAGAAAAGAATTCGTCTATATATTACCAATATAATAATGAAATTAGAATTCCAACATCACACCAATCAATAAGCAGATCTGGTTTCCTTTAGCAATAAATCATGCAAGAATCACCTATTGCTGATCAATCTTAAATTAGTGCTTGGAAAGTGAAAATAATCAAGGAGTGAAAGATCGTACATTTATGAAATACCATAATGACATTAAAAAAAAACGTTATAAGCACAAAGTATTATATTAGATGTAAAAGATTTTTTTTTGTAAATTGTAAGCTACACTAGTTTAGAATAATTAGATTCATATATCTCAATTTTTATATCAGATATCAAAGTTCCATTCCTATTTTCAGATTCTTCTACTTAGATCAAGATCGTCAATAACTAGAATAATCAACATGTCGTCATCAAGTCTACAAGCAGTGCATGCTATATCTATTACAACGGCATCCAAATGCAGAAGCCAGTTCAGCCATACTTAGGGGACAAGCCAAACAAACATAAAACAAAGATTCATGTGCATGAACAATATATTAATAGCTTGGGGATATATATAATTCATGTTCAGCTCATGTGGCATGCTATCAAGTTGATAGCAGCATGCCACATGAGTCTAATTCAAGTTGATGGCATGCTATTAACATAAAGTCCATAGTCTCTAAATTGGTCATGTGAATTTAACCGTCTCCTCATTAATAGACTTTTTGAAGCATCATTATCTTTTAAGTGGCAGCAACAACAATCACGAAATACAATATTATCTCTCGACTACAATAAGATCTAAACCGAGACAAGATTGGATATAATATATATGCTTCTATGCACTTGCACTCTCGTTATAAAATCATAATTTCCACCAACGAGCAAGCCTCTACTATATATATATATATATACAGAGAGAGAGAGATATGACGGGGTCAAGGAAGGAAAAGGGGAAAGAAGAGCAGGATGAAAGAAGTAGGAAAACAGACGGAAATTTACATTAATTAAAACAAAATAAAATATAGAAATTAAAACATGAAAATAAAGCATAAACCCAGAAAGGTGGTAGAACCGATCAAGAACTGGGGAAGAAAAATAAAAAAGAAACCGGAGCGGAGGCAGAGCCTCACCAGAACCAGTGGAGGGAGAAGAGATGATTTAAACCATGCAGGTTTTGATTGAAAACAACTTGAAAACTACAAGCTTTAACGCTACAAGATTGAAAAGATTGAAGAAGAAAGAAAAAGAACTGAGGAACTCACAAAATGAAAGCTCAGAAGGCTCTCAGAGTTTCTCACTCTAAACTCTCTCTAAAATTTTCGGATGTCTAACAACTGAGCTTAACATCCTTTATTTATATTTATATATATATATATATATATATATATATAAACAAGGAAGAAAATGATAGGCATTAAAAATGCATACAATTTTACCAATGACATAATCAACTCATCTCATTACTCATACTTTTACCAAAGAAGGTAGGGTGGCTTACAGATAGTATTTCTAAGAAACTAGGAGATGGCAAAACAATCAGCTTTTGGAATGAAAGTTGGTTGGTGGAGGTAACATTAGCAACCAGATTCCACAGGTTATTTTCCATCTTAACACAAAAAAAAGGAAAAGATAGCAGAGATGGGGGAATGGAGATATAATTCTTGGAGGAGAAGATTGTTTGTTTGGGAGGAAGACCTACTACAAAACATGATGGAGATGCTTGCAAGTCAACAAATACATTCACAAGTTGAGGACAGTTGGTGCTGGTTGGGGCAAACAGAAAATCAATACACAATCAAAGAAGCATACAAGCTGATCACAGAAGTACAGGATGCTTCCAAGAAATTCTCCTTCAAGCTGCTATGAGAAAAGTCCATTCCACTTAAGGTGGGAGCCTTTTGTTGGAGAGCCATCCAAGATAGAATTCCAACATTCTTAAACTTGAACAGAAGGGGAATCATGCCAGAAATCACAGCTTCAACATGCAGGTTTTGCAATTCGGCTAATGAGACTACCAGTGACGGATCTAGGACCCTGAGCCAGTGGAGGCAATTCATTTCCCAAAAAAAATTAATAGTAATTATTATCATACATATAATACATAAAAAGATAAATACATAAATGTTAAGTTATAAAATTTTAATGGTTTTATTAATTTTTAGGTCACTGAATTATTTGAGAATATTCAAATAGGTCAATCTTCTTTAAAAGTTTGTAATTTGGTCCCCGTATACATAAAAATTGATATTAGGTCCCCCATACACTATTTTGTTAAGGTTTCGTTAGGATTCAAAAAACTATATAGACCTATTTGATTTTTTCCTAAAAAGTATAGGGACCTATTTGAATTTTTTCAAAAAGTTCAAGGACCCACAAAGACGAGTTGATGGATCGTTTAACATGCATATATTTAACGGAACCCTAGTGGAAAAGTGTATGAGGAACCTAATTGCTAATTAAAAATTTTGTGTTTAGAAACTCAATTACAAACTTTTCAAGTATAATGAACTATTTGAAAGTTTCCAAATAGTTCAGGGATCTTCAAATTAATTTAACCAATTTTAATATACCTAATCAAATAAATTACATATTTAATAATTGTCATTTACGTGATTTCATGTTTTGAAATCGTTGAATGACCAATTCATTATCAATGTTATTGAACATATCTCTCTCAGTATGATGTGATCAAGACATAGATCACTAACAATTTAGGATCTTTCTTTGATTTCAATTGCTAAAAATTCAAGATCAAACACAAACAAGAACAATAGAATAAGATTGAATTTGATAAGCCAAGGAAGATTCACCACTTGAATATGGAAATTCAAGATAAGAATCAATGGTTCAACTTATGAACCAAGAAGAGGAGACTCTCAACTCTCTCTAGCAATCTCAAGTGTGAGAAAACTCAATTGTATTCAAACTTGAAAAATGATTTACATGAAGCCTATTTATAGGCTCATCCTACTTAAGGTGCAAGCTAGACTAACTTGAAGTGCAAGCTACGCTAACTTAAGATGCAAGCTAGTCTTACTTGAGGTATAAGCTACTCTAAGTCCTAATGGGCTTGTAACACTCTTAAGCCCAATTACAAGCCTAACTAAATCAAAGCCCGTATAGAATTTCGTGCTAAACTTGTAGCTCAATTTAAGTCATGATAGACGCCGAATCAGGTCTTGAGTCAAAATAAGATTTGTAGATAATCTTATAAGATTTCCAACGCATCCAAGATCACTTCAATCGGACATCTACAACTCAAGAAACAGCCAAAATTGTGAAGTAGGTTTGATTTGGATTTGCTTCAAAGTTGACTTGCCTCAATTGGCCCATTAATGTTGTGCTTCCTAGGATCACATCATCCCCTCCTTCTTGAAGAAAATTCATCCCGAATTTTAATCCTACATTAAAGAGAAGATGTTTAGGTTTATTCTTTTATAAAGGTTCTAAAAAAAAAGTTTGGGGGAAGGCAACTCCCTTATTTGGGAAGGCAACTCCCTTATTATCGTTGTAATTCTCAACTCATTCTCCCGAGTAAAAAACCACCCTTTTGAAAACAAGTTTTATGAACAACGCTTTCAAATATTTTTCACAAGGTATAATCCCTTGAAGGTTGTTTGGTAATGTTTGTCCATTTTTGAGAGAAACATTTGGAAAGATATTTAATATGTGTCTTAGTTCTCTCAATGAATAGGAACCTTGATGGATGTGCATTAGTTGCTTTTGAATTTGTAAAATAGTTTCAACGCATATAGTTAAGGTTTGTGACACCCTTCTACCCCGCATGTTAATATAAAACATTTACTTAAAAGAGGTAATTATAAAACATGCATTTATTAGGAAAAAAATAAAAACTTGGATAAAAGGTTTCACATCTCAACAAAAACAACACGGAAATAACAGTTTTAAAACAGAAAAACATAAACAAGACAGATAAAGAAAAACCCAACCCAGATTTCACATACAGAGCTGGTATAACCAAAATCCGGATACATCACGGAAACAAACTAAACAACTAACAAAACTAACAACTATAACTCCGCATTCTAACTAGAGTCGCGGCTCATAGGAGTCACTCCTCCGTTGGCTGCTCACCATCCTCTGCATAAGGAAATACATGCAACAACAGAAACAGGAAAACGGGGAGTAAGAAATCATGTAAACGCAACGGCATGTGAATAGGGAATAAGATGAACATACATCATAGTATGGCATATCAATATAACAACATACAATATTTATACATCATCATATAATACCATAACAACATGTTAATCATCCAACATATGTTATGCAGTACAATACAACCCTACTCCACTACTCCATAAATGCATGTGGATCCAACTAACTCAAGAAGTCAACTTCGGAGTTACATATCCGTATTGGCCAAAAAGCACCAACACCGGCAGTTCCCCAAACCATGGAGGAACCCCTTGGATAGCCGACATATCATAACTAGATACGCCACCTCGGGGGCGCACGGTTCACCAAACCATGGGTGAACCACTCGAGACTTGGGCCAGATCTCATAACTAGGACGACCTCCCCTATGTTGAACATCCCCCTCAACATCAACTCCAATGCTCTATGCAAATGGCACAACAACACACAAGGCAACCACCTCCATTGTTTGGGCCTAAAAGCACCCAAGACTTATCACCAACATCAACATTAACACCATAGACCCACAACGTGGGGTCAAGGCCCCCTTGACCAAAAAACACCAAGGTCCAACATAGCAACATCTCCACCAAAAAGCATCAAGAGCACTTTGGCTAAAAAGCACCAAAGCGTGACAACGTGCGGTAACCCATCGGGTGCCGGTTTAACCAGCTTATCAGTCTTTGTTATCTTATTTAATCTTTAATCAAGTTATCTAACTTGTTATCATTTTATTAGTATATTATTACATCATCTGGGGATAATTGGGGTAAACACCCCCTTTAATTCATTAATCTTAAGTTCTGGCCAGTATGGGGAAGCACGGGCGTACTAAACCCCCAGCACGGTCGTGCTGCCGCTTAAGTGGAACACGGTCGTGCTCGCTGTCCTGCACAGCCGTGCTCAATGCGCGACCTATTTTCCATAATTTAACTGGGAGCACGGTCGTGCTCCCTGTTCAGTACGGCCGTGCTCCTAGGCAGGGCCATACTGTTCTGGGCAGAATTTAACGTGTTCTTGGAGTTTAGGCTCCCTAATTCTCTCAAATCATATCTTAGGGTCTTAACTAAAACATTCGACATGAAACTTCACCCCTCACTAACACAGTTCATGTCTTATGAAGCTTGGGGAATTAATCCTTTAATTCCTATGTTAACTAAGAGTCCTAATTAAGTCAATTAGAGTCTTATTAACATATTCAACATAACGATAACATCATCATCAACAACATATCCAGTCAATGTGATCAACACAATCCATGTTACAACAATATTCATAATCATGGGTATTCATACAAATTCAACCAAAACACATGGCATAAGACAATTCAATAGGCATACCACATCATGAAAACCTCAAAAATTATAACAACTAGGCATACCAATTAATCCAATTAAACATATAAACAATTCAATCATACAACCAGGTAGATCATGGAATCAATACATTATAACAACAATAAACAGGGCTATGGGAACCCCTCATATTATGTTGCTCCCTAGCCTAGTGAATACACTATTCTTCTCCCATACATGGTACGAGGTTCGCATTTTAAAAGAAGAAAGAAGATGCACTAGGGTCCCATCTCACTAGTGCTTCTCTACGATCTTAAGGATACCAAAGAGACACTTTGGTTCAACTCTAAGATCAGGAAATCAAAAGGAAGAGATCAAGAACTTGAAATAAAGAACACAAGGGATAAGGTGCATGAATTTTACCTTTTCTAAAGTCCCAAACAGCAAGCACAACGAACCCCTATTCGTAGCGATGTTCTCCTATTAAGAAGCAGTGAAGAACGGTGCAAGAACGGGTTCCCTAGAGAGTTTTAGGGATAAAAGCCATAAGGATTCAAAGAGGAAGGAGGGAGGTAGTTTTCTGAGTGTTGGGGTCGTGTAAACTAGGTTTAGGTCGAGTATAATGGTATATATATGAGTTTGGGTCATAACGGGTTCCTATTTCAGCCCAAACTGTATATAGTTCAATATTTTGACTATAACTTGAGTTAAAAGTTTCCGATTGAGGTGTTGTTGGTGTTGTTAGAAAGCTCAGAGAAATATCTACAAATTAATGTCTAATTATCGAATCCTAAATCAGACTGTAAGATGGTCAAACGTTCGATGGAAGTTTAGCAACAGATTTGGTAGTTATTCCTGGATTGGATCCTTAGGAGATTATGATAAGATCTTAATATATAAACAAAAAGAGGACGATCCTATATTGATAAGGACTCAAATCTGATTGGTTGAGGGGCTAAAATATAAGAATAATACTATCTCTATTTAAATAATAAATCACACGATATCTTATCATATCATTCTTAACCGCTTATTATTAATAAAATCACATATCATATATTAACATATAAAATCAAACATTAAGAGACACAATCTCATATTAATGAAAATAATCATATATTAATATACATATTATTATATGTAATAATATATACACACATATGTAAATATCTAACATATATATGCCAGAACTAACAGATGTAAACATAAGGGTGAATCTTGAGGTGTTACAATTTCACCCCCCTTATAAAAATTTCGTCCTCAAAATTTCTATCACCTCGGTTGAAAAGGTGCGGGTACGACTCCATCATCTTGCTTTCCAGCTCCCACATAGCACTTTCCTCAGTAGCCCCACTCCAAACAACTTTGATCAAAGGAATTTCCTTGCCTCTTAGCTGCTTCACCCTCCTATCCTCGACTCGAAGGGATAACACCTCAAACGTCAAGTTCTCTTTCAACTGTATGGTATCGGGGACTATCACGTGACTAGGGTCATGAACATACTTTCTGAGCTGGGACATATGGAAGACACTATGAAGGTTGGATAAGAACGATGGTAAGGCTATTTGGTAGGCAACTCCGCCAACTCTTTTTAGGATTTGGTAAGGACCAATGAATCTATGAGTAAGTTTCTTCGCTTTCATCACTTTACCAATCCCAGTCGTTGGAGTAACTCTCAAGAATACATGATCACCTTCATGGAATTCAAGCGTCTTCCTTCTTTTGTCATGGTAGCTCTTCTACCTACTTTGTGTCATCCTCACTTTTTCAGTGGTTTCTTGCACCACTTCAGGTCCTAGTACAACACTATCACCAAGTTCACTCCAACACAAAGGTGTCCTACATCTCCTCCCATAAATAGCTTCATAAGGTGCCATCCCAATACTGGAATGGAAACTATTGTTATAGGTAAACTCTATCAGGGGCAAAAACTTGTCCCAACTACCAGACCGTTCTAACACACAAGCTCTAAGCAAGTCCTCTAAGGACTGGATGGTTCTCTCAGATTGCCCATCAGTTTGTGGGTGATAAGCTGAACTTAGCCTAAGCTTGGTTCCTAAAGCCTCTTGCAAACTGTTCCAAAACCTAGATGTAAACCTCGGGTCTCTATCTGAAACTATGCTAGAAGGTACACCATGTAGCCGAACTATATCTCTGATGTACAGCTTAGCCAACTTTTCCAAAGAGTATTCCGTGTTCATCAGGATGAAATAGGCGGACTTAGTCAGTTTAAACACGACAACCCATATAGACTCAAAACCAGCTGGAATCATAGGGAGTCCAGACACAAAATCCATGAAAATACTGTCCCACTTCCATTTTGGGATACTTAACGGTTGTAACTTTCATGATGACTTCTGGTGTTCTATCTTAGCCTTTTGACACACTAAACAAGCTTACACAAACTCAGCCACATCTTTCTTCATCCTAGGCCACCAAAACATGTGCTTTAAGTCCTGATACATCTTAGTGGCACCTGGGTGCACACTCAGTCCACTCCTATGTCCTATTTCAAGGATCAACTTTCTAAGCTCTGGGACGTCTGGTATACAGACTCTATCTTTGAACCTCAAGACTCCATCGCTTCCTTCCTTAAAACTAAGGTCTCTACCCTGCACAAGTAACTCTTGTTGATCTAAGAGAAACTTGTCTAACTTCTGACCCTCTCTAATTTGATCCATCTGTTGGTAACCTTCAAGGTTCCAAGCCTAATGCTTTTAGGGGTAACTTCCCAAGCTAAACTAATGTCTCTAAACTCCTCAATCAGATCCATCTCCTGACCATCAAAGCCGAGATATGTAAGGTTTTCCTACTTAGGGCATCAGCCACCACATTGGCCTTTCCTGGATGATAGGTCAGCTCAAAGTCATAATCCTTTAAGAACTTCATCCACCTACGCTGCCTCATATTCAACTTCTTTTGATCAAAGAGATACCTTAAACTCTTGTGATCACTAAAAACCTCAAACCTCGATCCATACAGGTAATGCCTCTAGATATTTAAGGCTAATACCACAGCCCCTAACTCTAGGTCATGGGTAGGGTAGTTCTTCTCATGGGGTTTCAACTACCTAGAAGCATAAGCAACTACCTTGCCATTCTGCATTAACACTCCACCTAACCCTTGCTTAGAAGCATCGCAATAAACTACGAAAGGTTTACTAGGATCGGGTAACACTAAAATTGGTGTTGATGTCAACCTATTCATAAGGGTTTGGAAACTCTCTTCACACAAGAGTCCCACATAAACAACTGTCCCTTCTTGGTGAGACAGGTTAAGGGTAAGGCTAACTTAGAGAAACCTTCTATGAACCACCTACAGTACCCTGCTAAACCCAAGAAACTCCTAATCTGGATCACTGACTTTGGCGCTTCCCATTGGAGCACCGTCTCAACCTTATCCGGATCGACGGCTATCCCACCTTTTGAGATCACGTGACCTAAGAAACTAACCTTTTCTAACAAAAACTCGCACTTAGACATCTTGGCATACAACTGCTTCTCCTTAAGGGTCTGTAAGACAACCCTCAAGCGCTCCTCATGTTCTTCCTTGATCTTGGAGTACACTAAGATGTCATTTATAAAGACCATCACAAACTTATCCAACTAAGGGTGAAAGGTCTTGTTCGTGTAATCAATGAAGACAGCAGGGGCATTGGTCACACCAAAGGGTATAACCAAGTACTCATAGTGACCATAACGCGTCCTAAATGCTGTCTTCGGGATGTCTTCATGATGTAAACCCAATGGAGACAGATTTGGATCAAAAAACCATTCAAGGTCTTGGTGGCCGAATGACAAGAGCAAGAGCAAAGAAAGCCCAAGAAGCTCTAACTCAATTGGTGCTTCTCTTAATGGAGACAAGGCCAAATGCACATGCAAGTAATGAAAACAATGAGCCCATGTTAATAACTTTGCTCATCCAAGCCCAAGAAGCATGAAGAGGCCGTGCAATTCCATTTTTCTTTTATTTTCAATAAGTGTAATGGCGTTGGTGTGTTTAGGCCCAATTAATTAGTGGTATTTTTGGGTCAAGTCCACTACTTACCATGATGTACACAAGTTTATTAGAGAGTCTTGGGGAGGGAATCTTTGGCTTACATGCCATAAGAAACTCTTCATTAGTGTGCATAAAATTGTATTGATTATGGGGGGTTACACTTTTAATGTGAGAAGCAAGTGTAACCACCACATAATTAGGGGGATAACGAGTCATAAGGGGGGAGGGGGCATAACCACTCTTTTGTGGCTGAGTTATTGTGAGTTTAAGGCCATTCAAAGGAGGGGGGGGGGGGGGGATAACCTTCAAGTTGTGGTGGCTGAGTTGAATAATTTGGTGGCTACATTATGAGGGGTTTTAGGCCAATTAACTCATGATTATGGTGGCTGAGTTAAGTGGGAGTTATTGGGTGTTTTAGTGCCATAATTAGGTGAGTTAAGTGGGGGTTTTGGCATCCTATGGAAGGCAAAGTGAAGCAAAAAGAACTCAGTCATGTTCTCTATATGTAAGATGCCACAAACACATGAATAAAGAACTTTGATGTTATTTTGGATCAAATCCATTTTGTGAGAATATTGTTCTCCTAGGTTCTTGGTTGAACCAAACTAAGTTCTTATCAAGAATCCAAGATTCTTGTGGCGAACATCATTTGGCTTATCAAACTACATGTTTGTGGCGCCATCCATCTCTCACCTTCTTCCATTTTTTGTTTCTTCCTTCAATTGATTTTGGTTACAAAGTGTTACTCTAAGTTCTTGTCTAAAAAATTCAACCAAATAGATCATCAACAAGGCAACCTACCATTTGGATGTCATCTAGTGGTATCAGAGCTTAGGCTTTGGTTGAATTTTCTGAGTTTTTGTTCTTCATCTTCTACCTTTCTTCTTTTAAACACAAAAACACAAAAAAAAAAAATTACACTTTGATTCTATTTGTGAAGGGAAATTTCGTGGTTGTTGTTCTTGCTCAAAACCACGTTTTCAAGTGTGATTCTCTTCTTCAAAGTTTGAAAAAAAAAATTGCACAAATTATAAGAAAAAAAATTGTGCATGAAATCTTGAAAAAAAAAGGAAGAGAAAAGTCTATTTGAGCAATTTGTGTTCTTGAATATATATATATATATATATATATATATATATATATATATATTTATTTATTTATTTATTTATTTCCCTTCTTCCTTTGTTCTTATTTCCAAAGCTTTGCTTCTCTAGCCTTTCTTTTGTTTCCTTTGTTTTTTGATAAGTTTTGTGATTTTTGTTACTTGAATTATTTTTGGATTTTTGTGTGGTTTTTGTGTTTGACTCTTCTAAGAATTAAAGGAGGACAATTGAGTGGAAAAAGGCAAGAGTGTCCAAAATACATTTTTGTGTGGAAAAAGCCAAAAGAGTGGGAAAAAAATCCATTGTGTGAACTAGTGAGGGAGTGTAGTGAGGAAACACAAACTCTTCTACTCAAATCATGGCCAACAATGAGGATAGTCCACCATTATCTCCAAGGTCAGCCACTCTTCAAGCTAGGATGGCCAATCAAGTCCAAGCTCTTCAAAGACAATTGGAGCAAATGCAAGCCAATTATGATAGACAACTTGCTAACCTACATCGTGATGATTCAAGTGACTATGATAGTGAAAGAGGAAGGCCTAGAGGAGGACGACATAGAAGAGGAGGACATATGGGAGAGAGACGTGATAGAGGACTTGAAGGGGTCAAAATCAAAGTTCCTCCCTTTATTGGGAAGAATGATCCGGAGGCTTACTTGGAGTGGGAGCTAAAAATAGAACAAGTCTTTGATTGTAATTCATACAATGAAAGCAAGAAGGTGAAAGTAGTCGTCCTTGTGTGGTGGGACCAATTACAAAAAGAAAGGAGAAGACATGGAGGAGAGACCATAGACACTTGGGAGGAGATGAAATTTGTCATGAGGAAGAGGTTTGTCCCAAATCATTATCAAATGGACATTCACAACAAATTACAAAGACTTACCCAAGGGACCAAAAGCGTTGATGAATATTTCAAGGAGATGGAATTGGCCTTACTTAGGTCAAATTTTCAAGAAGATAGGGAGGCTACCATGGCAAGATTCCTACATGGCTTGAATCAAGATATTCAAGACATAGTGGAGTTGCAACATTATGTGGAGCTTGAAGATTTGGTCCAACAAGCCATTAAGGTGGAGCAACAATTAAGAGGAGGAAGTCTAAATATTCTTCTTCTTCATCTTCCAAATTTCCATCCTCAAATTGGAAGGACAAACAAAAGAAGGAGGGTGCACCCACCAAGGAGGCCATGAGCAACATACAAGGAAAGAAACCCATGGAGACAAACTCTAAGAGTCGTGATGTAAAATTTTTGAAATGCTTAGGCCATGGACACATAGCATCCCAATGTCCAACAGAGAGAACCATGGTGTCCATGAATGGGGAAGTGGTATCACAATCCGAGGCTTCAAGTGGAGAGGAAAGTGAAGAAGATGTGTTCATGCCGAATGGTGATTTACTCATGGTGAGGAGGCTTTTGGGAAGTCAAGTGAAGGATCATGAAGCAAGTCAAAGGGTGAATATCTTTCATTCTAGATGTCTAATTCAAGGAAAGGTATGTTCTCTAATCATTGATGGTGGGAGTTTTGCCAATGTTGTAAGCACTAGATTGGTGTCCAAATTGAATCTTGTTACTAAGGCACATCCAATGCCATATAGGCTTCAATGGCTAAGTGAGGTTGGGGAAATGGTTGTGAACAAACAAGTAGAGGTTCCATTCTCGATTGGAAAGTATGAAGATTGTGTACTTTGTGATATGGTGCCTATGGAGGCAAGCCATATGTTGTTGGGAAGGCCTTGGCAATATGACAAAAAGGTCATCCATGATGGATTCTCAAATAAGTTTACCTTCATGTATCAAGACCGAAAGGTCATTCTTTCTCCTTTGTCTCCAAAGCAAGTTAGTGAGGATTGATGCGTGTATTTTTAGAATTAAAGGCAAGTGCACCTCGTCGCAATCAAGTAATACGGTGGTGAGACCGGTTATCGTATCCACAGGGATTGGTTGTCAATTACCAATTCGCAAGCTTAACAACTATCTAGACTAAAATAAAGTATGAGAGATTAAAACAGGAAATAAAGAAACAAAATATTTTTGCCTTTTTAGAATTTTGTCAAACACTTGGTATGCAAACAGGGATGTGGCTAGAATTGTCAGGGTTAAACTACACTAATCCTCCCTCAGTTGCAATGAAATGGCTTCTAACACAGGTCCTAATTCAATTATGTCAATCAAGCCTTTTCTAAAATACTCAAGCCTAATGTCTTAGGTGCATTGAGCCTAAAACCCCAAATCAAACCCTAATGTCTTAGGTGGATTAATTTGTGATTTTGCATTAAGTCAAGACTTATAAGATTGCAAGCATTCAACACCTATGTCTAGATTCTTGAACAACTTGGCATATGATTCATGAGCATGCCTTAACACCAACCTTCCAGTCATCTATCAAGGCAACATATCATTCCTATGGGTAGCTAATCCAAGGAAAGCTTTAAGAACAGAATCACATACTCATAAGGAAATAGAGACTTGCATTAAACACCAAATCAAATACAACAAGTTCAGAAAAGTTTCATCTAACCCCAACAATGGGGATTTAACTACTCATGATAAAAGGAAATACAAAACAGAATGAGAAAAGGGATGGAGAACACTCATAGACAAGCTTCCTCCATCTTCTCCCCCATCCAAGAGCAGAGAAAACGCCCCCCTATTTGGGCAGAAACCCTCTCCAGCCGCCAGCCTCAGCCTGCCTCCAAGTGCAGATCCCTAATTCTGTTCAGTGCAGCTCTATTTATAGATCAGGCGTGCGTCACGGCAGTGACAGCCATCACGGCCAGGCCGTGATGGTTTCTGACTTGGGCGCCTCTTCATTTACTGATTCATCACGGCCGTGATATCCATCACGGCCGTGATATCCATCACGGCTAGGCCGTGATCGTTTCTGACTTTTCCAACTAGCAGGTCACGGCCGTGATAGCCATCACGGCTAGGCCGTGACAGCTTCTGACTTTTGGCTCAATTCTTTCTTCAGCTACTGCTCCCTCACGGCCGTGAGGGCCATCACGGCTAGGCCGTGATACTCTCTGCTTGGCTCAATTTCTTCTCTTTTCAGGCTCTAAGTCCTCCAAGCTTCATTACTGGCTAATTCTTGGGCATTTAATCATGAATATCTGCAAAACAACACACAATACCACCTTATCCGTTCCAAAGGAAAAACTAAACAAAATCAAACTAAATTGGCCTAACTATATGCAAATGCATGCAGAAATGTACATGAAAAATGAGGTGAAATCACACTCATCAAGGATCAAATAAGAATGAGAGAAAAAAGAGAGCAAGTGAGAAAAGAAGGAGAAGGAGAGAAAAAAATTGAGGAAAGGAATGATGAAAAAACAAAAGAAAAATGGACTTGCACGCCCTCTTCATGCTTCTTGGGCTTGGATGAGCAAAGTTATTAACATGGGCTCATTTTCTTCATTACTTGCATGTGCATTTGGCCTTGTGTCCATTAAGAGAAGCACCAATTAAGTTAGAGCTTCTTGGGCTTTCTTTGCTCTTGCTCTTGTCATTGGGCCACCAAGACCTTGAATGGTTTGTTGATCCAAATCGGTCTCCATTGGGCTTATATCATCCCCTCCTTCTTTAAAATCGGATGAATGGAAAACTGCCTTTAAAATAAAATATGGATTGTATGAATGGTTAGTAATGCATTTTGGGTTAACAAATGCACCTAGCACTTTTATGAGGCTTATGAACCATGTTCTAAGAGATTTTTTAGGCAAGTTTGTTGTGGTGTATTTTGATGATATATTAATATATAGTAAAAACTTAGATGATCATCTTGAACATTTAAGGGTTGTTTTACTTGTATTAAGAAAGGAAAAATTGTATGCAAATTTGGAAAAATGCACTTTTTGTGTGGACCATGTGATTTTTCTTGGTTCTGTGATAAATACAAAAGGGGTCCATGTGGACCAAGAGAAAATTAAGGCCATTCAATACTGGGCAATCCCCAAAAATGTGAATGATGTAAGAAGCTTTCATGGTTTGGCTAGTTTCTATAAGAGGTTTGTTAAGGACTTTAGTACTTTGGCTGCACCTCTTAATGAAATATTCAAAAACAATGTGGGATTTAAATGGGGGAAAAAACAAGAGCATGCTTTTAAGGAACTTAAAGAAAAACTCACCTATGCACCAATACTTGTTTTGCCTAATTTTGCTAAATCTTTTGAGATTGAATGTGATGCTTCTAATGTTGGTGTTGGGGCTGTTTTGATGCAAGAGGGGCATCCAATTGCTTATTTTAGTGAGAAATTAAGGGGAGCTTCCCTTAATTATCCCACTTATGATAAGGAGTTGTATGCCTTAGTGAGAGCTTTGCGAACTTGGCAACACTATCTTTTGCCCAAGGAGTTTGTGATTCATAGTGACCATGAGTCTTTGAAATATTTGAAAGGGCAAGGAAAGTTAAATAAAAGGCATGCAAAGTGGGTTGAATTTCTTGAACAATTCCCATATGTGTTTAAACACAAAAAGGGTAAGGCCAATGTTGTGGCGGATGCACTTTCAAGAAGACATGCTTTACTTTCTACCCTTGAAACAAAATTGTTTGAACTTGAATGCATTAAAGATTTGTATGAGAATGATAAGGACTTTCCAAATATATTTGCTAATTGTGTGCATTCAGACCAAAATGGGTATTTTAGGCACCAAGGGTTTTTATTCAAGGAAAAAAGATTATGTGTGCCTAAAAGTTCCATAAGGGACTTACTTTTGAAGGAGGCGCGTGAAGGGGGGTTGATAGGGCATTTTGGAGTCCAAAAGACTCTAGACATTTTGCATGAAAATTTCTATTGGCCTCATATGAAGTATGATGTGCAAAAATATTGTGAAAAATGCATTGTGTGTAGAAAATCAAAATCTAAAGTAATGCCTCATGGACTTTACGCTCCTTTACCTATTCCTGATTTTCCTTGGATTGACTTGTCTATGGACTTTGTTGTGGGATTGCCTAGATCTAGGAATGGTAAAGATTCAATTTTTGTTGTGGTGGATAGATTTTCAAAGATGGCGCATTTTATCCCTTGCAAAAAAATTGATGATGCTTGTCATGTTGCTGATTTGTTCTTTAAGGAAGTGGTGAGACTTCATGGTTTCCCAAGGAGTATTGTAAGTGATAGGGACACCAAGTTCCTAAGTCACTTTTGGAGGACATTATGGGGAAAGATAGGTACAAAGCTTCTCTTCTCCACTACTTGCCATCCTCAAACAGATGGGCAAACTGAAGTTGTGAATAGGACACTTTCTTCCCTTTTAAGGGCCGTGATTAAAAAGAAAATTAAATCTTGGGACGATTGTTTGCCTCATGTGGAATTTGCTTATAATAGGGCTATTCATAGTGATACTCAATATTCTCCTTTTGAGGTAGTTTATGGATTTAACCCTTTAACTCCTTTTGATTTATTGCCATTGCCTAACTCCTCACTTTTAAAGCACACAAGATAGATCTTCCAAGTGAGTATGGTGGGATTAGTGCAACTTTTAATGTGGCTGATTTATCTCTTTTTGATGTAGGTGATGAAGATTTCAATTCGAGGTGGAATTCACTTAAAGAAGGAGGGGATGATGTAAGCCCAATGGAGACCGATTTGGATTAAGAAACCATTCAAGGTCTTGGTGGCCCAATGACGAGAGCAAGAGCAAAGAAAGCCCAAGAAGCTCTAACTCAATTGGTGCTTCTCTTAATGGACACAAGGCCAAATGCACATGCAAGTAATGAAGACAATGAGCCCATGTTAATAACTTTGTTCATCCAAGCCCAAGATGCATGAAGAGGGCGTGCAAGTCCATTTTTCTTTTATTTTCAATAAGTGTAATGGCGTTGGTGTGTTTAGGCCCAATTAATTAGTGATATTTTTGGGTCAAATCTAGGTCTATGTTCATTGTCTTCCAAATTTGATGAGCCTTTATGTGAGTTGTCATGCCTTGATCCTTTTTTGTTCTCAAGTACTTCTAATCTTTCAAACACTCTTTCTAAGTTCCTTGTCATTCTATCCAACTTCCTATTCAAGTTCCTTGTTCTTGGTGATGATGGAGGAGAATCTTCATTGTCTTCTTCATGTAGTCAAGTCATGGTGCACTTACAATTTGAGAAATTACATAAAATTCTAGAGAATTGAAAAGTTCACAAATAAAATGAAGATTACACCAATAAGAACAATTACACCACCAAAAATCAAAAGAATCAAGTACAATCCAACAAGGAACAAATACACTTAAAGAACAAGTGAAAGAAAAGAATTACAAGTCAAAAATGAATATTACAAGGACCTCACTACTCACTCATCATTCACTCAAAGAATGCCACTCGTGTAAATCACTCAATGTAGACTTTTTCAAGATGATTTCTCTCTTGTCTCTTTCCACTCAAGAGTTTCCTCCTCAAGGGAACTACAAGTTGAAACAAGATCTCAACAATTAGTGTCCATTAAACAAATGACAAATCAACCAATAGGCAATCAATTCAAAGAGGTCAAGAATTTTGAAAACAACTAATATAAAACTAATGGAGTTTAGAATACAAGCAAGAAAATGTTTAAGAAGAATTGCACACTCAAATTGATGTGAAGAAGACAAGTTGAAAGAGTTCAACAAGGTGTAATTCAAATTTAATCAAAGTGTTGGCGAACAAGTAATGATGAATGTGAAATGTGCTACACCAATTTGTGAAGGATCTATACAAATACAAGCATGTGAAATGGTTTCAATTTTTTTATCTTTTTCTGGAATTTTCCAGAATTTGCACTTTTGCCCCAAAACTTTGTATATTTACGGTTTTGGCCCACTTTTTCTTTTTACACCAGTTTTTTTTTCAACTTCAGCCACTTGACTTTTGCTAATTACAATTTCACATCAATTACACTTAATTTTTGAATTTACAAAAAGATCCTTCAATCATGAACAAATTTGAACATAATTGGTGTAATACTTTGAAATATGAACGATTCAAGTAGTGTAGAATAATTTCCAAGTGAAGGAGCACAAATCAAGTAATTACAGACCTAGATCTTTCATTAAAGTGGTTGATAAACACATCAATTCCAAAATTTGAAATCATTGAAGCACTTTTGATTAAAATTTGAATCAATCTTTACTATTGTGAATTGAAATTTAAATTTGAATTTTGCAATTGTTCAAATTCACATAGTAAGGAAAATAGATCTATGCTTGAATTTTCAAGAAGCAACCAAAATCACATGTGATGGAAGAGCACATGCAATAAATGAAGCCTAAAATTTGAAAGTGAAAATGTGGAGGTAAAAAATTTTCACCAAAAATTCAAGCAAGATCAATTCAATCTCATTTCAAATTCTAGATCCATGACCACAATTGGATTCAAATTACTTTTCATCATCCAATTCTTGTGGTAAATGGTGCCACTAGCAAGTGAAATTTTCAACATGAATTTGGCTCCAACTCAAAGATCATCATAGAATTTGAAAAAAAAAAATTGATCAAAAATTCAAAACAATTGAAGATCAAAGATCTAGCTCTAGATACCACATGATGTGATCAAGATATAGATCACTAACATTTTAGGATCTTTCTTTGATTTCAATTGCTAAAAATTCAAGATCAAACACAAACAAGAACAATAGAATAAACTTGATCTTCAAGTGAAGAATCAAGAGAAACAACAAGGAGTAGGAGAGAATAACAGTTGATATATGAACTAGAAATTAAATTGGGAGAAGAAGATTGAATTTGATAAGCCAAGGAAGATTCACCACTTGAATATGGAAATTCAAGATAAGAATCAATGGTTCAACTCAAGAACCAAGAAGAGGAGACTCTCAACTCTCTCTAGCAATCTCAAGTGTGATAAAACTCAATTGTATTCAAACTTGAAAAATGATTTACATGAAGCCTATTTATAGGCTCATCCTACTTAAGATGCAATGAGACACCCCGTTGTGCCCCTTTGTGTCATTAGATTAAAACTTTATTATTTAATTACTTAATCGCACGCTTAACATGAAAATATGTAAAATTAAAACTTAACTTATAAAGTATACAACTTCATATAGAATGCCATGTCACAATATAAGTATATTATGCATATTACAAAACACTGTTGAGGATATCCTATCAGTAGGACCCCTCACATGCATATACTTAGACAAAGTGTTAAACAGCGGAAAACATATTAAAAATACGCCTCACGAGATGCACTAGCCATAACTAACCAGACCCTAATCACCATGGAACACAGCTCGTCCTCCAGCCTCCGGTTCGTAGGGAGTTCCATCCAACTCTTCCTAGTTACGCTCATCCACAGGGTCTTCTAGTACGATTCCACAAGGAGATAAAATACAACATACAGAAATATAAAGGGGATAAGAAACAGTTTTATCATCAAAAAATGGAAAAGTGTCATAGTAAATTATACAGTAATTGTCACAGACAATCAATACACCTAACTAACAAATCATTCTCAAATTAATATATCATCATCTACCCTCAATCTCATGCTACTCAAGGACGCCATAGTTTCACACCTATTCCCTAAGGTGGAAGTGGTCTCGCGAGAACTCTTAATTTTACATGTATTATATTTCCAATACACGGTGTATTATATTATCAATAAGTAGGCTAGAAATTTCCAACTTTCCAATCTCTTTAGTATAAGTAGGCTAGAAATTTCCAACTTTCCAATCTCTTAGACTTAGCATCCAAATGTATTAAGGAGCTCAAGTCCATGATCATATTGGAAAATGAAAACAAAACACCCTAGGTTCACAACCATCATAGGTTCGACCATCATAGGAGAAATAGGCTAAAAATATTTAAACTTTCCAATCTCTTAGACTTAGCATCCAAATGTATTAAGGAGCTTAAGTCCATGATCATATTGGAAAATGAAAACAAAACATCCTAGGTTCACAACCATCATAGGTTCGGTCATCATAGGATAAATAGGCTAGAAATCTTTAAACTTTCCAATCTCTTAGACTTAGCATCCAAATGTATTAAGGAGCTCAAGTCCACGAACATATTGGAAAATGAAAACAAAACATCCTAGGTTCACAACCATCATAGGTTTGGCCATCATAGGAGAAATAGGCTAGAAATCTTTAAACTTTCCAATACTTTAGATTTAAGATCAAGAGGTATCTAGAAGCTCAAATATATGATCACCTTTCAAAAAGTTGAAACAAAACTTCCTAGGCCACTAATACATAGTTTCGGTCATCCTTAGAAAAATAGGTTAGAGATGTTTGTTTGATACAATCTCTTAGAATATGAAAGTAGAGATTAATATAAGTCCATAGAAATTGGTCTCAACTCATACGGAGTTTTCTACCATTTTCTAGAGATTTTAGAAGTTAAAAGAGCTTTAAGAACATTTTAAGAAGACATGAAGTAAACTCATGAAATAAGTGTAAAACTTGAAATAGAAGAGTATGAGAGGGTTACCCTTGAAACTAGAAAGAAAAGGTATGAAGAACTTGAAGCTTGAAACTAAGTAAAAATGAAAACTTTAAGTGTTAGAAACTTAAAAATGAGAAAGTGGAGAGGTAGGAAAGTGATGAAGAGAAAATGAAATGGGTATTTATAGAGGGGGAGGTGAGATGGGCGTGCAAGAGAAGGAAGAAGCAAGTCTTGATGGCCAAGTTTTGGCTTAGGCCTTGTTTGGTTGAAGAAGTGAGAGAAAATGAGTTTTTAGCATATAATATGTTATAATTCAAATAGTGTCATCATGATCACTTTTTAGGATGTGACTTAGGACATCCCCCTAGTAAGTCACCTCACTCTCACATGTCACCTCATCACTTTTGTGCTCCCTACTCTGCTTTATTATGTATCCGGTTCAAGTTTCCGATCGTATTTCGCCCGGAATAAATATTATATTTTATTTCCGAACTCAAATTTTTGAAAATTTCCAATATCATACAAAACATCACAAAAACACTAACTGTTTCGTTCACGATTCAAAATTAGGTTTTCTGCTCAGTAAACTTGTACTGTCACTGAAAACGCAGACTGGGGTTCGTCTGAATTTTCAACCCGAAATTTTACCGTAACCTTATACCATAAAGTAGACTATGAGTAAGATTTTATTTTATTCAAAAGCACTTTCTAACTCTCATATTAAAATATAATTAATTATATTTTAACCGGTTGAACAACATAATTAAAATCAGGCTGTTACATGCAAGCTAGACTAACTTGAAGTACAAGCTACTCTAACTTAAGATGCAAGCTAGTATTACTTGAGGTGTAAGCTACTCTAAGTACTAATGGGCTTGGAACACTCTTAAGCCCAATTACAAGCCTAACTAAATCAAAACCGGTACAGAATTTCGTGCTAAATTTTTAGCCCAATTTAAGTCATGATAGATGCCGAATCAGGTCTTGAGTCAAAAATAAGATTTGTAGATAATCTTCTAAGCTTTCCAACGCATCTAAGATCACTTCAATCGGACATCAACAACTCAAGAAACAGCCAAAATTGGGAAGTGGGTTTGATTTGTATTTGCTTCAAAATTGACTTGCCCCAATTAGCCCATTAAGGTTGTGCTTCCTAGGATCACATCACAATATAAGTCATTAGACAAGTGAGCTGAACATGATCAAATGAAGAAATAAAAAAGATAGTATGGGTGCAAATAAATTAACAATAGGAGGCAAAATAAAAATATTTAAAGGAGTAATATTTTTTTTTATAAATGTGGGTGTGCAAGTGCACACCCTCACCAACACCTGGATCCGCTAATGGAGTCTACATCTCACCTATTTCTGAATTACAGGTTTTACTATTATGTGTGGATGTACATGTACAATTGGATAAGCATAGATATTGTACTTATTGAAAACTTGGAGGATTTGCTTTTACAACATGATGGTTTGTTAATAGGAAGGAAATCAAACAAGACTCCGAATATAATATGGTTTGCAATCATTTGGAATTTATGGTTTCACAGGAATGAATTGGTGTTCAAACAAGGAGAAGTGGATTTTGATAAGGTAGTGGACTTGATAAAAGTTAGAGTTTGGTCATGGAGCAATGGAAGGGTCAAGGGAGGGAGAATTCACATGGAACCCTTTTTTCTCAACGAATCGTTTTTCAGCTTGATAGGCTATTCTTTTCAAGTGTTTTTTCAAGTACAACAAATGAAGTTTAACTTTCGGGATTTTCATGTTCAACTTTGAATATATTGCAATATCGGTTTTGTAATCAATTCTTCTAAGGAGTCCTTTACATAATATCAAATCAGCGCACCACAAGAAGCTTGTGCCAATTGAGCTACAACCTCCTTAGATAGTGAAGTTAAGAATGGTGTGCTGAAGGAATGACGGTGTGGAGAAAAGTGGAGAATCGAAGAAAGCAAACTTCTCAAAGGAATCTTGGCAGAGGATACGTGAAGGGACACAGAGCACAAGCCATATGGCAGAGAAAAGAATCAACCTCCCAAAGGACTTTCACCTTATTCATAGACAATATTCACCCTGATATCAGTCATGGAGAAATAAGAGCAACCTTCCAAAAGATTGGTGCCGTAAAGAATGTCTTTATCTCAAGGAAGAAGAGACCAACATCAAAGTGGGTTTTTGGTTTTGTGAGATTTTTTGTCAGAGAGGATGCGAAAGATGCAATAAGGAAGTTGAATGGGCGCTTATTGAATGGGGGAGAATTATTTATTAAATGGGCCAGATTTGAAAAAAGGAAGGAGAATGAACAAGACAAAGGAATCAATAGGGAGAAACAGATCCATAAGCAGATGAATATGGCAAGGAAGCAGCCAATACCACAAGCTCTTAGGGATGAAAGATCATACAAGGAAGTAGTGGTGCAGACACAGAAGGTTGAAGGGAAACAGGAGCATAATGAAAGGATGAAGAATGCGGGTCATGGTAATGTATTGGGGCAAACAACATCCAGAATAATTACGGCAGAATTGTGCAATGAAAACAAGCTTTGGTTACAGAGAAGCCTAGTTATAGAGACTAAGCTTCCGAAAGATATAAATGAAATATCAGCAGCATTAAAACCTTTGTGGCTTGTAGTGTCAATGGTACGCGATATAGGGAAGTTCAAATTTCTTATTTCATTTGAGTCAAAAGCTTATATGGAAACAACTTATATGCAAGACATTGGTGAAATAGAATAGTGGTGCATGAGTATCAAAAAATGGTCTGTCTATGAAGTCAACATGAAAATGAGAGTGTGGCTAGAAGTTTTTGGTATTCCTCCTCACGCATGGAGTAGTCAAAATATGAGGAAAATAGTTGAAAAAGTTGGTGAGGTGGTTTATTTAGATCTGGACATAAGAGTATGGTTACTCAATGGAATCAGCTAAGATATTAGTTCATACTCCTCACATGCCGTTTATCAAGGATAAAATCCAATTATTAGTGGATGGCATATATTTTGAGATTTTTTTAAAAGAAATAGAAATCTCCCCAAACATTTTCTCCAAGCAAAGGATGAAGGCATATCCAAAAGTGAAAAGTCCAGTAGTTTCGGTTTCCAGAGTTGCAGAAACTTCAAGTGGAAGAGTAAAGGGTAGGAGGGAGGTACACGACAATGATGTGGCAAGTAAACCATTAAGTGGAAGCGAAGGGGCATTAAATGATATAAGGGAATGGAACAATCAAGAAGGGAACAAAGAGCCTCCAGAAGTTAACAGAAACGAGGTGCTCATAAGCAATTCAAATGATGATTTATTCCATTTACCATCTTAGGAATCTGAAAGAGAAAGAGAGCAAGAAGATAGAAAGCTAAAGGAAGGATGGCTTGACTTTTGCGAGGAATCACAACAAAAGATAACCTCAGGAAACATAACTTACGATTTGGATCAGGAAAGGGAGCTATTGGCCCAATGGGCAACAATTAATAGTGGGCCTCCCGGTTTTAATGATGCTGAGCAACTTAACATTCTGAATACATCAGAAGAGCAAGAGAACAGTAATAATGTGAATGAATCTTTGAGTATATATGTTGGGCCATCGGTGGAGAAGCCCAAATCTAACACAAAGAAAAGAGGAAGGCCAGCCAAACACAATAAACAAAAGAGAAACAATGTTCCACCTAGATTTGTGACAGTAGAGAGAAACGTTGAGTCTAGCTTTGATAACGAGCACAATAACGAGGAGCAGGAAGCAAGACTCTCATGGGAGATTGGGAAGAAGCTCAGCCTCACAACTCAGAGGGAGGATGAGGTAATTCAGAAAATTGTGAACCTCAGAAGAAGTAGCAGGAAGAAGGACCAAAGGAACCTTAGAATCTAATTTGGGTAAGGTAAGGGTTTTAGTAATTTGTTATCCATGAATTTAATCTGTTGGAATTTTTGGGGTATTGGGGGTTCGGGTAAGTCTTCAGCAATCTGTAAATTGGTCCTTGATAGGAGCCATCTCTAATGGGTTTGGTGGAGAATAAGCATCCGAACATCAATACACAGCGTATTAGGAACTGGTGAGGTAGGGACGGCTTCAATTAGGAGGACATCCCAGATATAAATGGGGGTGGCGGTCTGATTTTGGTGTGGGATGAGAGCGTTTTCCTAAGGATGAACACTAGGAAAGGTCAAAGATGGATCTATGTTGATGGTAAATTAGCAGACAAAGATTGTCTAGTATCTTTTGTTCTGGTATATGGACCTTCTGATAGGGAGGGATGCAATGATCTATGGAATGAAACCTTAGATCTCAAGCAAGAATCTGCTCACCCAATGATGATTTTGGGTGACTTTAATGAAGTACTAAAGCCTGAAGAAAGGAAAGGAAAGGAAATGCATTACTTTCTGCTAGCATGAGGGACTTCTAGAGATGGCAATAATCTATGAATGTGGTTGAGCTCCCCCTATTAGGTAGGAAATATACCTGGTTTAGGAATAACTCAAGCTGTATTGATAGAGTATTTTTTGATACAGAATGGCTAGATATCTTCAGGGATATGAAGTTGTGGGGCTTAAAGTGATCTGTTTCGGATCATTGCCCCCTCCATGTGGATTGTGAAAAAATTAACTGGGGCCCTCGCCCATTTCGCACTTTGGATGTTTGGTTTTCAAACCCTAATTTTGTCAAGATGGTGGAGGGGGAATGGAAAATGCTTGAAAATGTGCCACTGCATACTAAATTGAAGAGACTGAAAATTCCATTAAAGAAATGGAATAAAGAAGTCTTTGGAGACATTGATAGGAAGGTAGAACAGCTGGAAGCAGAAATTAAAAAACTGGGTCTGATGAATGAGGAGCAGGGCTTGAATGAAGTTAATTTGGCTAGGCTAAAAGCTCTTACAGCACAGTTATGGTTGTGACTCAAAATAAAATAAAAATACTGGATCCAGCAATCGAGGATGAAATCATTAAAAGAGAAAGATAGGAACACGAAATTTTTCCACTTAATGGCCTCAGTTAGAAGGGGAAAGAAGTTTATGGGCAGGCTAAAAGTGAGAAATAAGGTGCTGAAAGATCCAAAGAATATAAAAAAGAAATAATCAAATACTTGAAGAATCTCTATGCGGCTGGGGATGAAGTAGAGGTGAGACATATGGGATCTGGATTTCTGAGCCTATCACAAAGTCAGAGGGAGGAGCTGGAGTTCATACCCTCTAGAGAAGTCCACGAAAGCTCTAGGATATGATGGTTTCAACTTGGGATTCATTAAAAAGATTTGGAATGTGGTGGGAGAAGAATTTATTATGATGGTTCAGGATTTTTTTGAAGGAGGGATATTACCCAAGGCAGTTAATAGTACTTGGGTGACTTTGATTCCCAAAGTAGAAGGAGCTGCATAATTAAAGGACTTTAGACCAATTAGTATGGTTTGATGCATCTACAAAATTATAGCTAAAATTATGGCTATAAGACTCAAGAAGGTAATGCCATGTCTGATAGGAGAGACACAATCAACTTTTCTGATGGAGGGGCAAATATTAGATGGTGCATTAATAGCTAATGAGGTGGTTCAATGGGCAAGGAAGAATAAAAAAGAAATTGCTCTACTAAAACTCGACTTCCAAAAGGCTTATGATACTGTTAAATGGAGTTTCATAGATCAACTCTTAGACATTATGGGCTTTGGTGTAAAATGGAGGGGTTGGATTGGTCAATGCCTATCCACGACATCTATCTCAATTCTAGTCAATGGTTCTCCTACTGTCCCATTTAAGATGGAAAGGGGCCTTAGGCAAGGGGACCCCTTATCCCCTTTCCTTTTTATTCTAGCCACAGAAGCCTTCAAACAAATGATGAGAACAACAATAGAAAAGAGAATTATTAGAAGAATGTTGGACTGTTTCCAAGTCCTCCCGGGGATTAAAATAAACATCCACAAATCTGGTCAAATTGCCTTGGGGAAGGATAGAGCATAGGGAGAGCGTATGACTGAGAAACTAGGATGCCAATTAGTAGAATTGCCTATCTCCTACTTGGGTATCCCCTTGGGTGCAAACCCAAAGAATCCGGCTGTACGAAATCCGGTGATAACCAGAGTCCAAAAAAAGCTTTCTACTTGGAAAACAAAGGTACTATCGAGAGCACGGAGATTAGTATTAATAAAATCTGTGCTTGAAAGTTTGCCAATGTATTTTCTGAGCCTATCCAAGATGCCAAAGAAGGTAGTGAATGAAGTTGACACGGGCAAACACAAGAAGGAGGATTGAATTGTGTTTGTTAAAGATTTTCAAAAATAACCTTTTTCAAAAAATATTTTCTCACATAAAGAATATTAAGCAGAAGAACACACACCGAAAAGGATCTTTTAAAAGCTTAACAAATTCAAGTTCGAATCCCCACAGTCAGTATAAACAAATAAAGCTGAAAGAGTTAAGGGATAGAGGATTCACGCAAGTATTTTATCCTGGTTCACTCTCTTCCAACCAAGAGCTACGTCCAGTCCCTTCGACTTGAAGGCTTTCTCCATTATTTTCCAAAATAGATTACAAGTATTCAACACCTCTTCAGGCTACAAGTATTCCTTTCTTACCAAGCCTCTTCAGGCTCTAACTCTAACACAGATTGTTTTGCTTTTAATCTTCTTAACTCACTATGTGTGAGGGTATGAAATTTTAAGATCAGTCAATATTTCAAAAATATTCAAACTAAAGATTACAGACTCTTGCTCTTAAAAGAATGAAAGAATGAGAGATTGTAGATTGGCAAAAGTTGTTCATCAGATGTTGAGGTCTTCTATTTATAGTGACCTTCTTATTCACTTGAAATGCTTCAACGGTTATTTTGAATTTTCCCATTTAGAAATAGCATTGAATGCTCAATATCCATTGTGAATGATATCTTGATCGTGGCCATGATAATTACTCTTGGTTATCACGGTTGCACAAAATGGAGGCTCACTGCTCTGAACATTTGCAGCTTGAAAACTGTCTTTCCTCCTTTGTGTAAAATCCAGCTTTTTCCAACAGTAAAGGCACTATCGTACTGGTCGTTTTTCATTTCCTCATTGTACTATGTTGCTTTTTGTATTTCCTCGATGGTACTATGATATTCTCACAAGGAAACAAAGCATTAAACAGACAAGACAAAAGAGAAGAACCAACATTCTTTTGAACTAAATATCAATCATTTAAAATAAATTCATTGTGGACCGAATTGCATTTATTCACTTAGGCGACGCATAAGAGATATAAACTTGTTTACTCAAAATCTCCGTCTACACATTTAGGTGTAAAACTGAGTCCCTACACCTTTTCATTTTGCTCGTCCACTGACGTGGCATATCCTCTCGCCTAACATCAAGTCTTTGTACTTGATATATTTAAGTGAGTTATCTTTGATTTCTGTCTGCTGACGTGGCATTGAAGCTCTTGTCTACTCATTGAAACTAAAACTAAGCCTCCGTCTACTGACGTGGCAAACTGAGCTTGTCTATTCAATGAGTTTTAAATTCCCGTCTTCTAGGAAGATTTTAAAGTTCCGTCTACTTAGAAATTTCATGTCTCGTCAACTTAAGTTCCTGTCGACTCAAATAAATTAATTAATTAATAACTTTACCAAACACTTTGAGCAGCTCGAGTGGACGCAGATTCTCTTTTTCTGTCCAAGCAGATATATGGCAACTTATTCAAGGTTTCCATAACTTATAAATATTTTGAATATACATGCACATGCTAGGTAAACCTTGTTAGATCTCAACTAACACTTTGCCAAGCAAATTTATCCTTTTTGTTAACATCAAAACTCGCAGATTTAAAAAAATCCAAATCACTTTGGTTCCAAAAATCTCCCCCTTTTTGATGATGACAAAAACTAATTAAATTTGAGTGAGCAAAGTCTAAGAGAGCTTACAAAGTTCCCCCTAAGACAAAGCATTCAAGCTTAAATAGGAATAAGATATAAGATCAGCAGCACATAACATATATAGCTTATCAGATCAGTGCAGCTACTTATCAATCAAGATAGTATCAGATCTTTAATAAACTTAGAAAAAGTGTCAGAGCAGTTAAAATATATCATATCAAACAGTATCAAAATATATGGACTAAGATATATCAGAGCATTCGGAAAGAACATTACTTATATCAGCAGATTAAATAAAGTCAAAGCATAATCAGAAAGAGACATGCATATGCAGACAAGTATATACTTTAAAAAAAACTGACTTTTTATATTAAAATTAATTCTCTTTCTTTCTCCCCCTTTTTTGTCATCAGAAAAAAAAAAGTAAAAGGGAGTGGACCATCATTGTCAGTAAGAAAAAAAAGGATTAGGCAGGAGGAGGTGGTGGAGGTGGAGGGTTTTGAGTTTGGCTTTTCTTGAAGTCTGTTAAGAACTCCAACATCTTGTTCACCACAACTAAGGTGGCTGCCATTGATTCTTGAATTTTTTGTTGAACTTCTTCTTTGATAGTCACAGACATCTTTTCCACTTTGTCATCAACAAGTTTTTCAAGAATTTCTTCAATGTTCTGGGGCGAAACTGGGAGTCTTTAGCTTTCAGCAGAATCATGAACATTCTCTTGAGCTTGAAAGGTGCTTACTGCTCTAGACTGTTGAGGTTGCTCTTGAGGGTGGATGACAGTAAGAGCCAGTGGTTGAGAAGAGTGTTTCTCAAACGTGCTTGGTCTAGGAACATACTCAACAATTTCTTTAACCTTAGCAACAGGTTGAACCACTTCCACTTCCATGTCTTTAATTATAAACTCCTCATGTGTGTGCTCTGAAGGTGGTGATGGAGGAGGTGAGGTAGCATATTGCAGCACTGGTTCAGGTAGCTCTTTGGCCCAATGAATAGAGTCGTCTCTTTCAAGATGAAGATTGGTGACAGGAAGTCCCAAAATGTCCTTTACTATAATGAATCTGCACTTTGAGAGTCCACATTTTCCTCTAACTTTGGGAACAATCCTCTTCTCTTCAAGAGTTTGACCTGAAGAGGATGCTTCTCTGGTGCAGGAAATGATGTGAGATTTCCAGAAGTTAGTAGCAGGCTCTTCAGAAACTTCCTCAATTGGGAGAGAGTGCCAATAGTCCAGTAGAGTGTGGTCAAAAGGATCAGAATCAAGTGGAAGCATTATTGATTCATCAAATGGCTTATTTCCAGTGTTTCTCTGTTTCTTCAGATCTCTGTCTTTATTCATGTCAATCATGGGTAGCCTGGGACATATCATGTAGGCTCTGAATCCTATTATTGTTTTCTTCAGAGAATGATGCAGACATGTTGAAGGCACAAAATTTGCAGCCCTGACATATCTTGGCATTTCCAACTCCATTTTCCAAAAAGCATACAGGAGTTGATCAATGAAGTCAGCAGCTCTGCCATATTCACTGGGATGAATAAAGGACTTCCATTTGGTGTTGGCATCCATGATGAATGGAACATGTCTGAATGATCTTGATCTCTTTTCAAGAACATTTTCAAGATTTTTCTTTCTTGGATCTTGAGTCCATTCAGATATGATGTGCCTTTCTACACCATCAGTGAAAGGTTTAAAGGGTGGGGATTTGATGAGGTTTGGGTAGATCTTCTTAGGAGGGAATCTTTTCTGTGGTAGATGGGTGATAAGAGGTCCAAGGGAATTGAATAACTCATATGGAAATGGTCCAGTAGGTGTATGTGGTTCAGGGTTAATCCTATATGAGTCGATGTTTTCAGGTTCATACTCATATTCTGGTAGAGGATACCATCTGGTTAGAATAGGTTCAGGTTCAGTTTGGTGGGTGTGAAATAAGATTCTCCAGTCTTTCTTTACCTTGACTAAGCTTTCAGCTTTGCCATCATAAAGAACAGAGGGATGAGTGTAGGGGAATCTAGTCCTTGGTATTTTGGGAAATGGTGCACCAGGGCAAATACCATCATCTGGTTGATGAAACCAGGGATCAGATTCAGGTATGATGGGTGGGAATTTTGGTCTTGGTGGTGAGGCTGTTTGTGGTTGATCTGGTGAGGAGTGAATTGTTGAATAAGTAGGTGAGTGTGTATGTGAGTCAATGGGTTATGATGGTTGTGGTGAAGACAATGTAGGTATATAGACATCATCATGAACAGATTGCAGACTCATAGAAACAATAGGTACAGATACATCAGCAGTCATATTAATATAAGTAGCGGGCAGAGTATCTACTCGATCTTCAAGGCCATAGACTAATGCATCAACTGCTAATTGAACAGGATCATTAGCAGGGATGATTATCTTAGAGGTCACATCTTATTTAGCCTTTCTAGCTGGTTGCCTTCTAGGTTGAGTGGCATCAACAGCAATAGTAGAGGTTCCAGTCCTTTGTTTCTTCAACACAGAGCCAATGGTGACTCTATCCTTTTCATCATCATCATCATCATCATCATTGTGTGAAAGAATCATTTTCCTTTGCCTCTTTTGATGAGGTTGAGGATCAACAACTGGTTTCTTGATCACAATGCCTGTAGCAGACCTTTTAACAGCAACCCTTCTCTGAGTAGTGGTTTTCTACCTAGTTCCTCTTTTGAGACCTAGAATTTCAGCATTGTTGGCCTCAACTTGTTCCTCTTTGACTTTCTTCATTTCCTCTGCTTTTGCCATTGCTGCCTGAGTATAAGTACTTAGTTGCATCCCAGAAAGATTGCATCTCCCAAAATCAGCAGCAGACATCCCTTTTCTCAGTAAAGATCCTATTCTGCTCTTCTTCTGGTTTAGCAGACAGAATATCAAGGACTCCTTGTGCCTTGAAGATTTTTGATAACAGATGGGTGAAGGGAATAGCAGAGAGGTTCCTTCTATGCATCATAGCATCTCTGAACCGATCAAACAGAATCCTTGGCAAGTTGATTTTGGTTTCAGTAATTAGGTTGCAGAGGCAGACCTTGTGAAGTGCAGAGAGGTTGTCCTTAGACCCAGTTTTATGTAGGACAGCCTTGTTGAGTATCTGATGAAGAATCCTGATTTCATCCTTCAATTCAGCATATTTCCAAGAGTGATTTCTCACCTTGTCTTCTCTCATGAGCATCACAACGATTGTTTTAGAACCACCTAGGTCTTCTTCCCATGTATCAGTAAAAATCAAACCCTCTTGGGCACAGATAATAGCATCAGAGATTGTCTTCTCAGAGACAACCACTCTTTTGCCCAGCACATTTGCAGAAATCTCAGAAGGTGAAATGATAGGTCTTCTTCAGAAATCCCTGATTAGGTTAGGGTAGATTGAGACCTTCTCCAGAAACATGCTGTCCCAACCAGCAGTGTTGATGTATTTGCTTACATCCAGATTGTACTCTATCAAAATTTCAAAGTTGAAGTGGTGTTCAATCGCAATATTCAGAGTATCAGTAACGAAGTTAGCAGTAGTTGTTGAAGAGGAAGCCATTGTTGAAGGTTTGAAGGTTAGGTTCGGAAGCAAAGAAACAGAGAGTTCGAGAGTTCTTAGAGATGATGAGGTAGTGAAAGGTTTCTAAGTGGAAAGACAAGCTCTATAAAAAGATTTTGAAATTTCAAAGGTTTTCCTTAAAAAAAATTCAAAAAATAAATATTTGACAGGACATGTCATTAAGGGAAAGACGGCTTTGGTATTTTGAAACTATAAAAAGGTTTTTGATGGAATTGACGGGAATTACTGACTCAGCAAGAGAATATATTAAATAAATATGTCTTTGAGACAAAATAAATGCGTTTAATAAATATATGCATAGACGGGTCCAGGAAAAAAGTAATTAACAAATATATGTATGGATGGGTCCAAGCAACACACAGACATGTATGGACGTAGCATGCAGTGGACGCGGTAAACAAATGCAATAGACGCAACATGCAATAGACACGCATAAATCAGAAACAACATATTCAAGACTAGACTTCACAATTATTCCACACATAACATATTAAGATGCTTCCTGATATAAATAAATATGTCCTCAGCAAGAGGTTTAGTAAAGATATCTGCCCATTGATGGTCAGTATCTATAAATTGTATATCAAAAACACCTTTTTGCACTTAATCCCTTATAAAATGATGTTTAATCTCTATATGCTTAGCTCTAGAATGCAATATTGGGTTCTTAGATAGATTAATTGCAGCAGTATTATCAAACATAAGTGGAACACTACTTACAAACACATTGTAATCCTCCAATTGATGTTTGATCCAAAGAAGTTGTGAGCAGCAGCTAGCAGCTGAAATATACTCGGCTTCAGCAGTTGATAAGGTAATGATACTTTGTCTTTTGCTTGACCATGAGACAAGATTAGCTCCAATGAAGTGACATCCTCCACTGGTACTATTTCTTTCAATTCTATCACTAGCATAGTCAGCATCACAAAAGCCAACTAATCTGTAATCTTCACTTTTCTTAAAACACAAACCCATATTAATTAGTAGTACCTTTTTAATATCTAAAAATTCTCTTAACTGCTAATAAGTGAGATTCTCTAGGATCGGATTGAAAACGAGCACGTAAACAAACACTGAACATAATATCAGGTCTAGACGCAGTCAGATATAAGAGAGATCCTATCATACTTCTATATACCTTTTGGTCTACCTTTTGATCTTTATCATCTTTGTTCAGTATGGACGTGGGGTGCATGGGTGTGTTCATTGGTTTGCAGTCATCCATCTTAAACTTCTTTAAGAGTTCCTTTGTGTACTTAGTTTGATGGATTTACACCTCATCCTCAGTTTGTTTTACTTGAAGTCCGAGGAAGAATTTGAGTTCTCCCATCATGCACATTTCAAATTCCTTCTGCATTAACTTAGAAAACTCTTTGCACATAGATTCATTAGTAGCGCCACAGATTATGTCATCAACATATATTTGCACAATAATAAAATCTAATTTAATAGATTTTCTAAACAAGGTTGTATCTACTTGTCCTCTATTAAAACCATTTTCCATTAAGAATGAACTTAGCCTTTCATACCTAGCTCTAGGAGCTTGCTTTAAACCATATAAGGCTTTCTTAAGCTTATAAACATGTTCATGTTTGACATCATTTTCAAAACCCAGAGGTTGCATTACATATACTTCTTCATTAATAAATCCATTTAGGAAAGCACTTTTAACATCCATTTAAAAAAGCATAATGCTATGATGTGTAGCAAATGAAAGTAAAATTCTAATTGCTTCTAATCAAGTAACAGGTGTAAAAGTTTCAGTGTAATCAATACCTTCTTCTTGAGAATAACCTTTAGCTACTAACCTAGCTTTGTTTCTTACCACCTTGCCATTTTCATCAAGTTTGTTTCTGTAAACCCATTTGATTCCAAACACTGATTTGTCTTTGGGTAAAGACACCAGAGTCCAGACATCACTCCTTTCAAACTGATTCAGCTCTTCTTGCATAGCCAAGATACAACCATCGTCCAGCAGAGCCTCGTATACTGTCTTTGGTTCCAATTCAGAGACTAGTGCAGAATGTTCCTTCTCTCTGAAAGTTGATCTGGTTCTTAGTCTATCATTGGGATTTCCAATGATCTGATCTTATGGATGATAATTATTGAAATACCAAGATCTTCGAACATTGTCTTGTTGAGAAGTGGAAGTTTCTGGTTCTGGTTGCTGAGGAGGGTCGTCCACTTGATCATCTTTTACCTCTGTTGTATCTCCTGAGATATTTAGATCAAGATCTGCAAAAGCTTCATCTAGCTCTGATAATCTCTTATCAGGCTGTTTGTCATCAAACTTGACATGAATACATTCTTCTACTATTAGATTTCTAGAATTATATACTCTAAAGCATTTTGATGTTTCAGAATAACCTAACAGTATTCCATTATCTACTTTTGCATCAAACTTACCAAGTTGATCTTTAGTGTTCAGTCTATAACATTTACAACCAAAAGGATGAAAATATGAAATGTTGGGTTTTCATCCTTTCCACAATTCATAAGGAGTCTTGTTCAATATTCGTCTAATGTATATTATGTTCTGAATGTAGCAGGCAATGTTAACAGCTTCAGCCCAGAAGTGCCTAGGGACACAGTTGTCATTGAGCATTGTTCTATCCATCTCTTGAAGTGATATGTTCTTTCTCTCTACCACACCATTTTGATGTGGTGTTCTAGTATTGAGAAATTGTGAAGGATACCACATTCTTCACAGAACTTTTGAAATAGCTCATTTTCAAACTCTCCCCCATGGTCACTTCTGATTAAAGTGATACACATAATTTTTTCATTCTGTACATGTTTACAGAATATAGAAAAGACCTTGAAGGACTCGTCCTTGTGAGCTAGGAACATAACCCATGTCCATCTAATGTAGTCGTCTACTATGACTAGACCATATTTCTTACCACTGACAGAGGCATTCCTTGTTGGACCAAAAAAATCAAGGTGTAGCAACTCTAATGGTCTATTGGTACTAACAATATTCTTAGATTCAAAAGAACCCTTGACTTGTTTTCCCTTTTGACATGCATCACAGAGAGCATCAGATTTGTACTTAAGGTTTGGTAGCCCTCTCACGAGGTTATGCTTATTTAGCTTTGAAATTAATTTCAAGCTTGCATGACCTAGCCTTTTGTGCCAAATCCATCGCTCATCTTCAATGGGCACTAGACATGAGACACTTTGATTTGAGAGGTCCTCCAAGTCAAATTTGTACAAATTGTTTTGCCTCTTAGCAGTGAATAAAAGTGATCCATTATTTTTCTTGACATTACACATGTTCTTATCAAAAGAAAATGCATATCCACTGTCACATAATTGACTTATGCTCAGCAGATTGTGCTTAAAGCAATTTACTAAAAGAACATTATCAATGGAGGGAAAAGGATGTTTATCAATTTTACCTATACCAATGATATTCCCTTTCTGGTTTCCTCCAAAAGTGACCCAGACACCATCTTTTGGCTTAAGGCTTTGGAACATACACCTTTCTCCCGTCATGTGATGTAAGCAGCCACTGTCCGAGTACCAAGACGTCTGTTTTCCTCCTGTTGTTAAGCAAACCTGCAACAGGTATTATCTTAGCTTTAGGTACCCAAACTTACTTGTGTTATTTCTTGTTAGTGGTCATTGGACGAGAATGCTTTGCATGCTTATTATGTTTGCACCTAGATGTCATGTGCCCACTTTTTCCACACACTTTGCAAAAGGTGTTGGGCGGGCTTGGTTTAGACTTTGTATGTTGTGGACGAGCTTTTGAAGCTCTATGCTGTATATGTGGCTTTGAATTTTTATGAGATGCTTCATGCTTCTCTTTGTCATAACCAAGACCAGACTTGTCATGAGGTGACCTAGAGTACCTTAAAATAAGGCTTAGTTTGTCAGAGCCTCTAACAAATTTAGGCAGAGTGTCTGTCAGATATGTAACATCTTGATTTAGTTCTGCAACTTCACATGAAGCATTAGGCTCATATTCTAGTCTGTCAGCTATATTGACATTATCTGATTTTAGTTTGTCATTTTCATTTCTAAGGTTTTGGTTATCCATACAGATTTATCATATTCCTTAGACAACTTAGAAAATTTCTTTTTCAAACTCCTATATTCGTGAGAAAGTATGGACGAGTCATGTAATAACTCATCAAATGCATTTTGCAGAGTGGACGTGTCAAAATCCATTACCTCGGTATCAGTGTATTCACTATCTGATGCAGTGTCTGCCATAAGACAGATGTTTGCCTCTTCCTCAGCTTCATCTTCTTCATCTAATGAAGACAGATCCAGATCCTCCCATGTAGCCATCAAACCTTTATTCTTTTGAAGAATTTATTTTTGTCCTTCAATTCAGGCCAATCATCTTTGAAGTGGCCAGGTTTCTTGCATTCCAAGCACAGGGGTGGACCTTTTTCTTTGGAGTCTGATTTCTCCTTAGAAAACTTTTTGTTGAACTGCTTCCTTTTAAAACCACCTTTCTTTCTCCACATATGTTGAATTTTTCTGGAGATCAAGGATAGTTCATCTTCATCTTATCCTTCATCACTATCTGAGGGTCCAGTATCATCTAATGATTCAGCAACTTTGAGGACTTTTGATGAACTTGCTTTCTTTGCCTTTAGGGCAATAGATTTTCCTCTTCTGGAGTTTTCTTCTTCATTCAGTTCAAGTTCATGAACCTTAAGTGATCCAAGAAGCACTTCTAGAGAAAGAGTGTTCGGATTTTTGGCTTCTTGAATGGCAGTCGGGTCTCCATTGCTTTGAAAGACTTCTTAGAATCTTCCTGACATGGTCTATATTTTCATAATCTTTCCAAGAGAAATGAGATTGTTGGTGAAAGTTTGGAATCTACCAAACATTTGATCTATTGTTTCATCTCCACCCATCTTGAATAACTCATACTGGTGAACCAGCATGCTTATCTTTGATTCCTTCACTTGTGATGAACCTTTATGAGCTAGGGCAAGAGTATCCCAGATTTCTTTGGCAATGTTGCAGCTATGGACCTTATCATATTCAGATCTGGTAATATTACACATGAGATAATGCTTAACTTTTAGATTGAGCTGATGTTGATTTTTTTGCTCTTGAGTCCATTGAGCTCTAGGTACAGCAGCTCCAGCTTCGCTTCTTGTCTCTGTGTAGTCGATTTCAATCAGCTCCAGGATATCTATGTTTTGTGCATCCATAAAATCCATCATCCTCTTCTTCCAGTAGTCATAATCAGTTCCATCAAAAAGAGGAGGTCTGTTGACAGCTTGTCCTTCTGCATCCATGGTTGTTGGATCGTACTCCCTCAGCATTTGTTAGATGCTCAACCCTTTCGAAGCTGAGCTCTGATACCAACTGAAGTTGACACAGGCAAACACAAGAACGGGGGTCGAATTGTGTTTGTTAAAGATTTTCGAAAACAACCTTTTTCAAAAACTATTTTCTCACACAAAGAATATTAAGCAAAAGCACACACACCGAAAAGGATCTTTTAAAAGCTTAACAAATTCAAGTTCGAATCCCCACAGTCAGTATAAACAAATAAAGCTGTAAGAGTTAAGGGATAGAGGATTCACGCAAGTGTTTTATCCTAGTTCACTCCCTTCCAACCAAGAGTTACAGTAACAGTCTGATTTTAATTATGTTGTTCAACCGATTAAAATATAATTAATTATATTTTAATCTGAGAGTTAGAAAGTGATTTTGAATAAAATAAAATCTTATTCATAGTCTACTTTATGGTAGAAGGTTACGGTAAAATTTTGGGTTGAAAATTCGGACAAAACCCGGTCTGCATTTTCACTGACAGTAAAAGTTTACTGAGCAGAAAACCTAATTTTGACCCGTGAAAGAAATGGTTAGTGTTTTTGTCGTGTTTCCAATGACTTTAGTAATTTTGGAAATTTTACGTTCGAAATTAAAATATAATATTTTATCTGGCAGAAATCGTCGAAAACTACGATCGAAAACTTTAACCGGGTACACAACGAAGCAGGATGGGGAGCTGAGATAACCAATGTGACTTATTGGAAAAGGAGTGACATGTTGATGTGAGTCAAAGGTCACATCATAAAATAACAATCATTACACTTTTTGAATATAATATATTTTAATCCAAAAACCCATTTTTCTCTCACTTTCTCCAACCAAACACATCTTAGCAAAACTTGGAGCCCAAGTCCCTCACTCTCCTTCTCCCACACGTCACTTTCTCTCTCTCCCTCTTTATAAACACTCATTTTCTTTCATTTTCACACTTTACACTCACGTAACCAAGTTCTTCACTTCAAAACTCCATTGATTTCCTTCAAGAATTCATCATCTTCACTCATTTCCTTCAAGCTCCAAGGGTAAAACTTCTTCTTCTTACTCATCTAAGTTCTCCTCTTCACTTATTTGTTGAGTTTATGCTATGTTCATCCTTTTGATATTCTTAGATCTATAAGCTTCTAAAATCTCTAGCAAATTGTAGAAAAATCATAAAAATGTGAAACCAATTTCTATGTTCTAGTTATGATCTCTACTTTCATTATCTAAGAGCATACATCAAGCAAAATTTTCCTCCCCTATTTTTGTAAAGAGGCCGAATCTATGTCTAAATGGACAAAGGAGGTTTTGTTCAATTTTTTTTAACTTAAATGAGGTCAAATCTAAACTATTTAAGGTTTCTATGTTCCTAATCCTCAACTAATCTTAAGTTTCATCAAGTTTTATCTATTTCAAGTCGTAGATCTATTTCTTCCAAGATTATGTAAAAATGTTTAAAAATGTTGATGAGTTAAGATTATGGTTTTTATGCTTTTAGATATTTATACTTTTATGATCCAAGGGTTTGAATCTAAATAAATTTTCTAACCTATTTTTATGTTCAAGGCCGAAACCCTAACCTTAGAGGTTAGAGGATTTTGTTTCATATTTTCAACTTCTAACTATTTATTCTAGTCATCTAAGACCTAAGCAACTAGAATCCAAAAGATTAGAGTGAGAAAATAATCCTAGACTCATTTTGAATTAGAGGCCGAACCTAGTATTAAAGTGAATCTAATGGGAATTGTTTGATTAATCGTTGTTATGTGATGTTGGTTGAAGGATATCGGATATTCGTGACGTAGTTACAAAGATCGGGAAGTTCGTGAATCCGGTGTTAGCTCAGGTGGGGGAAAGAACCAACCTATCGTCGGAATGGATAAGTAGTAGATTATATAATAATTGTGTAGGATGACCTAAACCCTACTAGTAGTCGAGTAATCGACAAGACCAAAATCACATTGGAAACATTTTCTGAAAAACCAATGGCGATTCGAGGATTGTAGGTTTATCGACATTAGGTTGATTTTTTATTGTTGGTGGTTGATTTGAGCTTATTACCTTTATTGAATTGATTTTGTGCTATGTTGGTGATATTGGAATATTTTGATTCATATTGTGTTATGCATGATCTGCTTGATTTTGATTATTATGCTTAGTGGATTTTAAGCAAAGATATATATGTTGTCTAAGATATGATTGTTTTGGGTGTGAGGATAATGATGATTTAGAAGTGCCTAACTTAGATGAGGAATGTTAAAGAGGTATAATGGCATAGAATATGTGTCAAGTTCTAATGGAAGGTTAAGGCACTAAGATGTTGTTAAAACGGGTTGCTGAGATTCAAGTATAGGTGTTGTTGTCCACATCCGTGTATTGGTAATATAATACACAAGGATAAAAGTGTATTAGTAATATAATACACAAAGACAAAAGTGTATTTGTAACACAATACACAAAGACATCTGTGTATTGGTAATATAATACACGTAAAACACATCTATGTATTGGTAATAAAATACACCGTGTATGGGTAATATAATACACGTAAAATCAATAGTTCTCGAGAGACCACTTCCACCTTAGAAATAGGTGTGTAGCTATGATGTCTTTTAGTAGCATAAGATTGAGGGTAGAGGATGATATATTAACTTGAGGATGATTTGGTAATAGGTGTGTTGATTGTCTGTGACAATTACTATATAATTTACTATGACTCTTTTCCGCTTTTGATGATAGAACTGTTTCTTATCCCTTGTATATTTCTGTATGTTGTATCATAACTCCTTGTGAAATCGTACTAGAAGACCCTGTGGATGAGCGTGACCAGGAGGAGTTGGATGGAACTCCCTACGAACCGGAGACCGGAGGACGAGCTGTGACCCATGGTGATTAGGGTCTAGTTAGTTATGACCAGTGCATCTCGTGAGGCGTTTTTATATGCTTCCGCTTTGTTTAACTATTGTTTAAGTATATCCTTGTAAGGGATCTTACTGAAAGGATACCCTCAACAATGTTTTGTAATATGTTTAATATACTTATATTGTGACGTGTATTCTATATGAAGCTATATACGACATAAGTGAAGTTTTTAATTTCTACGTATTTTCATATTAAGCGCACAAGTAAGAAATTAATTAATGAGGTTTTAGTCTAATACAACACCGGGGCACAACGGGGTGTCTCATTTGGTATCAGAGAAGTTTGGTTCTAAAACGGACTGTGGGGTTATGTCCAATCAGAATCAAGGACTGCAAGGTTTAGGATGTTGTTACTGGCCGTGTCTAGTTGAATCCACACCGGATTTTGACTATGCTTAGAAGTTGGGTAGTGTGTCCGAATCTGATGTGAGAGGTTAATATTAGTATGGCATATGGTATTTATATACTTGTCTATGTAGTATTATATGTCATACTAATAAGATCGTATGATTTCTTTTAATAGAATCATGGCTCGCGGAAGAGGATGTCCAACTAACAGTGGTGACGGGACTCCAGAAAGGATTATTGGAGCTGTCAATGGTAATGCTGACAATACTGAGAATGGAGGAGGATCATCTTCGACTCCAAATGCAATGGAAACCCTAGCTTCTGCTATGCTATTGCAAACCCAGCATAATGCTGAGATGCTGCAGATGAACAAAGAGCAGCTAGAAATTAAGAATCAGAGAAGGGTGGTAGTAGCTGAAGATACCGGATTGACTAATTTTATGAACGGAAAGCCACCTCAATTCTGAGGAGAGTATGACCTAGAGAAGGCAGAATGGTGGATACAAGAGATCGAAAAGATATTTGCTACTATGCGCTGCAGTGAGGAGAAGAAAGTGACTTATACTACCTTCATGCTGACTGAAGGAGTAGAGTTCTGGTAGAGAGCCAAGAAAAGGTTGTTGGAGGCTGAAGGCAGAATAATTACCTGGAAACTATTTAATGATTGCTTCTTCAATAAGTATTTTCCGCGTATAGTTAGACGTGAAGGAAAAGGAATTCACAAACCTCAAACAAGGCAACATGTTTGTTGGTGAGTATGCATCACGTTTTGAGGCTTTGATCAAGTTTTTGGAATTCTATCAGAGGTTTCCAAGTGAGGACTGACAATGTAGAAGATTTGAGGAAGGACTCAGAGATGAGTTGCAGAGGGCTGTAGTGTCTGTTGACATACAATATTTCCCAGAACTAATCGAGAGATGTAGTGCCGTTGAAAGTATAGATCTAAGGATGGCCAATGAGCTGAAACAACTAAGGAGTGGAGGTCCTAACCGATCAAATTTCCAGAGGCGCAAAGTAAGTGGATCTCAGTGGATACAGAGACCATATGATAGACCCGGGTAAAGGCCGGCACCAGCACCAGTGGCTAGAGCGGGTCAGCATCCGCAATGCTTAATTTTCTTCAGATGTGGAGGAACGCATTATGATAGAGACTGTAAAAATAGGCCCAGATGTTTTAACTGTGGGAAACCAGGTCATGTGGCACGAGATTGTAGACAAAGGGTTATGCAACAGCCGACAGCTGCCGGAAGAGGAACTGGAGACAATAGAGGTGGAGCTGGAAGAGGAGTCCCAGCAGCAAGACCACAAGTGGCCAGACCTCAAGCCACTGGACGAGTGTTTACCGTGAGGGGAGCTGAATCCTCTCAATCTTTTGATCTTATACAAGGTATGTGTTTGATAGCTGGTAGACTCTCGAATGTATTGTTTGACTCAGGTGCTACGCATTCTTTTATCTCGCATGAGTGTGTGGATCATTTGAACTTAATTGTTTCCAAATTACCGTATACTCTTACAGTATCTACTCCAACCAGTAATCCTTTGACTACTATGTTTGTTTGTTTACAGTGTCCTATCGTTGTTAAGAATATGACATTTATTGTAGACCTTATCTGTTTGCCTATGCAACAGGTAGATATTATTCTTGGCATGGATTGGCTTTTGGCTAACCATGTAGTGCTAGATTGTTCTAGCAATACTTTATCATTTCTTGAACCTTATAGTATAGCATCTGCCAATGAAGGAGTTTCTATGAGGAGTGACAACTTTCAACAGTTTGTGATGCTTTTCGCAATGGAGGCTAATGAGACTCCCAGCATAGATTCTATGCCTATTGTGAGAGAGTTTCCTGAAGTTTTCCCTCTAGACGTTCCAGGTTTGCTACCGGAAAGAGAAGTGGAATTTACTATAGATCTCGTACCAGGGACAGGGCCTATATCTATAGCACCTTATCGAATGTCACCGGTTGAGTTGGCAGAGTTGAAGGATCAATTGGATGACATGTTAGGAAAAGAGTTTATCAGACTGAGTGTTTCACCGTGGGGAACACCGATGTTATTTGTTAAGAAGAAGGATGGAAGTTCGAGGTTGTGCACGGATTACAAGCAGTTGAATAAGGTGACAATTAAGAATAAGTATACTTTGCCTAGGATAGATGATTTGATGGATCAGTTGAAAGGAGCAGCAATGTTCTCTAAGATTGATTTAAGATCTGGGTACCATCAGATCAGAGTAAGAAAGGAAGATATACCCAAGACGGCTTTTAGGATGAGGTACGGGCACTATGAGTATTTAGATATGCCTTTCGGTGTAACTAATGCGCCAGTCGTGTTCATGGATTATATGAACAGAATTTTCAGACCGTTCCTCGATAAGTTTGTTGTTGTGTTCATCGACGATATTCTTATCTATTCGCGTGTGCGGGAAAAGCATAAAGAACATTTGAGATTGGTGTTGCGAGTTTTGAAGGATAGGCAGCTTTATGCCAAACTTTCCTAGTGTGAGTTTTGGCTGGAAGAAGTACAATTCCTAGGTCATGTGATTAATAAAGAAGGAATAGTCGTAGATCCAGCTAAGGTTGAGTCAGTTCTTAAATGGGAACGGCCTAAGTCAGTAAGTGAAGTACATAGTTTCCTAGGACTAGCTAGATATTATCGGAGGTTCATAGAGGGATTCTCGAAGATTGTGTTGCCTATGACGCAGTTAACGAAGAAAAATATAGCTTTTGTATGGACGGATAAGTGTGAACAAAGTTTTCAAAAGCTGAAGGACGGGTTGACTATATCACCTGTGTTGATCTTACCATACCCACTAGGACAGTTTGACGTATACTGTGATGCGTCATACCAAGGTTTAGGCTGTGTCCTGATGCAAGAGGGAAGAGTTGTGGCTTATGCTTCCTGACAGTTGAGAATTCATGTGAGAAATTATCTGACTCATGATTTGGAGTTAGCAGCAATAGTGTTCACATTAAAGATATGGCGACACTTTTTGTATGGAGCAAAGTTTAATGTCTTTAGTGACCACAAGAGCCTGAAGTATCTATTCGATCAAAAAGAATTGAATGTGAGACAGTGAAGATGGATGGAGTTTATCAAATATTATGATTTTGAATTACTGTACCATCCTAGGAAGGCAACTGTGGTAGCGGATGCTTTAAGCAGGAAGTCCTTGCACGTGTCTGCGATTATGGATAAGGAGTTAGAATTGCTTGAACAGTTCAGGGATTTGAACTTAGAATGGAATTGGTTGAGAATAAGATTTTCTTAAGTATGATCACTATTAGTAGTGATTTTATGAAAGATCTTAAAGATAAACAAGTTCAGGATCTATACCTCTAGGAAGTAAGTAGATGAATCGATGAAGGTAAAATTTCTGAGTTTAGTAGAGGAACAGATGGTGTGTTAAGGTTTAGAGATGGAATATGTGTGCCAGAGGATGCAGAACTTAGGAAGATGATTTTAGAGGAGGCACATAAGAGTAAGTTGAGTTTCCATCCTGGATCTACAAAGATGTATCAGGATTTGAAGAAAATGTTTTTGTGGACAAGGATGAAGAAAGAAGTAGCGGTGCATGCTTTATCTTGTCTGGTGTGTCAGAAAGCTAAAATTGAATATAAGAAGCCAGCAGGATTATTACAGTCTTTAGATATCCCAGAGTGGAAATGGGATAGCATAGCTATGGATTTTGTGGTCGGATTAACACGAACTCCTAAGAAGCATGATGCTATTTGGGTTATCATTGAAATCGTAATGGCACCATATGAGGCTTTGTATGGCAGAAAGTGTAGGACCCCATTATGTTGGTATGAGACTGGTGAGAACCAAGTTTTGGGTCCAGATGTGGTGTAACAAACTACAGACCAAATCAGGAAGATACGGGAAAAGATGAAGGAAGCACAGGATAGGCAAAGGAGCTACAATGACAAGAGGAGGAGACCATTAGAATTCCAGGAAGGCGATCACGTGTTTTTGAGAGTTACTAGAAAAATTGGAATTGGCAGAGCTATCAAATCCAGAAAACTTACTCCTCGATTCATTGGACCTTTTCAGATTCATCGACGAATTGGTCCAGTAGCTTACCAAATTGCCTTACCACCCAATCTTTCCAACCTTCATGATGTCTTTCATGTTTCTCAGTTTATAAAGTATTATCCTAATCCTTCACATGTCATTGAGTCTAAGTCTATACAACTGCGAGAGAATCTAGAGTATGAGGCTTTACCTGTAAGGATAGTAGATAGACGGATTAAGGAGCTTCGCGGTAGACAAATTCCTTTGGTTAAGGTCGTATGGGATGAAACTACTAGAGATGCTAGTTGAGAACGCGAGGAGGATATGCAGAAACAATATCCACATCTTTTCTAAGGTACGTAAATTCCAAGGTCGAATTTTTCTTTTAAGAGGGATAGTAATGTAACAGCCTGATTTTAATTATGTTGTTCAACCAATTAAAATATAATTAATTATATTTTAATCTGAGAGTTAGAAAGTGCTTTTGAATAAAATAAAATCTTATTCATAGTCTACTTTATGGTAGAAGGTTACGGTAAAATTTTGGGTTGAAAATTCGGACGAAACCCAGTCTGCGTTTTCACTGACAGTAAAAGTTTACTAAGCCTAAAACCTAATTTTGACCCGTGAACGAAATGGTTATTCGGGCGAAATAGTCGAAAACTACTATCAGAAACTTTAACCGGGTACACAACGAAGCAGGATGGGGAGCTGAGATGACCAATGTGACTTGTTGGAAAAGGAGTGACATGTTGATGTGAATCAAATGTCACATCATAAAGTAACCATCATTACACTTTTTGAATATAATGTATTTTAATCCAAAAACCCATTTTTCTCTCACTTTCTCCAACAAAACACATCTTAGCAAAACTTGGAGCCCAAGTCCCTCACTCTCCTTCTCCCACATGCCACTTTCTCTCTCTCCCTCTATATAAATACTCATTTTCTTTCATTCACACTTTACACTCACATAACCAAGTTCTTCACTTCAAAACTCCATTGATTTCCTTCAAGAATTCATCATCTCCACTCATTTCCTTCAAGCTCCAAGGGTAAAACTTCTTCTTCTTACTCATCTAAGTTCTACTCTTCACTTATTTGTTGAGTTTATGCCATGTTGATCCTTTTGATATTCTTAGATCTATAAGCTTCTAAAATCTCTAGAAAATTGTAGAAAATTCATAAAAATGTGAAACCAATTTCTATAATCTAGTTATGATCTCTACTTTCATTATCTAAGAGCATACATCAAGAAAAATTTTCATCCCCTATTTTTGTAAAGAGGCCGAACCTATGTCTAAATGGACAAAGGAGGTTTTGTTCAATTTTTTTAACTTAAATGAGGTTAGATCTAAACTATTTAGGGTTTCTATGTTCTTAATCCTCAACTAATCTTAAGTTTCATCAAGTTTTATCTATTTCAAGTCTTAGATCTATTTCTTCCAAGATTATGTAAAAATGTTTAAAAATTTTGATGAGTTAAGATTATGGTTTTTATGCTTTTAGATATATATACTTTTATGATCCAAGGGTTTGAATCCAAATAAATTTTCTAACCTATTTTTAAGTTCAAGGCCAACAACCTAACCTTATAGGTTAAAGGATTTTGTTTCATATTTTCAACTTCTAACAATTTATTCTAGTCATCTAAGACCTAAGCACCTAGAATCCAAAAGATTAGAGTGAGAAAATAATCCTAGCCTCATTTTGAATTAGAGGTCGAACCTAGTATTAAAGTGAACTTAATGGGAATTGTTTGATTAATCATTGTTATGTGATGTTGGTTGAAGGATATCGGATATTCGTGACGTAGTTACAAAGATCGGGAAGTTCGTGAATCTGGTGTTAGCTCAGGTGGGGGAAATAACCAACCTATCATCGGAATGGATAAGTAGTAGATTATATAATAATTGTGTAGGGCGACCTAAACCCTACTAGTAGTCGAGTAATCGCAAGACCAAAATCACATTGGAAACCTTTTTCTGAAAAACCAATGGCGATTCGGGGATTGTAGCTTTATCGACATTAGGTTGATTTTATATTGTTGATGGTTGATTTGAGCTTATTACCTTTATTTAATTGATTTTGTGCTATATTGGTGATATTGGAATATTTTGATTGATATTGTGTTATGCATGATCTACCTAGTTTTTATTATTATGCTTAGTGGATTTTAAGCAAATATATATATGTTGTCTAAGAGATGATTGTTTTGGGTGTGAGGATAATGATGATTTAGAAGTGCTTAACATAGATGAGGAATGTTAAAGAGGTGTTATGGCATAGAATATGTGTCAAGTTCTATTGGAAGGTTAAGGCACTAAGATGTTGTTAAAACAGGTTGGTGAGATTCAAGTATAGGTGTTGTTGTCCACAACCGTGTATTGGTAATATAATACACAAAGACAAAAGTGTATTGGTAATATAATACACAAGGACATCTGTGTATTGGTAATATAATACACCGTGTATTTGTAATATAATACACGTAAAACACATCTGTGTATTGGTAATATAATACAATCAAGAGTTCTCGCAAGACCACTTCCACCTTAGAAATAGGTGTGCAGCTATGGTGTCTTAGAGTAGCATGAGATTGAGGGTAGAGAATGATATATTAACTTGAGGATGATTTGGTAGTTAGGTGTGTTGATTGTCTGTGGCAATTACTGTATAATTTACTATGAATCTTTTCTGTTTTTGATGATAGAACTGTTTCTTATCCCATGTATATTTCTGTATGTTGTATTTTATCTCCTTATGGAATCGTATGAGAAGACCCTGTGGATAAGCGTGACCAGGAGGAGTTGGATGGAACTCCCTACGAACCGGAGGCCGGAGGACGATCTGTGACCCATGGTGATTAGGGTCTAGTTAGTTATGGTCAGTGAGTCTTGTGAGGCGTTTTTATATGTTTCTGCTTTGTTTAACTTTTGTTTAAGTATATGCTTGTGAGGGATCTTACTGAAAGGATAACAATGTTTTGTAATATGTTTAATATACTTATATTGTGATGTGTATTCTATATGAAGTTGTATACGTTATAACTGTAGTTTTTAATTTCTACGTATTTTCATATTAAGCGCACAAGTAAGAAATTAATTAACGAGGTTTTAGTCTAATAAAACACCAGGGCACAACAAGGTGTCTCTGTTACGTCCAGTCCCTTCGACTTGAAGGTTTTCTCCAATATTTTCCAAAATAGATTACAAGTATTCAACACCTCTTCAGGCTACAAGTATTCCTTTTTTTCCAAGCCTCTTCAGGCTCTAACTCTAACACATAAATTGTTTTGCTTTTGATCTTCTTAACTCACTATGTGTGAGGGTATGAAAGTTTAAGATTAGTTGAATATTTCAAAAATATTCAAACTAAAGATTACACATTCTTGCTCTTAAAAGAATGAAAGAATGAGAGATTGTAGATTGGCAAAAGTTATTCTTCAGAGGTTGAGGTCTTCTATTTATAGTGACCTTCTTCACTTGAAATGCTTCAACGGTTATTTTGAATTTTCCCGTTTAGAGATAGCATTGAATGCTCAATATCCGTTGTGACTGATAGCTTGATCGTGGCCATGCTGAATTATACTCTTGGTTATCACGGTTGCACAAAATGGAGGCTCACTGCTATGAGCATTTGCAGCTTGAAAACTGTCTTTCCTTCCTTGTGTAACATCCAACTTTTTCCAGCAGTAAAGGTGCTATCGCACATGTCGTTTTGCATTTCCTCATTGTACTATGTTGTTTTTTGTATTTCCTCGATGGTACTATGATATTCTCACAAGGAAACAGAATTAAACAGACAAGACAAAATAGAAGAACCAACATTCTTTTGAAATAAATATCAATCATTTGAAATAAATTCATTGTGGACTGGATTGCATTTATTCATTTAGGAGACGCATAAGAGATACAAACTTGTTTACTCAAAATCTCCGTCTACACATTTAGGTGTAAAACTGAGACCATACACCTTTTCATTTTGCTCGTCCACTGACGTGGCATATCCTCTCGTCTAACATCAAGTCTTTGTGCTTGATATATTTAATTGAGTTATCTTTGATTTCTGTCTACTGACGTGCCATTGAAGCACTTGTCTACTCATTGAAACTAAAACTAAGCCTCCGTCTACTGACGTGGAAAACTGAGCTTGTCTATTCAATGAGTTTTAAATTCCCGTCTACTAGGAAGATTTTAAAGTTCCGTCTACTTAGAAATTTCATGTGTCGTCAACTTAAGTTCATGTCGACTCAAATAAATTAATTAATTAATAACTTTACCAAACACTTTGAGCAGCTCGAGTGGACACAGATTCTCTTTTTCAGTCCAAGCAGATATATGGCAACTTATTCAAGGTTTCCATAACTTATAAATATTTTGAATATACCTGCACATGTTAGGTAAACCTTGTTAGATCTCAACTAACACTTTGCCAAACAAATTTAATCCTTTTTGTTAACATCAAAACTCAGATTTAAAAAAATCCAAATCACTTCGGTTCCAATAGTGAAGAAACTAATCAATCTACAAAGAGACTTCTTTTGGTCTGGACAAGAATACAAAAAAAGAATGTGTAACACCTCAAGATTCACCCTTATGTTTATATGTGTTAGTTCTGGCATATATATGTTTGATATTTATATATATATATGTGTGTATATATTATTGCATATGATAATATGTATATTAATATTTGATTATTTGCAATAATATGAGATTGTGTCTCTTAATGTTTGATTTTATATGTTAATATATGATATGTGATTTTATTAATAATAAGCGATTAAGAATGATATGATAAGATATCGTGTGATTTAATATTTAAATAGAGATAGTGTTATTCTTAGATTTTAGCCTCTCAACTAACCACATTTGAGTCCTTATCAATATAGGATCATCCTCTTTTTGTTTATATCTTAAGATCTTATAATAATCTCCTAAGGATCCTATCTAGGAATAACTACCAAATCTGTCGCTAAAAATCCATCGAACTTTTGACCATCTTAGAGTCTGATTTGGGATTCAATCATTAGACATTAATTTGTAGATATTTCTCTGAGATTTCTAACGACACCAAGAACGCCTCAATCGGAAACTTGTAGCTCAATTTATGCTTAAAATACCGAACTGTATACAGTTTGGGCTGAAATAGGAACCCGTTATGACCCAAACTCATATATATACCATTAGACTCGACCTAAACCTAGTTTACACGACCCCAGCACTCAGAAAACTGCCTCCCTCCTTCCTCTTTGAATCCTTATGGTTTTTCTCCCTAAAACTCTCTCTAGGGAACCCGTAACTCAATCGGAAACTTGTAGCTCAATTTATGGTTAAAATACCGAACTGTATACAGTTTGGGATGAAATAAGAACCCGTTATGACCCAAACTCATATATATACCATTAGACTCGACCTAAACCTAGTTTACACGACCCCAGCACTCAGAAAACTGCCTCCCTCCTTCCTCTTTGAATCCTTATGGTTTTTCTCCCTAAAACTCTCTCTAGGGAACCCGTTCTTGCACCGTTCCTCACTGCTTCTTGATAGGAGAACATCGCTACGAATATGGGTTCGTTGTTCTTGATGTTTGGGACTTTAGAAAAGGTAAAATTCGTGCACCTTGTCCCTTGTGTTCTTTCTTTCAAGTTATTGATCTCTTCCTTTTGATTTCTTGATCTTAGAGTTGAACCAAAGTGTCTCTTTGGCGTCCTTAAGGTCGTAGACAAGCACTAGTGAGACGGGACCCTAGTGGATCTTCTTTCTTCTTTTGAAACGCGAACCTCATACCAGGTATGGGAGAAGGATAGTGTATACACTAGGCTAGGGAGTAGTGTAAGATGAGGGGTTCCCATAGACCAGTTTACTGTCATTATAATATATTGATGCCATGATCTGCCTGGTTGTATGACTGTATTATTTATCTGTTTAATTGGATTAATTAGTATGCCTATTTGTTATAATTTTTGAGTTGTTCATGATGTGGTATGCCCATTTGAATTGTCTTATGCCATGAGTTTTGGTTGAATTGGTATGAATACCCATGATTATGAATGTTGTTGTTATGACATGGATTATGTTGATCATATTGACTGGATATGTTGGTGATGATGATGTTACCGTAATGTTGAATATGTTAATAATAGTCTAATTGACTTAATTATGACTCTTAGTTAACATAGGAATTAAGGGATTAATTCCCCAAGCTTCATAAGACATGAACTGTGTTAGTGAGGGGTGAAGTTTCATGTCGAATGTTTTAGTTAAGACCCTAGGATCTGATTTGAGAGAATTAGGGAGCCTAAACTCCAAGAACACGTTAAATTCTGCCCATAACACTATGGCCCTGCCCAGGAGCACGGCCGTGTTGAACAGGGAGCAAGACCGTGCTCCCAGTTAAGTTCTAGAAGGCAGGCCGCGCATTGAGCACGGCCATGCAGGACAGTGAGCACGACCGTGCTCCATTTAAGTGGCAGCACGACCGTGCTGGGGGTTTAGTACACCCGTGCTTCCCCCTACTGGTCAGAACTCAAGATTAATGAATTAAAGGGGTGTTTACCCCAATTATCCCCAGATGATGTAATAATACACTAATCAAATGATAACAAGTTAGATAACTTAATTAAAGATTAATTAAGATAACAAAGACTGATAAGTTAGTTAAGCCGGTACCCGATGGGTTACCGCACGTTGTCACGCTTTGGTGCTTTTTGGCCAAAGTGCTCTCGATGCCTTTTGGTCGAGATGTTGTTATGTTGGATCTTGGTGCTTTTTGGCCAAGGGGGCCTTGACCCCATGGTGTGGGTCTAAGGTGTTAATGTTGATGTTGGTGATAAGTCTTGGGTGCTTTTAGGCCCAAGCAAAGGAGGTGGTTGCCTTGTGTGTTGTTGTGCCATTTCCATAGAGCATTGGAGTTGATGTTGAGGGGGATGTTCAACATAGGGGAGGTCATCCTAGTTATGATGATCTGGCCCAAGTCTCGGGTGGTTCACCCATGGTTTGGTGAACCGTGCGCCCCCGAGGTGGCGTATCTAGTTATGATACGTCGGCTATTCAAAGGGTTCCGGGAACTGCCGGTGTTGGTGCCTTTTGGCCAATACGGATATGTAACTCCGAAGTTGACTTCCTGAGTTAGTTGGATCCACATGCATTGATGGAGTAGTGGAGTAGGATTGCATTGTACCGCATAGCATATGTTGGATGATTAACATGTTGTTATGGTATTATATGATGATGTATAAATATTGTATGTTGTTATATTGTTATGCCATGCTATGATGTATGTTCATCTTATTTCCTATTCCCATGCCGTTGTGTTTACACGATTTCTTACTCCCCGTTTTCCTGTTTTAGCTGTTGCATGTATTTCCTTATACAGAGGACGGTGAGCAGCCAGCGGAGGAGTGACTTTGAGGAGCTGCGACTCTAGTTAGAATGCTGAGTTATAGTTGTTAGTTTTGTTAGTTGTTTAGTTTGTTTCCGTGATGTATCCGGATTTTGGATATATCAGCTCTGTATGTGACATCGGGGTTGGGTTTTTCTTTATCTGTCTTGTTTATGTTTTACTGTTTTAAAACTATATTATTTCCGTGTTGTTTTTGTTGAGATGTGAAACCTTTTTATCCAAGTTTTTACTTTTTTCAATAAATGTATGTTTTATAATTACCTCTTTTAAGTAAATGTTTTATATTAATATGCGGGGTAGAAGGGTGTCACAGAATGCCTCTCATCAAATGGGAGACCATCCAAAAACCAAAGCACTTGGGTGGTTTAGGTGTGGGTGACTTGGTAATAAAAAATGCTGGCCTGCTATTTAAATGGTGGTGGAGGTTCTCAAATGAAAATAACACTCTATGGAAAAGAGCAATATGTTCAATCCACAATCTTGACCCGGAAGTTCCTTTGCTAAACAACCAAAACAGAAGAGGAAATTGTGGTGTTTGGAGCTCAATTATCACATGTGATAAATTCCATGAAGCCATTCAAAAAGGTTGCTGGATCAATATAGGAGATGGCAATAAGACAAAGTTATGGTTAGATAAATGGATAGGAAACTCTACTCTAAAAGATAGATTTCCAAGGCTCTTTTTTTATCACAATACAAAAAGAGGAACTCATATCTAATATGGGCTTTTGGGATGGGTATCAATGGCATTGGGACCTCTTGTGGAGGAGAGAATTGTTTCAATGGGAGCTACCAATTTTGGAGGAGTTAAAAGAATGCTTGAAGGAGGTTAATCTAGCACAAAATAAGGAAGATACACCTTGGTGGAAATTTGACAGCAAAGGTAACTATTCGGTTAAGTCCTTTACAAAAGCCATTTGGGATCAATTTCCTCATGCTGGAAATGTGAGGAGAGCATGGCTTGGACTAGCCCCACCAAAGGCAGAATTGCTGCTGTGGTTAGTTTTGCAGCAACGTCTAAATACTAAAAGTAGATTAAAGAGATTAAACTTGATCCAAACAAGTGATGTGTTGTGCCCCTTTTGCTTAAATGAAGAGGAAACAGTAAACCATCTTTTTCTACATTGTAGTCATGTATGGAGAATCTGGACATAATGCATGTATTGGTGGAAGATTGAAATGCCTTTGACTCAATCAATTGGTGAATGGTTTGATTGTTGGCTTGAAGCAATAATAGGAGATTTTCAGAAAAAGCTATGGACTTCTCTATTTTATGTAGTAATATGGACATTATGGTATCAAAGAAATCAGGTTGTCTTTGAAAAAGCAACAACTGATTGGTCTCTTGTATCTTTGCTTATCAAGATGAGGCTTGGATTTTGGCTTAAAGGATGGAACCGAAAAAATCCCTTTTGGCTCAGGTGATGTAGCAAACATTCTGGATTATGTGAGAATGTGGAAGCAAGAAAGGAGGCAGAGACCTATTTTAAAGTGGATTCCACCCCCCACAAATAAGCAGAAATGTAATGTAGATGGTTCAGCAAAAGGAAAGCCTGGGGAAGCAGGAATAGGAGGTGTGCTTAGGGATGAATATGATAATATCCTAGGAATGTTCTCTGCCCATGTAGGTATTAGAGATTCTAATGAAGCAGAGTTTATGGAAATAGTGTTTGCTTTAGAAATGTCCCTACAAAAGGCTTGGGTGATGGACAAGGAATTGATTTTGGAATCTGACTCAAGAAATGCTTTGTCTTGGGTCAATAATGGTTAAACATGTCCTTGGAACTTAAGATTTTTTGGTAACAAACTGAAAAACATTCTTGTGATCTTAAAAGAGGTTTCTTTTGTGCATAAATACAGAGAGTCAAACTATTTTGCTGACTCATTAGCTAAAGAAGGTGCTCAAAAGGAAGGAATGTGGCTTAGTTGGACATAATGGCTGCCATTGTGATTAGTAGGTTGGTAGATTTGGATAAAGGAATAATATGGTGTTATAGCTTGTTTCCCCTAGTTTTGGGTGCAGCAGGATTTCTTTAGAGCAAGATCCATTGGATTAAATCATAGGCCTCTAGTATGAAAGGAAATGAAAAAGGCTTGTTTTGTTACAATTTATACTGACCATTTTTAGTTTCTGCTTTACATGACAGGTTAAGATTGACTCCACCATTTGCAGGGTTTTGCTTTTAGTGGTCTTAGTGCATTAATAAATCTAGATAAGAATTTGAAGAAACCAATCAGGTTGGAGATTTCACATAGAAGGGCCCGTGTAATGCAAAGCAAAACTTTAATGGTCATTATATGCAGAGGTCGTGGCAATAAGAAGAATATCTGCTGCAAAATATATAACCTTCTATTGCTATAAGGGACTAATATATGTATAACAGGGGTGCTGTAAAATTCTTTGAAGGTTTTAGACTCCTTGTACAGGAGGTGCTTTTTATGTTAAGTAAGGTTGTTGTCCAGTATTTATCTGAGGAAAGCGTAGCTGTTTTCTTTTACTGTCTTGCATACGTGTAGAAAATGTCTTGTTTTTGCTGTTTTTTTTTTTTTTTTGTGGACAGACTCTGGTTGTTTTTAGGGGAAAAGGGTTTTAGCTTGTAAAAGGGCAGTTGGAATTGGAGAAAATTGATGACAAGGGATGTTGTGATGTACTTGACTAAACTGATGATAGGGGTTTTCTGATGTAACTGATTTTATGTTCGATTTTTTTTAACTTGAAGTACATGATTGAGTGCTTGCTCCCAAACCCTTCCTAGAAAGTGGGAGGAGTTGGCACTATGATGCTAAGATTAGATTTTATTATTAGTAAAATTTCTAATTATCGAAAAAAAGGGTTAAGGGAGGGAGGTTCTCTTTTCTGGATTGGAGTATATATCCCTTTTAGTGTATGAAAAACAGAACTTGACAACTGCAGTTTCTTGGACAGTGATGAGAGGGAGGCGAAGGATTGGATAATTGGTGCTTTGGAGCTTCTACTGCAGCAGGATTAGCAACTATAACATCATTTATTTGCCTTGTACTGCTGCATTGCTTTAACCGAAAGTATTCTGGTGTTTTGTTGTTTTTGGGTGGTTATACAGTTATACCAATGTTATCGATGGCGGATGGCGGAACATAGCGGAAGGCTAAAAATCCGCCATTTCAAGCCGCCATAAAACGCCATGGCCGTCATGGCACCGCCATCCTTCACAAATTGGCCATAGCGGTTATACAAAAATCCGCCACGCGAATGCAGTTCTATATTTTTTGGGAGGTGGGTTTAGTTATAGTTTCAACCAAGATGTTACTTAGCCCTGGGTGAACTGAAAGCTTGTCCTACTAAATGTTCTTATACTTGGTTACTATTGTATATGGGTGAGTATCCATTGTAGTCTAATCTATATACTATTTGCTTAAAAAAAAAAAAAAAGACATCATAGACGATTTTATCAATTAACCTCTCCTTCTCCGTTTTAAAAAAAAAAATTCTCTGGGAGGAAATCCTATGACATAACCTTTTACTCTTTTCCTGCTTTTAGTAAAAACAATTTTTTTTAAAAAAAAAGAAAAGACTACTATATAGATACATTCTTCAAGACTTAGTGTACTCCACTTGTTCCTGAGACTATTATTATATAATTTTTTTTTAGGCAACAAATTTCCGTGACACTTTTAAAACATTTTCCACTCCACTATTAAGCATTACTCAAGAAGGCCATGTTTTTCCTTCTTCATTCTTTTATTTCTTAACTGTTGTCACTGCAGTCATAGCTATCAATCACTTATGGTATAGCTTCAAAAGAGTGCTCTTTATTTTACACCAATTATACAATTTGCTTACCAGCAACTATGATAGCAGAAATAGTTTGAACAATTACGCTTGTGAGCCTATCTCACTCTTAGATTAGAAATTAGAATAATATATAATAATGAGTAGAGGTTTCAAGTAAAACAAAAATAGATGAGATGAGACTAATAAAATGAAGCCTGTATTTATTGATTTATAACATCATCAGTTAAGATGCTTAGGACTATTATAAGCTACTTAGATATTATATATTTGCTACAAGTGTATAACGCGTAATGAAGAACTGGATTATCTACAGGAGCAAGGTTCAAAGTTTAGAAACTTTAATAAAAAAAATTCATTACATTCACAAAGGAAAATCCACTATATACTATATAGTATCTCAAAATGGGTTGGGCTATTTGATGCACCACCCACATTTTACATCACCCACTACACCACCTGTATGACAAATTTTGGGTCAATCAAATTGTCACATAGGTTGGTCAAAATTTCAAACTTTCTAGTTGTATTATACTGTAGTCAAACTATATGAATACAGTATATTGTAGTATAATATATACTTTTTTTTTATTTGTAAATTTAACTCATATTAAAATAATATTTTTTGATTAAAAAAACTGATTATATTACAAAATATTATTGACAACGAACATTATTTTAATTCATATTAAAATATTATTTTACAATCTATTCAATTTTTTTAATCAAAAAACATTATTTTAATATGGGTTAAATTTGCGAATACAAAAAATACATATACTATACTACAATATACTACATTCATATAGTTTGACTACAGTATAATACAAAAGTTTGAAATTTTCACCAAACCCATGTGGCAATTTGATTGGTCCAAAATTTATCACATATAGATGATGTAATGGGTGATGCAAAATATGAATGGTGCATCTTAGCTCAACACTTTTGTTACGTCCCTTGTCTTATCCTCCTATTCCTTTCATAGTGTTGATTTGATCTCATAAACTCGAATGCATAGTATTACACAGAAATTATCCCTTTAAATAAAGTATTTGAAGTAGTTTCTTGGTTTGTTACATAATATTAGTATTTAGTAATAGGATTGTGTTATGATGCATCACCTATATTTTATACCACCCACTATATCACTCATGTGGCAAATTTTGGACCAATCAAATTGTCACATAGGTTGGTCAAAATTTCAAACTTTCTAGTTGTATTATACTGTAATCAAACTATATGAATACAGTATATTGTAGTATAATATATGTGTTTTTTGTATTTGCAAATTTAACTCATATTAAAATAATATTTTTTATTAAAAAAACCGATTATATTACAAAATATTATTGAAAACGAACATTATTTTAATTAATATTAAAATATTATTTTGCAATATAATCAGTTTTTTAATAAAAAAACATTATTTTAATATGGGTTAAATTTGTGAATACAAAGAGTACATATATTATACTACAATATATTGTATTCATATATTTGACTATAGTAGAAATACAACTAGAAAGTTTGAAATTTTGACCAAACCCATGTGACAATTTGATTGATCCAAAATTTATCACATATGGATAGTGTAGTGAATAATACAAAATATGAATGATGCACCTTAACCCAACCCCATAACAAAAAACGAAATCATGGTGGCCAAGAGAACTCTTGGCATATCCTTCTAACATATATTCTGCATATTCAATTTATATTATGCGTACACAAAGACAAAGCTTGTACCCAGTAGATTGAGATATATTATCCTCCTAAAAGAGCAACTTTTAGTCAACTGAAGTTTTAATTCTGTTGCAAATTTAAATCTAGATATGCAAATGAATCACAGGAAGAAAAAAAAAAACATTCCCTCACAATTCATAATAACACCTCATCCACATGTTATAAATTAAATGATTCCAATCCATATACATTAACAACTAATTCATCTCAAGCTACTGTCTTGCTGTCATGTGGAGCTTCCAACTCAAGAAATTGAAAACCAAAATTAGGCTGTAATAACCTTTGTCTTAGAACTCGCCCAGGTTCGAGATCTAACCCCAAAAGTTAACAATGCCTAACTTATTTTCCAGGACTTTGTAACTCTAAGTTCTGATACCAACTTTGTCATGATCCGAACTTCGTAGTCCTGACCGGCCGAAAAGGAAAGTCTTCCTTTCCCCTTTGCAGCCTCACAAGCATACAAAAATTCATTCAATCCAAAGAAAAAAAATATAATATTTATTAACACATCATATTAATAAATAAAATCCATCAGAATTAAACAACAACCAAGGGTTACAAAGTCCGGAATACAAACTAAGGGTTTCCAACCCAAACCCACAATGAGCCACAAGTCCAAAACAAAACTAGAATCCTCCTTATGACATCCAAGACCTTCAAGCGGCTTTCACACTCGAAGTGTGTGAGATGGTCCCGAAGATTCCTGCAACTAAAATGTTAAACGTGGGGTGAGTCCACCGATTAAGTGAGGGAGTTTCCCCAAAACACATGCAGTCATGCATAATCAAGTGCATACTAGAATCACGCAAGCTCAATATCAAACAAAATAAATACTCAGTTCAAGTCTACATTGTACAACCATTTATTCATATGTCAATAAGCTCATAAGCAAGTGAACATCTTGTCCTTCATAAGAGTACTTGTGGAATGACTTGTACTAACTTTCTTTTCTCATAACTCATGTCCTGCTCATAAGGGATATGTTGGTCCTAATGACTCAGATGAAGACCACAAAGTCCCTGAACACAATACAAACACACAAAGAAAAATAGCCACACAGAAAATACTACAAACACTTGGTAGGCAAAATAAAATTCAGAAAATTAAACAAGAAATGGATAGAAGAAAGCACACACAATATTTATGTGGTTCGATCAATGTGATCTACATCCACGGGAGAGAGCAGTACCACTAAGAATCAATGATCACAGTTACAGTAGAGAACTCCTTGAATTTGTCACTCCCATATTCACAAGAACATGAACAAACCCCAAGCTTATCTCTCTATTTTCACACAAACCCACGATCAATATATTCTCACTTGATTTTCTCTCAATCTCTATGAATCAATTACAATGGATACACTCAACGTATCTGGATGAAATCAGATCTCCAAGAACCCTAGAATATTGTACAAAATAACACAATTTCTTGTTATGCAGAAAACTGATCGTAACATCTTTTAAGTCGCACCATAATCGATTATGTAATTTCCATAATCGATTATGCCTTCTCGACCCGCACTCCGTGTTTCTGGAATTCCCCGTAATCGATTATGCTAATCGATTACCACCTCTCTGTCTGTTCTGGAAATCCTCATAATCGATTATGCTAATCGATTATGCCTTCATTGTCCACGTTCCCTGATTCTCCAATAGCACGTAATCGATTACAAGTTCTCTGCCAGTCCCATAATCGATTATGCAGACACCATAATCGATTATCCCTGCTGAAAAACCCAACTTTGCTGATTTTGAGGCATCTTTCAATAGGATACATATCATTTTATATACATCGAATCTTTTGTGTCCACTTAGGGTTGTTAACTCAAGGTCCCCCATCCCGACGGTTTTAATTTCGTACCCTGGAGATACCGCACCCTCCGACAAACATCAACATCCCTCTTCAACGCTCATGGTATCTAACGAGGTCCCCTCATCCCCGGCAGTGATACTTATATACCGGAACCTCCCGCTCCCCGGTTGGCATACCCAAAGATTCATATCAATTCTTTGTCAATCCATTCCACCAAGTAACATTTTTCAAATTTCATAACATACACAACTCATGTAGCTAATTCAACACTCTGGAATAAATAAATCTCAAGATATTCACAACTAACATGTATCGTCAGTCCACATATTAATATCACTCTATCAATCCATTCCAAAATTTATATTTGCATACCCATTATCCTTACAATTTACATCCAATTAACTCATACTTAGGCATATATGTAATTCACCACCTAATCCATGTACAATCAAATGAATTCTATAAATTAAAAAAAAAAAAGATTTTTTTATATATGAACTCATCATCATCATCACCCCAATACATATATTTATTTTAGTTTTACAAATAATATAATGTGATATATATATATATAATAAATAATATATATAAACTTCATAATATACTCTCTCTTTGCAATTTGTTGCCCATTTTTGACACATCCCAGCACAAAACATACTTGTTCTTAGATCAAACACCGCTAGCTCCAAATAAAACAAGAGTCATCCGCATCTCAGTTTCAATATGGAAAGGAAAAAAAATATAAACAGAGACAGCAATGTATAGGTAAATACAGGGCATGTATAGAGACATAACAAATAATCACATGTATTGCAAGGAGTTCGTCAAAAGCTTCATTAATAGCAATTATTCATAAGTATTATTCTCATATTAACATTCTTAATATTTGCTAAATCAAAACCCACAAACATATCATTTAGAAAACCAAAATTCCCTCACCTTAGGTTGATGCTCTTGAGCTTTTGATGACCCAAAAAAAAAGGAAGATAAGAGAAAGAAGAACATCATTGAGCTCTTGCTCAAGCTTTTTCTCCTCCCAAGCTCTCTCCTCTCAAACCCTAAGCCCCCTTTTTTTTAACATTTGACAAGAAATGAGAGGGGAGGGGGAAGCTACCCTTTTTAAACTAGAAGAATCCTTAAGCATTGACAATAATGTCCTTCACTAAAAGGTATTATGAATAAGTCTCAATAATTAACATTAACTTACTAGTTAAATTTTAATTAACTTACTAAGGTTATGTCAAGTTATGCACTACCTTATATGTCATAAACCCTTCTTCTTTTTTTGATGAAATCATAAACCCTTCTTTAATTTATTAAAGAGAACACAACAGTATTTTTAAATTATAGCTTAATTTATTAATTAAGAATTTATTTATACCTTAAAAATAAATTATCATATGTATAACATTTATGAGAAGAAAAAAATAATTTTTTTTTACATAACATCACCTAAGTCTTATAATTAAAGGATTAAAAAAATAACAGGACATCACATTTATGCTCGTTATGAATTTAAAGAAGAAACACACATAGACGTGCTTCTTTCGTGGGTTCCAGTGACAGACAAAAATCTTCTGTCTCCTACTTCTTGTCCCCGACCCTGTACCACCAATAGGGTTATGCCAAATCAATTAAAATTGCCACATCGCACTTAACCCTTTTTCTCTTTATCTACTAGCAGGCGTTGCATACGAAAAAAAACTAACAGACGTTAGAGCAAAATGCTCAACACTCCAAAGAAAGCGCTTGTAATCACATCCCCTTGAAAGATCAAGTAAATCTTCGAACCTTTGTCTCTGAATTATGACAGTTCAATATCCAAGATGATGCACATGACTTTATATTGGGGGAAAAAGTGAACCTTCTCATCGATTCATGGAAGACCGAGTCGTGATGAGTTATGATCTGAGTCTACTCGCGTGCCTCGTAATGGCCGCTTTCTTGAAAAATGTAACACCCCGATTTTTACTGTTTTTACATAACATCACCTAAGTCTTATAATTAAAGTATTAAAAAAATAACAGGACATCACATTTATGCTCTTTATGAATTTAAAGAAGAAACACACATAGACGTGCTTCTTTCGTGGGTTCCAGTGATGGACAAAAATCTTGTCTCCTACTTCTTGTCCCAGACCCTGTACCACCAATAGGGTGATGCCAAATCAATTAAAATTGCCACATCGCACTTAACCCTTTTTCTCTTTATCTACTAGTAGGCGTTACATACGAAAAAAACTAACAGACGTTAGAGCAAAATGCTCAACACTCCAAAGAAAGCGCTTGTAATCACATCCCCTTGAAAGATCAAGTAAATCTTCGAACCTTTGTCTCTGAATTATGACAGTTCAATATCCAAGATGATGCACATTACTTTATATTGTGGGAAAAAGTGAACCTTCTCATCGATTCATGGAAGACCGAGTCGTGATGAGTTATGAGTCGAGTCTACTTGCGTGCCTCATAATGGCCGCTTTCTTGAAAAATGTAACACCACGATTTTTACTGTTCTTCAATAACAGTAAATATATATATATATACTTATCTGAGATATAGAAAATGATTTTGGATAAACCAAAGTCATATTTGTACTCTACTTTATCGTAGAGAGTTATGGTTAAATTTCAGGTTGAAAATTCAGAAGAAACTCGGTCTGCGTTTTCACTGACAGTAAGATTTTACTGATCAGAAAATCTAATTTTGACTCGTGAAAGAAAGGGTTAGATTTTATATTCCGTTTCCATTGATATTGGTTATTTTGAAAATTTTTCGATCAAAAATGAAATATTATGTTTTATTCAGGCGTAAAACCCTAATCGGGAAACCGACGGAGTCGGAAACGGAACAACAAAGATAGAACCGGACACCGGAGGAGCTGAGTCATGGAGTGAGTCATCACCATGACTCACCAAGCATTTATGAAGCGTTAAATGCAAGTAATCATGTCTTTTAAATGAAATGACTAAAATACCCTTAACCTAACCTATCTTAGTTAAATGTTAACCATGGTTAAGGAAAGTCTTGTACAAATTGAATTCTTCTTCCTATTTTGTGGTCCAGAACTCAGCCACATCTCCTTCAAATCATGTCCATTCAATTATCATGATTACTTTGGGTGTGAAATATCCAAAATGTCCTTAAACTTTAAAGGAATTACAAGTTGGTCCCTAAGTGATGTTACTCTTTTGTCCTAGTGAATTTTGGACCAAATAAACCCCCTCACTCCCTCAATTTCGTGGTTGCCACACCCCATTCCACACTTAGACATTTTTCTCTCATTTCCCTCATTTACTTGATCATCTTCACCTATTTTCTCAAGAACACACATAAACTCCATTGATTGTTCTTGAAGCTTGGATCATTCTCTTCACTTGTTCTTCATCCACAAGAGGTAAACCCTCATCTATCATGATCATGTTGCCTTCCTCTTCAATCATTTCGTTCATTTTTGCCAAGAAATATCATGTTGAAATTCTTAGATCTAGAACTTCAAAAATCTCTAGAAAATTGTAGAAAAATCCATTTGACATGAAACCAAATTCTTTGAACTGATCATTATGCATATATTGATCATCTAGAAGAATGAACCCAAAAGAAATTTCCTCCTTATTTCTCCATGGATGGCCGAAACCCTAGGTTTTGGTATAAATGGGTTTTGCTTCAATTTTTGTTAAATGATACTTGATTTCATCTCTTTAATCCATATGATTATTGAATCCAAGTGATTAGAAAACCAAATCAAATCCTAACCTATTTTATTCATATGGTCCGAAACCCTAACTATGATGGTTAGGTGAGTTTTGATTCAAATCTTGGACAAATGATCATTGATTATGTCTTTATCTTGCTTAAGGATCATTAATCCAAGAGTTTGTAAAATTTTAACATCCCTAGCTTAATCAACTAGTGAAGGCCGAAACCTAGTTCCTATGAACTACATGAGTTTTGTTTCATTTTGTTGATTCATTTGTTGATTTGTGACTTGATTTTGTTGTGAAGGATAAGTCTTTGTTTGATTATCATGAGGTGTGTGGAGGAAACCAGATACGAATCAGAAAACACTTCGTGAAAGGAAACTTGAAATCTTCAAGAGGTAAGGGGAGTTTACCTGAGGAGTTTGAGATAGTCATATGCTATCTTAGTGTTGTCTGTAATTTATCTGTTATGGTGTTATGTGGTTTTAAAATTATTTATTGTTTAATTAGTTATATGTTTTGATGTGATTTATTTAATTATGTGGTTATACTTTTATTTAAAAGTTATAACTGTGATGCATGAAATAATTGTGATGTATGATATATTGTGTTGTATTGAATTTATCTATTGTTGAGTGATGAACTGAGAAACTTGACAGTGGTCAGTGTTCAATTTAATTTGAGGATAAAAGCTTGATAAGCTTATATATTTAACCAAAGTGATTAAATTGTGGAAATTTGAATAAAAGTGGAAAAATATAATTTTAATAATATTTTCGGTGAAAGATGAGTCAATGAGTGACAGTAAGGGCAGAACTGTGAAAAAATTTCACAGGCGTTAGTTTTTCCAAAATAAATTCAATAACAATATAAAAAGTTGTTTTAAGTGATTAAGTTAAGAAAATAACGTAATATAAACGTCAGAATAATTATTTATAACAGAAAAGTCATTTTCAGTTATAAAAGGATTTTTACGGCAAAATTTTGAGAAAACGGTTTTGCTTTTTATGAATCTATTAGAAAGGACTTTTAAAGAGTTGATGTTTTTATAAGAACGATTTTCAAGAATGAAGTAATTGGGAGAAAAAGGAATTTATCTGTGATTTAAAGTTTTATAAACGATTTTAACGGAAAATAATTTCTGTAAAGGATTTTTATTCAGTGAAAATAATTTCGTTAAACTTGGATAAGTTTTCGGAGGTTTGGTTTTGTATTTGTTGTTTCAGTAAACGAAATGTTTTAAAGAGGAAAAGTGAACCTAGTAACCGAGACGTCAAAATTCTAGTGTTCTGTTAACACGTGGATCATGGATCCGTGTTAGTGGACTGGTGTGTCCTGTAAAAGTTTTGTGGACTGTGTGTCCTATAATTGATATGGTGACTGTGTATCCCATATCCGTGAGCCTAAGACTGAGGCATCGGATTAGGGTTTTCCGATTGAACACTCAGACTGTGTGTCCTGTGTTGAGTTTAAAACACTTGGACTGTGTGTCCTGTGTTTGTTTAATGTAAAGACTTAATATTAAAATTAAGCATGGTTGTGAGTCTTTGAGCTTCGACAAGGAAAAATGAACGAAAAAGGGGAAAAAAACTAAAACAAATGTTTTACATGCATTATTTGGCAGACGTGCCTGAGTTACCATGTGTACGACTACAACAATGGTTGGATAGTTGTCACAATGGATCGTATGATTAGTTGCAATAGTTGTTTGAGTGGCTATCATACGAGGTCGGATAATATTTGTGCATAACTGCAATAGCTGTTTGACTGGTTATGTATCTGTGTACAACTGCAATAGCTGTTTGAGTGGTTATCACAGAGAGGTTATGTGAACAGTTGTGAGACGCTCCGACGTCCCATTAAAGAAAACCCAAAATATTAAGACCTAATTTTGTTATTGTCGTTAAGAGGATATATTAAAAACAACGGAAAATTAAAATTTAAAAAATAAAACAACATGTATAAACATACATACAAAAACATAACCATATATATACATACATGTTGACACAATACTATCAAGGGATTCCCATCAGTAGGATCCCAATATATACAAACTAGTGATATCATCAAAATACATCAAAAGACAAAAGAAAGATGCCTCACCACTTCTCTTAACACCCAGTCCCCTCTCAAAATACAGTGAAAACCTCACTCACACCTAAACTGATGGCACCGGTCCGAGCCATCATCTACTACCACCCTCACCAGTATCCCGTGGTCCTGATGGTCCAGACAATCCTCCACTCCCCTTGGAAGAGCTCCTATCTGACTGTCTCTGGAACATCTGCCTATATAGCCTATTGTCTCTGGGATGTAGCCGTCTGGAAGATACACGAGAAGACTCCGAGACAGTGGCTCTGACCTCTGGAGGTGCTGGCACCTCTAGGATGGGTATCGGGTCCTGAGCTGGAGCAATCAGGTCTTCCTCATGTATAGGTGCCAACTCTGGCTCTGGTGCTGGTGCTAGTGAGGATGCATGTGCGAGTCATGGTACAAGTGTACCTCAAAGGGTACCATAAAGGGAACGGGAGCCATGCCCGACATCGGCGGTATATGTCCATTTAGCTGTCCGATAGGGAAAGGAAACGTCATGCCAGCTCGAAAAGTGCCGATAAAACCTATGGAAATTCCCTACCCAAGTCCGGGAGTGATGGACATCGGACCTGTATATACAGCAAAACAAGTGACTGGTTCCACTAGCCACCCGTTAGGGTCAACGCACTCATCCTTGAAGGTCCCCGAGAGGGGAAACCGTAGATCCTGGGTCATCCAGGGATGATCCCAATGCGCCATCCGTCTTGTCTGGGTCTGAGGTACAAGATATATATGCATGAAACACACAGCAAAAGAAAGAGGATAAGAAACAATATAACGTCAAACGTGGAAAGGGTTTAGCAACATTTAATTCTATAACAACACACTAAAAATCTGTCTCAAAATATATATATATATATATATATATATATATATATATATATATATATATATATAACACAACCATCCTCAATCCACGTCTAAGATTTTTCCTCTACCCTCCATCATGATGAAATGCAAATGTTGTATGAATCATCTCATCAGATATCGGCCACATATCTAGATATCCATCACGACACGTCACCAGAGGCCCTGGCGCACACCCTCGTCCACGGATGGAGGATGCCCATGCAAAGCAATGGCACAATAGTTGGACAATCCGGTGCACACCTCTAAACCATGATCAGGGTGCTCATGCAAAGCATGAACTATAGCTGCAACTAAAATGAAATAACGTATGGGACGGTCCGTCGTTAGCCTAAACCCCGGGAATTATCCCTCCGAGGAATAGACCCCAAAGACCATGTTTCAGGTCAACCATGTCACAGACCATGTTTCAAGACAACTATATCACAGACCATGTTTCAGGTCACCCCTAGTGCCCTAACCGCTCATCTCAATCTCATAGATAACCTCAATAATAATCACGTCTCATTAATCTCATCATCATATCACAATAATTATCTCGGTTAGGCATTACTAGCACATATAGTATGAATTCCCCAATACATCATCATGCCTCAACATAACTTATCACTTACTCAACCTCTAAGCATAATCATAATACTCATCACATCGTACCATCATATCGTCATGTTATCATGTCATCATACCATCATTAAAATCATGTTATCATTTCTAAAATAATAATCATTACCAATTTATAATAAAATAAACAATAACAGTATATCCACATTTCATGAGCCAGTCCACACCATTTATCAAACATCATATCAATGGCAGTCAAACAGGCAATCATTAAATAGTAAAATGATATATTTTTATCGTAACGACGATAAACGCACAATTTCAATATCATCATTGGTACCACTAGGTAGTCTCCAATGTGATATGGACATTGTCCGTTACTCGCTCTCATGTAGGGTTTAGGTCGCCCTACGCCATTACCGAATTAAATGCGATTTCACTATTTCCGACGTTAAATGGTTTTTTTCCCCCACCTGGAGAGTCGTCCGCTAAACAAAATGAGATGAAATGAAGCATCCTCGAAACTCCTCAATTCTACCCTGTGCAGTTCTAGGGTCTCCGAGCTTCCAAAAATTCACCTAAGCATCACAATGCGAAGCACACGTTACCATGAGTTCAAAATCGTGGACGGAATTGAATTCCGAAAAACGAAACGAAAGATAACTTGAGAAATGTAACAAACGGAGTTTCGACATAAAAGAGAGTAGGATTTACCTTCTCTATTGAAGAAAAGAAGAGAACAATGTAGATATCGTCAACACGAACACAACCACGTACTCCGATACGCAACGGGACAATCAAAACTCTCAAACTCTTGCTATATCTCTTTTCTCTCTCTATATTTCTCTCTCACTCACTCTAAAACTCTCTATTTTCTCATCTCAACTCTCAGCTCTCATTTTTGTCTTCTGTTCTTTCTCTTTTGGCTTAAGTGACATAAGTCACTTAAGCCATTTTATTTTGCTGAAATTCGCACCAGTGCAAGAGCGTTGGAAACCTAGCGCTCGAGCGTTCCAACGCTAGAGCGTTGGCTTTTCCATGCTTGAGCGTTGGAGGGTTGGTACGCCCCCGCACCACGCAACCAACCACGTAATGCCACGTAAGTCTTGATTGACATGTGGCAAGTCAACGACAGAGCTGGTCTGGTTGACTGGAGCGCTTGAGCGCTGGTGCATCCACGCTCGAGTGTTGACTTTTGACCAGAAGTCAACTCTTTGCTTTCAAGGTCTATTCGACATCCGATTGAACTCAAATTTGAGATATAGGCTCATTAAGACCTAATAAACAAACTCAAACCATAAAAAATGTATACTCTAATTCCTAACTCCAAATTTCTTATTTCACACTCAGACGTCTCTAAGACGCTAACCGGGAAACCCTAATTTTGTTCCTATGTTCAACTCACTCGATATGGCTGCGTACTTGCCATGCAAGGGTCTCTAAACCTCAAAAAACATCTCAACTATGTAATCCAAGTCCTAAACCTAATCCTCATATAGAAACCATACATGAAATAACGGATGTTACATTTCTACCCCCTTTAAATGAAATTCCGTCCTCGGAATTTACGTACTTGTAAACAAATGGGGGTACTGCTGTTGAATGTCTGCCTCACTCTCCCAAGTAGCATCTCCAGTAACACTATCCCATATGACCTTGATCATGGGAATCTGTTTACCACGGAGTTCTTTAATCCTTCTATCTGCAATCTTAGACGGTAAAGCCTCATATTCTAGGTTCTCTCGGAGTTGTATTAACTCTAGCTCAATTACATGAGAAGGATTTAGGTAATATTTTCTCAACTGGGAAACATGGAAGACATCGTGAAGGTTGGAAAGGTTAGGCGGTAAGGCTATTTGGTAAGCTACTGGACCATTTCGTCGAAGAATCTGAAATGGTCCAATGAATCGGGGAGTAAGCTTTCTAGACTTTATAGCTCTGCCAATTCCGATCTTCGGAGTGACTCTCAAGAACACATGATCACCTTCTTGGAAATCTAAGGGTCTCCTCTCTTGTTACTGTAGCTTCTCTTTCGATCATGTCCTTCCTTCATTTTCTCTCTTATTTTCCTGACTTGTTCTGTTGTCTGTTGTACCACATTAAGACCCAACACTTGGCTCTCACCCGTCTCATGCCAACACAACTGTGTCCTTCACTTTCTCCCATACAGAGCCTTATACGATGCCATCCCGATACTGCTGTGGAAACTGTTATTGTATGCGAACTCAATCAAAGATAGGAACTCATCCCAACTATCGATATGTTCCAACACACAAGCTCTTAGAAGATCCTCCAATGATTGAATTGTTCTCTCTGACTGTCCGTTCATCTGAGAATGATAAGAAGAACTCATCCACAACTTGGTTCCCAAAGCATTTTGTAATTGTCTCCAAAATCTAGATGTAAATCTAGGATCTCGGTTGGAGACAATACTCAACGGCACACCACGCAACCTTACAACTTCCTTGATGTAGATCTGGGTCAACTTCTCAAGACTATAACTCTCACCAATAGGTAAGAAGTGAGCACACTTCGTTAACCTATCAATGATAACCCAAATCACATCGAACCTCTTCAGAGTTCGTGGTAGTCCAACCACAAAGTCCATAGCTATACTATCCCACTTCCATTCTGGGTTATCCAAGGACTGTAACAACCCTGCGTGCTTTTGATGCTCTATCTTAGCTTTCTGACAAACCAAACATGATAGGACATACTCCGCCACTTCTTTCTTCATCCTTGGCCACCAAAACATCTTCTTCAAATCTTGATACATCTTAGTCGCTCCTAGATGAAAACTCAACTTACTATTATGTGCCTCCTCTAAGATCATCTTCATAATGATCTCTAAGTCCTCTGGCACACATATATGATCTCTAAACCTCAACACACCATCAGATCCTTTCCTAAACTCTGAAACATTTCCCTCATCTATGCCTCGACTCACCTCTAACAAGTATTCATCCTGAACCTGTTTAGCCTTAAGATTTCTCAGAAACTCACTGTTGATGGTGATCATACCTAAGCATATTCTATCCTCAAGCAAATCCATACCTAGGTTCATATCTCTAAACTGTTCAAGTAACTCCATCTCTTTCACCATCATTGCAGACACGTGCAAAGATTTCCTACTTAGTGCATCCGCCACAACATTAGCCTTCCCTGGATGGTATTGAAGATCAAATTCATAATCCTTAATGAATTCCACCATCTACGCTGCCTTATGTTCAGCTCCTTCTGATCGAACAAATACTTAAGACTCTTGTGATCGCTGAACACATTGTACTTAGCTCCATAGAGATAGTGTCGCCATATCTTCAATACGACACTATGGCTGCCAACTCCAGATCATGGGTCAGGTAATTCCTTTCATGAACCTACAATTGTCGGGAAGCATAAGCCACAACTCTTCCCTCTTGCACTAAAACACAACCCAATCCTTGATATGACGCATCACAGTACACGTCAAACTGTCCTAAAGGATCTGGTAACGTCACCATTGGAGATGTAGTCAACTTTTCCTTTAGCTTCTGAAAGCTCTCTTCACACTTCTCCGTCCAAACAAACGTTGTACCCTTTCTCGTTAACTGCGTCATAGGCAATTCAATCTTCGAGAAACCCTGGATAAAACTTCTGTAATAACCTGCTAAACCTAGGAAACTCCTCACCTCACTCACCGACTTAGGCCTCTCCCACTTAATCACTGCCTCTACCTTAACTGGATGAACAGTTATCCCTTCCTTGTTGATTATATGCCCTAGAAACTGCACTTCCTCTAATCAAAATTCACACTTGGATAGCTTAGCATACTGCCTATCTCTCAGCACATGTAACACAACTCTAAGATGTTCTTCATGTTTTTCCCGGCTATGGGAATAGATAAGAATATCATCTATAAACACCACAACAAACTTGTCGAGGAACGGTCTAAAGATCATGTTCATGTAATCCATAAACACCGCTAGAGCATTAGTTACACCAAAAGGCATAACTAGGTACTCATAGTGTCCATACCTCGTCCTGAAAGCAGTCTTAGGTATATCCTCCTTCTTCACCCTAATCTGATGGTATCCTAATCTTAAATCTATCTTAGAAAACACCGAAGCTCCCTCCAACTGATCCATCAGATCATCTATCATAGGCAACGGATATTTGTTCTTCATTGTAACCTTGTTTAACTGCCTATAATCCGTACACAACCTAGAACTTCCATCATTCTTCTTCACAAACAAAACTGGTGCTCCCCAAGGTGACACACTCGGCCTGATGAATTCCTTCTTCATCATATCATCCAATTGTTAATATCTAACTCAATTGAAGGTGAATCATCCTAACTTGGTTAATGTTCCCTCTCAAGATACAAGAATCGTGCTTAATTAAACCAACTCCTACTCTCGTGGTAATTGTATTTAAATTGAACCCATTACGACTTATGATAATTCAATGGTACCCTCGAAGGACCGCTTCTAACTCTCATGATTTAAGTCCTAAGTTCAATTCCTATGGATCCAATACCTAGGTTCACTTCTCAGTTCATCCCTAGATATCTAATACATGCAAAAATATGATCAATCAATTCACATGGATAAAGCACAATAAGAACCAAATCAATGAATCAAACATTAACAAAGGAAAAAAAATCAAATATTCATCATAATAATGTCAAAGGGCATTGCCCAATCCTAGAAACAAAAGAATTACTCAGTCATAAAATAAAGAACAAGAAAACTGCATTAAAGCTGTTTTATTTCTCGACCCTGTAACATTCTCACTCATGTGCAGCGCTCCCTGCTTGCTGCCCCTACACAACTCTCTTCTACTCGCTGACGCTACTCCCCTTTTTATGATGATGTTGTGCGTTCTCTTTATATTGAAAAGACTAAGCCTTCAATTTCAATTAGTATCCAAGTCTCCTATTGCATGGGCCCCTGGCAAATTTGCTTCTCTCTAATTCCAGCTTTCTCTTCAATTGAAATCTTAAAATATCACTTCCTGATTGTATATTCAAATCACATGGGTATTGTCCATTATTATGACTTGATTTTTGAACTTCCAAAGTAAATCACAACTCTAAATAGAATGTGGGTCCTGTGCTTAAGTGCTTTGTTTCACAATTGCCAATTACCGCTTATCCATGTAAATTGCTTTCCATAATTTGCTCCTTGAATGTGCTATCCTCTAGCAATTATCTTCACATTTCTTTCTTTTCTTTCACTTACAAAATTTAATTCAATTGCAAATTCCAATTTAACAGTAATCCTTCTTCTTTATTTTTGATATCTTCCTAAAAATTAAGGTAAGAAAATCATGAGAAAATCAACTAAAATGTAATTAAAATTAATTAAATTCACACATTGGCTCTAAAATAATCAAAATAGATAAAAAGTCTAATTTGGGTTATATCAAGCATTCAACAAATTTTATTTGATGAAATTCACTCTAAAATAATAGCTAAAACATGATAAGCCAGCGGATTATCAATTGTTTCTTTAACTCTGCCAACTCCATGGGTGACATCCGATAAGGAGCTACCGATATGGGTTGGGTCCCTGGTATGAGATCTATAGCGAACTCCACTTCCCTCTCTGGTGGCAAACCTGGAACATCAGGAGGGAAAACCTCAGGAAACTCTCTCACGATAGGCAAAAAATCTATACTTCGAGTCTCCTTAGCGTCCAAAGAGAAAAGCATCACATGCTGCTGAGAATCGTCACTCCTTATAGATGCTCCTTCATTGGCAGATACTATGCTAAAAGGCTCGAGAAAAGAAAGGGTCTTCCGGGCACAGTATAACACCACATAGTTAGCCAAAAGCCAATCCATGCCAAGGATAACATTTATCTGTTGCATAGGCAAACAGATAAGATCTACAAGAAATGTCCTATTTTCAACAACTATAGGACACTGTAGGCAAACAGACATAGTGATCAAAGGATCACTGGTAGGGGTAGATACTATCAAAGTATATGGTAGTTGAGAAACAGGCAAATGTAAATGATCCACACATTCATGTGAAACAAACGAATGTGTAGCACATGAGTCAAACAACACAGACGAGAGTTTGCCATATATTAAACACATACCTTGAATAAGATCTGCAGAGTGAGAGGATTTAGATCCTCTCATTGTAAACACCCTCCCCGTGGGCTGAGGTCTGGCCGTCTGTCATCCTGCCGCTAGAACTCCTCTCCCAGCTCCACCTCTAGAACCACTGGCTCCTCTACCGGCAGATGGTTGCTGTTGTCCTACTCTCTGTCGGCAATCCCTAGCAAAATGACCTAGTTTGCCACATATGTAGCAACCAGATCTATCTGTACAATCTCTGATATAATACGGACCTCCGCATCTGAAACATATTGGGCCTCACTGCTGTTGGCCCTCTCTGCTAACTGGTGCTGGTGGTGCAGATGTCTGAGCGGTCTACCCAGGTCTAGTGTATGGTCCTCTCCTCTACTGAGAACCTTTGTCCCCTCTCCTCTGATGACCTGCTCCGGTAGGACCCCCACTATGTTGTTGTCTCTACTCTGCAGCCTGCCTCCGGTCCATACTCTCAATGGCACTGCACCTCTCTACAGGCTCTGGGAAACTCAAAATATCCAAAGGTACTATAGCCCTCCTCAGCTCGTGCTGTAATCCCTCCTCAAATCTCCGGCACATCCAATCCTCATCTGGAAACCTATGGTAAAACTCGGAAAACTGAATCAGGGCCTCAAACCTAGCCGCATAATCACCAACAGACCTGTCTCCCGGCTGAAAACTCATGAACTCTCTCTCCTTCTCGCGTCTGACCAACTGCGGGAAGTACTTCTTAAAGAAACACTCTCTGAACAGTTCCCAACTGATCAACCTGCCCTCGGCCTCAAGCAACCTCCTCTTGCCTCTCCACCATGACTTGGCTGCTCCGGTCAGCATGAAGGCGGCATAAGTCACCTTCCCGTCATCTCTGCATCTCATAGTGTCAAAGATCTTCTCATGCTCCTGTATCCAACACTCTGCTCGCTCTGGGTCATACTCTCCACCAAACGATGGTGGCTTACCTTTTAAAAAGGTAGCCAATCCTGTATCCTCAGTCTCAGCGGCTCTCCTCCTATCATGTCGCTCCTGCAACTCTGTCGCTCTCTGCACCCTCTTAGCATTCTGTTGTGCCTGCTGCAACAGAACAAATGCTAACTCACGGATACTCCGAAGAGTCTCGGAGGACTCTTCTCCACCTCCAACTCCTGCCTCTGGCTGATGATGCTCATCCTCAATGTAACATCCTAAATTTTAATATAATTAATTTGATAAAAAATATTAGGTTATTAAAAATTATATTGCAAATAAAATATAAATAATTACCCAAGAGCACTTTAATGAGATGGAACGGGTTTCTTCCAGTTTAATCAGAGGTCTCGAGTTCGAATCTTGGCCCTGGGAATGCAGCAGCGTTTAAAACTCTGGAGAGAGAGCTTTACCTCCCTTGTGGTCCTACCCGGCTCGAAGGTTAGTCTCCACGGTTGGGCGTGAAGGATACCCAGGGAAAACCAAAAAAAATAAAATATAATTAAGAGGTTTAGTGTAAAGATTTGTTAATATAAAATTTATTAAAGTTGTTTAGTAACTAAAAAAAACAGAATATCAAATTAATATAATATATATATATATATATATATATATATATATATATATATATAAACATAGTGATGTGAATAAGGCTACGAGGATGTTCATATAATAGTAAACAATAAAAGTTCAATAGGTCCCACAATATTATAAAGTTGTTTTGAAAAGAAAAATAAGAAAAAAGAAAAGAAAAGAAAGAAAAGATAAGAAAAGAAGGGAAAAAAAAGAAAAAAAACAAATATAATAATGTTAAATGAAAAGTATCGCGTCAGGAGGGTTACGAACGTAGCAAGGACATCATTGCACGCCGCACAATGACATAGCGAGGGAGGAAGGCATTTTATTTCTTTGGCAATATAATCATAGGAGCAGATATATCCAAGAACGTCAGTTAAAGGAAGAAGAAGGTTTTGTCAAGAATAATTTTTAGAGCATTTTGAAGGTTTTCGAGAGGTGAGTAACAATACTTTTTATGAACCCTTTTCATGGTATATATGATTGTTTTTGTTGATAAGGGATTACCATGTGGTTTTTTGGGAGTCTTTAATTGACTTGATGCATATTGATAGTAACCTAAATTCTAAAATTGGGGTTTTGTTTAAAAGGGGAATTAATTGATCAATTGGTGTTGTAACGTGCTTATTCATGTATGATATGTTATGATATTCATGATTGTTTGTTATTAATGGAAGTTTATATGTTTAAAATTGAGGGAAATAGTTTGTTACATACATGAGACATGACATATTTGAGTTATAATATGTTGTATGATGTTTGCGGCAATACCACCTGTAATAGGGGTATCGAAAAGTAATACCACCGTAATGGGGTATCTAAAATAACATCCCCATATAATTGGGATGTCGAAAGAGAGCAATACCGCCTAAAAAGGGGTATCGAAAGTAACACCGTCACACGTTGGGGTGTCGAAAAGGGAGAAATACCACCATGTGCACATGAGAGGTATCGAAATAGAAATGTCCCCGACATAAGGGCGACATCGAAACATTCCTCATGAGTAGGGGTGGGCAGTGGGACGCCATTGTCATGTGATGTGTGAGATTTATGGCATGCTAGCAAGAGACCAGTTTAGTTATGAGGCCTTCGAGCCACTTGGATTAATTTAGAATTTACTTGGTATGTGGAATGTGATGCATTGAGATGAGTTGAACTTATGCTATATGCATTTGACTTGATGAAATTTTTGTTGTTATTAAAAGTATTTTTTATATATTATTTTGGGAAATTAGTAGATACCATGGACAGTTTTTCTGGTTACCGCACCGACTGAGAACAACACTATTTTCGAAACATTTTATAAATATATTGTTGTGCACTGGGATTTTATATCTCATTATAAGTGTTGTTTTCAGAGCCCGAGGACATCGCTGTTGAGGATCCAGAGATCTGAAGAGTTATCTTTGATTATCTAGTTGGTTAGTAATGTAGTATGGTTTAGAGCATTATGCGGACGACGTTCTTTGATTTACATTCTATTTTTCTCAGATTGTAATTAGACGCCCGGTTTTAGGGCTTTTAGTTTTTATTCAAATGATTGGATTTAATGATATTTTTCAATACTTTGTAAATACTATTATTTTATTTAATACGAGGTATTTTCATACTTAGTTATTTGAGAAAAATTTTATGACTTGTGTTTTTTAAGTAAATGTTTTGAAGGATTTTTATTGAAATTAATTTGGGTTACTAATATAACGAAGGGCATTACATTTTTGGTGTCAGAGCAGTTCGATTCTAAATCAGGCTGTGGCATTGGGGCTTTTCTAAAACAAAACTTGGGCGCATAGGATGCTTGTTAGAGTTATAAATGCTGTATGCTATTCTTTGGGATATTGGATCTGATCAACCCAGTATTTCATTGGTAGTGAGCAGATTTATGGCGACTAACAGGCGAGGGACGAACATTGCACTTGCACTAGTTTTGGATCGTATAGCCAGAGCTATGCAAGCGCAGGCGGAGACTCTCTGTCAACTGAATGGGAATGAAGGCATTCACTAATGGAGTGGTGGCAACTTAGGACCCTAAGCACGTGGGACTTTTTCGAATTCAAGAAGAATAATCCGCCATCATTCCGAGGCAGTTTAGATCCGGAGGAGACTGAATTTTTTTAACTCGTACAGGAGAAAAGTTACTCTATTGTTTGATTCAGGAGAAACACATTATTTTATATATCTTTCATGTGTGAAATTTGGAGTTATGTATCTTTCGTTTGTCCTTTGATTCATGTGTTTCTACTTCTATGGGGGGATAATCTTATTTCTTCAGCTCTTGTTTAAATTGTTTCTTGTGCATCGGGATGTGCCTTATGTCATTGATCTTATTTGTTATCTACGTCTGGGTTAGATGCTATTCTTGGTAAGGAGTGATTTTCGTTTAGACTTGTTGTCATAAAGTACTCTAATAGAACTATTTTTATTTTTGTTGCCTCTTCACAACCAATGTCTATTGATCCATCGATGTCAACCCTTATTGTATTTGTGATTCATCTAATAAGTACATAGTTGAGGGAACTCAATGATCGATACATACTCTAGTTTTCTGGTAAGGTGGAGATTCATAGTGACATGACAGTAATACTTATAGCATGTGAGTAAAACCCTTTCTTAAAACCTCAATGGAATGAATTATTGAAGTATGTGATTTCTTGATTTGTTTTCATGTTTTTTTTTAAATGTGGAAATCGATGTTTTCACTTGTAAATTTGTCTATTATGAAGAATCGGGGGTTTGAGATTCTTGATTATTGATTTGGGATTATTAAAATATTTTAATGTTATTTGATGAATTTTTTTAATTTTATAAAGAATCTTTTAATTTGTAGTTTTGTTTCTTTTGTTACGGTGCATACGTGGCTCCTTAGTTTTATTTTCGTACAAAATGTGTAGTCCTATCTCATTTGCATTTACGCTATCGTCACTTGAATTGATTTGTTATATTCCATATTTAATTGTTTCCCTGTGAAGTGTTGTTTCATTTTGTCAAGTCATTTATGTTTTCCACTTTACCAAATTCAAATCATACTTAATTGGAATCACAATTTGCTCATATTTCCTGACACACTGTTTCCTGGTGCAGTGATTTTTTTTTATCGGATCCTAATTAATTTTTTGTTTAATTATAGTATGAGTCAAATTCCACTTTAATTATTATTAAGAAATATGTTTGATTTTGTAGTATGTTTTGAGTTCTTTTAGTGAAAAAAAATGACGGGAATATGAGGTTTTGTGTGCACAATATGCAATTTAACAAAGTAATCATTATGGATATGTAGCTTTTTCCTATGATAGATGACCTTAGATCGTTGAGTAGAGTGACAATGTTAGTAAAGTAGATCTAGAGATGGAATAAGAGAAGCCTAAGACAGTGACAGATGAGAGAAGTTTCCTAGAATTGGAGGAGTATTATAGAAATTTATAAATGGGTTCTCTAGACTAACCTTAGCTCTCACCAAACTGACTAAGAAAGGAAAATCTCTTGTACGTGGTAAAGTTCGAAGTTTTTTTTTATGATTATAAGAGCCTTAAATAGTTGTTAAAAAAAAGGGGGGAGAGAGGGGGAGAGAGTTAAATAGAAAGGAAAGAAGGTAGATAAAATTTCCTAGGAACTATGATTTTTTGAGTTGAAGTACAGTCCAGGAAAAGGCAATGTAGTAGTCGATGCTGAGTAGGAAATTTTCGCACATGTCTAGCTTGAGGTTGCAAGAGATGAACCTAATAGAAAAGTCTAGAGATATGGATTTGGATGTCTTTTTAAGCCTTTAAGTTTGAAAATTAATAGGTTGAAGATTTATAATGACCTTAGAAAATATATTAAACGAGTGTAGTTTTTACACCAGGAACTGCAATATGTTTTGGATCGAGAGAATTATGTTTATTTGATAATGATCTAGTGTTGTTTAAGAATAGGACCATTGTTCTTAAGGAGGGGAGCCTTCAAGATGAAATACCATGAAAGGATAGCCATACATCTAGGAATAACCAAAATGTATCAAGATTTAAAGATGTAGTGGTGGACGAGAATAAAAATGGATGTTGTATTGAATAAGTTATATATATGCTCAAAATTTATTATTATGTTGTAATTTTGTTATATATATATATATATATATATATATTGAGAATCAATTTCCTTGAAATTTCAAATTACTTCCCAAGTGGCCAAATATTTATCGCGATTAAAATACCCCTAGATTTTATTTTTACATAATTAATGACATGTCTAATCCTAACAAACTTATATTTTTTTAATCAAAAAGTGAAAAATGTTATTTTTTTTATTTGTATGTGCCAACTCAAAGATCAAGATGGAATTGATTTCTTAGTACTAATGCGGTGTATATTTTTATAGTTGTTTTTGCACAATTTAATTGCAAGTTTATTAAATCTTACTCTCCATTTTGTTATCACATTTCTTTTAAGTTAGATTTTCTTACCAACTGTAGGTGAAACTATTTCTTTTTCTTGTGAAATTATTGTCTTGGGCTAAGATGAGAATTAATATATGGACGTCGCTACTACTTCTCCTTTCTTTAGTTTATTTATAAAATTCCTCCGTTATGTGAATAATATGAGAAATTTGGTGTAGGGTTTGTAAGAGACTATTATATCCACGCATGGATGGTATAAAACATTACTTCTTTTCTTTCATGGATTGTTTGTTATAAATTTAATTTGTGAGAATGCTTATGATTATAGGCGGATGGACATAAACAAATTATTATGTGCATGATTTTATCTTATAAATATTATTATTGACTTTTATTTTAATAAAATAAATATTTTTATAGTTAAGGTGCCACGGATTGTATGCTTATTATCTGGTGAAAATGGTTATTGACTATATATATATATATATCGAGGATGTAATTAGGAAAGGTAGGTCCACTTTATGTTAGTGAGAAGTAGGCGCGAATATCTTGTTAGGACCCGATTTAATTCAAGAGATCGCAATTAGGATTAGTAATTGAGGGAAAGATGCACATTGCGCAGAATAGATAAAAAATGTTTTGCCGACATGAAAAGAAAGCATTTAGAATTTTAGGAAGAGGATAATATTGAAAGTCACTGCTAAGTTTGGGATGGGGAGGTCAATGTCATTCAGAAAACTAATTCCTTGTTTCATGGGTCCCTTTCCAAATTCGTAAAGGAGTCGGGCCTAATGCTTACCAATTGGCTCTTCCGCCACATTTGGCAAACCTTCACGATGTTTTCAATTTGTCGCAACTCAGAAAATATGTGCCTGATCAGTCTCATGTGATAGCTCCTGAGTCTGGACAATTGAAAGAAAATTTGATCTATAAGTTCAGACCTAGTCGAATATTGGACAAAAGCACTAAGACTTTGAGGAACCAGACAATTTCTTGTATCGAAAAGTAATACCACCGTAATGGGGTATCGAAAGTAACATCCCCATATAATTGGGATGTCGAAAGAGAGCAATACCGCCTAAAAAGGGGTATCGAAAGTAACACCGCCACACGTTGGGGTGTCGAAAAGGGAGAAATACCGTCATGTGCACATGGGAGGTATAGAAATAGAAATGCCCCCGATGGGAGGGCGACATCGAAACATTCCTCGTGAGTAGGGGTGGGCAATGGGACGTCGTTGTCATGTGATGTGTGAGATTTATGGCATGCTGGCAAGAGACCAGTTTAGTAATGAGGTATTCGAGCCACTTGGATTAATTTAGAATTTACTTGGTATGTGGAATGTGATGCATTGAGACGAGTTGACCTTATGCTATATGCATTTGACTTGATGAAATTTTTGTTGTTATTAAAATTATTTTTTATATATTATTTTGGGAAATTAGCGGATACCATGGACAGTTTTTCCGGTTACCGCACCGGCTGAGAACAACATTATTTTCGAAACATTTTATAAATGTATTGTTGTGCACTGGGATTTTATATTGATGAGTGTGATTTCACCACATTATTCATGTACATTTTTGCATGCATTTTCATATAGTTTAGGCAATTTTAATTTTATTTTAGTTAGTTTTTACCTTGGAACGGGTAAGGTGGTTTTGTGGTGTTGTTTTGTAGAAATTAAGGGTTAAATGCCCCAGATGAGCCATAATGGAGCCTGGATTAAGTTGGAGCTTGAAAAGTGAAGCTATTGGATGACTCCAATTTAATTTGGAATGGAAATATTTAATGACAATTGACAAAAGTCCAGCAGCAATGTAAGAGGCCTAATTGATGGATTGGATTATTTGGATATTAATAACTTACCATAAAAATAGAAGATGAAGATATTGATTGAGCAGTTAATTTAGAATATTTGAAGTCATTAAAGAATATCAATCACCATATGCAAGGAGATATATCTTGAACTCAATCCAAGCAAGGTTTATGGCAAAGCAAATCACGGGTCCACATGATTGTTGACAAACTAAATTGGAGAATAAATTACTCCCTGTGATAGTGCAGCAACGTAAAGCAAAATAAATGGGCCCAATGTAAAGGAAAGAAGAATTGTAAATTGAAGGGAATTTTTCTCTTGGCTTTTGCGCAGCTGATATTATAAAAAGTGGCAGCAACGAAAATAAAGGGAGGGATTCTAAACCTAAAAAAAAGAAAACTTTAACAGAGACTTGGAGGCTACGGCTGGGGGCGAATTGGAACCCTGAAAGGGACATTTTCTCTGCTCTTGGATTGGAAGAAGATTGAAGGATTTGTCATGGAGTTTTCTTCTTCTCTTCTCTCTTTCTCTTTTGTAGTTTCTTTGACTATGGGTAGCTAAAATCCCTTTTTGTTGGGATTAGATGTAGCTTAACTGAATATTATGTAATTGCTTTGATTTATCAATCTATGTTTATGTAGCTTAACTGAATATTTTGTGGCTTAGCTACCCATGAACTGATTTTGAGAATTGATTTTCAATGGGGACGTTCTTATCAATTCTTGATCTGGAATTATTCACCTAGTAAACCTCGCATCTAGGAATGGGGTTTGGTTTATTAGTAATCGCGTAATCCTTAATCTTAATGCAAATTCATTAATCTAGGCCACCTAAGGAATTAGGGTCTATTAGTGGATTTAGGCTCTTGTCATCTGAGGAATCAGGGCTTGAGTAATTCTGTGGGTTGATTTTAATAATTGAAGCATAAACTGGATTGGTAGTCTTGGTACTGCATGAGGCTAAGGTTTAGTGAAGTTTAATCCCAACACCTCTTTCTGCACTCCAAGTGTTTGGTAAAAGTTCCCAAAAAGACCAAAAACATTTTATTGCTTTGTTTTATGTTTTGATTTCTTTTCATTCAAAGTTTAGTCTAGATAGTTGTTGAATTTGTGAATTGGTAATTGGCAACCGATCCCTATGGATACGATAACCGGTCTCACCACCGTATTACTTGTACGACTAGGTATACTTGCCTAGATTTTGTTCAACATATATCTCATTATAAGTGTTGTTTTCAGAGCCCGAGGACATCGCTGTTGAGGATCCAAAGATCTGAAGAGTTGTCTTTGATTAGCTAGTTGGTTAGTAATGTAGTATGGTTTAGAGCATTATGCGGACAACGTTCTTTGGTTTACATACTATTTTTCTCAGATTGTAATTAGACGCCAGGTTTTGGGGCTTTTAGTTTTTATTCAAATGATTGGATTTAATGATATTTTTCAATACTTTGTAAATACTATTATTTTATTTAATACGAGGTATTTTCATACTTAGTTATTTGAGAAAAACTTTATGACTTGTGTTTTTTTAATTAAATGTTTCGAAGGATTTTTATTGAAATTAATTTGGGTAACTAATGTAACAAAGGGCACTACACTCAACACCCTCTATAGCTCTACCACCACGTCTGTCATGTCCTCGTCCTCTGCCTCGAGCCATGATCCCGTTAAAAGAAATTATTAGCCCACATCAATATGACATATAATACTACATAAAACTGGAATATAAATACTATATGTCATAGAAAAGTCGTGTTCGGACTCACTACCCAACTTCTAAGCATAGTCGTTATTCGATGTGGATTCAACTAAATGGCCAGTTCATCGTAATCACAGTCCTCACAGTCCGTTTCAGAACCGAACTGCTCGGATACCACCAAATGAGACGCCCCGACGTCCCATTAAAGAAAACCCAAAATATTAAGACCTAATTTCGTTATTATCGTTAAGCGGATATATTAAAAACAACGAAAAATTAAAACTTAAAAAAATAAAACAACATGTATATACATACATACATAAACACAACCATATATACACATACATGCTGATACAGTACTGTCAAGGGATTCCCATCAGTAGGATCCCAATATATATACAAACTAGTTATATCATCAAAATACGTCAAAAGACAAAAGAAAGATGCCTCACCGCTTCTCTCCACACTCAGTCCCCTCTCAAAATACAGTAAAAACCTCACTCACACCTAAATTGATGGCACCGGCCCAAGCCATCATCTACTACCACCCTCGCCAGCATCTTGTGGTCCTGATGGTCCAGACACTCCTCCGCTCCCACTGGAAGAGCTCCTATATGACTGTCTCTAGAACATCTGCCTATATAGCCTATTGTCTCTGGGATGTAGCCGTCTGGAAGATACACGAGAAGACTCCAAGACAGTGGCTCTGACCTCTGGAGGTGCTGGCACCTCTGGGATGGGTATCGGGTCCTGAGCTGGAGCAATCGGGTCCTCCTCATGTATAGGTGCCAACTCTGGCTCTGGTGCTGGTGCGGGTGCATGAGCGAGTCTTGGTACAAGTACCTCAAAGGGTACCATAAAGGGAACGGAAGCCATGCCGTGCATCAGCGGCATCGGCGATATATGCCCATCTGGTTGTCCGATAGAGAAAGGAAAGGTTATGCCAGCTCGGAAAGTGCCAACAAAACCTATGGGAGCTCCCTGCCCAAGTCCGGGAGTAATGGACAACGAACCCGTATATACAGCAAAACGAGTGACTGGGTCCACTAGCCACCCGTTAGGGTTAACGCACTCAACCTCGAAGGTCCCCGAAAGGGGAAACCTCGGATTCTGGGTCATCCAGGGATGATCCCAATGCGTCATCCGTCCTATCTAGGTCTGAGGTACAAGATATACATGCACGAAACACACATCAAAAGAAAGAGGATAAGAAACAATATAACGTCAAACGTGGAAAGGGTTTAGCAACATTTAAATCTATAACAGCACACTAAACATCCGTCTCCAAATATATAAGCACACATATATATATATATATATATATTGATAATCTATATATATATATATATATTTTTATATTATAACTATTGACAATAAAGCACGGTAAGTAATAAAGCACGGTAAGTAAATACCGAGATCGAACACAAGGATTGGAAGACCAATTTAACCAATCTAATAAGGAAATTCAAAGCGTTGACCAAGTCAAAGAGGAGTAGTTATGAAGAGAGAGAAAATTAAATCAAAGATTAAATCAAAAACAATTAATTAACGATGCTAAAAGATTGTGATAAGATTTGGTTATGGCTAAGGCTCTAAGGTCACAAATCCACCTACCCTATCAAGCAAGTTACCCTAAGCGTTTATCTTCTTATCCCTATGTTCAATTTAATTTCTTTGTCAACCAGGAACCCTCAATTATCCTAATGTCACTGCCGATTTTCGAAAGGATTTATCTACAATTGCAAATTGTCAATTTCCCAATGTATTCAACCCACAATTAGATTCATTAAGTTCTAGGTTCCCTATAGTAATTACACCACTTTCCTATTATATTCCTAGCAATATTCAAACGGTGTTCTTAATTCGAGTCCTAAGAACGAATCACTTTCCAGTCTCAACGCACTAGACTAGTTAACCATGCGCGCATATGATTAACACAAACAAATTAGAACTAAGAAACAAGAAAAGAGACAAAGGTATAAGAAAATATTACTTAGATAAACTATGCCATCAAAGGTGGCTTCTTCGTTCCCTTAGAATAGAGTATTAGTTCCTCATAGAGACGAAAACAATGATCAAAGTATTGAAAGCATTCATCCTTAACGAAACTGAAATAAAACACACTACACAGTTCTAAGAAAACTAGGATTACAACCACCAATTCAAAACTGCTCCTTCTGACCTAAAACAAGCTATTTATAATAGTTGGGATCTGCGCGTGCTCGTGAGGCGAGCAGGGATTCGCGAGGCGAATCTTAAGTTGACGCCAGTTCAAATTTGGATGTTTCGTGAGGCGAGACAATGCTCGCGAGGCGAGACTGAATGGTCTTCAATTCACTGAGTCTGGCTCGCGAGACAAGCACTGCCTCGCGAGGAGATGCTGAATGGTTGCCTGCTCCTGCTTAATCTGCTCCTGTGGTTCGTGAGGTGAGCTTCTGTTCGTGAGGTGAATGGCCCATTTTGCCTTTATGCTTGTTTTCTTCATTTTTCCTAGGTTCCTCGAGCTTCAGTTTTAACCTGGAATTAAAGGTAGAATTAAATGCTTTATTTTGATAAGAAATTAGAAGAAATTACTAAAAATTATTCCTAAGACTCAAAAGTGTTGATTGTGAACAATTAAAGTCAAATTTGGGCTAAAACGAGAATGAACTCGCACAATTGGTATCAAAATTGAAGTCTTTCCAATCGTAAAACTAGATAAACCAAAGGTTTATCAAAATAGCACAAACTTAAACTTTGCTTGTCCCCAAGCAAACTAACAAATTGAAAGACTCAAAACTAGGTAAGCTCGATGGACTTAATTACCCTTGCCCCAAATTTCTTGCAATCTCATCAATTCACTTTCAATCAATGTTTTCCCTTTCTTTAATTTAATAAATCAATCCTCTTTCTCTCTTTCAACCATAAATATCAATCATACATTCATCACTCTAAGTAAAGGATCCAAGTCACATACAAAAGGGATATCACCAAATTCAAATAATTGCCTTCCTCACAAGGGCATTTAGTAATTCACTCATTCGCTCAATTTGTCAAGGTTTTCAACTTTTCGCTCAAATTCACATTTCAAGCTCACCTTCCATTGATTTGATCTTTATCTAAACAAGGTTCCCACCAAAACATGTTTGCATCATCAAAAGGTCTTTCAAAAGTTGTAATGAGGCCTGGCTAAAGGTAGGATATACAAAGGTACTAGGCTTAAGTCCCTATGAATTTAAGAGAGCATGAAACTTTTTACATTATATTTTTCACTCTAATTCCATTTTTCATTTTTCTTTTTCACTTTGGGTGGCTACAAACCTTTCTCCTTTGATAAGCTTTTTATTTGCCCTTTTTGGCATTTTTATATTTTTCTTCCTTTTTCTTTTTCTCTTTTGCCTTTTGGCTTTAACCTTTATTTTTTTATTTTTTTTATTTTTCTCATTCCCAAGCAACATGATAACTCATTGTAGCCACCCTAAACTTAGTTTCTAAACAACATTTTTCTTGCTACACATCCATGCTCTCCTAGATCCTAAGATCGGGTAACATGGTTTTTCCAGAATTTCGGCTTGTAACGTTAGGTTATTAAGAAACAATAGGCTTATAAGGCTCAAATTGACTAACTATGGAATATGCATTAGGAATGGTTCATTTTGGCCAAGTAGCTATTTCAAAAAAAAACAATGCCTAGATCACATGAAGCAACATATAGATATACAAACCATGCATAGACTCAAGCAAATCCGGGAAAGTACAACTTGAAAGTCATTCACACAATTTTAAAGAACATGTTGGAGGCTCAAATTCCTCACCTGAACATTTTTAGCAAATTATTTGACCGAGATAAATCCCTAATGTGTGTAACCCTTCACCCCAAACTTATCATAAATCATGCAATCCAAACAAAACTTCTCAAAGTTCGCTTTTCAATTTTTCATGGGGATCAATTTTCTCATTTAATTTTTTTAAATGCATAAGGGAAAACATCAAGATTTTTCAATATTTTTCGCATGCATTCAATTTAGTCTTAGTGCAATTAATCCCATCAAAACTTACCAACTAGACTCTATGACACTATGGTTTTTATTTATTGACCACTTATTCATATGCAACCAAAAAATTCAAAACAAAGAAACGAAAAGAAAAGAGTTGAGTTTTAGAAAGAGTTGTCTCAAGGGGTTCGAGCGGACCTCACGCTCTCATTAGTTTTCCTCGCCTCTTCCTTATCTTTCTTTGCTTTCTTCCTTGGCCTACTAGATTCGACCTCCTCATCAAGATACTTAAGCCAAACTATGTCCGGGCTCTCAATGGTGCTTTCTTCCCTTGGGGCCTTTCCCTTCGGACCTCCTTCCTTAGCTTGTCTAATTGCTTCCATCTCTATCCATGCACAATCGTTCACGCTCTTGAAAGTGCGTAGCCACACCGGGTCCCATTTGTCCTCTTCTTCCTTGCTAAAGAATTTCACATCCGGGAATGGGATCCAGTTGCGCCACACTGCTTCCTTTACCTTTTCATATAAAGTGTTCTCAGGAGATATGTGCATTGTGAACTCCCATTGTCTTTCTTCAACTTCACGATCAATTTCCCTCCGAACATAGTCATTCACACCCCGATCAAAGCTTAAGTGAAACAGATGCATCTTCCCCGCTTTTCCTTAGTCAAGTTTTCAACGTGAGGGTTTGGGATCCGCTTCTCTCTAATGCAAAGGTGAACATACTCATAATCGGGGTGGTTCAGAGTGATATCCTAGCTACTACAGAAAAGGATTTTAATAGCACACATTCAATAGCGTTTCTTATATGTATCTTATGCAGACTGACAACAAGGATTTTGTGCGATCAAGCAGAAGATGGAAGCCGCGTGCACAAATTGTTTAAAATTACTTGTGTGTTGATTAGCTTGTATACATTGTTAGTATGCATGGTTATTGTCTAGTGTAGGTTAGTGACCTTTTGGTTTATGGACTTAAATATTAGAATTGGTTATGTGTAAGCGTTACTATGAATTGTGTTAAAGTATATTACTTAATTGGTTATATGCATTATTTTGATATTTGGCTTGGTTTATATATGCTTACCAATATTGTATGTAAGATTTGTACATTATATATGTGTGTGTGTGATGTACATAAATGCAGTGTTACTGTTAATTGCTGAGGGGTGGTTTGCATCTGCTATGGGATGTTGGATGGGGTTTTTACTGGTTTTTGAAGACTGTGATTTTTAAGTTGCTGCATGAGGTTTCTATGTTGTTTTGGTGATTGATTTTACATCACAGTAGCTAGGTTGTTCTCATGTTTTTTAGGTGGGCTTGGTACTATAGATTGTATGCAGTAATTGGGTGCTACTATATAATGTCAATGCTGGGAAATTATATATACTCATGGTGTTTTTAGTATTACATTATCATAGGTTGTTGATACATAATTTGTAACAGGAATTAGTCATCCAGATTGGTGGCATGTGACTGTTTTTGGGTACTTCTAGTACTCTTTCAATACAAATTTGATTTATTAATAAAAAAAACTATGAATTGCTGTGTGTAGAAAAACAAAGTGAGTAATAAAAATTAAAAAAAGGAGAATAGCGCTTTCTTGGAAAAATGCTGCCTAAAGTTACAAATAGATAGCGCTTCCTTGAGAAAGTGCTATCTATTTCAAACTTTAGACAGCGCTTCCTTGAGAAAGGGTTGTCTAAAGTATGCAATAGATTGTCTTATTTCTAACTTTAGACAGTGCTTTCTCAAGGAGGCACTATCTATTCCCACTTTCAGTAACGCTTTTTTAAGCGTTGTTGAATCTCTCCCACCTTCAATAGCGGGTGAATAGGTAGCACTTGGAAGCGCTACTAAAGGCAAAAAAACGCTATTAAAGCCCTTTTTATGTAGTAGTGCCTTTTCATCAATCGACATTCTCACCTTGCGCATGTGACTCAAGTCAAGCATCTACTTATTCACATTTAAAACAATGGTCAATATTATAATCAAAAATTAAGAAAAATTAAAAATTAAAAATTAAAAATAACAATTAAAAATAAAATCAAAACCAATGCATGCATCATCAAAATATAGTCATCAAAGTGTGTGCATCAAGTACCAAAATAAACATGAGAAAACTGAGTTTCTAGATAGCTATCAATATACAACCATATCGAATACGAAAGGCTAGAACTCATAAAAACAGGGGAGTGGGTAAGGAGAACTGGTAATGATGGGGCCGGCTGATAGATCGAAATCAATATCGCCTGCTGGGTCACCCTGCTGCTGAGCTGCCGCCTTATCCTCCTGAAGTACCTCGGGCACCCCCCTGTGGCATGGCATCCTGGTCCCCAGGATAATCCTGCCACCCTAGCCGAGGTGCAAAGTCCTCCTCGGAAGGGAAAATGGGTACCAGACTCTCCTTCTAAGCTAAATATAACTCGCGGAAAAACTCTCTCATCACCACCTGCTCCTGCCTCATAGCCTGCTGGTTCTACAGGAGTAGAGCCATATCAGTTGTACGTGGCCTCTGAGGGGGCTACGGTCTCCTGGGTGGTGCGGACTCAGTGAAACAAAAGCGGCATATATACTCTCTATCAATACGCTGCCGAGGGACCTTCTCCATCAGGTCACTCACCGGTACACCCACTATGCGAATAAGCTCAGTAATAAGTTGCACGTGTCCTAAACTCTCCTTTAGCGCCTTGGAGTTAGCCTTCATATGTATGTCTGATGCAATTATGGAGCCGACATTGATGCTCTTCTCCTTCAAAGTTCCATATAGGAGATGGGCCCGGGCAGCGATAACACCGCACTTGTGAGAGCTCACCCTAAGATTGGCATGTATGAACGTCGATCAAACCCGGGCAATCGGGGTCAGATCCTACCTCTTCAGCCTCAGCAGGTTCCCCGATGTGACAATCTCCCAAGCAACCCCTGGAATGCAGCAAGTATCAATAATATCATGGGCCAAGCTCTAAACGGTCGGTAGCTGGTCATACTCACTCCTCTCCTCCCTGTTAGGGATCCCCAGGCATGACTTAATGTCCTCTGCAGTGAATGTGATGGGGATGCCCTGAACCTCGGTTACACAGCTAGGATCTGTGATGTCAAGTATGAGAGCGTTGGCATAGAATTCCTGCACCATTTTGATATCATACCGGTGAGGAAGATCAGCCAACACCTCCCAACCTCGAGTCCGGATCTGTCCCGAAATTGAGGCATAATTGTTGCCTACCAGGACCACGCTCCTTTCCAAGACCATCTCCCTTTTGAACACCAAGTCCCAATGCTTCTTATGACTAGAAGATCGGAAAATGGGGGCATAGGAGTTAGCCCCAGAAGAAGAGCCAGGTCCCGAAGGCAACACTATGTCATCATCAGGGACAGATGCGCGCTTCTTGCGCTTGATAGTTTGCTTTTCGGCATTCTTGGGTGAGGTCATACTTGAAAACCATACGAGTTCTAGTATAGTTTATAACACAGATAGAAAACTAAGAACTCAGAATTCCATTCCTAGTTCCTACATTCATGCAACATGCCATGCTAGTCTCAGTTAAAAACATAGAAATTCGCTCTTGAACATTGTAGAAAATTCCTAACCCGAAGCCCCCTAGTCATGCAACACCCCTAACAACATCCATAAACAACCCCAAACTTAGATTTTCAAAAGTCAAACATCAGTCCAGTTCACCTCAGTTCAAAGCAGCAGACATGAAAAAAAAATCATTCAAGTTCAAGGAATTCCAAAAGTCTCACAAACCACTCACATTGTTCATTCACACATTCAATATCCACATTCATCATCAGATTCATAGCATGCATTTTATTTTGAATTAGGAAGTTACAAACAACAACAACAACAATAATCAACCCACTCAAGAATTGAAAGGAATAATTTTAAGCATGGTGGGTTCTTGACTTTTTGTCCCAAAACCAAAGAAATTAAGAATGGGATAGGCCTAGCTTTCCATGTTATGGAAGTTTGAGAGTGAGAGAGTGAGAAAAAATTGAAGAAGAGGGAGATCCTTGTGAGCCCGCGCGAGAGAGAGACGAGTGGGATTTGAAAAGTTTGCTTAAAATGGCTCGTTCTCGACTCGCGAGGCTAATAAACTTTACCCGCTCGCGAGGTGAGCGGGATCTTGCGACGCGAGAATTAAAATTTCTCCCAATTTAGGAACCCTAATTTAAGATCCGCGAGGCGAGACACAGCTCGTGAAGCGAATCTGGAAATCTTGAACCTTTCCAATTTTCCAGAGTCGCGAGGCGAGCTGAAGCTCGCGAGGTGAATCCGAACTATTCATTTCATCTTCAAAGCTGCTCAGATTCGTAGGGCTAGCTGGGTGCTCGCGACGCGAGGCAGAAAGAGGTAGAAACCTCTGAGATTATGAGATTCGGGCTCGCGAGGCGAATTGTGGTTCGTGAGGCGAGACAACCAAAATTGCCTTTTCTGAATTTACCAGGCTCGCTAGGCGAGGCCTAGCTTCGTGGGGCTATCCAGAAGCAGGGAGTTTGACATCCCTCTGGCTCGCGGGGCGAATTCCTGCTCGCGAGGAGAGCCAAAAAAGAATTATGCTCCCTTTAATTAAAAATGCATCTAAATCTACATGATTCCTAAATGCCAGTTTTCTAACTAAGGACCCTATATGAAGACTATTTTTATTTGTTTTTAAGACTCTATAAATGCAATAAAATGATATCTAGCTTGGGTTGCATCCCAAGTAGCACTTGTTTAACATCTGGAGCCTGACGGTCATGGCCCTCTTTAAGGATAAGTTAACATTAGCACTTGATTTCCAGTTGGGATTGGTTCCCCATGATAGTGCTTGAGCCTCTGTCCATTCACCTTGAAATTCTCTCCTTTACCCTCCAGTTCCACCGCTCCATGTGGAAAAACATAGAGAATCTTGAATGGTCCAGACCACCTTGACTTACGTTTTCCTGGGAAAAGTCGTAACCTTGAGTTGTAGAGAAGTACCCATTGTCCTGGTTCAAACTTCCTAGGCAAAATTTGCTTGTCATGCCATGTCTTAGTCCGCTCTTTATAAATTCTTTCATTATCATAAGCTTGCATGCGGATTTCAAACAATTCATTCAAGTCTAGTAACCTCTTTTCACCAGCCTTCTTCAAATCATAGTTGAGTTATTTGATTGCCCAATAAGACTTTTGTTCCAATTCCACCTGTAGATGACAAGCCTTTCCAAACACCAAGTTGTAAGGAGGCCTTCCAATCGGAGTCTAGAAAGCGGTCTTATAAGCCCACAAAGCATCATCTAACTTCTTTGACCAATCCTTCCATGAGGAGTTGACGGTTTTCTCAAGAATGCGCTTCAACTCGCGGTTGGATATCTCTGATTTCCCATTGGTTTGTGGATGGTAGGGGGTTGATACTCTATGTTTGACCCCATATCTCGAGAGTAGATGGTTCATTGGTTTATTGCAAAAGTGAGATCCACCATCACTAATCAAGACTCTAGGAACTCCAAACCTTGTGAAGACCTTGCGCTTTAAGAATTCCATGACTACCCGGGCATCATCCGTTGTTGTTGGAATTGCCTCCACCCACTTTGACACGTAATCTACCGCTACTAAAATGTATTGATAGGAAAAGGAGGGTGGGAAGGGTCCCATGAAATCTACCCTCCAACCATCAAAGAGTTCTACTTCAAGCATGCAATTCAGAGATAGGTCATTACGCTTAGATATGTTTCCAACCCTCTGGCAACGATCACAATTCTCAACAAAATTGTGTGCATCCTTGAAGAGTGTTGGCCAATAAAACCAGCTTTGGAGGACTTTTTCCGCGGTCTTCTTTCTCCCAAAGTGCCCACGATAATCCGAGCTATGGCAATGCCACAAAACCTTTCCAACTTGGTCATGAGGAATGCACTTTCTCAGGATCCAATCCGAACATTGCTTGAAAAGATAAGGGTCCTCCCAGACATAATATCTTGCATCCGAGAAGAACTTCTTTCTTTATTGCATAGTCCAACCTTGTGGAACCACATTTGAAGATTTGAAGTTGGCCAAATCCGTGAACCAAGGAGAAATTTTTTCAAAAATTGCAAATAGTTTCTCATCAAGAAATTCTTCCTTGATGTCTAGTAATTTCTCCTCGGTGTCGGAATTGACCAACCTTGACAAGTGGTCCGCCACACCATTCTCTGACCCTTTCCAGTCCCTGATCTCAATATCAAACTCCTGCAAAAGAAGAATTCACCGAATTAATCTAGGTTTGGGCTCTTGTTTTGTCATCAAGTGTCTTATGGCCGCATGATCAGTGAAAACAACAATTTTAGACGCCACAACGTAGGATCTAAATTTATCTAAAGAAAAAATCACCACTAGGAGTTCTTTTTCAGTGGTTGAATAGTTAGCTTGTGCTTCGTTTAAAACCTTACTTGCATAGTAAATCACATGAGCTAACTTTTCCACCCTTTGACCCAAAACCGCACCCACCGCATAATCACTAAGCATCACACATGATTTCAAAAGGTAAATTCCAATTAGGTGCAGTGATTATGGGTGTGGCGACAAGCATATTTTTTAAAGTATTGAAAGAATTTAAGCAAGAAGCATTAAAATCAAAGGATACGTCCTTCACGAGAAGGTCACATAGTGGTTTTGCGATCTTGGAGAAGTCTTTAATGAACCTTCGATAGAAACCGGAATGGCCCAAGAAACTCCTCACCCCTTTCACATTGGTTGGTGGGGGTAGCTTCTCAATCAACTCAATCTTGGCTCTACCAACCTCAATCCCCCATTGGGAGATTTTGTGCCCCAAAACTATACTTTCCTTGACCATGAAATGACATTTTTCTCAATTGAGTACTAAGTTGGTTTCTTGGCATCTCTCAAGCACCAAAGCCAAATTATTCAAGCAATTATCAAAAGAGGTCCCAAAGACCGAGAAGTCGTCCATGAATACTTCAATGAATTTCTCCACCATGTCCGAGAAAATGGAAACCTTTAGAAGGTGGCGGGAGAATTGCACAATCCAAAAGGCATCCTCCTGTAAGCAAAAAAACCATATGGACATGTGAAGGTCGTCTTATCTTGGTCTTGAGGATCCACTACAATTTGGTTGTAACCGGAGTAACCATCCAAGAAACAATAATACTCATATCCGGTCAACCTTTCAATCATTTGATCAATGAATCGAAAAGGGAAGTGATATTTCCATTGCATCATTTAGCTTTCTATAGCCAATACAAACTCTCCACCTCGTGACGGTTCTTGTTGGGATCATTTCATTATTCTCATTGACTACAACGGTTGTGCCACCTTTTGTAACAGCCCGATTTTCGGATACGCTGTATTAACGGTAAATATATATTTATTTTATTTTTATCTGAGACCTAGGAAAAGATTTTGGAGAAAACACAATCATATCTAGAACCTACTCTATGGAAGGAAGCTCTAGTTAAAATTTGGGTTTAAAACTCAGGCAGAAACCAGTCTGCGTTTTTACTGACAATATAATTTTATACTAGCAGAAAACCCTAATTTGACCCGAAACTGAAAAATTGTAGATTTGTATATTATGACCGTGAGGAAGTCTATTTTCCAAATTTTTGCCCAAAAATAAAAGATTAGATTTTATTCAGGAGAATTTTGGGGAAACACGAACGAAAACCCTAATCGGGTAAAACGACAGAGTCAGATATGGAGCCGAGATGATGGAAGTAATTGAGGTGACTGAGGGGACAAGCATTAAATACGAGGGGACAAGCATTGAATGCGAGGGGACAATCATTTATGGCGAGTGCTAAATATCTAGATATTTTAAGGTAAAAAGGCCAAAATATAGCCCCAAGCATTTATGGTTAGAAACAAGCCACATCTCCTCACCATCAACCACTCGTTTTACATGGTTGTAAACCTCCCACGTCTCTCTAATTTCTTTCAGCCACATCCACTCAACCATGCAAATTTCATTTTGCTTTAATTTCATAATTTTCCTCTCAAAAACCGTAATCGGGAAACCAATGGAACCGGATACGGATGCACAGAGATACACCGAGAGACAAAACGACGAGTTATCCATGATGACTCGGAGAGAATGAGTCACCATGGTGAGTCATGGTGGTGACTCATCTTTACTATAAATTCTCATAAATGCAAACCCTAAAATATCTAGATATTTATGTACTAACATAATCTATCCTAGTTAAGTTTAACCATGGTTAAGGGCAAGACAATTTCAATTTGGCTTTCTCTTCTTTCTTGTGGTGTTTGAGAAGTCACACCATCATTCATCCTTCACCACACACTTGTCCTCTTAGTCATAATGACTACTAACTATAGTTAAAGTATTATAATGTATTTGTTTAACCAAGCTTAAGTTATCATTCAACCATAGTTATCTTCTAATATTAGCAAAACAACTTTCCTCGTCACACACACAACACACTCATGCTTCATTCCCTTCATCATTCACCTATGCATTTCTTTTCTTTCATTTCCTCCATTTCTTTCATGTTCATGTTCATGTTCATGTTCTTTTACACAAAAACTCTAAGTTTCTAGTCTTGACAAGTTTTTCATCTTTGATCATTTTGCTTCAAGTTCTTTCCTTCATTCACTCATCAAACTCACACTGCCTCCTTATCCCCACACTTAACCATTTTATCTTCATCTTTCACCAAGAAAACACAAATAAAATCCTAACGCTCCATTATTGTTCTTGCACAACTTGATCATTCCTTCACTTTCTTTCATCATTTAGAGGTAAACCATCACTTATATGATCTTAGTTACCTTTCTCATCACCTTAGTTCTCTTGACCATCCACTATTTCGGATCAGAGGAGAAGAATTGAGACAGAATCATCAATAGTTACAAGAAGCCTTTGTTGGAAGCTTTGGAAACCTAGTTGGAACAGTCGCAGTGAGGGAGTCACCAAACACTATTCAACAGTTGGATCATTCCCAAATTTAATAAGAAGGTTCAAAACTTGTGGTTATTCATATCCAATGGTCAGAATTTTGAAAACACATCCAAAGTGTGAGATATGAAGCTCGGACAGTAGGTCTAGGAGGTGAGAAACTCAACCTGGATACCATCTAAGCTGTCACCAAAGATTTACGATCGGAGATTTTTTAGCCGTTGGATTGGGCTGAAACTTTGCGAGAAGGTGTAGGAAGGCAATATCTTTATTGTCACCATTCAGTTTTGTAAATAAAGCACTGTGTCCAGAGAAATGGAGCTCGAACAATATCCCTATTTTGGTAGATTTTCCCTAGGATTCATGAGCTTATTTTGAATCTGATTTCCCCTAAGTCCAGACATTGTTCTCGTATGTTTTTCCATCAATTTTGTCTCTTGATTCAAATATATTTATTTATTTGAAACCCTATTGTTGATTTGGTTGGTAATTGGTGTTTCCGGCGAATTGTGATACTCATACGTGTAATCAGGATGGAAAGCGGAATGGTGGATGTGTAAGGATGGATGGTGGCAGATTTGTGGATGTTGTTGGACAGCGTACTGAGGTTCATAGCAGTAGCATGTGAGACACCCGTTGTGTCCCGGTGTTTTATTAGATTAAAACCTCATTAATTAATTTCTTACTTGCGCGCTTGATATGAAAATATGTAGAAATAAAAAAAAACTTCACTTATGACGTATACAGCTTCATATAGAATACACCTCACAATATAAGTACATTAACCATCTTACAAAACACTGTTAAGGGTATCCTTTCGGTAAGATCCCTCACAAGCATATACTTAAACAAACGTTAAACAAAGCGGAAAAATATATAAAAAAATATGCCTCTTGAGACGCACTGGCCATAACTAACTAGACCCTAATCACCATGTGTCACAGCTCGTCCTCCAGCCTCCGGTTCGTAGGGAGTTCCATCCAATTCCTCCTGGTTACGCTCATCCACAGGGTCTTCTCGTACGATTCCACAAGGAGATAAAATAAAACATACAGAAATATACAAGGGATAAGAAACAGTTCTATCATCAAAAGCGGAAAAGAGTCATAGTAAATTATACAGTAATTGTCACAGACAATCAACACACCTAACTAACAAATCATCCTCAAATTAATATATCATCCTCTACCCTCAATCTCATACTACTCAAAAACACCATAGCTTCACACCTATTTCTAAGGTGGAAGTGGTCTCGCGAGAACTCTTGATTTTACGTGTATTATATTACCAATACACGGTATATTATAATTATATTACCAATACACGGTGTATTATATTACCAATACACAGATGTGTTTTATGTGTATTATATTACCAATACACGGTGTATTATATTACCAATACACAGATGTCCTCATGTATTATATTACCGATACACTTTTGTCCTTGTATACTATATTACCAATACACGGTTGTGGACAACAACACCTATGCTTGAATCTCACACCCCCCATTTTAACAACACCCTAGTGCCTTAGCCTTCCATTAGAACTTGACACATATTCTATGTCATAACACCTCTTTAACATACATCATCTAGGTTAGGCACTTCTAAATCATCATTATCCTCACGCCCAAAACAATCATCTCTCAGACAACATATATATCTTTACTTCAAATCCACTAAGCATAATAATAAAAACCAGGCAGATCACGCATAACACAATATCAGTCCAAAATATTCCAATAACACCAACATAGCACAAAATCAATTCAATCAAGGTAATAAGCTCGAATCAACCATCAACAATATAAAATCAACCTAATGTCGATAAACCTACAATCCCAACCCTGGTTTTTTCATAAGGTTTCAGTGATTTTGGTCTTGTCAATTACTCGACTACTAGTAGGGTTTAGGTCGCCCTACACAATTATTATATAATCTACTACTTATCCATTCCGACGATAGGTTGGTTCTTTCCCCCACCTGAGCTAACACCGGATTCATGAACTTCCCGATCTTCGTAACTACGTCACGAATATCCGATATCCTTCAACCAACATCACATAACAACGATTAGTCAAACTATTCCCATTAGGTTCGATCACTTTAATACTAGGTTCGGCCTCTAATTCAAAATGAGGCTAGGATCATTTTCTCACTCTAATCTTTTGAATTCTAGGTGCTTAGGTCTTAGATAACTAGAATAAATTGTTAGAAGTTGAAAATATGAAACAAAATCCTCTAACCTCTAAGGTTAGGGTTTCGGCCTTGAACATAAAAATAGGTTAGAAAATTTATTTGGATTCAAACCCTTGGCTCATAAAAGTATAAGTATCTAAAAGCATAAAAAACCATAATCTTAACTCATCAAACACTTTTAAACATTTTTACATAATCTTTGAAGAAATAGATCTAAGACTTGAAATAGTTAAAACTTGATGAAACTTAAGATTAGTTGAGGATTAGGAACATAGAAACTCTAAATAGTTTAGATCTAACCTCATTTAAGTTAAAAATTGAACAAAACCTCCTTTGTCCATTTAGATATAGATTCGGCCCTGTTTAGATCTATAGGAAGGAAAGCGATTTTGCTCACATGCTCTTAGATGATGAAAATAGAGATCATAACTAGATCATAGAAATTGGTTTCACATTTTTATGATTTTTCTACAATATTCTAGAGATTTTAGAAGTTATGGATCTAAGAATGATAAATGGAAGAAAATGACATTAACTCAACAAATAAGTGAATGAAATAACATAGATGAGTAGGATAAAGAAATGTTACCCTTGAAGCTTGAAGAAAAAGGAGGAAGAAGATGCGCTCTTGAAGAAATCCAATGAAGTTTGAAGTAAGAAAATGTGTAAATCATGAATGAAGAAAATGAATGAATATATAGAGATGGGGGAGAGAGAGGCGTGTGGGAGAAGGAGAGGAGAGAACTTGGAGGCCAAGTTTGGGTTAGGACATGTTTGGTTGGTTAGGAGAGAGATTAATAGGTTTTAGGATTAAAATACTATTACTTTCCAAAACATCATGATTACTTTCTTGGATGTAACATGTGACTTTAGTCCATCAAGTCAATTCAACTCTATCAAGTCACTTCAGTCACCTCAGCTCTCCATTCTGCTTCGTTGTTTACCTGATTAAAGTTTCCGATCGTAATTCTTGACCTTTTTGCCCGGATAAAATATTATATTTTAATTCCAAACGTAAAATTTCCAAAATTAGTAAAGTCATTGGAAACACGACAAAAACACTAACCATTTCGTTCACGGGTTAAAATTAGATTTCCTGCTCAGTAAACTTTTACTGTCAGTGAAAACGCAAACCTGGTTTCGTCTGAATTTTCAACCCAAAATTTTGCCATAACCTTCTACCATAAAGTAGACTATGAATATGATCTTATTTTATTTAATTGATTGTAATACGCTGGTCTGCATGTGACGTATTATTCTTGATGTTTAAATATTCTGCTGATTAATGTGTTATGCATGATCTGTCTGGTTTAATATTGTGCTTAGTGGACTTAAAGCCAAGATATATGTTGTTCGGGAGATATTTTTTGGGTGAGAGAATGAATTGAAAGTGTCTTAGAGGTGCCTAGCTTCATTAAATTATTTAATGGATTAGGTGTGATCTAGAATGCGAGTTGAGGCTATGATGGGAGCTTGAGGCACTAGGTTGTTATTGATGCGAGATAGTGAGATTCATATAGAGGCTTTGATGTATATACTTTTTTAGTCCATGACGCGTTGATCTGATTTATCCTATCAAAAGATAGAAGTGCACTATATCGAGTTCTAACGTATCAAAAGATAGAAGAGCACTAAACCGAACCCTATCTTATCAAAAGATAGAAGAGCACTATATTGAATCCTATCTTATCAAAAGATATAAGAGAACTATACCGGATCCTGTCTTATAGAAAGATAAAAGTGCACTATGTCGAGTCTTATCCTATCAAAAGATAGATGTGTACTATATCGAGTTCTTTGCATCAGACTTCCATGGACTATTGACGAATGTGAAAGGAATAGAGATAGTTATGTTAGCATAAGGGTTTAGATTGTATGAGTTGAGGGTAGAGGACAATATCATAATTTGAGGATGATTTGTTAGTTATTGTGTTGCTTGTCTCTGACATTTATTATATGATATACTATGACTCTTTTCCGCTTTTTGATGATAGATCTGTTTCTTATCCCATGTATTTTTCTGTATGTGGTACTTTTATTTTATCATGGGATCGCACGTGAAGACTCGGTGAACGAACTGAATGTGGAAGAGTTGGATGGAACTCCCTATGAACCGGAAGCTGGAGGTCGAGCTAAGATCCATGGAGATAGAGTATAGATAGTGTGGCCAGTGTGTCTTTTGGAAGTATTTTATGTGTTTCCGCTAAGTATAACTTTCTTTTAAGTATATGCCTGTGAGGGATCCTACTAAGAGGATACCCTCAACAGTGTTTTGTATTAAGTGTATAAGAAATATGTGTGTATGCATGATATATTTATGTTATGATGTGTTAAACTATAAGAAGTTGTATGTTTAATTAACTTAAGTTTTAATTTTTACATATTTTAATGTTAAGCACACGATTAAGAAATGAATTAAGAAGCCTTTAAACTAATAAAACACCAGGGCACAACGGGGTATCTCACCTTTCTTCGAGAACACATGAATTGGACTAACCCATTTGCTATCTGAGATTGGATAGATGATTCCGGCATCTAAAAGCTTAATCACCTCGCTACACACAACTTCCTTCATGATGGGATTTAAGTGTCTTTGTGGTTGGACCACCGGTTTGAAATCATCCTCCATCAAAATTTTGTGCATGCATAGGGAAGGACTATTACCTTTTAAATCTGAAATCTTCCACCCGATGGCGGATTTGTGTTCCCTAAGAACTCTCAAGAGTTTTTCTTCTTCATCCTTTTTCAATGCATTGCTAATGATGACTGGATGTTGTCCCTTTTAGCTCAAGAATGCATACCTCAAGTGAGTCGGGAGTTGCTTCAACTCCGGTGTCTTGTTGTCTTCTTCCACTCTTTCTTTGTTGAGCTCTTCCTTTGAACATTCATCCTTTGGGAGATCCGGCAAGGCCTCCATGTTCTTTAAGCACTCAAGATAATCCCCATCCCCTAAAAGGTCTTCTTCTTCATCCTCATCATGGGATTTTACCAACACTTTTGCAAGTGAAGAACCGTGGGCTTCTCGTGTGGCTATAGATTTTACATTGGGCTCCACCACATCAACTCTATATACATCCGATTTCTCAATGGGGTGTTTCATTGCTTCAAAGACATTGAAGACTACATTCTCATCTTACACCCTTAGTGTGAGTTTCCATTGTTGCACATCTATCAAAGCACGCCCGGTGGCCAAGAAAGGCATACCCAATATGAGAGGGATCTCGGCATGTTCATCCAAGACAAGCACCACAAAGTCAGCTGGAAATATGAGTTTGTCTACCTTTACTAACAAATCCTCCCCCACCCCATAAGGGTATTTGATAGAACGATCCGCTAATAGGAGTGACATCCTAGTCTCTTTGGTTTCCTTTATGCCTAGCTTCTTCATCATAGATAGGGGCATCAAGTTGATGCTAGCCCCTAGATCACATAATGCTTTCCCAAGAGTTAACTCTCCAATGGTGCACGATATGCTAAAAGAACCTGGATCCTTCAACTTTGGAGGTAGTTTCCTTTGGAGAATTGCACTACATTCCTCGGTCAAAGCAACCGTCTCCTCATCCACTATCTTCCGCTTCTTGGAGAGAAGCTCCTTCATAAACCGGGCATAAGATGGCATTTTCTCCAAGGCTTCCTCAAATGGAATATTAATTTGAAGCTTGCGGAAAACATCAAGGAACTTGTTGAATTACTTGTCTTGAAAGGCCTTCTTCAATCTCTCTAGATATGGTACCTTCATGAAGGGAGGGAGATCTTGAGGTTCAACCCACTTCTTCCTTCGGAATTCTTCATCTACTAATTTCAACCTTCCCCCTTGCTCCGGCACCTTTTCACTAGCTACTTCCTCCTCCTTGGATTGCTCCTCTTCCACCTGTGGTTGCTCTGGAGTCTCAATTTCTTGAGAACTAGTTGCACCCCCATTAGATTCCAACACCTTACAGCTCCAAGTTGTAACGGCATTGCATTAGCTCTTGGGGTTGTTCTCTATATTACCTGGGAAAGAGCTTGGAAGACGTTCATTCAGTTGTTTTGCAAGCCGGGCCACATGGGTCTCAAGATTCTGAATTGTTGCCCCTGTATGAGTTGCTAGCTTATCACTAGCTGTATTTGTATTCACTGACAACTTTTCAATGGCGGCACTAGTCTTCTTAATTGCCAACTCCCAAGGTTGCCTTCCACCATCTGTGATCTGCAACTGATTAGGCCTCGGGAAAGCTTGCTGAGTGTTGCGCTATTGGATTCCATAGTTTGGCCTCTGATTCTGTTGTTGTTGTTGCCCGACTAGACCATTACTTGTGTTGTTCCAAGAAAAACCCGGATGGTTTCTCCTAATGTACCCTCGATTCTGATTGTAGTCTGTAACATCCCTAGCTGCTTTATGGATTGACGACTGTCCCTACAAACCAACACAGGTCTTTTCAGTATGCTTTGTCCTCAATTTCTTAAGTGATGGGCTCCCGAAAAGAAAATGCATCTTGTTGGTATAGGTAGTACCAATCAATTCATATAAGTCATCATCAACGGTGTAGTCCCATACCTACACAATCTCAGGATCCCTCTCATTCTGGTGTGTTATCGGTTCATTCATATGGCCCTCCACCTAGAAGCCTGCTAGGAGCCGCTCCTTGTTCGTGCTTCTTGCACCGACGACCACTCCACGCCCTCGTCAGCCCCAGGTGTCACATGCCCACCAGCTTCCACCTGGTTCGTCCCCGAACCACACCGTATTGGGAGAAGTACCGCTCTGATACCATTTGTAACATCCCTAGCTGCTTTATGGATTGACGACTGTCCCCACAAACCAACACAGGTCTTTTCAGCGTGCTTTGTCCTCACTCACGCTTCCTGGGAAAACTTCCCAGGAGGTCACCCATCCCAAAATTGCTCAAAGACAAGCACGCTTAACTGTGGAGTTCTTAAGTGATGGGATCCCGAAAAGAAGATGCATCTTGTTGGTATAGGTAGTACTAATCAATTCACATAAGTCGTCCTCAATGGTGTAGTCCTATCCTACACAGTCTCAGGATCCCTCTCATTCTGGTGTGTTATCGGTTCATTCATGTGGCCCTCCACCTAGAAGCTTGCCAGGAGCCGCTCCTTGTCCGTGCCTTCTTGCACCGGTGACCACTACCCGCCCTCGTCAGCCCCAGGTGTCACATAGTCATTCTGTCTATTCCTCTGATAGTTGTTCTGTGGCATTGTGTCATAAAAGTTGTGACAAAAGTCCACATGTTCCAGAGAAAAATTAATGGGGCAACTCTCACTATCATGATCACCATTACAAAAATCACACCCCGGAGGCAAGCCTTCTCACACTACATTAACTTTCACCTTGCTAGTGAGTGCTTCACATTGCTTCTTCAAGAGAGTGTTCTGTTCAAGAATAGCCTCTAAAGAAGTTGCACTGATTCAACCTATTAAAGAAATGTTGCACCTTGGAGACTAAGTCAAAGTAGGTAGAAGGACATCTCCTCAAAAGCACATTGTACCTCTCACAAGCTTCATTGTAAGACTTATCATCATGTTGCTTGAAGGAGGTGACGGCTATCTTCAACTGTGCCGCTTTCTGAGGAGGAAAGAATTTTGTTAGGAACTTCTGAGCCATTTTTTCCCAAGTGGTGATGCTAGCATAATCCAAATTTAAGCCTAACCAATCACGTGCTCTATCCCGAAGAGAGAAAGGGAATAGTCTCAGACGATAGGCATCCTCCGAAACTCCTGGAGCTTTGAACATGTCGCATATCTCCAAGAAGTGAGCAATATGTCTGTGAGGATCTTGGTGTCCACTTCCATCAAATTGCTCCCTTTGCACTTGAGTGAGAGCATATTGCTTCATCTCAAAAGAATTGGTCGTAATGGGTGGCCTAACAACACTAGAAGAACAATCATCCAAGTGAAGAAGATTGTACTCATAAATAGGCTTGTAGGGTGGAGGGTCTCCTTCTGCCATCCCTTCAAGATTGATGGGTTGGGTTGCTTCTAGCCTATTTTTCTCTCTTAATTCCTTCCTCAACCTCCTCTCGGTCCTGGTGATCTCTAGGTCGTATAGCAAGTTTTCCTATGGAAGGGTACCTCGCATACACAAAAACAAGGCAAGACCAAGTGGGATCAAAGAAGTAAAAAGACATAAAATGCATAAAATTAAACTAAAAACTGCTTAATCAAAAGAATCAAATTTCTTAAAAAATTAGGAAAATTTGTTGTGTCAATCCCTGGCAACGACTCCAAAAACTTGTTGACGATTGTGTGAGTGAGAAAGGGATGTTACACTATTGGTGGTACAGGATCTGGGATAGAAATTAGGAGAGAGAAGATTTTCGTTCTCCAGTGACTGCCATCATTAATTAATAGCCAGTTGATAAAGCTATGTTTTGGAATAACTTTCATGGAATGAATTGGTTTCCTCTAATTAACAGAATGTCTTTTTTCTATAAAAAAAAATGTCTTTTAATTTTTAGGATTTTACAATCTCAGACTTGCTATTAAATCCTGAAAATGGTGCTTGCTGAGAGTATAAAATGAAAGGAAAGTATTTTTCCAACTAAAACTTTACATTCAGTCAAAAAATAAAAAAAAAATAAAAAACTTACATAATATTCATATAAGAAATTGCTTTGTATGATTCATGAAGCTACGACATTATCATCAGTATCGATCATCCTAAGCACTTATTCTTCAAATGAACGATTTAACCTATAATGGGGCTTTTTAACTTCCTAGTGGGGTGTTTATCAAGGTAGGACTTTTCTATCCAAATTGAAGCAAAGAAGAGATAATATTAACAACCGAGTGAAGAAACCAAAATAACGAATTGGGCCACTCAGACCCACTTGGCTAGACTAGCTGGACTCACACAAAGCTCATGCCTCTGTTACAGCTGAGCTAACAAACTCTCCCGCCTTTACTCTTTCCTCTTGATGTAAAAATAACACTTGCTGTAGCAATTAACAATTTGAATGAATGAGAACATATTTTCTCAGTATCTTACATTCCAAATTCTCTCAGTTTTGACAAGTTCATTATGAGTTCTTTCAATTCTGTTATGGTATCAGAGCTTCTCCTTTTATGAGGAGCTCTGCTGCGCCATTCAGATTTGTCTTGGACCTGTCCTTACCTGTTCTGCATACTTATCATTTCATCTTCTTCTTATTATTATTTCAATTTCTCAGCGAAAATGCCTCCAAAGCAAACTGGTGGAGCATCAAATCAGAATCAATATGCTGATCCTTCACAAAATCCTCTCTCGCCATACTATATTGCAGCTGGAGAACACAATGTTACTTCCTTAGTGAATCCAGTGCACGGAACCAAGAACTACCATGCCTGGGCGCGTTTGATGAGGAAAGCTCTTATCACTAAGAACAAGATCAAGTTCATAGACGGCTCGATTCCATTCCGTGACAAGTTCGATCCTAGCTACGAAGCATTTGAGCACTACAACAATTTAGTTCACTCATGGCTGATTAATTCAGTGAGTACTTCAATTTCTCGAGGCATAGTGTACATTGAGAGCTTTCACAAGGCATGGAGTATACTCAAGGAGCGATTCTCTCAAGGAGACTTGGTCGCGCTGTCGCCACGCGCCAAAAAGCGAGCGATTTACAAAATAATGTAGATAGGGAGCGACAACTCGGATATCGTCTCACAAGGACTCTTGGATGTTGTTGTTAACAGAAAAAAAAAGTCAGAATTGGGGGGTTTTGGATTAAGGATGCAACTAAGAAAACAGAACAGAAATTAATGCAATTGAATTAACTATCAAATAAACTAAAGCAATTAACCTACTGTTCTCGGTTTCCCACTATCATTGGTTCATGTAAATTCCAAGCCCTAAGCAGATTCTAATCCCCTTTCGGTTGTAGCAACAATTAACAACGAAATCGCTACTACGGATATATGTTCCTATTCCCGAAATAACAAACGGGGTTAAGCCCTCATGAACTAACGAACATGAACGAACACACGCGAAATAACAAACGCGATTAAGTATAGGAACATAACATCACCGAAATGAATCAACACAACACTATACACTCCTGAAGTAACAAACAGAAATGTATAATATGGTATTAAAAAGGGAAAAGCAATTAAAATAGGAATTACAAAACCTCAAGTGCAAATGAAAACCAATCACAGTAGATTAATCTAAGGAGACTAGCTCTCCATTACAAAAGGAAAACAAAACATATCTAAGAAGATAAACTACTACTACTACTGACTCCTACTCTGACTAACTACTCAGTTCTGCCTAAAACAGACTTATATACAGCTTCTGGAATCCGCGGACTCGCGAGGCGAACACTGTCTCGCGAGGCGAATCTTGCAGCATTTGGTCTTCTCGCAAGGCGAAATACGGCTCGCGTGGCGAGGAATGGAAAAGTCATGCCCTCTGGTCTTCAGCCTCGCGAGGCGAGTCATATATTCGCGGGGCGACACAAAGGATTGCAAATTTTATGGCACAGTCACCTTCAGGTTCGCGAGGCGAATTCATCTCGCGGAGCGAAAGCTCCAGATTTATTTCTTTTTATTAACCTGAAAACAGAAAATAGCATAAGTGCTTTATTTAACTCTAAATCAGCTAAATTAACCTAAAAATACTTTACAGACTCCAAATACTGCTTAAAGACAATCAAGTCTAATTTGGGCGAAAATGATATAAAATTAGCACAAAGCCAAGGTTTTTCTAGTTATAAAACTAGACTAGCCAGAGGCTGATCAAAATACCTCAAACTTAAACTTTGCTTGTCCCCAAGCAAACTAAAACTAAAAAAACTTAAAAAGACTCAAGACATGGCAAGCTTAAAAGATTCAATCAACTTTGCACAAATTCAAGCAATTTCATCAAAACAGTTTTTCTTTCAATGTTCCCCCCTTTCAAACAAAGCAATCCCCATAATCATTTATTCTAAACAATTGAGAATTTCATCATTCAAACAATCATTAATCTAAGCCAGGGATCCAAGTTACACACAAGAGGGAGATCACCAATTCAAACAACTGCCTTCCTCACAAGGGCATTTAGTGTTCACTCAATCGCTCAATTTGTGTCAGGCTAACAACATTTCCCTCAATTTCACTTTTAAGAACACTTCCCATAAATTTGATTTTCATCTCCAAATGATTCCCACGGAAAACATGCATGCAACATCAAAAGGTCTTTTATGGGTTGTAATGAGGCCTGGCTAAGGGTAGGATATACAAAGGTACTAGGCTGAAGACCCTAGGAACTAAGAGAGCATGAGCTTTTTACACTTTGAATTTCACTCAAGTTTTTTTTTTCATTTTTCACTTGCCTTGGGTGACTACAGCCTCTTTTTTTCAAATACTTTTATTTTTTTCATTTTTACACTTTGCTTTTTTTTTTTTAATCTTTTCTTTTTCTATTTTTTTTTCTTTTTGCCCTTTGGCTCCAACATTTTTATTATATTTTTTTATTTTTCTCAATCCCAAACAACACATCACCCTTGTAGCCACCCCAAACTTAGTTTCTTGCAACCAATCTCTTGTTAAGATTCCATGCTCTCCTAATCCTAAGATCGGGTTAACATGGTTTTTCAGATTTTAGGCTCATAACATAAGGTTATCAAGAATTAACAGGCTAATCAGGCTCAATGGGGCTAACTAAGGAACATGCATTAGGGATGTTATTTTAGGCTAAGTAGTTATTTACAAAGAAAATGCCTAAATCATTTGAAGCAAACACATAAACATGCAAACCATAAAGAGATTCAAGCAAATTCAGGAAAGTGCAACTTAAAAGTGATTCTCACAATTAAAAACATGTTGGAGGCTCAAAACCTCACCTGGACATTTTTTGCAAATTGTTTGACAGAGATTCTATCCCTAGTGTGTGCTTCCTATCACCCCAAACTTATCATAAATCATGCCATCATAACAAAATCTCAAAGTTCAGTTTTCAATCACATGGGGATTACTTTTCAAAAACAAAAAAATTTTCAGCCTGGGGGGAAAACAGTCCACACATAACATGCAATCCATCTATGCAAAATTAATCAAATCCAGCAAACTTGCCAACACAAGACTCAACACAACTCCCGAGCTTCTCAAATTATTCAGGAGCTTTATTGAAAACAAAACAGAAATAAAGCAAGGAAAAGAAAATTAAAAGAGCAAGGTTCAGAAAAACTCATTGGAGGGCGGTTCCACCAGGATCCCACTGTCTGTGACATAAGTCCCAAGTGATAGCCAAAGGGTGGGAGTTCATTCCATGCTTCCATAACTTGCAGCCTTGATATGGGAGTGAGTGCTTGACAGTTACGGTGACTCCTTCCAGTGCGGCGGACTTCTCACTCCCCTTCGGGTCACAGTTGACCTCTTTCTCAACTTTGTCAATAAAGTCCTCCCAATAATATTGGGGTTCAACCTCTTGGACTGGCCATGGTGCAAAATCCAAAGGCTTGAACTCCATCACCGGTTGTTCCACAATGGGAGGTGACAAACAAGTAGAGCGTGTTACTGGTGCTGCTTCAACTTCTGCACGTTCTTCATTCACTGTGCTAACAATTCCATCACCTGCTAAACCTGCAGAAATCTCAGCACACACCACACAAAGGTTAGTGTTAGTAGAGTCAGTACATATAGTACAATAAACTGAATCAGTAAAGTTCTGAATGTCTGGAAATTCAGCACAAAGTTCATCCATCCCATCACTTTCAACACATGCATATGAATTAATTGAATCATCTACTTCCAAAGGTTCTTCATTATCTTCAGGCATGGTGAAGCAGATGTCCTCCTGATCCTCATTTTCTATGTGAATATGGCCCTCAACCTCATAGGTCTCCTGTTTCATATGGATGTTTTGCTCTTCATACCTTTCAAAACATGCTATACATGAAGCAAATTCATTACAATCAGGACATGCAGTATAATAGATAGAATCAGGGGATTCAACACACAGTTCATCAATAGAAACATTATCAAAATTATCATCAGAAGTATCTTCAATAATAACTATCTGTGAATATGCATGTTCTTCAAGGGAATGTGGAGTTTGCAGTGTAGCTGAGGAGGAAACGATGAAAGCATTTTGAGTGGTAAAATCCTGACAACTTGCCTCCATCCTCTGTTGAAATTCAAGATTACTTGCTTCCATCATCTGTTGGATTTCAAGAAAGTTTGCTTCCATTTGTGCAGTTATCTGTGCAGTCATTTGCTTGAACAGGTCCTCTAGTGAAGGTCCGGAAGGTGCAGAAGTGGTCACTTGGGGAGGATTCTGTGGTGGTGACATTAGTTGTTGGTCCTCATACCAAGGGTTTAGATGGGTTCCCCATCTCAATAGGAAGACTTTCTTCAAATCAAACCAGCTGAAGGAGGAATCCACCTCAAGATTATACAACCAATCCCTTGCAGCGCCTTCAAGTGAGAGATGGAAAGCTCCCATCTGGATGTGATCTTCTGTTATTCCTTCAGGTCTCAGCATTATAGAACAAACAACCTGGAATTCCTTCAGATGCTCCTGCGGATTTTCACCTGCAAGACCACTAAACCTTGGCAACCAGTGCATTAAACCAGCAAAATCAGGATAATATATGCATGGTGGTTCATAATTAACATTAGGCATGTACCCACACATGTAATTCTCCATGGAAAGCACTAAGATTCACAACCACACAATGCAGACAAAACTAACTCAGCAAAGAGATTTTTTTTTATTTATTTTCTGCTAATAACACAACAAGAGTCCCCGGCAACGGCGCCAATTTTTGGTCGTGCTGTCGCCACGTGCCAAAAAGCGAGCGATTTACAAAATAATGTAGATAGGGAGTGACAACTCGGATATCGTCTCACAAGGACTCTTGGATGTTGTTGTTAACAGAAAAAAAAAGTCAGAATTGGGGGGTTTTGGATTAAGGATGCAACTAAGAAAACAGAGCAGAAATTAATGCAATTGAATTAACTATCAAATAAACTAAAGCAATTAACCTACTGTTCTCGGTTTCCCACTATCATTGGTTTATGTAAATTCCAAGCCCTAAGCAGATTCTAATCCCCTTTCGGTTGTAGCAACAATTAACAACGAAATCGCTACTACGGATATATGTTCCTATTCCCGAAATAACAAACGGGGTTAAGCCCTCATGAACTAACGAACATGAACGAACACACGCGAAATAACAAACGCGATTCAGTATAGGAACATAACATCACTGAAATGAATCAACACAACACTATACACTCCTGAAGTAACAAACAGAAATGTATAATATGGTATTAAAAAGGGAAAAAGCACTTAAAATAGGAATTACAAAACCTCAAGTGAAAATGAAAACCAATCACAGTAGATTAATCTAAGGAGACTAGCTCTCCATTACAAAAGGAAAACAAAACATATCTAAGAAGATAAACTACTACTACTATTGACTCCTACTCTGACTAACTACTCAGTTCTGCCTAAAACAGACTTATATACAGCTTCTGGAATCCGCGGACTCGCGAGGCGAACACTGTCTCGCGAGGCGAATCTTGCAGCGTTTGGTCTTCTCGCGAGGCGAAATACGGCTCGTGTGGCGAGGAATGGAAAAGTCATGCCCTCTGGTCTTCAGCCTCGCGAGGCGAGTCATATATTCGCGGGGCGACACAGAAAGGATTGCAAATTTTCTGGCACAGTCACCTTCAGGTTCGCGAGGCGAATTCATCTCGCGGGGCGAAAGCTCCAGATTTATTTCTTTTTATTAACCTGAAAACAAAAAATAGCATAAGTGCTTTATTTAACTCTAAATCAGCTAAATTAACCTAAAAATACTTTACAGACTCCAAATACTGCTTAAAGACAATCAAGTCTAATTTGGGCGAAAATGATATAAAATTAGCACAAAGCCAAGGTTTTTCTAGTTATAAAACTAGACTAGCCAAAGGCTGATCAAGACTCCATAATAATCAACAGATCTATTTCTCCAAGCAAGGTGCTCAATCTGTCACTGATTACTTCACAGATTTAACAGGTATTTGGGAAGAACTTGATAACTATAGGCCAATTCCTGATTGTAAATGTACAAATAAATGTACCTTTGATGCAATTCAAGATCTGTTGAAATATAAGGAGGATGATTGCGTTATTAGATTTGGTACTGGTTTAAATGAGGAATTTGCTATGGTAAGGTCTCAAATCCTCATGATGGAGCCCTTACCACCTCTGAATAAAGCATTCTCCATGGTATTACAATTTGAGAGACAAAATGGACTGTGTTCAGAAGAAAATGAAAATTCGGTTCTGGTTAATGCTGTTGATGGAAGGAAACCACAAGGTTATAGCCGTGGGAGAGGTTATAACAATAAGATATGTACATATCGTGGCAGGACTGGCCACACAGTCGAAACATGCTATAAGAAGCATGGATTTCCACCAGGTTTTCAGAGGTGGAAAGGAGGTAATGCCTCAGTTAATTTGTCTCATAATACTGATGAATTGGATTCGAAATTTGATGATGCAGTGAGCACTAAGGAATTCAAGGATTCCAAGGAGCCACCAGCACCTACTGTGATCACTCAAGATGATTACAAAGCCTTAATGACTTTGCTGAAGACATCACTTCAGAAACCTGTTGAGAATGTAAAGGAAGCACACACTGTCAACAACATTAGCTCATTCACTCATTCAAGAGGATCTGACCAAGCCTCCTTTGTAGGCATTTCTGTTTGTAATTCAGTAAAGAGAAGTAGAGATGTTTGGATTATTGATTCTGGAGCATCGGATCACATATGTTGTTCCTTGGATTGGTTCAATAGCTATAAGCAAATAGATCCAATTACTATACAGTTGCCTAATGGAAATGTTGGTAAAGCTGATATTTCAGGAGAGGTGAAGCTTGGAACCTCCATTATTTTGTATAATGTCCTTTATGTACCTCTGTTTGCCTTCAATTTGGTATCTATATCCAAGTTGACTTGTGACTCAAATATGTCTTTTACTTTCTGTGATGATGGTTGTTTTATTCAGGATTCGAAGAAGAAGATGATTGGTTTGGTTAAGTTGATTGATGGCCTTTACTACCTGAATACTTCTTAGAAGATATGCAATAAAGAGATGTTGCAAATGTCTAAATGTAATTCTGCTATTTGTAATAACTCTACTTTAATTCTAGAATCAGTCCTGTGGCATTTTAGGTTAGGGCATGCTTCCTTGCCTTTGATACAAAAATTGTCTTCTCAAATTCCTTATGTGAATTGTAATAGGATTGGCATTTGTGATATATGATATTTTTCTAAACAAATAAGAACTCATTTTGATGCTAGCAAGAGTAGGGCATTGCAGCCCTTTGATTTAATTCACTTAGATATATGGGGACCTTATTCTGTTACTTCAGTGCATCATCACAAGTATTTTCTCACAATTGTGGATGACTTCAACAGATTTACTTGGATAGTTCTCTTGAAAGGAAAATTTGAAGTACAAAATCAGGTTCAGAAGTTTGTCCTCATGGTTGAAACTCAATTTGGAACAAAGGTTAAGCAAGTAAGGACAGACAATGGACCTGAGTTTTCGTTGCCACAATTTTATGCTACAAAGGGGATCCTACATCAAACTAGTTGTATTGCTTCTCCTCAACAAAATGCTAGAGTTGAAAGGAAGCATCAACATATTCTGAATATAGCTAGAGCACTTCTCTTTCAGTTCAAACTGCCCAAAAGATATTGGTGCCATGCAGTCCAACATGTTGTTTTCTTGATCAATAGAGTCCCCTCCAAAGTAATTGAGTACAAAACTCCTTATGAGCTGCTCCATGGTCACATTTCTGATCTGTCAGACTTGAAGACTTTTGGTTCCCTTTGTTTTATGTCTACTCATGATGGATCTCCACATACCAAGGGTGCGTTTGGATAAACAGCTTAATTAAGAGCTTATCACATAAGATCTTATCGCATGAGAGCTTATGACATAAGCGCTTAAAAAAAGAAAAAGAAAGGGGCATGAGAGGATTCGAATAGTGAAAAACACGGAGAGGGTATTTAGTGCATAATCTCTTATGATAATTCCATAAGCTTCTCCCAGTGACTTATGAAAATAAGTCAAAAACTCCTTATGGGATGACATAAGTTATTTTTATAAGCTCTGCCAAACACACTGCATAAGAGCTTATGTCATCAGATAAGTCAAAAGGAGCTTAAATAAGCTCTTCCAAACGTCACCCAAGTTTGACTCTAGAAGTCAAAAGTGCTTATTTCCTGGTTACAAGCCTGGAACCAAGGGTTATGTTGTTTTAGAGTTGCAGACTCACACCATCCATACCACTAGAGATATTGTATTTCATGAATTGATTTTCCCTTACTCCACCAACACTGCCACCAATCATTGGCGGTATACTGAGCCTACCACTACCTTCCTTGACACACCATCTTCCTCCCCTCCCGAGCCAACCTCACCAATCACACCACCACCTGAACCTGATTCCGTTCCTTCTCCACACCCTCCTTCTATCCCACCACCACCTAAAAAATCCACCCGAACCATACATCCACCATCCCATTTGGCAGATTATGCTTGTAATTCTGCTACTCAGTGCAGCACTGCACATCCAATTTCCAAATTTCTTTCCTATGACCACATCTCTCCATCTCACATAGCCTACGTCCATTCCATTCAAACCCTTATAGAACCTACCTCTTATGCAGAAGCAAGCAAGCAATCTTGCTGGCTTGAGCCTATGCAGACTGAGATTCGTGCTTTAGAGGCCAACCGGGCTTGGGAAATTGTTGACATACCTGAAGGTGTTATTCCTATTGGTAATAAATGGGTTTACATGATAAAAAGGAAATCTGATGGTTCCATTGAAAGATTTAAAGCTCGCTTGGTAGCCAAGGGCTACACTCAAACGGAGGGCCTAGATTACTTTGAAACCTTCTCCCCGGTAGCTAAAATCACTATTGTTCGGACTGTCTTGGCCTTGGCTGCCATCAACCATTGGCATGTTCACCAACTTGATGTGAACAATGCTTTTCTTCATGGGGAACTCCATGAAACTGTGTACATGACCATACCTCAAGGTTTCCCCACTTCTCATCCAAATAAGGTGTCCAGGTTGCTGAAATCTTTGTATGGACTGAAACAGGCTAGTAGATCATGGTTTGAAAAACTCAATGCTATACTCACACAAAGTGATTATACTCAAGCACCATTAGACCACTCTTTGTTTATCAAGAAGTCATCCACTGCATTTACAGCTCTTATCATCTATGTAGATGACATTGTCCTTGCTGGTAAATCATTGCTGGAATTTTACTCATTTAAATCCACTATCCATCAAGCATTTGGCATCAAGGACCTAGGCTAACTGAAGTTCTTTTTAGGCCTTGAAGCGGCACACTCATCTATGGGTATTTTCCTATGTCAACGACAATATTTCTTGGATCTTCTTATTGACACTGGATTTCTTGGCAGCAGGCCTGTTAATACTCCTCTTCAGCCTGGCTCTCATTTATTCCAGGATGATAGTGGGTCATTTACTGATGTTCCAGCTTATCGAAGACTGATTGGGCGCCTACTTTAACTCACTACTACTCGGCCGGATATCTCATTTTCTACTCAGCAATTAAGCCAATTCCTCTCTTGCCCCACTAATACTCACTACAAAGTTGTTCAACATGTCCTCAAATACCTCAAAGGTTCTCCTGGACATGGCTTGCTCTTCTCACGTAGCTCTACCATTACTATGTCTGGTTTCAGCTGGGCTGGTTGCCCTGACACTAGGCGCTCTATTAGTGGTTTATGTTTCTTCATTGGCAATTCTTGGGTTAGCTGGAAATCTAAGAAACAAACAATCGTGGCACGGTCTTCCTCTGAAGCAGAGTATCGGGCCCTGGCTTTTGCTTCTTGTGAGCTTCAATGGATCAGTTTCCTCCTTCGTGACCTTCATGTTTTATGTTCCAAGCCTGCTGTGCTTTACTGTGATAACAAAAGTGCCTTATACATCGCTGCGAACCCAGTCTTTCATGAGCGTACAAAGCACCTTGATATTGACTGTCATGTGGTGCGTGGACGCCTCAACTCAGGCCTCCTCAAGCTTCTGCCAATACCTTCCTTGGATCAGCTCGCGGATCTCTTTACCAAGTGCCTTCTTCCAAAACTCTTCACCAAGTTCCTCTCCAAGCTGGGTTTGTCAGACATCTTCCAATCCTCAGCTTGCGGGGGGGTAACAACCGAGTGAAGAAACCAAAATAACGAATTGGGCCACTCAGACCTACTTGGCTGGACTAGCTGGACTCACACAAAGCTCATGCCTCTGTTACAACTGAGCTAACAAACTCTCCCGCCTTTACTCTTTCCTCTTGATGTATAAATAACACTTGCTGTAGCACTTAACAATTTGAATGAATGAGAACATATTTTCTCAGTATCTTAGATTCCAAATTCTCTCAGTTTTGACAAGTTCATTATGAGTTCTTTCAATTCTGTTAAATATAAGTTCACCAAAATTACCAATCAAATATACACATCTTATTCAAGTGGCCATGATAGCAAATAATATAGCAACATCAAAATACACACAATGAAAAAATAGATAAATAATTATATTAATAATTATAAAATATTTAATAATTATATTAATAAATAATAATATTAATGATTATAAATTATTAAAATTGTTAAAATTATTATTGAATCCAACATGTCGTACAAATTTATTAATTTATTCTACATGACAATACTAGTGTAATGCACTGTTAGTCACATCCACACTTAACCGATGAGAAATTGAGAACTAACAACATAGATCAACTACAATATCTTTGAACTTGAAGGAACCAAAAACCTAAAAAATAGTATGGGACCAAAACCAAAACTCATCTATTTTGAGGGACAAAAAAGTTTATTAAAATTAAAAAAATATTTATATATATTTTTAAATACCACATGATATTAAAAAAATATTTAATATCATGTTGCAATGCAGACATATGCCAGTCCGTTAGTCACAATAGCAATTAATGATGCAACCTAACGGTGAAAACTAGTTCCAAAATTTTAAAAGTTTAAAACACTGAAACCTAAAAAAAAAAGAACCAAAATAAAAAAGGTTTAATTGTACTTTTGGTCCCCCAAATATCACGATTGTGCGATTTTGGTCCCTCAGGTTCCAATTGCGACAATTGGGTTCTCAGGTATTACGATTATGCAATTTTAGTCCCCTAGGTTCCAATTACGCCAATTGAGTCCCCCAAGTATTACGGCTGTGCAATTTTGGTCCTCCAGATATCACAATTGTACAGTTTTTAATGTCAGTAGCCTATGTGACACATGGGACTGATTTAGAACTTAGTGAGGCCAGCTTGATAGCTTACATGACATTCCTATGTGTCAATTAAAGTGTATGAGGTGTTAATAATGTCATATAGGAATGTTATGTAAGTTGTCAAGCCGACCTCACTAAGTTTCAAATCAGTCTCACGTGTGTCACTTAGGCTACTGACATTTAAAATTGTGTAATTGTGTTATCCGAGGGACTAAAATTGTACAATCGTGATACTTGAGAGACTCGATTGACATAATTGGAACCTGAGGGGTTAAAATTGCACAATCACGATACCTGAGGGGTCGAATTGTCGCGATTGAAATCTGAGGAACAAAAATCATACAAACATGATATTTGAGGAACCAAAATTGCAATTAAGCGAAATAAAAAATATCTATATTTGTACCGATTAAAAAATTCATTAAGCATTAAGTTTCAACTTTGAATTTTCTAAAGGAAAAAGCGTTAAAAGAGAGTTTTAGCACTTTAAAGTTTAAATGACTTTTGTGGACTTAATTTGAATCAGTCAGATATGGACTTTCAACAAACGTAGTTCATTTGAATACTAGGGGTAATTTGAAGCATAAAAGTCCAAACCTATATTAATTTGATATAAACCTTTGACTTATTCTCTTGCCATCATAAATTAGTCTCCATCCCCCTTCTTATCACCACAAGTCACAACCCTCAATTGAAGAAAAACCAGAGCTATGGACAGAGAACAAGAAGATATGCAATTCATTGGGCTCTTTGGAATTTACAAAGAGTCTTCCAAGATCATATTTTCATGGAGAAAAATCTTCACCCAGATTACCTTAACTCTAATACTCCCTCTCTCCTTCATCTTCCTCATCCACATAGAAATCTCCAACCTTCTCTTCAAGAAGATTCTTCACAACAAAGAGGAAATAAATCACACCCAACATGGAACCCCCCAGTTCGAGAAACTTTCTGATATGATCTCCTCAGAATGGATCACTTTCTTGTTATTCAAGATCGTTTACTTCAGTTTACTCCTCATCTTTTCTCTCCTCTCTACCTCTGCAGTTGTCTACACCGTGGCTTGCATCTACACTTCCAAAGAGGTAACTTTCAAAAGCGTCATGAGTGTTGTCCCAAAAGTGTGGAAACGGGTTATGCTAACTTTTTTGTGCACTTTTGCTGCTTTTTTCGCTTACAATTTAATGACCCTTGTTATGATAATCTTATGGGCACTTACAATTGGGTTAAGCAATGGTGGGGTTGCAGTTTTTGTGTTCATAGCTATCTTATATTTTATTGGGTTTGTGTACCTCACCTTGGTTTGGCAACTAGCTAGTGTTGTGACTGTGTTGGAAGATTCTTATGGAATTCAAGCCATGATGAAGAGCAAGGAGTTGATTAAGGGGAAGATGGTTTTGTCCTTACTCATATTTTTTATGCTCAATGTTTCTTTTATTTTGATAAGGGTTTTGTTCAAGAAGGTTGTGGTGAATGGATGGAAATTGGGCTCTGTGGACAGAACAGTATATGGGGTTTTGTGTTTCTTGTTGTTGTCTGGTTTATTCCTCTTTGGGCTTGTTCTGCAAACTGTGCTCTATTTTGTTTGCAAGTCATACCACCATGAGAATATTGACAGGTCGGCTTTGGCAGATCACCTTGAAGTCTATCAAGGAGAGTATGTGCCATTGAAGGATAGAGATGTTCAGCTGGAGCAGTACCATGTTTGATTTTTTATTTTTTTTTTGATAAACAGTACCATGTTTGATTATTATAGCTTAGATAAAACATCATGTGTCAAAATTGATGGTATGGTTATATCTATACTATAGTTTCTTGATGCCATAAGAAATATCATTGTGTGTGAAATTAAGGCAGTATGAAGTCAATTAATTCGAAGGACTATATACAAAATTGATTATATGGTTTACTGTTTTGGAATGGGACGACCACACGTCAATTTGTGACTGTGTGTGTGTAAATTTCGTAGTTAGCCGTATCAGTCAACGAATTTTAGCGTAGAATAGCGGGCGAAGGGACGGAACGGGGGTCCAATTATATATATATATATATATATATATATATATATATATATATATTATGGGTGATAAATTGGTCATTTGAGTAGACTCCATCCATCAATCTTTGACATCTAATCCATCCATTTATAAAAAAAATAATATAAATGGATTGGATGGATTGGATTATTTTTTTAGTGGATGGTTTATGATCCATTCAATATTTTTTAAAATCCATTGGACCAACAATAAAAAATGTAATGGATTAACTTTTATCCATTCCAAAACTAATTTACTTTTTTCATATTATTTTTCACCAAATAAAAAAAACCTCCATTTGTAAAAAAAAACACTCCATCTAATTTTCTCTTTTGTTCCTTATTATTTTTTCTTCACTATTTTTTATTTTATTTATCTGCGTTTTTTAATTTTATAATGATGGATAAGTATTAACTAATGAATTGTTTATGAAGAATCCTGGCTCTTTATCATGACCTAGTTTTGTATTTTTTTTAATTTTTTTTATTAAAAAATGAAAAATAGCTTAACTTTTAATATCTGAAATAATTTAAGGATAAATTAGAATTTATTCAAGAAATAAATAAATTGAAGAAGATGAGGGGCAATATGCACTCTAACATTTCATAATCAATAAGTCTTTCTTTAATAATTGGTTAAATTCAAATGGTCGGTGCGATTAGAGTGGAGATAAGACTCAAGATTTTATGAGAGTAAAAAAAAAAAGGAGAGAGACAAATGGTAGAGAGAGTAAGCAAGAAAAGAGAGAGTATTGAAAAGAAAATATTTTAATTTTGTTTACAAATTATTTTATTTTTAAAAATATTTTATAGATGGATAAAAGAGATAGAAAATTATTTAATTTCTTAAAATAAATTTTAGTGGATGGATTGGATATCATCAAGGTTATGTAAAAGAGAGTCAAACATGGACGTTATTTAATGGATATGGATGGATTGGATTTTTTAATGGATTATAATGGATTGTTTTTAATAAAATTTTTATAAAATAATTTTATTCAATCTATCCATTGCAATTTTTTTATATATATATAGTTTCATATAATTATATTAGCAATATATCATATAATAATTTAGTCGCTTAAAATCCTCATCCCCGATCTTTTAACTTAACAGTATGGAATTTTACCAAGGATGCTCTAAAATCACATTAGATGCGTCTTGTTGATTATTTTTTGGACATGACATCAAATGAAGAAATTTAAACGTCGCTGAAGATTGGAAGATGTTGATTCGGATGGAAGTTCCACACAAGATAAAATTTTTTATGGAGAGCTTGTAGGTAGGGATGTCAAAATAACTAATTTTTCCACCGCTCAGGCAAGGCCCCTCCTAATATACATGTAGATCCGTCCCTGAGAAGGCGATAATTAAGAATATCAGAAATGATGGATAGCACGATACATATGAGATTACGAAGAATCCTGACTCTTTATCATGACTTGGTATTTTATTTTTTTATTAAAAAATGAAAAATAGCTTAACTTTTAATATCTGAAATAATTTAAGGATAAATTAGAATTTATTCAAGAAATAAATAAATTGAAGAAGATGAGGGGCAATATGCACTCTAACATTCTGTTTCTAACATACTTTCTTTTATTGGTTAAGTTCTACTATTTGGGAAATGAGTCTCAATATTTTATATGAGTCCACTTGAATTCCAGTATCTACATAAATTTCAATCAAATTTCAATCAATAAAAGAGAGTATTGAAAAGAAAATATCAAAGAGTATGTTACCATTATTTCTCATTCAAATATAGGCAAATTAGATCCACTAGAAAAAAGTTTGAAGAGAATAGGATACTATGCGGAATTACCTTTTTTTGCTTAGTTTTTTTTTTATAACACAAGGTTATGTAAAAAAGAGTCAAACATAAAACTAATAAAAAAATTAAAAATAAGATTGGACTTTGCTAGTAAAATCTCTTTCAATAAAATTTTTATAAAATGAATTTGTATTCAATTTATAAAGCAATTTTTTTTTTTTTTTTTGCTACAATAAAGTAAGCAATTTATCATTAAACTTTAGTAGCTTAAAATCCCATTACACTATGGTTTAAATTAAAAGTATGGAATTTTACCAAGGATGGTCTATATATTTTAGTTAGGTTATGGATGGATTGGATTTTTAATGAAAATTTTTAATGGATTATAATGGAGTAATGGAGTTTTTTAATTAACTAAACATCAAAAGGTCCTAATAAAACGTTGATCCGAGTCCATCCATTGGCGGGGTTACTTGTAGGGATGTGCTTCGGTCGGATATTTTCGTGACCAAATTGAGGGAGGTGTTGTTGGACTCAATATTTTTTCAAAAATCCTAACTTCATCTTCTTCTTCTTCTCCCCCAACGTCTATCCAACTACCACCTTTGTGACAATAATAGGAGTCATAGAAGACAATGGTTTTTTGTTTGGTTCAATAAAATTTGTTGGAGCTGGAGGTAGTTTATCTGGGGATGTCTCAGTGGGTGTATAAAATTCATCCATCTCGTTGTTGATCACAATACCAGTAGAAGGAGAAAGAACCCCAGATCCAAAATGATAGTTTACAGTTGTTGTCATTGATACAACATTTCTATCAGCATCCACAATACATAAATGGCTCGTTCCATGATCTCTAAGTTGACTCCACCTGCTCAGCATAGTTATAGACAATTAGACACCTTTTATATTAACCACTTTCTGACTTGGCAACATATCAAGCAAAAGGGAAATTTTTCTTTCAAATTACAATAAGTGGACCAAACTTGTTCATATAGTACTCTGGAGGGAAAGTAGTGTTATCAAGTATCTTGTGCTGAATGTTTTTTGCAAAAGATGGGGAAAGCATGTCAGATACAGTGCCACTAATGTTTATAAAGTTGGGGTCACCCAAGTTCATTCTGATGGCAAACATGTGTTTTAGAGCTTCTATTAATCGATGTAGACCCAGATTTCTCTTTGCAGCATCAGGACTTCCATAACTGTCCAAGATGTTTAGAACTTGTTCATACCAATTATTAAAACATACAGACGTACACAACTAATAACCAAGAAAAAGAAACATAAGATACAAATCCTTGAACCAAAACAACATACATGCCTATTTCCATTTTTTCAGTACTGCTGGACCCATCAAAGACAAGATAATGTCCTGATTTATACATAACAAAATGGAAATAGCATAAACAAAACAAGTGATATGAATCTACCCACCAGAGAAAGACCTAGTGTTCCATTTGAAGGATGTGGCATTCCATATATGGTATAACCCATCACATTCACAACCACTGCATCTGTTAATTCCACCTTGTAATTGCGTAAATCCTCCATTGTTAAAATCCCACCAGCTTCTTTGACATCATTTACTAACTTTTCACCAACGGTTCCATTGTAGAAAGCTTGTAGACCTTGCTACCCTTCATCTGCTCCAGCTCCATTCCGGTGGGAGGAGAAGAAAAGATGAAGTTAGGGTTTTTGAAAAAATATTGAGTGTCAATTTGGTCCTCGGTATCTATTGCCCTCAAATACGTAACGTGCAGAAAGAGGTGAATTGCATCAGACGAAGAACGATAATAATGCTACCAGGGAGGAACTCCAGCAGCGTAGTCAAGGACCTTTGATATTTCGCTAATTGGAGACCAACTAGCACGGTCGCTTCAGGTTTTGGCAAATGAACTTGCTATTCATGGAGAAATTCACAAATGAAGAAGATTTACACGTGGCTGGAGATTGGAGGATGTTGTGGGGATTGAAGGTTCCACACAAGATAAAAACTGTTTTTATGGAGTGCTTGTAGGGATGTGCTTCCAACAAGGATAAATTTTCGCTGATTGGTTTTTTAGGTGTTGTGGAGCGTTGGATGATAAGATGAAACGAAGGAGAATTGTCTGTCATAAAAGAGGCGTATGGGATGAAACTTTTGGCATACTCTTCATGGGTGGAACTTTTAGAAGCCAATAAGGAGGCTTTGGTGGATCCCTAGCAAAAACTCCCAAAATTTTAAGGGTAAGGGTGGGGCTATCCCCCCTCTCTTTTCTTGATATACCATACCGGTTCTCCTCTACACTATTTTCGTGACCTCTTTCAAACTGTCAATGGCCTAAATGCTGAGTCTCGTCATCAGTGGGCTCTTTCCATGATGAGTGTGAGTAGTGCTTCATATTCATATGATACCATCATCTCCTATGCAGTTTCTTGAGTTGCCTCACCTCTTAGATTTTCAATTGACAACAAGTTTTATATTTTGATTATATATATATATATATATATATATATATATATATATGATAGATAATAGTTAGAAAAAAATATAGTTTGACTGCAAAATATGCATTCTGGTTTGAAAAGTTCTATACATACAGTGAGTGTAATGCAAAGAAAGAGAGGAAAGTGGAGTGGACCAGATCCTCTTCCTATGTCTTCTCTTTGTGTTCTATGTCCTCATATTATAAAAGAGAAAGACAAAAAATAATTAAATAAATTTCATATATAAAATTTTTTTACTTTTGTATCTCTCTTACAACATGAAAGAAAATATGAAAGGATTTGCACTAGAAATTGGTTGCATGGTTTTGTTTTGAATCCTAATGGTAATAATTTGTATTATCTCTTTATAATCATATTTACTATTAATTAATTATGTTGGGATTGAATATCTAATTATTTTTTAATTGGTTGTGAGTTTTAGATGAAGATGATGGTCAAGCTATTTGTCAAGAGACTGTAGGAGCGGAGTTGAATGTGCATCAAAAAGATGAAATTCAAGATGAAATTGAAGACTTGTGTGTTTGAACAACTGTTCAGAAAACTCATTACATTAGTAACCTATCATTGTATTGGGTGTTTTTGTTAATTGTTAGAACTCATCGTTTTATTGGGTGCTGATTTATAGTACACCAGTGTAATGCAATATGTTTTTTGTATAAATATGTGCTTTTTATTGAGTTTGAGTTTGAAATCCTTTTTTTACTGTATAAAAAATTTGGCCCAAGGGTTGACCCTACCCCCACTTGGCCCTAAGGGCTTTATGTATTTTGGGCCCTGTGGCCCTATGGACCTTTTGGCCCTAACCCATGTGGATCTAGGGCTAAATGGGCTAGGATCGGACCGTTTGACAAAAATGAGCTGCTGTGGAGCAATAAAAATCTGAATCCTATGAGTTTGGTGGCCAAAGCTAGGCGTGTGTTGGTGGATTGGGGCTTGGCTCAAAGGAGTAGGAGGGTCTTTGGCAGTAACATGAACATGCAGCAATGTGATTGTGTCTCTTGGCTGAAACCTCCTTTGGGAGTTTCAAGTACAATGTGGATGCTGGTATATTTGAAGATCAACAGAAGACTGGCTTGGGTATGTGTGTGTGTGATCATAGAGGTCACTTTGTTCAAACCTCTACTCATTGGATGACCCCAAACATGTTACCTCATGAGGGAGAGGCTCTTGGTCTGCTTTATGCAATTCACTGGATGATCAATTTTGGTATCAATCCTGTGATATTTTAACTAGATTGTAAATTGGTTGTTGATGCAATCAATAAACCTTGGGAGAATATTACAGGATTTGGTGCTATTATTTCTCGTCGGCACCCGAGTGTTACATGCCTATCAGCTTCCATTTGGTTCGTCCCCGAACCACATTGTACTGGGAGAGATGCCGTTCTAATACCATTTGTAACATCCCTGACTATTTTATGGATTGACGGCTGCCCCCACAAACCAAAATGGATCTTTTCAGTGTGTTTTGTCCTCACTCACACGTTTCTAAAAGTTGGTCAAGAACTGATCTCCAGAATTTTATAAAGTTTGGTCAAATAATGGTTAATAAAGAACAAATAGTTGTTGCATTTTATAAAGGTTCTACTGTTCTAGTATAGAGAGAGTTTAAAATAGGTTTTGGGACTCTAAACTAGCCCCCTTAAACGAAGATTATCTTTTTTCTACTATTAAAATAATAGAAATGATACTTGACATAATAAAAAAATAAAGTATGATACAATTTAAATGATCTAATCTAATCCAAACCGCATTTGATTGGATTGAATCATATTTTTTTAAGGAAGCAAACCGATTCAATCCAAACCGCATGTTGTTTTCATCATTGGATCGAATGATTTTTTGACTCATGACCGATCCGATCCAATCCAATCCAATCCGCGAACATCCCTATATAAAATTATGTGATATATAATTGGTTAACAATACAATTTTTGTTTTATCTTAACCTATCAAAATTAAAATCGTTATTTTGGTAGAGCATGTTTGGGACTGCTTAATTATTTGACTTTCAGTTGTTTTTGTTGGAAAAAACTTTTTTTAAGTGCTTGTTTGGGTCTCTTGATTAATTTGTTAAAAAACTTTTATGTTTAAAAAAAAACCGTTTCACAATCATCTTAAACATTGGACATGGATTGTTATTAATTATAATCCCACTTGTGCAATTTTGCTCCGCAAACTTATATAAAAGTGATTTTTTTATATCATTCAAATAAAATAAATTATTTTAAAATTATTTTTCAATAAATATACCCAAATTAAAATAGATTGTGATTATAATTGATTTTTAGAATAATTATTCTTTCCAGCTTTTAAAATAAAAAATAATAATTAATTGGAGGAGCCTTACACGGGTGCACAAACACCGACAACCACCGCAGCAAGCATACGACAAACTTTAAACGAGTTTTCTTTGTCTCCCCGCAACTTTCTCAATACTTTTGAGTCTTGCTTTTTCATTTCTCTATGCTTCCACTTTCCATAGAATTCATGTCAAGTTCTAGATTTTCCTAGGAAACTAATAAATAAAAAATAAAAGAAAAATAACTCCCAGATCCAATCCAATTCCAAATATCTCTATAGCAAAACCAAAGTTTGGTGAATAGAAAGAACCAGTTTGTTTTCCATTTGGTACAAATCGAGTCTTCAATGGATGCTTCTTCCTCATCTTCTAGTCATGCTGAATTCGATTACTTGTTCAAGCTTCTTCTGATTGGGGATTCTGGGGTTGGCAAAAGCACCCTGCTTTTGAGCTTCACCTCTGACACTTTCGAGGATCTTTCACCCACTATCGGTCTGTTCACTCACTAACATACCATTACTTCCAATTTTATTTTTCTTTTATTTTTTTTAAATATAGTTCTTGCAATTTGGTAGTAGGGTTGGATTTTAAAGACTTATGCTTTCTCTCAGTTTTTCAAGCAAGTGTGTATAACTTTGCTTAGGAGATGCAACACTTCAATGTTGGGTTTCTGTTGCTTTATTAGGTCTTAATGGATACTGAGGGGTGATCACATCCAATCCAATAAAAAAACTGCAATCCAATCCAAAAATCCTAAAACCGATCAAAACCGACTTTTATAAAGAACCAGTTGGTTGATTTGGAATTTCAGTTTCATTTTCTAAAACTGAACCAAACCAGACGAGACATATTAAACTTATATATTCATTGTACTATAAAGTTACATTTTTACTTTGAGTTGTGTTTTTTGTTGTATATTGTCATTGATTGAAGTTTTTGTATTCTTTACTATCTTCAATAGAACAATTCATCATATAGCTTTGGTTTCTTTGTTTGGATCAGAATGAAAAAAACAAAAAAAAAAAAAAACTTAAGGGTTTTTGGTGCGAATAAAATATCAGTGGTTGAATGGCTTTGAAAATTAAAAAGAAAATTTGTTGGAGTGACATCTTATAAATGGGTTTAATTTTGGACGTCAAATGCTATTTGGGTTGCTGTAATTTACAGATACATTTTTGTTATTTTATTGGCCATAAACCGAGGTTCGGTTTTGATATTGGAATCAATCCAAACCTTATTGCAACTAATTATTATGTTTGGATCCAATATTTTTTGTTTTAAGACCGATACAAACCAAACTGCGAACATTAAGAGTGTTGAAGAGTTTTGGTGTTTGTCCACATTAGGGTCCTTAAAGTGTGTGGGGTAGTTTCTAAGGTTGACAACAGAGTTTGATTTAATATGAAAAAAAAAAAAATTTGTTTCATTGTAGACTTGTAGTTTTTCTATGTAGTTGTAAACAACAGTGAAAGATTGATGGAATGAGATATTGTTTACAATGTCTTTCAAAATCATAATACTTGTAGATGGTGCTTGGCTGTTCATAATTTGTGAACATTCTCATCTTTGATGTGCTTATTAGGATCTTGATGCTCATAATTTTTATTTTAACATGTGACTGTGTGAACGTACCATTACAGTTTCTTGGCATCTGCTCCCTGTTACTGGACTTGGCAGAAGCCACCAGTGCATATTTTGGCCACCAATGCAAATATCAGTACTTAGTTTATTGGCTAGTTATGACCAGTCAGATCAGGCTTCATACACTCAAGTATTTACTAGATTCAATACTGTGTCGTAATGGACCAAACCTAAAAGTAGGATTAAAAAAATCCTGGTTGGACTCTTATGTAGCATTCCCTTTTTTTAGTTAATTTCATTTACCAGAAATATCTAGTGTATGTCTTCAACAGAGATTGCTTGTTATTTAGTTGCGTTATCATAGAGTCATGATATCCCCTCACTTTGATTTGAGAAGTCATACAAAAGGTGATTCTGTTACTGCTTCATGACCCTATTATGGATAGTTTGATACTATCACACAATTATATGGTAGAAAAGTCGCCCCTTCGTCAGTCATATGTGTTGATTCTTATAAACTTGATGCAGGTGTAGATTTCAAAGTTAAATATGTTACAGTTGGCGGCAAAAAGTTAAAACTTGCTATTTGGGATACAGGTAATGTTCCATGTGTTAATTATAATTTCCGCAAAGTCAAACTTTAGTTATTTTTCAGTCCTTTCTGTGGTTCCTTTTGTTGTGCATTCTTTCCTTCCCTTTTATCTTTTGTTTTCAAAATTAGTTGAGGTGCTGGACTTTGTCTATTACTACAAACTTGTGCTTTTTTTTTTTTATGTATGGGAGCACCGGAGCTCTCATGTACTTATCTGTCTTAAGCTATAACTGCAGTCTATGTAGCACTGATACGCTAATTTTCACTGCGAATCGTCCTCGATACGTCCCGATATGTCGATACTTGCCGATACGCCGTCGACACGCGTTGGCGGAGTATCGGAGGACATTATTTATAAATAAAAAAATTCAGATACGCCGACGTCCTCTCCAATACATCATCCATACGTTGAGAGGCCTCTGTTTTTCCGAGACACCGCCTTACTTCATACTTTGTTTATTCGTGAATGTTGTGAGGCTGTAATTGCCTTGGTTTGCAATTTCTTTTGCTTGAGTCGTGTAGTGTATAAGAGAGAAAAAGAGGAAGAGGAAGAGAGGAAGAGGAAGAAGAAAGCCTGATGGAAGAAAGCCTGATGGAACTGGAAGGGTTTCTTTTTGCTAGGTTTTCTTTTTGTGTTGGACTTCCACTTCAAATTGGGCTGTTTCACCCACTCTAAAGGCCCAAACTATTCTATAACTATTCTTTTTCTGTTTCTAAGGAGGCCTAAAACATGCATAAACCTGTTTACGTATAAATATGAAATATAAAATACAAAGTATGTCATATAATATTTAAGAATTTCTAAAAAAGATAAAAAAAACGTTAATATATAATTATTTATTATATAATAGGGATAAATACATAACATATAATAACATATAAATATATGTTTATATATAAAAAAATTATAATAATAAAAATGTAATTAATATGAGAGTAATAAAATGTTTCATATATTATTATATTTTGTGATTTGTTTTTTTTATATTCTATTAGATTTTGGGCCTAACTCAATCCCAAAAACTAGCTCATAGGATGAGGATTGCCCATTACTTATAAGCTCTTATTAGACACTATCTCTAGTTAATGTGAGACTTGGGTTTTTCCCAATATACTCCCTCACGCCCAGCACTATTGGGCTTGGTGCGTGGATAACATGATGGGTGACCCAACAATGGATCTAGGATAACTCTGATACCATATTAGATTTTGGGCCTAACTCAATCTCAAAAACTAGCTCATAGGATGAGGATTGTCCATTACTTATAAGCTCTTATTAGACACTATCTCTAGTCAATGTGAGACTTGGGTTTTTCCCAATATATTCGTATCCTAAACGTATCGTATCCTATTTTTTTTAAAAAGTGGCGTATCGCCGTATCGGATACGTATCGTGTCCATGGTTCATTAGAATATTTTAGGATGAGAATTATGGCCTTGGTGGACATGACTATAAGTCTTAAGTAAGTACCAAAGTTGAAAATTTGACAAGTTCTGCAGTTTTTAAAATCAGCATATGAGGAATGTGCGTTATACTCATGTTATAGGAATGAGAATATTTATTTAAGTTGCTGACCATGTCATTAGTTGGGTAATGTATTATAGATTATAGAATTGTATTTCAAATATATATATATTTTGTTGAAATTACAGAATTTGGGAAGTTTACCATGTATATTTGGGAAAACATATTGTTTAAAGTTGATGCTTAACTGTTAAGTGCAGTATATGGCTTATATTTCTAGTAGGAAGAGATAACACCTTGTTCTGGTACTATATTCTCATCTCTTTGTTACAAATTTGCATAACTAAAGCTTTTGGGCAGTCCGATCAACCATCTTTGGAATACGTTAAACACATAATTTTGTATTTTCTTTATTGTGCAGCTGGGCAGGAAAGGTTTAGAACACTTACAAGTTCATATTATAGAGGAGCTCAAGGAATAATTATGGGTATGTTCCATGTCCTTGGTTTTCTTTATTGTTATATTCACTGTGTGCTATCCTGCGAGTATGATGCATGTTTTTCAAATTGTTTTTTTGAACTTTGGTATCTTGTTATATTTGTTGTAATTTGAGTTAGAGGATTCAGGATATTATATCAAAAGTGGAGGGCTATTAAATAACACTCAAATTTTGGCGGTAGTAGAGTTGTTCTTTTCCATTAATGAAATGCTGTATTAGGATTGAAGAGGAGAATCCATTCCATCTGAGGCAGTTAACAAAACAAGGGATCTTGCTGTTGTGGATGGGGTGAGATCTTTTACATGCTAGAGCCCCAATAGCTAGACTGCCATTAAGAGAATTAGCATGCCCATAGGCAGTACCAGCATTATTATAAGCATATTAGCTAAAGTTGCTTTGCAGTGGACTGTGGTGGTGGCAACCAGTCTCTTGCGTTAAACTAAGCTCAGTGGTTTTAATAACTAAAAGGAAATTCCCTTCAAAGTGGAATTATAGAAAATCTGATGAGTGAGCATCGACAATTGCTTGGAAGCTTTTGCTTCAGCTCAAGATGTCATAACTAAGATAGAATTGCAATCAGAGTATTGTATACATTTCTTAATTTTATTATGGTTGATAGATTTAGCATATAGTTGCATTAATTTCATTGGTGTTATTACATCTGTTTCTTTGAATAATTATTGTTATTGTTGACATTATTGTAATGATTCTTTGACCATTAATTTGGCTAAAGTAGTATAGCAGTGATCTGTTTTTCTTCTAAACATAATGATGTTATTTAATTTGTTTTAGCTGTTGCTGTAGCGATCACATTTTTGTTGCAGTTTTATATTATAGATATTTTCTGGGTTATGAATACAGTATATGATGTAACGCGGAGGGAAACATTTACAAATCTATCTGATATATGGGCTAAAGAAATTGACCTTTATTCAACAAATCAAGATTGCATCAAGATGCTTGTTGGAAACAAAGTTGATAAGGTATGTCATTAATGAATTCGCATTTGTGTATTACTTCATTCTAGAAAATTTTGAGGGCAAGTCTTGATTTACTAGTTTAGTAAAAAGTTTGCATAGGAATAAATTTTCACGAATGCTTGTTATGTGAGCTGATAATCATATTATTTTTAGAATAGACATATATGAAGGTATGCCACATCCCAATCATATCATATTTCAGGAAAGTGAAAGGGTTGTCAGCAAAAAAGAAGGGATTGACTTTGCAAGGGAATATGGATGCCTTTTCACAGAATGCAGTGCAAAAACCCGAGCCAATGTTGAGCAGTGTTTTGAGGAGCTTGTACTGAAGGTACACATCCAACTCTCTCCCCACTCCCGAAAAAAGAAAAAAAGAACGGCACACATACACACTGATGCAAACTCACAAGTGACATTTGTACCTCATTCCTGAGAGTTGGTATTTGAGACTTTTGAGTTATTATTTGCTGCAATTACTTTTGCTAAATATATTAAATGTTTATGTCCTGCTCTATTGACACTTTCATTTTATGAAATGTTTTGAGAGGATTTACTTTCAAGCAATGAAATGAATCAGTAAGTCGAAAATTATGATTGGACGAATGAAAGCCTTTTGTTATGTAGGATAAAAGCCCTAGGATATAACTGTAGCACTCAAGATGTTAAGAGGGAAGAATGGGTGAAGGAAATCCAAAACACAGCTAAAAGAGAGCTTGTCTTCTGGTTGGAAAACAAAAAATTAGCAGAAAACTTGTTATTAATTTTTCTTAAAATAAAAAAATCTTACCCATCTCCTGCTACAGCCATTAAACCCATTATTTTTATTGAAAGTAGAAACCCTAATATAAAACAAATGCTGGCCTTAAAATAAGTCTAGGTGGCTTGAATGGTGGATAAGCAAGTAGGTAGATCACCGGTGGACCACTGGTTTACCGGTAATTTACCCATTTTTTTTACAACCCATTTTCCCCTCATCCCTAACCACCACCAAGATACTGCCACCAGCCAGATTCGCTGTCCAACAAACAACCACCGTCATCAGCTACCACCAGATTTGGATCTGTTTTTTTCTGATCTGCTATCCTCCTCCCATATCTGCTTGGTCTTCCTCCCAGATCCGCTAGCACTCCGCTGTCCTCCCACACTGCGGTCCTCCTCTTTGATCTACTCCCACCTTTAACCACCGGTCAGATCCGGCCATCGCCACCAGAAAATGCAGCCCAGATCCGCCGTTCAGATCCATCATCTGCTGTCCACCACACCTCCGTCCAGATGTTGGGGTCACCCGCAAAACCAAGATATTGAGAAGAACCGGTATTGTTTCCCAAAAAGCTTATGCAGAAACCAGGCCTTCTGCAAGGAGGGAATCGATTATTATCCTTGAGTTTAATTGATTAATCTTTTTTAATCGATTATCCAGTTGTGATGGGTTAGTATCCGATTTTATTCCGGACTGTTGAATTATTTTATTAGTTTATCTAACGATTAAAAAGAGTGGTCTACTGGTGCACCAGCTATTTGATGTTCCACCATAGAAGTCACCATAAGTCTAATCCTAGCTGGCTAAGTAACTTGAAAGTTGAACAGAAAGAAATAAGATATGGAACACCTCTGACATGAAGTGTATCCAGACTAGCAGCACGTTTATTGATTTCCTTTGTCCTTTGTTTTTTCCCTCCAAGAAGTGTTGGCAGTATGAGGGCTGTCATAGACAAGGTCTTGAATTGCGGCCACGGTCACGGTTGCGTTGTGGTCATTGTGGCCTGATGTGGTCATATTGCGGCCGATGTAGTCCGCAATCATCGTCCGATGCGGTTGCAGCGGCTACCACAACCGAGATGTTGCGGCCGCATCATGTGACGCGGTCAACAATTTAAAACCCTGATCACAGATATAACTTTGAAGTGGTAATGCAACAAAATTTCATTTGGTGCAGGCTCCACTCAAACAACTATTGTATCCTTCTAATCTTACCAAAGAATTTGCAGCCCTTTATTTTCGTGCATAAGTAGTTAATATAATTGGCAAGGATTGCATAATATACCTTTTGCCATTTTATTAAAACAATTGCTTTAATTTATTTGCAACGAATACAATACAAGACTTTCAGAAATGGAATAACTGATTAATATGTGGGTTTCCCTGTTTATCTGCAGATTTTGGATACACCAAGCCTCTTGGCTGAGGGATCATCCGGTGTGAAAAAGAACATCTTCAAGCAGAAACCTATACAATCTGATGCATCAAGTAGTGGCTGTTGCTCATGGTGATTGTAATGTTTACTAGGGGCTTTCACCTTCCACTTTTAAGATGATCTAGAATTCATGTGCTATAAAGTTTCATTAGTCTGTGTATCTAGATTAAATGATAGATGTTCTCAAGAATTTGCTTACCTTTTCAAGACCTCCATTTTATTGGGTATGAGCAAGTAATCAAATTGGGATTCAAATTTCATGCTGCGCTTGCATTCTGCGGAAGAAAGGTGTTTGTCTATGTTTATGCTTTTGATTATTTAGCATGATCATGGATGATATTCACATATTAAAGAAATTTAAATTAAGAACTTTAGCTATTGAAGTATAACAATTATCATGGTACCATTGTTTCGACTTTCGACCACTGCCACAGCGTAGATATTGCAAATCAGGAAATAGATACTCATGTTCTACTTCTACTGTATGTGGTCATTCAACCAACAACAAAGTGAAGTTGGACCAATAGCAACAACTTGAATTTATTGGTTTGAATTACTATTTTCATTACCAACTTTTGTTCTATTTTTAAGTATCTATTTGTATCCAAACCCTCTTGTAGATTTGTTCAGAATGCGTCGAGTGATTATTGGGAGAGGACTCGTTCTTCTGCCTTGTGTTGCAAGTAATCATCAAATTGGTAAATTATAATTTTGTTGGCCTTGATAGCCTTCATTCCTTGTTACTTTTTTCTACGAGAGCTTCACTTCCCTGCTTTGGAATGGTATATCCAACAAGGCCTTTCTAAAATCTCTTGTTGGAATGACTTAGAAAACTTGTGTATGAGTTAGTATCATCATTCGGGATACAACACCAACTCAGGAGCAATTGGGAACTTCGCAAAATAGAAGTGGCGAGACTTTTGGGCAATATGCTCCTCGAAGCTAGAGGGCCCTAGCCACAAAAGTTCAACCATTGCTCACTATAACTGAGATATGTTCTTATTTCATGGGGACCCTTGAGTCTCTATTCATTGGGTTAATGTCTATGTAGCTTACAAGTATTTTGTCGACTTGATTAAAGTTGGGGAAAGAATAAAGGCCTTAGCAAGAGATGGTATGGTTTTAAACGAATGAGCCACAAGTAAACATGTTTGAGGCAGAAGTAAACTAGGTGCAGTATCAACAACCATTTTTAATCCATATCTCTCAATATTATCCAACCTACCAAACTTACTAGAAACTTGCACTTTACCACCTCCAATCCACATCATATTCTCGACCCTGTTTGGATAAGTTTTTCATAAGTCCTTATAGGAGAAGTGCTTATGATAGAAGCTCAAATATGAGAAGTTATTTCTACATAAGTTATTATGTGTTTGGATGTTATTCGCATAAGTGATTCTTCAAAATGATAAGTGGTGTTTGGATAAAATTATATAAACACTTCTACATGATAAAATTACTAAAAAGGACATGCTTTAAATATTTAAATACTAATGAATATAAAAAAAATTATTTCCTAGCTCTAAAATAAAGAAGAAGCGGTTAAGGTTTTTATAGATAAGTTTATTTTTACTATTAGTTTTTATTTGATAATATTTTTTATTTAATTTTCTTATTTTTTTTGTTCGAAAAATTCCTGTGAATTATTTTTTAAAGACAAATTCGAAGTAATTTTGATTATGAATATCAAAAAAATTATAAAAAAAATTTAATTGTCAATAAATTAATAATTTTTTTTATCCTCTACATAATGAGAAGCTCTAAAAATTAGCTTCAGAATAAAATCTTCTAAAAGCTTTTGCTGAAGCTAAAAACTATTTTAATAGTTTATCCAAACACCACAAAAATTAATAAAAGACCTAGATTTACCACTTTACCAGTCTCTTAGCCACCCATGTAAGACTAAGCCCTCAGTCATGTTTTGATGTATGACAAATAAAGTGTATTTTGCATAAGATTTTTGATTTTGACTATGTACTTATTATGTATTAAGTTGCATGCAAGATCACTCATGAAAAAGGAAAATCAAGGATTAAATGATGGAAGACCAAGGACACAAAGCAATGGACAAGGACTAAAGATCTTATACTCTAGATGCTATTGTAAAAATAACACATTTGACTTCTTAGGTGAAGCACTTAAATTTAAGAAGATCAAGGAATCATCAAGACAAGAGCTTAACGATGGAATTAGTTTTAAGTCTTAGATGATCTATAAGAGATGAAATCTCTTACTCACAAAAAGCTCACTTGAAAAGATGCATGAAGAAAATCCTTTTTTCATAACCTGCTTTAAAAAGAATAAGTCTTCGTAAATGAAAATGATTTTGGAAATAAGATTTCATAAGTGCTCGTCCAACACTGGGATAATATAGTGTCCAACGTGGAATAATGTGGTCGTCAACTGGAATAGGCCAATGAGGAAGGTGAAGTGAAAGGACGTATGAAGTGAAAAGTGTGTTTAGTGTTTAGGGGGTGTTTATTGGGTCCATAGGAGCTTGTCTACTTGGGCTGTTCTAGCCCATCCGAATGTATGTGGCTAGTGGGTTTTTTCAAGTGGCGTTTTGAGGTGAAGTTTTGTTTCGGTCCAAATCTTTTTTTGATCCCGCTTCTTTTTTCTTATGGGGATCAAATGAACACTTTTCAATATTTGTAATTGAGATTCAGCTTCGTGCTTCATCTTTGAGGGTGATATTTTTGCTTGTTGTATATCGGGCTTCTCTCATTCTTTCTGGAATTGTGTGATTAGGGGTATCTCTTGGTTGACAAGGATAGGGGATCTTGGGCATGAGCGTGTGCTTTTGGTGTGCTCTGAGGGGAGGTTTCCTTGGTGTTGTATGGATATTGTATTTGGTTATAGGGAGAAACCAGGGTGTGGGTGGATGTGGCTTACGAGGGGTAGGAACCTGATAATCGGTTTGGTGTTCTTCTCATCTCCACATCTTGTTTTGCCTGTGCGGGAATGAGTTTTGTTGTTACTTGAATCTTTGTCTGTTGTTCCTTCTTATTTCTTCTTAACATCATTACTTGTTCCTCCTGTTCTTGGTTAATGGAAACCATTTTCTTTGCTGCTTTAAATTGTTGAAGTTTCATTCTCATTCACCCTCTTGAGTGTGCCAACCAACAACCCACGGCAATTGAATGACAGGTTCTGTTAAAATAATTGTCATATTTTTGGCTCTAACTAGAATTATTTTAAAGTTTATGATGATAGCGTTACCGTTATATATAATATTGGCGGGAAGTAGACGTCAATGTGTTCTATGGTTTATTAGCTAGCACTCTAGACTTTGAATCTCGCGACCTAGGTTCGACTCCCGTAGGACCTTTTATTATTATTAAAAATACCGATATCTGATTTTGCTTATTTATTTTTCTTTATGCTTTATCTCGTGGTCCACATACAAGGTGACATGCATTTAGGCATAATGATGTAGATTTGGTCTTTTATTTGCATAATAAAAAAAGTAATGATAGAAAAACCGCTCCGAGAGGGACCAAAAGCCCAACAAAAGAGGGACCAATAAAAGGGAACCCATTTTAGCAGACCCAACAGGTAGGCCTAGACCCACTGACAGCTCTGAAAATCATGAAAAAGCCAATCTCTTTATCCATCTTTCAGCGAAAATGAATGAACATGATGATGAGTGAGGCACTTCCACTGTTGCTAAATGACTCAAAAAACTGTTTCCTCCCGCGAAAAAGCACTTCCCGTGAAATACAATATTGCAAACCAGAACTGTAAAGCCAACTCTTCCTCGTGATTAAGTGACCCATTCTTTCTTTCTTTAGTCTTTCTTTCTTCTTAGCTTCTCTTCTTTGGTACACTTCCTTGCCACATTCTTCGATCTTTGGACACACAATGGTGAAGGAAACAGAGTACTACGATATTCTAGGGGTAACTCCCACTGCCTCTGAAGACCAAATTCGCAAGGCTTATTATCACAAGGTTCAATTTCTTGTCTCTTTTAATAATTTAACTTTCTCATTTGTGAAGTTGTTATGGTTGCAATTGAAAACGATGAATATGATGGTTTCTTCTGCCGCAGGCAATGCAAGTTCATCCGGATAAAAACCCAAACGATCCTCGTGCTGCTGAAAAGTTTCAGGTAATTCCACTCCATTTCAATCTCTCAGGTTTTGAATATTTGTTCATTTATTTATTTTAATAGGAAATTACATCAACTCTTTGAGGTTTTGACTTAATTAATTACAGCTCGTACCTAGAGTGCGTTTAGGCAAACAACTTGATTAAGTGCTTATTCAATAAGTTCTTTTCAAATAAGTTTATTTTCATAAGCTCAATTAAGCTCTTTCAAACGCAACTCTAATTATTTTTCAAATACTACTGTTAAACTATAATAGAAGTTGGTGTTATTTCTAAAATAAGAGAGGTGTTGAATATAATTAAATCAAATTTGCAATTGTTAGCAGATTTACAATTACAACTACAATTACAATTTACAACTACAATTTGTGATGTTACCAGATTTTGGGTGATGCATACCAAGTGTTGAGCGATCCTGTGCAAAGGAATGTGTATAATCAAAATGGAAAGCATTCTGTATCTAGGTAAACATGGTGGTGATGACGACGATAGTGTGTTTAAAGCTTAATCTCATTTTTTAGCATAGCATTCATGTATTTGCAAACAATAAGGACAAAACCAGTTGCTCAAGTTTTTGCTTCACTAACGTGTTAGATTGAAAATTTTGGTCCCTTCCTTATTCATGTTGATTGATGGCAGACAAGTTTATCTTTGGTTAAGCTGATGAGTTTGCAGAGCAAGGATTAGGTTCTAGATATTGTAGTTTTTTCAATTTGCAATTACTTTATCTCTGCAAGATAAAATACATATGTGACAGTTAGGCATCTGAGTCACAATTCTACTTGACTAATATATCTTTTGTGGTGTGAGTGTGACCTGTTAAAAGCTCCAAAGTACAATCTCGGTTAACAAAATGCACAGTCCTCAAAATTAATAGGCAAAAAAAAAAAGGACTACAATGAAATCATTAAAATCGAAAGATGATCAGCATAGACCCACTTTAGTAGTCTTAAATCACTATCTTTCATGAAGATGAAGATGTTTTAAGCTATTAATGGATTCTTGACAGAGAAACTATGGTTGACCCGACTGCTGTCTTTGCCCTGCTCTTTGGAAGTGAATTGTTTGAGGACTACATAGGACATCTAGCTGTGGCATCGATGGCTTCTTCTGAACTAGCTGATGAAAGTGAGGATCCTGATAAGCTGCATGAAAAGTTGAAGGCAAGTATGTCTTATAATTCAGTCTTCATTATAACTTTTCAATCTGAGTTTGTCCACGAATTTTTTCCTAAAGAAAGGAAAAGCTCTGGCCTCAGGTTATGGTTTGAGATGTAATTATATTTTCTCAGGCTTTTTCTTTAGGTTTTGCAAAAGCAATACATAAGCAGCACAATTCCTGTTCTACATTTTCACTTATTATGAAGAAAATATGGGAAATTTGTTTACACTGCAGAAGCTAATAATTTTTGTTTACTATGATGCTCCTAAAAAATTTAGTCCAGTCCTTGCCTACTTGTTTTAATACAAAAACTTAAGAGATGCTACTAGCAGCGTAGCAGCACCCACCAATTGAAACAATTATCTTTATTTGAGACTTTTTGATTCATTATCGAACTTAGAAAATATCAGTTTATTCAATTAGAACTAGAAAGCTGGGTTAGTGGGCATTATTTCTTTCAATTCTGGAGCATAATGTATTTTTAAAAGTTTGGTTTGAAAAGGCGCGATTACATTATTTTGTTTTGCTAAATTTCATAGTATTATTCTCTTTGTCGTAAAAATATCGTTTCTATTCTGTTACCGTGATTATTCTTTGTCTAGGAAATTAAAATACCTGTACTGTTCCTACTTCTCTTTTTATTGCTGGTGTCTCATTTTTATCAATCTTTCCCTTGAGTGCTAATACACACGACATTTTCATAACTATACCACTTCAACAAGTACCTGCGATCATTTAAGTAGTTAATATATTGTACATTGCATCTTCTAGTGATATATGTATTCTTACCTTGGACGCAATTTATGTGGAGAAATTAAACTGCCAGAAACGAGATGGCATTGATAATTAGCTATGCTTTAGAATTAGATCATCGATCTGAGCCAAAAAAAAGTTACCCTTCTTTGAATTTTACCGTATGTCTGTTCTGCTTCAATCAATTGTAGACTGTCCAAAAAGAAAGGGAAGAAAAACTAGCAAGATTTTTGAAAGCATTTCTTGGCCAATATGTCCGTGGTGACAAAAAGGGATTCCTTCAGCGTGCAGAATCAGAGGCAAGACGGCTTTCTCATGCTGGTTGGTTAAACTTCCAACTGCCTTTCTTTGTATACTCGGAACTAAACACATAGTGGTACAATTTTTCATCATGAAATCCTGTAGATTATTGAATGCCTCATAAAGAGGAATGCCACATGGAACTCTTAGCTTGAATTAACACTTTTCTGATTGAAAATTTAAACGAGTTGATTCAAAGATTTTGCCATCAAAACTGTGAGTGCACAGTGATGAGTATGACCATGTCATTATGCAGAATTTAGATTGTAGCATGTCTTTTTTTCTTAACTTTTAATGGTATTACCAATTAGTTTCTACTGTCTCTGAATCCGAATGCAGCTTTTGGAGTTGATATGTTACATACAATCGGCTATGTATATTCAAGACAAGCAGCACAAGAACTAGGGAAAAAAGCCATTTATCTTGGAGTGCCATTTCTGGCTGAATGGGTTCGCAATAAAGGACATTTCTGGAAATCACAGTTCACAGCTGCTCAAGGTATAATGACAGGCAATTCGATTAGCAAACCCTTCCCTTAAATAGTTAAATGTAGTTGTTTTTTCTTGGAAGTAGTTCAAAACTTGGTGTCTGATTTTGTTGGGCACATAATTTAGGTGCTTATCAGTTACTGCAGCTTCAAGAAGACATTCGCAAGCAATTTAAAATGGATGGTAGCGGCCCTGAAAAGGATGCAGATTCTCATATTCGCCTTAATAAGGATACATTGATGAATTCTTTGTGGAAGTTAAATGTAGTGGACATAGAAGTAACTCTTGTACATGTGTGTCAAATGGTGAGTCCTTAACTCCTTTAATACAAAATGCTGTATGTTTGCTTGTCCGTGTAATCAGCAAACAGGTTATTGTATTCCTTGTTGTTTACCCAGATAACATGATGTTATTCGTATGAAAAGATAACTGCTATTTTCACGTGGTTAAATGAGGAATTGTCAGCTATAAAACCTGAGATGAGTGATATGAAATTGATATGACTTTTGTGAGCTGAAATTTTTTACACCTAGTAGAACAAAGGAAATGGAAAGGGTAGCAGATTCTTACTCGTATTAAAATCTATTCTTGCAGGTGCTAAGGGAAAATAACGTTAAGAGAGAGGAACTTAAAGTTCGGGCTAGTGCTCTTAAAATTCTTGGGAAGATATTCCAGGTGCACATTTTAAGTTACTTAGCTTCAAGTATTCTAGCTTTCAGGTCTATGAATAGAAACACACGAAGATTATACAATAATTTTACTTTATCAGCATCACCACGAAGATTAGAAACACACAGATAACTCGTCTAGTAACTTATATAATATGATAATGCTTCCTTCAGGACAAGAATTCAAAAGAAGGAGAAACATTGAAAAAGAAAATTGCTGCTGATTCTGATGACGAAGGAAGCAGTTCTGATTCTTCAGAGGATGAATCACCGAGAGCACTTTCCTATCGAACTCCCTTTTTCACTCAGGCATGTATTCTATTTGGAGCTAATCATATAATACCCGCCTTCAAAAGCTTTATAATGTTCGAAAATAATTTTAAACCAGAATGCATATGTACATGGTAGATACTTGATTACACAAACATGTAGATATTATTTCTCCCTCTGCTTCTGCAGGGTATCGGTAGGCTCTTCAAATGCCTTTGCAATCCAGCATTTGATGTCGATGACGACGAGATAGTTTACCAAAGCAAATGATCCATATAAACGTACGGACCAGGAAACAAAAATTCAGCCCTTGTCAACATTTTGTTCGTGAGATATTACACTAAAATGGCTTGTCTGGTACCCTCAGAACGTCATTTGGGAAGAAAATGGTGCAAGTCGTGAATAATAATTTTTTTTTCTTCTTGCAATTACCACTGTCATTAAGTGTGGCATAATAACACTTGGTCAAGAGTCAACCTTGCTGTCAATTCCACAGCTCTTTTTTCTTTCTCCCTCCCTTTGTACGTCACAGAATTGGAAATTCATAGGAACTTCTATTTGGAATCATAGGAACTCCTATACTAGAGAAGTGCATGTACCAAAGTCCAAACATTAATAACCGTATAGTACCTTTTTTTTTGGGTGAAGTAACCCTATAGTACTTTTACAGTAGCAAACACGTACATAATTTTAGCACCTGCCTCAGCAATTATCGATTAGTTTATAAATCAATAAATAAATGAAAGGTTTGCAACATAGATTAAAGACAAAAATGGGTTCCCGAAATTTTTCGAGAACCCACTTTTAGTTAAAAAAAGATTAATTATCTATTTAATCCCCAAATTGTTTAATATAAAATAAGTTAGTCTTTACGTTAGTCAACACTCGCTGACTTCCGTTAACTGTACATATGAACTGTTAAGTGTACAACTGACCTGTTAAGTATTTTCCATCATGGTACTCTAATTAAAAATAAAAAAAAATTGTAGGTTTTTTCGGCCCAAAATGTCGTCGTTTAGGACCCAGAATGGTTGAGCATCTCAACCCAAAAGCGACGTCGTTTTCTTCTTTCTAGTTTCATTTCTGAAACATCTGATTCATTGTTGCTTGTATAATAATGTTGGAACATTTGATTCACCGCTGGTGCACCGATTCTTTTTCTACTTGCTTCGTTCCTGCAGAAGTAGGAAGTTGGTCCTTTTGTAGCTGAACCTATGTACAAAAATGACATTTGAAGTCAGCTTGATCCCATCAGTTTCTTTTTCTGTTTGCAACAAGAGCAACCGACCATAATTTATTAAGCATAATTTCAAAGTAAAATAATGAAATAATACAAACAACCAATTTTTGAAAAAGATAAAAACAGAAGAGGAGCAACATAAACATAGGCAAAAGAGAGAGAGAAGCAGACCGGGGTACCAAGCTTGGTCACGCCTAAGGGAGGACGACAATGGTGTGGTGGCAGGGACAACGCAATCAAGTCGAGTCGCACGATCAGAGGGGTGTGGTGGAACGGCGGCGGTTCGGCGAGGTGGTCGTTGTTAGCGGCGTGGGTCTAGTGCGGTGGAGAAACTAAGATGAGGGACTAAATAGATAATTAATTTTTTTAAGGAATTAGAAGTGGGTCCTTTAAAAATTTGGGAGATCAATTTGAATATTTAATCTTTAATCTGCAACATATGTAGCTCTACATGGATAGCTGGGCTCCCCATTTTTCAAATTTTATAAAACATATGATGATGGAACTAAAATACATGATTGATAAAAAAGAAGTTCAAAACGATAGAATATCAAGTGAGCAAATTATTAGTGACCCTTTGACAAAATGGTTAGCACCTAAGGCATTTATTGGACATCTTGAAAGTATGAAGATTGTTTCTAAATAGGGATTAATGCAATTATGTTGATATTTATGTTTTATTATAATTTGACACTCTAAGCTCATTAATTAATTAATTTCTAATTTACTTGTTTTTGAATATGTGTAGATAATAGGAATTGATTTTGGAGAATCAGTTGGATTATGTTGAAGCCCTCACCCTTAAAACATATGAATCTCCCCCTTTTTTATATTTTGAATTTTTTATCTCTTCTTTACAGGTAATGGCTCATATTTAACTGGACTCCCATCCTGCACGTAATTGATTGGAATGGTAACAGGTTTTGTCATAAATATTCCGTAACTATACTATTATACCTTTAGTCGTATTACTCCTCGTCACTAATGCGAACAAAGGAATAGAGAAAAGGCAAAGAAACAGAAGGCGAATTTTTAATGTCTCATATTCTTAGAGAACAATTGTTGCCATCGAACCTTAATCACGAACCAAAGTAAGTTCCACGGTTATTTATTTTATTCTTTAAGTGAGAATCAATATATGTACAGATCTTTTGATAAATATTAGTTCTCTATTATTGAAACCTTGTAAAACTACAATATACATTCTCAACTTTCAATAATAAAAGCCTCATATCATATGCACATCCTTCCATAAAAAGCATACCATTTTAAAAGTCCATGTATATGTCCCCATAAATTCATAGTCAACTTGGAATAAACTCCAGCTCACAAGTTCGAACTTTCCTACACTACATGCATCAACAACACTAAGATATCTACAAGAGGTGAACGCATTCACTTCTCCGAGCCCTTCAAGGGTCACTACCTCAATGTGTCTTGTACACCAAACCATCTGTCTCAATGAGCTGGATGAGGGAGAGTACTGATAGCACGACATGCCTGGACGGCGCATTCACTAATGATGAGTGAATGGCTTCCAGAGCATGTGTGAAGTGCAGGGGATGAGTCACACACAGCTTGAACAACTGAAGGGGTGAGTGCTATACATTGGCTAATGTTCAAAGTCCTCAGACTGTCCTCATTGGCTTCTTCCCACGTGGCTTCTGTGCGAGTGGTCAACTGACGACGGTCGAGAACGGCGATAGGCTGAAGAGGGTCGTCGCTGACGGTGGTAGAGGCAAAATCTGAGTGTTTGGTGTGCCATAGCAAGGCTTCAACAAGGAGATGTGGAAGACCGGGTGAATGCGGGCAGACTCCGGCAAAGCGAGCTGATACGCCACGGAACCCAGACGGCGGCGGATCTGAAAGGGGCCGTAGAACCGCTTGGAAAGCTTTTGGGATCCTCGATTTTTGACACAAGTTTGGCGATAGGGTTGCAATTTTAGGTAAACCAACTGCCCAATCTCAAACTCCTTCTCAGTTCTCTTAGCATTTGCTTGTTGTACCATGCGATTCCTGGCCTTGTTGAGATTAAACTTGAGTAATTTCATAATATGTTGCCTCTATGACAGGGTTTCATCCAATCAACCAACCCTTGAGCTGCCTGGAGTGTATTGAAGAAGTGATGGTGGTGGGCGGTCATAGAGGGCCTCGAAGGGGGTCATACTGATTGCCGAGTGATATGAGGAATTGTACCAATATTCGGCTAAGGGCAGAAAACGCGTCCACAGATGGGGTTCTTCACTCACAAAACATAAGAGATAAGGTGTAACCCCCCACTAGGTATTATTAACTGAGACGTGCGGAATTCAAATTAAAAAAATAATTTGTTGGTTATTTTCGAAAAATAATTTATATAAGTATATAAGCGTCTAAAATTGGGTATAAAATTTTGTCACGACTCCAAACCTAAGCCTTGGTTGGCACACCGGTTTACAATCCTAGCCTGACAAGCTTATTTAATTTAGAGATATACTTGAATAAAAGCTAGTATTTTTACAAAAATTTCGACAGAGTCTCCTCTGTAATTCGAACGTCTCAGGTAAAAGAACACCTGCTAAAATAATTACATTTTCATTCCAGAATTCCAGTTACACCAAATACAACTAGGCAGCAATATGCTAAAAATAGTTACATCAATAAGCTATACATCACCAAAAGGAAAAACTTAGATTTTCATTCAAAAGAGATGATCTCCGAGCCATAAACATTCCATTTTAAAATGAAGACTCTCTGAGCCATAGCTATACATACTATCAAAAATCTAAGTCTCAAACCCTAAGATGGTCATTCTAAAAGTTATTTCTGAGGAAAACTCACGTGGTCATTCCATAATCAAATACTTCATCAAACAACTAGATCTAAGTCTCTGAGTGACTTAGGAAGACTCCTCTGTACCATCTCTACTAGAGTACCCAGGGTACAATAGCGAACCAGAAGAAACCTGATATATCTGTAAGGGTGAGATACCGACAAATGGATATATCACACAACAACCATATACATGATGCATACATCACCTCAGCACATTAACATTTAATTATTATTAAGAGATAAAATAACAAGTGTTATATCAGGGGGTCTCATACCCGAACAATCTAAAGAGAATGCATGACACTTCAATAATTAGGCTCTAAACTTAATCTCCAGAGATCCCAACATCCTCAAAATGAGTTGATCATGCTCGATACACCGTCTCATTGACTAGCTAAGCACAACGATAATACACCGTCTCATTGGCCATTTAGGCACAATGATAATACACCGTCTCATTGGCCATTTAGGCACAACGATTATGCACGCCATTTCATTGTCCATTTAGGCATAACAGTACACGTACACCGTCTCATTGTCCATTTGAAGAACAACGATAATACACCGTCACATTATACCTTTCCTGTTAAGGTCTCACGATAAAACCACGTCGGGCACGTCTGCCGTAAATGCAAATGTAAAACATTTAGTTCTCGATGTTTTCTTTGTGTTCGTTCTCATTCGTTGTCGAAGCTCAAAGGCTAGCGACTATTCATAAATTTCATCATTTTGAAATTATCAACATCAACACGAGACACGCAGTCCGAGTGCTCAATCACAACACCTTAGACTGATGCACCAGTCCTAGGCTTGTGGTCGTAGAAAACAACATTCACCTTAACAACGTTCGTCACAACGTGGTTAGGACACACAGTCCACAACAACGTGATTAGGACACACAGTCCACAACAACGTGACACGGATCAAGGATCAACGTGCATATTACAGAATACTAGAAGCGACGTCTTGTGAACTAGATTCAATTCACATGTACTTAATTTTCGCTTAGTGAAAATCAAATCTAAAACAAGACCTCGGTCACTTATCCAAATAACCAGAACGTTTCCAAATCATTTAGGAGAAAATCCTTTTCCTTTGCAAAATCTTTTCTAAAACATTTAGGAAATTCGTTTGTTTTTGAAATTCCTTGATGGAATAAAGTCAAATATTTTCAAAGGGTTTTTCCTTCATAAAACGCACAATTCAAAAAGGTTATCTCTCGTACAAAACTTTTGATCATAAAAGGTAGTTTCCTTCAACTTAAAATCACTTCAACATTTTCCTAAAAACAAAGATCTTATTCTTCTGAAGTAAGCACTTTAAACAAGGAACTTTTATAAATGACCCCAAAACTTTCAAAGTTCTATTCAAGACTTATTAAGGCTTTTAATTTTTATAATCATTGAGCACAAACTCAAGTCCGGCTTCTCAAACTTCAATCAACAGTAATATATTCACAACAATAATAATATCACAGTTAATGACAGTTCATCACATATATATAATTCATAACACTTTAAAGCAAGTAATGTTCAACTTCAAGTAATAACCACAATAGTTCAAGTAAACAAGGTATTCAAGTATTGGCTCAATATCACAATAATATTCACAACACTCAATTAAACACATACACACATTCATATAGCCATCGAATATCCCTAGGCAAGCTCCCCTTACCTTTGAAGACAAGTAAATGATCCTCGTCTTAATGCTCACGTTAGCTCTAAGAGTGTAGCTATCTACTCCATCAAGCAAGCATAACCGTGCCAAACGTCTCAGAGAGGGAATCCAACAACGCGCAACAACCAGAAATCAAGAAATCAATTACACATGATCAAACACACATTCTAATTTGATCTAAACACTTAATCTTATTACCAAACAAGGTCATTTTCAAAGAAAATCATGTTTGGAGCTTAAGCTTCACAATACCCTTTGAGGAAACTTTGTTTTGATTAAATGATCATGAAAATGAACTTAGGAATCATCAACTAAAAGTCCTAATTTCATAAATGCATACTTAATTTTACCAAACATAACCAATTTGAATAAAAATCGAAATTGGGGTTTTAGGGTTCAAAGAGCAATTTGGGGAAAATTCAATTTAGCCAAAGAACAATGAAATTGGCTTAGGGAAACACTAATTCACAGTCTCAATAGCATAAAACAATGTTCAATTTCAAGGTTATAATATGGAATCAAAGGGTTAGGGTTAGGGTTAGGGTTTCAAAATTAAATTAGGGGGTTTTAAATTTTTAAACAAATAGATGAGTGAAATTCCAACTCACCCAACAAGAAGAAGAGGTAGTGGTGCTGTGATGCTCCTATCGGCGCCGGACGGCGGCCATGGCAGAGGACGGTGGCGGAACTCCATTCTGCACCACCAGGACCAAACAAAACGAGTTAAGGTTCGGAGAATGAGAGGAAAGAGTTTGAAATACAAGAGAAGGATGGAACCACCCCTACCGATGGTGGAAGAGCTCCCTGCAACGGCCGGCGACATCACCGCGGCGGTGACCGCGACCCACCCACGAACACAGGACAGATCTAACATGCGTTCATCTTCTCCTTCTCAACCGCGACGGAAGACGATCGAGCAACACCTAAGGCGGCGAGACGGCTGATACGGCGGCAGAAGGGTGCCGCCGGTCTGAACCATAGAGAGAGGGAGGTGAAGTTGGAGTGGGAGGAAGAAGAAGAGAAGAAAAAAAGAAAAGAAGAGAGAAAGAAGGGTGGGGGTCGTGGCTGATAAGAGAGGGAGAAGAGAGAACTTAAGTTTTTTAACTTAACATTTTGTGATAGGTACAAAAATGAGTGATAATTATTAAGCCTAAAAATAAACACGTTTTTGCCCTTTTAGTCTAAAAATCAAGATTGACAAATATATACTTTCAAATTTTGAAATATAGTAGAGATTGATAGTTGAATTGATCAACTAAGAAAATACCCAGTCCAAGATTAATATCCGATTAATCTCAAACCAATTTATTCTCAACTCTAAAAGTAAATAGAGTAAAATATGAAAATACCTTTCTCTCAATCATATCATTTAAACTATTTTTCCAAATAAATACTTACGTTATTGTCTAGTAAGCGTGAATACACTGAAATAAGTCAGTGCTAACACATCCAATAAAATAATTTAGAAAGAGTAATAAAATTACTCAAACTAAACCACATAACCAAAAATAAACATGAACATCCAAATAAAATAATTAATCATATATGTAAAAACTTGGGTGTTACATAAGGAATCGATTGAGCACCTCCATTTGGCCGTCAGTTTGCGGATGATAGGAGCAGCTAAAGGCTAATGTAGTCCCTAGAATTTTGAAAAGCTCCTTCCAGAATTTGATGATGAAGATACTATCGCGGTCACTCACTATAGTTTTGGGGGCACCACGCAATCGATAGATCTTAGCAAGAAAAATAGAAGCCAAAGATGCAACTATGAAGCTAGTGGGTAGTGCAATGAAGTGCGCATATTTTGTCAGGCGGTCAACAATTACCCAAATAACAGTGCGGCTGTTAGAGGAGGGAAGATTAGTGATGAAATCCATAGAGATTTCTTCCCGCACTCGACTGGGTACAGATAGAGGTTGTAGCAGGCCATAAGGAGAATGGGTGTTGTACTTGTGAAGTTGGCATGTGTGGCATTTATTCACAAAATACTTAATAGCCTTATGCATACCTGGACAGAAAAATGAAGCAGAGAGATGGGCCAGAGTAGCCTTGATGCCGGAATGACAGCCCACAGGGGATTCATGAAATTCAGTCAACAAGGAAGGAATAAGCCCTGAGTCTTGAGGTATGAAAACTCTGTCTTTGAAATATAGCAAGCCCCCTTTATAAGAAAATTTTCCTTGCATATCTGAGTCATTCTGGACTTTTGTTAGGAGTTTGTCCCACTAGATGAGAGGAATAAAACTACTGCAGTTCTGCAAACAAGGAAGAAGTAACTGAACTGATGTTTTAAAAAATCAGCATAGATGAGGCCTCTGGAATCCGGGACAAAGCATCTGCCACAGTGTTTTCACGACCAGGTTTGTAATGTATTTCATATGAGTACCCCACTAGTTTTGTAAGCCATTTTTGTTGCTCTGGAGTCTGATTTGTCTGGGTTATGAGACTTTTCAAACTCTTGTGATCTGTAAAATTTTGAAGGTGTTACCTAACAGGTATTGCCTCCATTTTTTGACAGCTTCGGTGACAGCATACAACTCTCACACATAAGTGGAAGATGCACAGAGTCGGGGTCCCATTTTCCTACCGAAGAATGCAATTGGATTGCCATTCTGGGAGAGGACAGCCCCCACAGCAGTGTTTGAAGCATCTGTGGTAACCTCAAATGGCAAAGAAAAAACCGACAGAGAGAGGACAGGTAATGTGACCATTGCTTTCTTTAATTTTTGAAAAGCCTCCTCTGCTGAATCTGGCCAAGTAAAAGTATTAGTTTTCAATAAATCCGTAAGGGGACTAGCAATAGTAGCACAGTGGTGTACAAAACGCCTATAAAAACCAGTTAGCCCGAGAAAGGCTCTAAGTGTGGTGATAGAAGTAGGGGTAAGCCAATCTGTGATGGCCTGCAACTTGCTAGGATCATTTTGTACCCTTTTGTTGGAAATGATATGCCCTAAGTAATTAACCTGTTGCACACCAAATTTGCATTTTGGAAACTTAACATAAAACTGAAGGGTTAACAATAATTCCAGTTTCTACATGTTCTAAGTGTGCATTCCATGTAGAACTAAAAATGAGTATATCATCAAAGAAAACCAAAACAAATTTCCTCAAATGAGGTCTAAAAAGGTCATCCATAGCAGATTGGAAGCTTGATGGGGCATTAGTAAGGCCGAAGGGCATCACCAAAAATTCATAGTGAACATCAAAGGTACGAAATCCGGTTTTAGGGATGTCCTCTGGGGCTAAGCGGATTTGGTGGTAACCTGAGTGGAGATCAATTTTGGAAAAAAAAAGAGGCACCTTGGAGCTCATCAAGTAGCTCATCTATAGTGGGGATTGGGAATCGGTCACGAATGGTAATGGCATTGAGGGCTCGATAGTCTATGCAAAACCGCCATGAACCATCTTTCTTTTTGACCAAAAGAACCGGAGAGGAGAAAGGGCTAGTGCTAGGTCGAATGAGGCCATCATTTAACATCTCCGCAATTAATTTGGTTATGGTTTCTTTTTGGAAGTGAGGGTAACGGTATGGTCGAGTGTTAATGGGTGAGGAATTAAGAAGTAGATGGATATGGTGGTCATGGGGGCGGTTAGGGGGTAAGCCATGTGGAGTGGTGAAGACATGTGTGTAGTGGTGCAAAATGGCAGCTAAGTCTATAGGTAGGTTATTGATCACCAAAAGGTCTTAGGAGTGAAAGGAGAAGTGGATAGTCTAGGATGTGTTGGGGGTGGGGTAAGGATCATAGAAATGGCATGAAAGGTAGCTATAGAATCTGTACTTAGCATGCGGGTTAGTTGATGAAAGGTTGTGAGGGCAAGGTTAGGAGAAGCATCCCCTTTTAGAGTAATGAGCTGGCCCTCATGATAAAATTGCATGAAGGGAATTGCATAGTTGGAAACAAAAGCCCCTAAGGTTTGTAGCCATTGTACTCCCAGCACAATATCCGCCCCTTGAATAGGAAGTACATATAGAGAAACTCGAAAGGTGTGCTGCTGGACATTCAAAGGTACATCAGTGCACTTCTCGGAACAATGTAATTGAGCACCATTTCCCACCATTACTGAAAAAGAGGATAAGGTAACAATGGTAAGGCCAATAAAGGATGCAACCCTAGGTTGTATGATATTATGTGAACTGCTCGTGATATGATCCTAGGAAGCACAACCTTAATGGGCCAATTGGTGCAAGTCAACTTTGAAGCAAATCTAAAGCAAAACCTACTTCACAATTTTGGCTGTTTTTTGAGTTGTAGATATCCGATTGAAGTGATCGCAGATGCGTTGGAAAGCTTAGAAGATTATCTACAAATCTTATTTTTGACTCAAGACCTGATTCGGCATCTATCATGACTTAAATTGGGCTACAAGTTTAGTACGAAATTCTATACGGGCTTTGATTTAGTTAGGCTTGTAATTGGGCTTAAGAGTGTTACAAGCCCATTAGGACTTAGAGTAGCTTATACCTCAAGTAAGACTAGCTTACATCTTAAGTTAGAGTAGCTTGCACTTCAAGTTAGTCTAGCTTGCACCTTAAGTAGGATGAGTCTATAAATAGGCTTCATGTAAATCATTTTTTAAAGTTCTGAATACATTTGAGTTTTCTCACACTTGAGATTGCTAGAGAGAGTTGAGAGTTCTCCTATTCTTGGTTCAAGATTTGAACTTTGATTCTTATCTTGAATATCCTTATTCAAGTGGTAAATCTTCCCCTGGCTTATCAAATTCAATCTTCTTCTCATAGATGATTCAATTTGTGGCGCCTTCCCTTCATCTTCTTCCTATTCCATTTTCTACTTTTATTCTTTAATTTTATGCACTTTAAATTCTACACTTTAATTCTTGTTCTTGTCATTTCAATTCATATATAATTGTGCTCTTCTACTCCTTTTTGTTTCTCTTGATTCTCACTTGAGAATCAAGCTTCATTCTATTGTTCTAGTTTGTGTTTGATCTTGAATTCTTAGCTCTTGAAATCAAAGAAAGATCCCCAAATGTTTAGTGATCAATACTTGATCACATCAGCCCGTATCCACCAAAACTGAAACACCAAGGCCAAATATAGTTGCTTGAAAATGCAGGGTGCGTGGTGATGGATGGCCCATGACCGCGTGCATAGATAAATGGAAATTTTCAGGAGACCTTGAATTGTTATCTAAGGGTGGTGAGGGTGGTTTTGTGGCTTCTGTTTGGGTTAGGAAATTTGTAGGTATTGATGGTGGGGGTGGTGTGATGGTTGGGCAATCCAGGGATGTGTTTAGGGGGTCAATGGGAGGTGAATATGGAGGTTCATCTTCAGTTAATAAGAGCAGAAACTGACTGAAATTGCAGTGGTGTCCTATGTGAATCCCCTCATCACAGTTAAAGCATAGCCTTTTTGCACAGCGTGCTTGTTACTCGGCTGGTGTCAAACGACGGATTAGAGGGACAGTAGTTATAGGTGGTGCGGGCAATGCCAATCTGGTAGGTGAGGAATGTAGGTGTAACACCATGTTTTTCCTATGCTTTCTGTAACAGTAAAAACATACTTAAATGTTTATTTTTAGATTCAACTCAGAGGATGATTTTAATTAAACTAAAATAATTTTCTTATGTTATATCATATGAACTCAATGTAAAAATTTCGGTTGAAAATTCAGACGGAAGCCGGTCTGCGTTTCCCTGCCGGTGTTTTTATTATGTTTCCTTCAACTTTGGTTATTTTGAAAATTTTAGTTTAAAAATAAAATAAAATATTTTATTTGGGCGAAAACGTCGGAAGAATTATGATCGGAAATGCAACTGGGTACGAAATAGAGCAGATTAGGGAGCACAAAAGAAGTGAAGTGACTTGATGAGACTTGATGGAAATGAGTAATGACACACTCCAAAAGTGTAATCATCACACTTTTCAAATTATATCATATTATATTCTAAAAACCTATTTTTCTCTTTCCTCTTCAACCAAACAATGCCTTAAGACCAAGCTTGCACCCCAAGCTCTTATTTTCCCCCTTGGAGCCATGGAATCTCCCCCCTTCACTGTATATATATCCCTCTCATTTTCACTTTATCACCTTCCTGAAATAGACAACTATAAACACGAGAAGGGGGGTTGAATTGTCTTTATCAGAATTTAAGCAAAGTTGAAATATTTTCAAAAACAGAAGCTAGGTCTGGACGAGTGGAAGGATACAGGATGGACGGTGACTTTTGGCAAACACACTACTTGATAGATGTAAGAAAACTAAAGCAACTAAAGAGTTTAAGGAAAGAGAGATTGACACAGTTATTTATCCTGGTTCACTCTTCAAAGCAAAGAGCTACGTCCAGTCCTTGGCAGCACCAAGATTTATCCACTATAACTAATCAGGTTCCAGACTCAAGCATTGTTTGCACACCTAGCCTCTTTAGGCTCCAAGACAAGTATTCTTTGCGCATTTAGCCTCTTCAGGCTCAAGAAAAGTATTCTTTGCACACTTAGCCTCTTCAGGCTCACTCAGGTTTGTTTGAGAGATTTGGTTTGTAATAAATACAATCTTCTCACAGACAGATCTTTCGCTAACACTCAGAGAGTGGTTTAAATGTAAAACTTAGGAAAGTCTGTGTAATAACTTCAAATGATTGAAGAATACAGAATGAAAGAATGAAGAAATTAATGTGCAGAGTAATGACTCTTTGATTCTATGTGTATTATCTCTGCACTTCATCTTCAATGACTTCTGTATTTATGGTCTTCAAGCATTTAGGATCCGTTAGAGACATTCCCTCAGATGTTGGCTTCAAGCAGAACTTCATTAAATGAAATAGAGTCGTTCTGGGCAACAATTAATGCAATAGGAACGTTGGTTGTACTCTAACATGAAGGATCATGGCTTTATGCATCGTGATACAACCATATCAGAGTTGTGCAGAGAGCATTTTGTACTTTGCTGAGTACAATTCCCTTTTCGTGTAAGGACCAGAGGTACTAGGGAATAAAACATGTTGGAAGCATTCTTTAACTAGTCTTTGGTTTTGATAATCGAGGTTGCTCGAGAGAGTAACTTCTGACTTTTCTTGATTCTGGTTCTTGAAATAAGATTCTGATAATTCTAAGAGAATTCACGTTCATAGGATAAGCACGTCCATCTTGAAAATAATCGCGTCCATCTACCCATTTAAGATTTTACATACGGACGGGCTAGTAGACGAGCTTCATATGCCATGTCATTGGACGGATACTCTCATTAAGGTTTTATCAAGTCCAAAGAACGTAATCCTAGTAGACGAGCTCCATATGCCTCTTGAGTGGATGAGCGCTTCTGTTACCTTAACGGACGAGCACTTTTGTTACTCCAGTGGACGAGCGCTTCTATCACTCCAGTGGAAGAGCGCTTCTGTTACTTTAGTGGACAAGCGCTTCTGTTGCTTCAGTAGACGAGCGCTTGTGCTACTTTGGTAGACGAGCGCCTCTGTCACTTTAGTAGATGCTGGATTTCATTACTTTAGTGGGCGCTAGCTTTTACTTTAGTGGATGCTGGCTTTCATCACTTTAGTGGACGCTGGCTTTTACTTTAGTGGACGCTGGATTTCATTACTTTAGTGGACACTGGCTTTTATTTTAGTGGACGTGAGCTTCAATCACTTACGTTGGACGGATGATTCAATCATTTAATCTGCACACTCAATAGACAGGTTAGCAACCAATATGAAGGTTAATTAAATCATTAACAAATGTTTAGTTCTCATCAAAACTTAGGAAAATGTACATCAGACATTTTAGAGACATAACAATCTCCCCATTTTTGATGATGACAAACATTGAGATGATTTAATGAACCTCAGAAAATATCAACAAAGAAAATAGCATATATCAGATAGGTTGAAATTTTCTTAAGCGGGCAGGTCATGCGGATGCTATATCAGACATTAAGTTTGACTTGTTTTACTTTGAAATTATTATCAGAGCAATCTTACTTAAGATTTATCTGAGCAATTATGGAAACTATCAGAGCATACTCATGTCCATCTATTATTATATTCATTCTTCTATAACACATTTCTATCACATTTCTCATTTCCCATTCTCATTTCTCCCATTCTACCCCTTTTGTCAACATCAAAAAGGGTTATCAAGTTTTATTTGTGAGATATGTTTAAGGGCAAGATAACATGTTAAGAACATCATAGTAATGCAGCAAGCATATGAGACATACTCCACTTAAACTATTGTATCATCACTCCCCCTGAATTAATGACAGATTTAGCACAGACAGGTTAACATTCAGACATGTCATTCAACAATGCAATGCATGTTTAGATTATCTCTAATAAATAAAAACCTTTCTTCTGCGAGGGGTTTAGTGATAATATCAGCCCATTGATTTTCAGTTTTAACAAACTTAATATCAAAGATGCCTTTCTGAACATAATCCCTAATGAAATGATGTTTGATTTCAATATGCTTAGCCTTAGAATGCTGAATTGGATTTTTAGTTAAGCATATAGCATTGGAATTATCACACCATACAGATATGTTATGCTGAATTGATGTTTTACCCATAAGAGTTGAGAGCAGTAACTAGCAGCAGAGATGTATTCTGCTTCAGCAATAGACAGGGCAATGGTTGTCTGCCTCTTGCTTGACCATGAGACTAAACTTGCTTCAATGAAGTGACATCCTCCATTGGTGCTTTCTCTTTCTATTCTGTCTCCAGCAAAATCAGCATCACAATATCCCACTAATCTGTATTCTTTTGATCTTAAATACAGCAAACCAAGATTATTAGTTCCAAGCAAATATCTAAATATTCTTTTAACAGCCTTAAGATGAGATTCTCTAGGATCAGACTGGAATCTAGCACACATACAGACACTAAATTGAATGTCAGGTCTGTTTGAAGTTAAGTACAATAAAGAGCCAATTATACCTCTGTAGACAGTTTGATCTACCTTTTTACCTTCATCATCTTTGCTTAGTTTTGCATTAGGTTGCATAGGGGTTTTCATGAGCTTTGCATTTTCCATTTTGTATTTCTTGAGTATCTCCTTGGTATATTTTTGTTGATGAATGTAAATTCCATCACTTGTCTGCTTGATTTGTAATCCAAGGAAGAACTTCAATTCTCCCATCATGCTCATCTCAAATTCAGCTTGCATTAGATTTAAAAATTCCTTGCACAGCTTTTCATTAGTTGCTCTAAAAATAATATCATCAATATATATTTGAACTATAATAAAGTTCTCTTTAGAGCATTTTTTGAACAGAGTAGTGTCTACTTGTCCTCTAGTAAAACCATTATGCATGAGAAAAGAACTGAGTCTATCATACCATGCTCTGGGTGCTTGTTTCAAACCATATAATGCCTTTTTAAGTTTGAAAATGTGATCTGGTTTATCAGTATCCTCAAAACCAGGGGGTTGTTTAACATACACTTCTTCTTCAATTATACCATTTAGAAAAGCACTTTTTACATCCATTTGAAACAGGGTAATTTGGTGTTGTGCAGCATATGACATTAAAATGCGTATGGCTTCTATTCTAGCTACAGGTGCAAAGGTTTCAGTATAATCAATACCTTCTCTTTGGTTATAGCCTTGAGCTACTAACCTTGCCTTATTTCTGACAACTTTACCATCTTTATCCAATTTGTTTCTGAAGACCCATCTTGTTCCAATAACTGACTTTTTTTTAGGCTTAGAGACAAGAGTCTAGACATCATTTCTGGTGAACTGGTTAAGTTCTTCTTGCATAGCAAGAATCCAACTTTCATCCTCAAGAGCTTCTTCAATGCGTTTAGGCTCCAAATCTAAAATAAAGGCCACATTGCTTGATTCTCTTAATGTGGATCTGGTTCTTACTCCTTCAGAAGGATTTCCAATAATAAGATCCTTAGGATGATGAGTGTTGAACTTCCAATCTCTTTTGAGATCATCATGAATATCTTGACTTGTCTGCTGACTTGTCTGTTCCACTTGTCTTTCAGCCTCAGGCACAGCTTCTGTTTTTGTTAGATCGGGTTGTTGACTTACTGGCTTGTTTATATCAAGACCTGCAAGATCATCTTCTAGATCTGATAGTTTATCAGTCTTTAATCCATCATTGAATTTAACATGAACATATTCTTCAATAATACAAGTTCTTGAATTGTATACTCTAAAAACCTTAGACTTTTCAGAATATCCTACGAAAATACCTTTATCTACCTTAGAATTAAACTTTCCAAGATTATCTCTGGTATTCAGAATAAAACATTCACATCCAAAAGCATGAAAATAAGATATGTTAGGGCTTTTTATTTTCCACAATTCATAAGGAGTCCTTTTTAGAAAAGGCCTAATAAGTATTCTGTTTTGTACATAACAAGCAGTGTTTACAGCTTCTGCCCAGAAGTACTTAGGGAGATTATTTTCATTGAGCATAGATCTAGCCATCTCTTGTAGAGATCTGTTCTTTCTCTCAACCACTCCATTTTGCTGTGGAGTTCTAGGTGCAGAGAAATTGTGAGAGATTCCATTCTCCTCACAGAACTATCTAAACTGCTCATTTTCAAATTCTCCCCCATGATCACTTCTAAGGGTAGAAATACAGAAACCCTGCTCATTTTGTACTCTTTTGAAGAATACTGAAAAAGCCTTAAAAGACTCATCCTTGTGTGTTAGGAAGAGTACCCATGTGTATCTAGAATAGTCATCAACTATGACAAATCCATATTTTCTTCCAGCCAGGCTGGCAACACTAACTGGTCCAAACAGATCCATGTGTAACAATTGAAGAGGTCTAGAGGTTGATACTTGGTTTTTAGATTTGAAACTTGATTTTATATGTTTACCTCTCTGACATGCATCACACAAGACATCTTTCTTAAAACTAATATCAGGCAATCCTCTCACGAGATTATTCCTTTTTAATTCAAAAATTAGTTTCATACATGCATGTCCTAGTTTCTTATGCCATAACCATCTCTCATCCTCTTTAGACATCAGACAGGTTACACTTTGATTTGAGAGATCAGATAGTTCAATCTTATAAAGATTTTGTTGCCTTTTAGCTGAAAAGAGGGTTTTGCCATAACAGTCTTTAACTATGCATACATCTTTGGTAAAGGAAACATCAAAACCACTATCACATAATTGACTTATGCTAAGCAAATTGTGCCTTAATCCTTTAACCATAAGAACATTAGATATAGAGGGAAGAGGGGGTTTACCACCAATAGTACCAATTCCTATAACTTTCCCTTTCTGATTCCCTTCGAAGGAAACGTGTCCTCCTTGCTTAAGTTGGAGGTCTAGGAACATAGACCTTTCTCTTATCATATGATGCAAGCAGCCACTGTCCAGGTACCAGCAGTGGTGTTTTCTTTGTCCTGTTGAGGACATCTGCAACAAAAATTATTTAATCTTTAGGTACCCATATTTCTCTGGGTCCTTTTTTGTTAGTTCTAGGAGTCTGTGAAGACTTCATTCTCTTCTTATGGATACACTTAGACATAACATGTCCAGTTTTTCCACAGAAGTTACAAACAGATGTAGATTTGGTTACAGTTGACTTAACATATACTGTAGAAGCTTTAGTTGATACTTTATGATGTGTCTGATGGACATATCCAATACCTTCTTTGTTAAGAGAGTGTCTCTGACTGCCAAGTAGCTTAGTCAGATTGTCTCTACCATTAACAAATTTGGCAAGATCAGAAGTGAGCTCTTCCACTTTCTGTTGAAGTTTTTCAACTTCTTCAGATGATGATGTTTCACTTGAGATCTTAGATTCATTAGGCTTTTCAGTCTTCAGCTCACTATTCTCTTTAGCCAGCTTCTCGCACTCTTGAGATTTCTGTTTATGCTCATTGGTGAGCTTTACATACTCTCTCTTGAGGGATTTGAAGGCTTTAGATAAGTAGTTTGATTCCTCCATCAACTCCTCATAGGCATCAAGTAATTCCTCATAGTCAGGATGTACCTCATCGTCAGAGTCTGAGTCAGTGTTGGCCATCAAACAGAGATTGGCTTCTTCCTCTGTTTCTTCATCAGAAGATATTGACTCCAGATCCTCCTAAGTAGCCATCATTCCTTTCTTCTTCTTGAAGAATTTCTTAAAAGGGGCCTTCTTGAGTTGAGGACATTCAGCCTTGATGTGACCAGGCTTCTTGTACTCATAGCAAACAATTGGACTTTTGTCTGTTGAGGTGGATTCTTTGAAGTTCTTGTCCTTGTTGAACCTTCTGAATGGCTTATCCCTCTTGAACTTCTTTTTCTGTAGGAGAAGCTTTATCTTCCTGGTCAGGAGAGACAATTCTTCATCACTCTCAGAATCCTCGAGTTCTGATAGGTCAGCATCACTGGATGACTCATCTGCCTTCAGAGCCTTGGAAACTTTTGCTGACTTTTGATCAGCTTTCAGAGCAATTGACTTGCCCTTCTTTGGTGCAACTTCATCTCCAAGTTCTTGCTCATGAACAGTGAGTTCCAAGAAGTTCATCCATAGTCAAGGTAGTGAGATCCTTGGCTTGAGAGATAGCAGTGACCAAAGGTCTCTACTGTTTAGGTAGACTTCTCAGAATCTTTCCAACCTTCTCGGCATTGGTATAGACTTTGCCAAGAGATTTTAAACTGTTGACTATAGTTTGAAATCTTCCTATCATTTGAGCAACAGATTCTCCATCCTCCATGACAAATAGTTCATACTTTCTGACAAATATGGCAATCTTTGACTCTTTGACTTTGGCTGTTCCTTCATGTGTGACAGCTAAAGTGTCCCATATTTCTTTGGCAGAGTCACAAGCACATACCTTCTCAAACTCCTCCAGACTGAGAGCACAAATCATGTTATATGTAGCTTTGTGGTTCAGCTCCCATTTTGTCTTTTCTGCAGTAGTCCACTGAGCTTTTGGTTTGTCAGTGTTATCATCATTCTTAGGAATGAATGGACCATCTGTAATGACATCCCAGAGATCAGAGTTTGTAGATAGAATGAACCATTGAAATCTATCTTTCCAATAGTTGTAGTTTTCTCCATTGAAGTAAGGAGGTCTGGTTAGGGAAGCTCCTTCAATCTGGTGACTTCCTCTTGAACTAGCTCTAGCAGTCATGTCTATTCTTCAGGACCTTTTACCTCTACACTGTTAGAAGCTCAACCAGAGGCTGAGCTCTGATACCAGCTGAAATAGACAATTATAAACACGAGAAGGGGGGTTGAAATGCGTTTATCAGAATTTAAGCAAAGTTGAAATATTTTCGAAAACAGAAGCTAGGTTTGGACGAGTGGAAGGATACAGGATGGACGGGTGACTTTTGGCAAACACACTACATGATAGACGTAAGAAAACTAAAGCAACTAAAGAGTTTAAGGAAAGAGATTGACACAGTTATTTATCATGGTTCACTCTTCAAAGCAAAGAGCTACGTCCAGTCCTTGGCAGCACCAAGATTTATCCACTATAACTGATCAGGTTACAGACTCAAGTATTGTTTGCATACCTAGCCTCTTCAGGCTCCAAGACAAGTATTCTTTGCACACCTAGCCTCTTCAGGCTCAAGACAAGTATTCTTTGCACACTTAGCCTCTTCAGACTCACTCAGGTTTGTTTGAGAGATTTGGTTTGTAATAAATACAATCTTCTCACAGACAGATCTTTCACTAACACTCAGAGTGGTTTAAATGTAAAGCTTAGGAAAGTCTGCGTAATAACTTCAAATGATTGAAGAATACAAAATGAAAGAATGAAGAAATTAATGCGCAGAGTAATGGCTCTTTGATGCTTTGTGTATTCTCTCTACACTTCATCTTCAATGACTTCTGTATTTATGGTCTTCAAGCATTTAAGATCCGTTAGAGACATTCCCTCAGATGTTGGCTTCAAGCAGAACTTCATTAAATACAATAGAGTCGTTTTGGGCAGCCATTAATGCAATAGGAATGTTGGTTGTACTCTAACATGAAGGATCATGGCTTTATGCATCGTGATACAGCCATATCAGAGTTGTGCAGAGAGCTTTTTGTACTTTGCTGAGTACAATTCCCTTTTCGTGTAAGGACCAGAGGTACTAGGGAATAAAGCATGTTAGAATCATTCTTTAACTGGTCTTTGGTTCTGATAACCGAGGTTGCTCGAGAGAGTAACTTCTGACTTTTCTTGATTTTGGTTCTTGAAATAAGATTATGATAATTCTAAGAGAATTCACGTTCATAGGATAAGCGCGTCCATCTTGAAAATAAGCTCGTCCATCTACCCATTTAAGATTTTACATACGGACGGGCTAGTAGACGAACTTCATATGCCATGTCATTGGATGGATACTCTCATTAAGGTTTTATCAAGTCCAAAGAACGTAATCCTTGTAGACGAGCTCCATATGCCTCTTTAGTGGATGAGCACTTTTGTTACTCTAGTGGTCGAGCGCTTCTATCACTCCAGTGGACGAGCGCTTCTGTTACTTTAGTGAACGAGCGCTTCTGTCGCTTCAGTAGACGAGCGCTTGTTTTACTTTAGTAGACGAGTGCCTCTGTCAAGTATTCGGCCTTCATTGGAAGAGATAGGTAGAGATTTTTGTTTTACACAACCTCTTAGTATGTGAAAATATAAGTTAATACAAGACTATAGAAAGTGGTTTCAACTCAAAATGAGTTTTCTACCATTTTAGAGAGATTTTAGAAGTTTAAAGCATATAAAGAACACATAAAGCAAACTAAGAAATAAAAGATGAAACTTGCAAAAAGATTCACATGAGATCATTACCCTTAGTATAAGGAAGAACTTTAATAAAGAACTCAAGTGGAAAAGACTAATAAAAATGGAAGCTTTAAGTGTTTGAAAAAAAAGAAGAAATGGAAGAAGTTGAAGAAGTATGAAGATGGAGGAAGAAAATAAGAGAATGAAGATGAGTGATGATTATATAGAGGAGGTAGAGGGGAGCACGAAATTTTGGAGAGAGGATGAGCTTGTAGAGCAAGATTTGTCTTTAAGACTTGTTTGGTTGAAGAGGAAAGAGAAAAATAGGTTTTTAGAATATAATATGTTATAATTTGAAAAGTGTGATGATTACACTTTTGGAGTGTGTCATAACCCATTTCCATCAAGTCCCATCAAGTTACTTCACTTCTTTTGTGCTCCGTAATATGTTCCATTTCGTACCCGGTTGTATTTTCTGATCGTAATGCTTCCTATGTTTTCGTCCGAATAAAATATTATATTCTATTTTTGAACGAAAATTTTCAAAATAACCAAAGTTGAAGGAAACATATTAAAAACACTAATTGTCTCGTTCACGGGTCAAAATTAGGTTTTCTGCATAGTAAACTTGTACCGGCAGTGAAAACGCAGACCGGCTTTCGTCTGAATTTTCCACCGAAAATTTTACCGTAACCCTCTATCATAAAGTAGACTATGAATATGATTTTGTTTTATTAAAAAATACTTTTTAACTCTCAGATTAAAATATAATTAATTATATTTTAACTGGTTGAACAGCATAATTAAAATCAGACTGTTACACAAGAGGTTTTTTATAGCAACCCTAGCTCCAACTAGGTCAATCAACTCTATGTTTTTGCCACTGTAGTCCCTCTAAGCGTTCCTGTAGCGGTCAAAGCAATTGCTATCCTTGTTTTCGATGTTTGAAGTATGGTGACACTGCAGGCAATAGCAGCACCGGCTCTATGAAGTCAGAATCGAATCTTTGTGTTGGCTTTCCTAATTCATTTGTGAATCAGAATTCAAGAGCTAGAAGCGAGCGCTTCTAGCTGCTTCGCCTGTTTTATAGATGGTTTGATTGCCTGTCAGCATTGATATGAGGGGCCTGGGGCAGTGACTCGCTTTAGGTCTTGGTATTTTCACAGTTGTTAGTAGATATTATGGGCCTTTTAATTCCTTGCTTACGCATGGGAACATGCCTTCTGTTGACCTCTCCTCCGGGTATATATAAATTTAACTTGTGGTAGAATGTTACAATCCGTGTTATAAGATCTCGATTTTTACAACCTTCTGCCCAGGCCGTGACAACTTCTTTTCTTCACTTTTTCAGCTCTTTAATATCCTCTCTTCATTCTAACTATAAAATAAGTTGATCCAAGCTCTTTTTTAATCAAATCTGTAATAACACCATCGTAGTTCGTTCTAAAAGAAAATCTAATTAAATATTACACAAAAAAATGTCTAAATTACCATGAAAATGCATGCAAAATGACAACAAAATATTAGGTGAAATGACATTCATAAAAAATTATAATTAAAAATTCGAATTGACAGTTTTGGTCGTGAAGGCAGGTGACGGTGGTTGTAGTGGTGCCACTTCTAGGGAAACTCCGGTGGTTTAACTGATCCACCTCTTCCCCGTCTTCAACAATTGACATTTCACCTGGCCCTTTACCATGTATGCTTTTTTTTTTTTTGCAGGTTGCTAAATAGAATCTTCCCTTTCGTTCTTAGGTAGCTTAGCAACGATTTGAAGATGCTGTATTGGTCTTTGATAATCACATGGAGTAAGAATTACATTCTCTATATCCACCTTACTGCCACTGTCTTCTATATCCAAGGATTGTTGAGAAACAGAATCAACCTTCCTATTTGGTCTTAGAGTGCTTGGTTTATCTCTCAATCTCCTGATCACGTATTCCAAACTGTACCTTGGGGTTAGGGATACTGGCAAAACCCCATTTTAGTGATTTGACCAAATGGGTGGATTTTGATTTGGGAAGTTGGCAACACTCTGTTCATGCCCATTTGGTTTGGTTATTACGTGAAGTTTGAAGATGACATGTCATAACAATGGTTGACATGGCCATCCAGCTAATAAGGAATAAAGCATTTTCCTTCTAAGTTAACAGCTTGGTGACTGAACCCCAAATGAAGGACCCAATTATAAATGAATGGTAAGTGTAGGGATCTAATTAGTCTAGGAACCTATTTGAAAACTCTCAAAAAGGGACCTTTTTTTTTTTTTTTAACTTCTTTGAACAAAACTTTGTGGCAAGGGGCAGAACTGGAACAAATGCAGACATGTGAGATTTCCTCACCAAAATCTTCTCTAAGGTGGAAAGAACCTAAAATAGGCGAGCCCCACACTAACGTTTTCTCTCTTTCGTGCTTCTCTTCTCTCCGAAATAACTAAACATAATTTCTCCCCACTTCCCTCCTTCATACTTCCCTCTCTCCTACTTCCCCTCAACCAAACATATTGTAAGTTTCAATTTTGCCCCTTTTATGTTTTACTCGATAATGTTCTCTTATTTTATAAAATTATATCAATGTGGTCCCTTTATTTTTTTGTTCCAAAGATGTCCCTTATTAAACAAAAGTCAAACCCATGTGGTCTTTTTTTTTTGTTCCGAAATGATTTGTTTTTTATATTTTTGTTTCGAAATGGTCCCTTATTTTATAAAAGTTATATCATTGTGGTCCTCTCCGTACCACAACCTAAACGGAAAAGACCACGTTGAAACCTAAAATTAATATATGAAATCATTTTCAAAAAAAAAATAAAAAAGATACCAAATTGAAACTTAAAAATAAAGTTAATGAATCAAAAGCATAGTTTAGCCAAAATATTTGTACCAATAATACCTTAACTATAGAAAGGGCAATCTCACCTCCGTCAAACTTCAAAAAAACAAACAAAAGGAGAATAAAAAGCAAATGGGCAACGAGGGAAGAGGGGATACAAGTTACAACATACTGGGCTACCGGCATTGGTTTAAAACAAAAGGTCCAAGTTCAAGCACTGCCCATGTTTGACACACAACATCTTTATTCTTCTGTATACATTGTGATGTGTAATTCACAAAGCAACCAAAAGTAGCAGCACCATATGGTTCTCAAGTCTCAAGTCAAGAACCTTTCAAACAAGTTCCCAAAGAAGAAGCTTGTTTTAGCCCATCCTCGAGTCACTGGTGCCTTGGCATTGGCTGGTACCTTCTTCACATTGACCATCATTGTCTGCCCAATTTCTTTACGTAGTACTTCAATGATCTTCATGTCCACTGGGTTCCCATATGCATCCCTTAAGTAGAAGACATTCAGTCCTTTCTCTCCTATGGTTGATACACCTGCCCTACAAACTGCCAAGCCATTCTCTCGTAGGATCCTAGTAACTTCAGACAGCAAGCCAACTCTATCCTTTGCACACAGCTCAAGGCTCACACCCTGTGTCCACCATCCAGAGGATCAATGGTAACAAGACTAAGATATTCCCTATTTCTTGACGATTAATTCATAGTATGATGAAAATGTCAAATAAAGAAGATGATGATCTGCTAGTTAAGCAAATGGCTAATGGTGGAATTTTGTAACTTTTTTTTGTTTTTGGTTTCTCATATTATACCGTCCCACTCGATAGGTAAGAGACTAATCTCCCGGACTAGTGTCAGGCGCCTAAGCGGGGAACCTCCCAATAGTAATACAATTTGCATGTTTTTCCTTCATTTGTATGTTTTCTATTCTATGGTTTTAGGGATGTGGATGATATTACATGGAGCACATAGATTTTTAAGCTCTATTGAGGGCAAAAGACCATCACTGTCACCGATTCATTAGTGGTTGTGATGGCCAGATACAATCTGAGTGGAATTTAGCCCCTTGTATCTGCCGTACCATTGATATATAGCTGCAGATACAAAATGCATTAATTCGGTTAAACTCAGAAAGCTTTCTTCTGTTGAATCAGATACACAGAAACAAAGTGAAAGAAAATGAGGTGCAAAGAGAAGTAGATGGGTGACTTCGGACGAAGATATATGAACATGAGGCGAATTCATGTGATGAAAAAATTAGTCACTAGATAAGATAGTTGAAATAAAGACTATTGGAAAACCATCTCAATAAATTAAATTTCTTAATACAGCATGGAAGACTTACTAAGAGCTGAGAACCAGAAGTTTATATCCTTGTCTTCTTTTTTTGTAAGGAGTTAAAGATTATATGATTACCTCGCTCACTCTTCTTTGAATAGCTGCTTCAATGCATTTGATTACCCTTTCTTTCTCTCCTTCTGTATCGAGCATGTATCCATCCACGTGCCGGATAAAGTACTCCTAAAATCAACACATTAACTCTTTAGTGGAGATTTCTCATATTGGTCTTCTACTTCAAATTTTCTCAATTAATTCATTGTATGTTTAAATTTGTTTCAACTAGGTCGATTATTTACACCTACATGCTTCAAAGGAGCCGAGGGGGTTAATACAAAGGAGAAAGAATGTATTTTCAATACAAGGAGAAAAGTTTTCAAGGTTAGTTCAATTTCTTCATTAGGCCACTTCAAGTCACAAATCCTCCACAAAGCTTTCATGTTTATGTTTTTCTGAAAACTTTCTAGAAATCCTCACAAGTTTCTTACAAACTAGTGAAACTACTAATTGTATCCTTAATATTGGGTTTAGCAAACCAAACCAAAAAGTTAATTGATAAAAAATCAGGTGTGCCTATGTGTGTGATCAGTAAATTGAAGTACAGAAAGAATTACTATGAATAAATAATGTACACCTGGGATGCATAAGGGCCATCTGATGAGATCGAGGCATGGAAAACAACATATTGCATGTCAGTGAGAGTGCAAACAATGTCAAACATCAGTTTTGCCCGATCTTTACAGTTCACACTAACCACTAAGTACCCTTTTTCCTCACAACGTTCTATGCTGATTTGTGGCCTGAAAGAGGGAGGATAATCAACTTCTGTTGTTGTTACTCCAGGACTTTCGTAATCTCGGTCAGCAAACAACATTTGGTGGAGCCGCCGATCCATATGGGTGAAACCCATGGAGAAACTGGTCCTAGCCACTTTCTCATCATCCTCACATGCGCGTAGGATGTGGTTGAGCTGATCCTCCATAACAGATAATCTGTTTGGATCATCCACAGATTGGTTTGTAGCTTCATTGACATAAAGGACACAGGCTATTCTCCTGTTGTGAGTCCAAACTTCAGCTGCAATCACATTGAAATGGAGGTTGGCTAGGACAGCTGATATCTCAGACAAGAGACCTGGGCGGTCTCTACCGATGAGTTCAATGGCTGTATGATCACCAACAGAGTGCACCCCAATCCGTTCGCCTGAAAAACTCTTCACCCCTTCAGTTCTCTGGCCTTTTGGTCCTAGAGCCTATTGTAAGGAAAACTGTTAACAAGTAGCCTTCAGTATTGATGTATGTAATGGTGCTACATTGATATATGTAATTAAGGAAATGATCATAAGGGAGATACTAGCATGAACCTTATCAATAGTTTCCTTTAGATTTATGTGTGATAGCACTAGGTGATTTCCAAGTAGTGTGGAAGTTACTAGGTGAGTTTCTAATTCTCTCCAAATGTGGAAGTGCATTTGAAACTCAAAAATGAGATAGGGGTACAGGTCATATCTGGTTTGAATTTGGTTTGAACCAGTGTATCTGGTTTCTACTACTATCAATGCTTTTGACAGAACAAAATAACAATTATCAATCATATATGGTTCCTGTTTTAAGACATAGATAAAGCATATTATTAAAACAATCTTCCCATTAGAAAATCTTAAAATCGTTGTGCTATTTCAATTCATTAAATCCATAAATTGAATCTTTTTTACATGGTGCTTAGATTGCTATTATATCTTACTATAAGAATACATCAGATGAATATAGTGGAGAAAAAAGATATATACCTTTTCAATTAAGTCAATGGTTTTGCTGTCTGTTATCTTCTTTCCTTGCTGATCCGTGACATGAAATACTGTTTATTCCGTTAGTAGAACATGTTAACTAGTTTGAATAGGGAGTGCTCAGGTATGTCTGAGCATGAAAATGTGTGTTGTGGTGAGGGGGGTTAGCTATAAATCCATCTCAAATGAATTATCCATCTTTGTCACTCAAAGATGCAAAGACACAGAGAAATACACATAGAAAAATGACAATAATGAACAGCATCTTGATAGCAACCAATGTTCTCAATAATTAACGGCATTTAACTAGGGAATAACAAGCATGAACAGGACACATCAGTGTTGTCAATGCTATACCAATTCAAGTTATAATTCAAACACAAACGTACCGTCCATAAACCATCCGCCATCAGAAGATATGTAAGCTTTGGTAATTATGAAGTCAAGGTCTGTAAGGATTTGTACGACTTCCAGTAGAATTCCAGGTTTGTTAACACTATCAATCTGCATTTTTTATTTTGGATAAAAATAAGAATCCATTAGATAACATCCACTGATCTCCATATGAATGATTTTTTCAAGAACAATGGAGAAAGATGATCTGTTGATAATCTAATCTGGGTAGCCTTATCATGTGCATAGTTTACAAGGAATATAGAAATCTTTTAGCAATAGCATTGACTGAGTGAGGTTTGAACAGGATTTTTATCTGTTTAATGACCTTTCAGTTCAAACTTGATACTACTTTATATCAATTTGAAAAGTAGAATAGGAAGAAAATATTGCTAAAGTTTCTGCAAAGGTAGACTTATTATAAGATATCCAAATAGTGATATCACAGATTCACAGGTGGGTAGTTTGAGCATGACATGATCCTCAAATCAAATCAAGTTTGGCTTAAGTTTTGACTTTAGGTTTCAAAGAATTCATTGAGGATTGATAAAATCTCATTATGATGTAAAATTAAAGTTACATTAGAAAAGCTATAGGGTTCAATGAAAAATATCATAATTAATTATTTTGAGAAATTATACCTTGATCAGTGTACAATCATGGCAACTATCATTGTCCACAGAGACCCTGCGAAGTGCAAACAGAGTTCGCCATCAACGAGTCACTTCTTTACTGGTATTAGAAATTCCTACCAAAAACCCCAATTTCAAAATATGTTTAACCTCTGACTCCACTGGGGATTGAACCAATGGCCTCTTCCTTATAACAAGGGCTAGTTAAGAAATTAAGAAGCTTATAATTTTATATGTTGCTGTTCTTGTTTTTTTTAGCCTTTTTAAGGCTGTATTGTTAAGTAACACAGGAAAACCCAAAAATGTCTAAATAGCCATGAATGCCTACCTAAAATCCTCTTCTTTATAATTCGACAATCCTTTATTCAAGAACAAATTACACTTATCTTTCTTGAGATTTTTCTTGACATAGTTTCAAAAAGAAAAAAAGAGGAGTTGAGTGTAATTTAGCTAAAACAACAGGAAAGTTGGTGTAATTTTCCCCCTCTTTTTTTTTTTATACTGTTTTTTGCTAAAGACCCTGTATCATTTGCAAATGGGAAAAAAATTATATTTCTAAGGGAAGATAACAGTTAACCTTGGAGGGTTGATTCTATTGCTGAAGTTCTCATACTCCGGATCAAAGTACGGCCAACAAACTTTTGCCATCAATCAACTTCACCAGTCAACAGCGTTCCTAGTTTTTCCTGCACCAAATTGAAGAAGGCTGGTCTGGTTAGAAGGGAAATAGAAACATATATTTATTTCTATCATAGTCTCTAAATTCTTTAGTGCATGAGCCACTGTGGCGAGATATAATAAGTTCATAGAGGAAAAATTATATGAACAGAAAAGCAATTTGAACAATAATTTTTGGTTTATTAGCATGGTTCTTGAAATTAATAGCTTAATCATATCATTGTAATAAAGTTTCAAATTCAAGAAGGTGTAAAAGTACAATCAAAGGCGTATTAGTATCCTATCAATGTAACAAAGACAAAGCAGACCATATACGTTTATATCATAGATTTATAGACATAGATTTGGTGGACATGTAAATTCCTGAGTACTTCTAGTACTTCCTTATCTAATATACTTTGATTTATCAAAAAAGATTTATAGACATAGTTCACCCAATCCAGCATTCCCTACTATTGTATAGTTGTATTATTTAGTGTAAGTATAGCATTACTCCAGATAAGTGTTCACATAACAGTATCAATGTGTGCAAAGCAGATTACAAGCAACTACCCGAGACTACAGCAAAGGATTTTGATCAACAAGTTATATTTTCTGTTTCTTTTTGTCAAAGACTTGATCAATTTAATGGAGATTAAGATACTGTTGCATATTCTCAACAGAGCGACAACAAATCTAAATAAATTACCACGTGAATTGTATACTTCCTGAGACACCATCATCAATTAGATGGATGCTTATGTTGTGATGCATTATAGTTTCATGTACTGTCTATTTCTTTCTTTTTCAATCTGACCCTTCCCCTGCGATATTTTTGGAAGTGAACATCTCACTTAATAGCAGGGTCTAGAAAAAGAATAGGAAAGATTATTTCACTATATTTCTGATCAGATTAGGGCCTATCACGAGAATATAATTTTTGTTGGGCCACTAGCTTTGAAAAGACAGATTACCTATCATTTCTTTAATCGTAGGCGAAATACGATGAGGTGTGGCGGCAAATTTTTATTTTACAATGTGTTATGGATGCCAAAAGTATGTTATTCTTAAATGAGTCTGTATATGAAATAAGTAAGTAAATTATTAATTTAATAGCCCTTTCACATGAGTGGTGCATGGTGATATACCACGTGATCAAATAATGCAATGCTTAAGCATGCACTGGTTCAAGCAGTCATCCTCACTCATCCCGGAAAAGAATCCACATGCTTCCCATTGGTAACAAGTAATCGAATACATAAAACAAGAATAGTAAACAAACACAATAACAACAGAATTTGTTAACGAGGTTCGGCCAATTGTGCCTATGTCCCCGAAAGAGTTTGAGCGGCTGTGTATTATTCGAGATAATAGAAATAAGGTTTACACCACTCCGCTTCAGTGACAGCCCAACTTATAACAAATATGAGTCATACACAACACTTCCTCTCTCGACCTTTGAACATGATTTTAGGAATAATTTAGGTACTGAACGTTCCGTGTCTAGCAGATTATAAAATTGAGAGAGAGAAGAATAAAGAGTAAAGAGTGCCAGGAGAATCACGGCATCAGTAAAAGGAGACATTTTAGGTGCAAAACCTGGATGGGTATACTAAACAAACCAGAGGAGTATATTACATCCATGGTGGACAAAGAAATGCTTTTGCTACCTTTTCCAATTCCAAAGCATTTTACTTTACAATTAAATAACCAAGTTCACCACTAATTGGTTTAGGTCATTAAAAGCAAGATGGTCCATATGGGTGAAGAGCGGTCATTTTATTTCTGATTTCTGGGTAACCACCATGGAACCGAATTCTCTACCTTTCGTGCGGGAAAGGTAGAGTGTCGACTTTCTTCTCACAGATGTGGTGATCCGCAAGGTGAATCCAAATCTGGGGGATGAATTTTTGCGAAGCGAATTCAAATTCGTGGATCGAATCATCACTTTTGTTAGAGGAAAGTCACTACCTTTTCTATAGGAAATGTAGAAAATTCAAATCCTTACCACCACATACACATTTTATGAAGGAAAAAAAATTGTGATCTGATAACACACATAGGAGTATAAAAAGATGTTCAAAAGATATTAAAAAGACTCATACATTCATGAAGAAAATTAATTAGCGAAGTGACTTTAGTACGGAGTTAATTTCAAGCAACAATAAAATTGCACATGATCAAGATACATTCTTTGGCTTTCCAAGTCTCTCATATATCATGCCCAAAAGAATGACCATGAAACTTAGCCACGCAGTTCTAAAAAAACAGCAAACACTTAGGCGGGTCAGGGTGACTCAATAGAATCTAAATATCCGACAAAAAATGACTTGAAAGTGACATAAAGATATTTGATTCCAATTCTAATCGGAATACTTCTTTCACACTGTATTATCTATAATTATTTCATGGTACTAAAAGGTGCATCACCACCACCATCCAACCTGATGACTTAACTAAAGCCCTTTTCTATAAGTTATTAAAAGATAACATTCCTTCGTGATTAAATTATAATTAAATTTGTTTAACATATCATTTCTAATTATTTTATAGATTTTATCAAATACAATGTCAATAAGTGAAAATTATATGGCCCTCCATTTTTCATTTAAAGAAAAAAATAAACAATCACATTGTAGAAAAAAAAAATTAATTAATTATAACTTTTGGTTGTGTTGGGATGAACATACGAGGGTTGGAATAAGAAAATTGGCTATTGTTTAGATTTAGAGATCCAACCTCATAATAACAAATGCTATCTAAGCTCTCTGGCTACTGCTGGTTACTTCGCCTCCATTTGTGTTTGGTTCGACGGTTTGGTCCTTTGGACATGTGTTTGCCATGATCCCGAGTTTGACCGAATACTCGAGATGTTTGACTCCTACACTCAAAAAATGATTGGAGTCCCAAAATCATGTTTGTTTCGAAGTTTCTTTTTATAACTCTCACATTCATTCCAAAAATTGTTTCTGTGACTTATTGGTCCTGACAATTAATCTTCTCAATAACTCCCTTCGTTACCCTCAATAACTTAATAACTTCTATTTCATTTTCATATACAGAAGGTAACATCTACTTCTAAAGGAATGTTTTTTTGCTCTTCTATTGTTGTGCTCACCTATTTTGGACCTAAATATCCTTTGTGTTCACCTGAGTTTGTACTTTATCTCATCTAGATAGTCCATATTTAACAATTATGATAGTTTAATGTTTTTAGTGTCCATTTCATCGAATTTTAAGTTTATAATACAATATACATTTTACTTCAACAGACAACTGGTATAATAAATTGCATATAATTATTTTAAATTTAATAATCTAACAGAAAATAAAATTATTATCTAAATCTATTTATTTGATTTGTTAATATATATATATATATATATATATCAAAAATAAATATATAAAATGGAAAAGAAATATAGCTAAAGTGTATATATATATAGACATACACATTAAAACCGATTTTGGTAATTACACATCTAGAAATAATTTTCATTCAAACTATACAGACAACATGAATTGAGAAAAATTATTTTCTTCATAAATATATAAAAACATAAGTAACTTCACTTTCAACTCATTTTTAATCAAAATCAATTTTATAAAATCACTTCATTCATAATCAATTTTTACTCATCGTTTGGCTAAACACCCACTTATCTTGATTCTTATTCTAAGTTCCATGTATTTCTAGTGAATTTTTAATAAATTTTTTTTAAAATATTTATATTATTATTTTATTTAAAATTTACTTTTACGTTTAGCAATCAATGAATAATGGTGAGAGACATAGTTAGAGAACATTTTATAAAGAGGCTAACCGAACTACATTATTTTTTTAATTTTGATAAAATTGGTTTTAAAAGAATTGATTTTTTAAAAAATAAGGTTAAAAAAATTGAATTGTTTTTAATAATAATATTTTTAAAAAAGAGTTTAAAAGAGTAGATTTATTTGGATGATAAAACAAAATCATTTTGATGTATAAATATAAAGAATTTGATGGACGTTACATCTAGAATCAATTCTATTCTATGAAAATATTAGAAATTCTTGTTTATCTTAAAATCAATTCTACCTAACCTTTTTTTTTTACATAATTTTGTAAAGAAACACCCTTAAAATCCCACAATAGCTTTTATTTCTTTTAGAATCAAGTTTGGGTTGCACAAAATCTAAAAAAAAAAAAAACACGGTATTTTTTTTTATTTAAGGAAGCACTATATTTTTCTTAAAAAATTTTATTAAAAAAAATGGGTAGGGTTATCCATAGGCCATGGCCTCCGCATACAACAATAGTAAGCAACATTCTTATGGAAAGTAATATTATATGCACATATCATAAAGTTACAAATCCCCCACCAAGCCAAAATGAATTAGTGATGTTATTTGAACATCCAAATATGAACACCGTATATGATATCGTATATTTTTATGTCTATTTCTCATTTAATTTTTATATTCTTGTATACATGCATTTCAAAAATATACCATAAAAACAAAAAGCCACCGTATAGTATCCCTTATTTTGGTGTTGAAATGACTTTTCTCAAAATGAAAACTAAATGAGTGGCTGTAAATTTTTTTGCTAATGCTTTTGACGTTAGCTCGAAAAGCTTCAACCACTCATTGCTTATGTGAGGGTTATATGAGATTTCTACTTTGTACAAAACCTTCAATTCTAATACAGAAGCCTGTAAGAAAAAGGCCACCGCTGAAAAATAAAATGGAGATAGAGCTACCTCAACGAAATCTGAAAAAGTTTATAGAAATAATAAAAATTATATTATTTTCATCAAAAAATAAAAATTATATTATAAAAAATATTTATTATTTATATATTTTATATATTTGACCGCCTTTAATATTTTTTTAATTTGTTCTTGAAAACACTTTCTTCCAAATGAAGAATTCTTCGAGTCCCCAACTACGATTTTCTTGACGAGTTTTAAGTGTTTAAAGTTCATATATCCCATTAAAGTTTTTTTTTCTTTTACAAACCATATCCCATTAAAGTTAAATGCATAGAACTCGTATAATATTATTAATTCATATTAGTTTGAAAGATGAGAGGATTATTCTCAGAACTTGCGTCGGAGGACCAAACCAGCTGAAATCAATATTTAATATTGGAAAAAATACCAGTTCCAGTTGACCAAAGACAGTGTCTAATGAGATAACTAAAGGACAACCCGCATTCCATGAGTATCCTGGGATTGAGTTAGGCCCAAAGTCTAATATTTAACTATCACAATTCACACAAGGAGTTGCAGAAAAAGGACGTACCTCTTATTTGCAGAAAAAAAGTTCATACAAAGATTCCAGCACAAGCACAAACCATAGCTCTCAATTTCTCACATCTTCGACAGAGCAGCAGTGCAGAGGATAATACTGACGCCAAGATACGTCTATCTGTAAATAGAGAGAAATGAGAAATAAAAGAAAACGCAGAGCATTTTAGGAGAAACCTATGTGTCTCTGTTCTGTTGTTAGTGTTGGACTAACAAATAACGCTATGTGCAAAGCGATTGGAACACTTAAGTTTGGGGGCTTTGGGATGGCGTGGCTAACAGCAGGGAACCCACTAAATATTAATAAGAAATTTTAAAAAAAAAAGGCTAAATAACCTTTTTAGGCTCTATAATATATATTTTTCTATTTTAGTCCCTAGAAAAAATTCTTCTTGATTTTAGTCCATAAAATATAGCAAAACTTGCTTTCGGTCTTCGATGCTTTTGCTCTAGTCCATGTAATATTTGATCCATATGGATAATATGTGGACAATATTGATTTTAGTCACCTAGAATATGACATCAATTTTCATAAAAGTGAGTAATTTTTTTATTATTTTATTCTGATGAACAATTATCGACTTTTAGAATAATATGATATAATTTTAGAATCTTTTGATCAAGTGGTAGTCATTTCAAATATTTTATTATTTTTAATGTCACATTGGCAAAGGTGTCACTTGCCCCATCGCTGACGGACACATTCCGTGCAAGAGGTGCCATGGGTAGAGGTGGGTAAACGGACTAGTCCGGTCCGTTTAAGTCCGGTCCGCATAAATCCGCATTTAAACGGACCGGACTTTATAGTCCGCATTTAAAATGGACTTTGAAAAATAGAAGTCAAGTCAGATCCGCATAGTCCGCGGACTAAACGGACTATCCGTGGACTTTACACTTTTTTTTTATAAGGCAAAACAACCATAATTGTAACCAATAGTCATAAAATCAAGTTCCTCCAAGAAAGAAAATTGTACATGATAAGAAAGAAAATTGTACCAACGAAATTAAAATGCAAAATAAGGAACAAAAACAACAATATTACAAGTTTGAAATTAAAGCTACATGTTGACATCAAGCATCAATAATAACTTTAGTCTTTCCCTTTGATTTAGCAAGCTCCTCCTTTGCGTCAATCAAATCATCTTCATCTTCTTCTTTTCCTACAATTCACAAGTCATAATTCATAAGATTATGTTTAAAAAGCAAAACATAATTAAATGGAAGACATTCTATTTCTATACATAAATTCATTGTATATTTACCTTCCACTTCAAACCCTAACAACCAATTTCTAATGCATATCAAGGCTTGCACATTTTTGGGAAGGAGAGAACTTCGAAATTTGTTGAGAACACGAGAACCAATACTGAATGCTGATTCCGATGCCACAGTTGTTATTTGAATGCTTAAGATATCACTAGCCATCAAAGCAAGATTCGGAAACCTATACATGTTGTCCTTCCAATATTGCAAAATATCAAGATTTGGATGGTATGTTGAGGAAAGGTTTTGCTCGTCCAAATAAGTATCCAATTCAGACTTACCTACATCCTTCTTATTTTGATTCTCAAACGAGATATACTTCTACATTATTTTCATGTAACAACAAATAAAGAATGAGAAATTAAACATAAAAAATAATGAATAATGAATAAATAAAAGAAAGAAATATACTTACATTCAAAATAGCCAATTGTGATGGGTCCATATTAGCAAATCCACTACTACTAGTTGGAAGACATTGCTTATCTTGTAGTGAACTTTCATCGGGAGGTGTCTCTTTGAAGGACCTTTTGACATACTCATAAAATAGAGTATACAACTTATGCTTGACAACTTTCAACTTTGCTTGACAAGAAATTGAATCAACACCAAGTTGAGAATAGCAAAACTCCAAAAATGAGAACTTATAGCGAGGATCAAGAACGGTTCCATATGCAAGCACAACACTATAATCACTCCAATATTTGTCAAACTTCCCTTGCATCGAAGTTGTCATATCCCTAATCACCTCATCTTCACTTGTCTTATTTTCAAGCAACAAACATTCAATCCTCCATACATGAAAGGAATACAAGTTAGATGTCGGATAAGAGGAACCGGACATCAAATTTGTGATCACATAGAATGGACGTAAAAATTCACAAAGTTTATCTCCTCTAGACCATTCTTCATTAGTAGGGTAATACTTATAGTTCCTATCCTCAAAAGCAAGATCTTCAAAAGCACGACGATATGCAAGAGCACTTTCAAGCATCATAAAGGTGGAGTTCCACCTAGTAGAGACATCCAAACGAAGACCCATCTTGGTATCAATCTTACCAAGTCTATTAACATAACTTTTAAATGCAATCATTCTTCTCTCCGACCCCTTTACATACTTGATGCTCTCTCTAATCTTATATATAGCCTCACTAGCAACTTTCAACCCATCTTGAACTATAATGTTTAGGATATGAGCACAACATCGAATGTGAAAAAAATCACCACCACATAATAAGCCATCACTTTGCATAAGAAGTCTATCTTTCAACAACCCTTGCATGCTACCACAAGAAGATGCATTATCCAAAGTCAATGAAAATATTTTCTTCTCAATCCCCCACTCTTCCAAGAAACCATAAACAGTTTTGGCCAATTCACGGCCGGAATGTGGAGGGGGGAAATGAGAAAAATTTAGAATTTTGCTATTAAGCTTCCAATTTTCATCCACAAAATGGGTAGTCAATGAAATGTAGCCCTCTATGGTACAAGAAGTCCATACATCAGATGTCAAGTTTATTCTACTTGGAACTTTGGATAGCACATCTTTCATTTTTTCCTTTTCAACCTCATACATATTAATGACATCATTTGTGGCAGCACATCTAGAGGGAACCTTAGCTTCAGGATTCAAATATTTAAATAGTTCTCTAACCCTCCTATATTACACAAAAGAGAATGGAATGTCATGTTCTATGATAGCCATCAGAGACCCGCGAGCTCACGAGTGAGCCATGACTATCTCGCTCTTTCTCTTCCCTCTCGTTCACGATCACGGTGGAATAATGGTGAAGTTTCAGGGTAGAAGTGGTCACGATCACGATCACGGTCTCGCTCTTTCTCTTCCCTCGTTCACCGGACAGTAGAAGTGGTTTTGGAGAGGCTGATTACGGCGCAGAGTACTTTAGGGTTAGAGATGGGTGACAGGGTGAGTGTATAAGTGAGATGGGCTAGTTTTTTTGGCCCAGCAGGCCTTTTTTTTTTTAAACAGGCCGGGTCCGCGAATCCGCGGACCGAGTCCGTTAAGCCCGCGGGCTAAACGGACCGGACTCAAAAAGCCCGCATTTTTTTGGACTCGCATTTTAGGGTGTCCAAGTCCGCGCGGACTGCGGGTTTAACGGACTGTCCGCGGACCCGAGTCCAAATACCCACCTCTAGCCATGGGGCAGCGTGGGAAAATGGTATAATCTATATTGAAATAAGCAAAATTACCTATAGGATTCAAAATTTCGTGGAGTTTGGAAGAGCTTGTTTAAGTTCCTTTTGACTTATCTGATGACATAAGCTTTTATACAGTATGTTTGACAGAGCTTATAAAAATAACTTATGTCATCCCATAAGGAGTTTTTGACTTATTTTCATAAGTCACTGGGAGAAGCTTATGGAATTATCATAAGAGCTTATGCACTAAACATCTTCTCCGTGTTTTTCACTATTGGAATCCACTCATACCCCTTTCTTTCTTTTTCTTTCTTTAAGCGCTTATGGCATAACCTCTCATGCGATAAAGGTCTTATATGATAAGCTCTTAATTAAGTTGTTTACCCAAGCGCACCCTTTGTCCCATCTAAAAAGATAAAATTCCCATTTAATTGTCCTGCCAATTCCAGTTCTTGGAGTGACTCTCATGAAAACATGGTCGCCTTCCTAGAACTCTAAGGGTCTTCTCCTCTTATCTATGTATCTTTTCTGCCTATCTACTGACACTTTCATCTTCTCCCGGATTTTCCTCACTTGTTCCGTTGTCTGTTGCACCATTTATGTTCCTATTAACTGATTTTCTCCAGTCTCATACCAACAAAATGGTGTTCGACACTTCCTTCCATACAGTGCTTCATATGGCGTCATGCCAATACTGGAATGGAAATTGATATTGTATGTAAACTTAATCAATGTAAGAAATTCATCCCAAATTCCTGTGTACTCCAAAACACACGCTCGTAACAAGTCTTCCAATGACCGAATTATTCTTTCTGACTGACATCCATTTGAGGATGATAAGCCGAATTCATTCTTAACTTATTTCCCAAAGCATTGTGCAAACTCTGACAAAACATCGAAGTAAATCTCAGATCCCTATCCGAAATTATACTAGATGGCACTCCATGTAGCCTTACAATTTCCTTGATGTACAATTGGGTTAACTTCTCCATTGAGTACCTTTGATTGATAGTAGGAAATGAGCATGCACATTTTGTTAACCTATCAATTATAACCCAAATTGCATCATACTTCTTCTATGTCCTTGGCAAACCAGACACAAAGTCCATTGTAATGTTGTCCCATTTCCATTCTGGGACGTTCAAAGATTGCAACAATCTTGCTGGCTTCAAGTGTTCTATCTTCTGACAAACCAAGCAAGATTGGACATACTCTACCACTTCCTTTTTCATTCCAGGACACCAAAACATTTTCTTCAAATCCTTATACATCATTGTGGCTCCTGGATGAAAACTGAACTTACTTTTTTGGACCTCTTCCAATATCAGCTTCCTAACTTCTCTATCCTTTGGCACACAAATCCTATCTCCAAACCTTATTATCCCATCAATACCTCTCTTGAACTCTGAAATCCTACATTCTTTTATCATCTAGTTCACTTTTTGGAGGTATTGGTCTTTCGCTTGCTTCTTCCAAACTAAGTCTAGGAAATCACAAGTGATAGTGACCATTCCTAAACTTATCTTACCATAGGAACTGTTCAATCAACTCTAACTCTTCCATGATCATAGTAGATACTTGTAAGGATTTCCATCTTAGCGCATCTACTACTACATTGGCCTTTCCTAGATGGTATTGGAAATCGAATTCATATTCTTAATGAATTCCATCCATCTCCTTTGCCTCATATTAAGCTCTTTCTGATCGGATAGATATCTTAGACTCTTGTGATCATTGAAACCATAAACTTAGCACTGTACAAATAGTGTCTCCATATCTTCAATGCAAATACTATTTTGGCCAACTCTAGGTCATGGGTTTGATAATTTCGTTCATGCACTCTTAACTATCTAGAGGCATAAGCCACTACTTTTCCATTTTGCATGAGTACACAATCCAAACCTTTGATGTGATGCATCGCAATACACATCAAATTGTTCTAACAGATCTGGTAAGACTAGTAAAAGAGATATCGTTAACCTCCTTTTCAACTCCTGGAAACTAGCCTCACATTCATATGTCCACTCGAACGCCTTACCATTTCTCGTCAATTGTGTCATAGGTAACGAAGTCTTTGAGAAAGCCTTCTAACTTCGCCCACTATATTTGGGCATTCCCAATTCACCACAACTTCTACTTTAGCAGGGTCTGTAGCTATACCATCCTTGTTAATAACATGACCAAGAAATTTTACTTCTTCAAACCAGAACTCACACTTAGACAGCTTAGCATAGAGCTGTCTATCCTTACAAACTTGAAGTACAACCCAAAGATTCTCATTGTGTTCTTCTCTACTTGAGGAGTAGATAAGAATGTCATCGATAAACATGACAACAAAATTTTCAAGGTATGGTCTGAAGATTCTATTCATGTAGTTCATGAATACAGTTGGAGCATACTCATAATGTCCGCACCGACTCCTAAAGTAGTCTTTAGTATATCCTCTTCCTATACTATGATCTGATGGTATCCTGACCTCATATCAATCTTAGAAAACACAGTCTCTCCCCACAACCGATCCATCATATTGTCTATCCTCAAAAATGGATACATATTCTTTATTGTAACCTTATTGAGTTGCCGGTAATCCACACATAACCTTGAACTTTCGTCCTTCTTCTTTGCAAACAAAATTGGCGCTCTCTACAATGAAACACTCAGCCTGCTAAACTCCTTCTTGAACATATCATCGAGTTGTTTCTTCAGCTCTCCCAACTCTATTGGGGACATTTTATAGGGTGCTATCGATATTGGTCCGCTCCCTGGTACGAGATTGATGGTGAACTCTATCTCCCTCTTAGGTGGCAACCCTGGAACGTCATCTGGGAAAATTTCTGGAAACTCGGACACGATAGGTAGTGCATCCATCTTTGGAGAACCCTTAGCTTCCAAGGAAAATAGAACCACGAAGTCCCTCGATCGTTCACCTCCCGAAACACTGTCATTGACATGCAATAATCCAGATTACCCCAAAAAGTGAAAGGTCTTATTTGCACAGTTTAAAACAACAAGGTTAACCGAAAGCCAATCCTTGCTTAAGATAATTTCTATCTGTCGTAAAGGCAAGCATATAAGGTCCATAAGGAATTGTCTATTCTTTATAATGATAGGGCATTCCAAACATACAAACAATGTGGTTAATGAATCACCCAAAGGGGTAGAAGCCATCATGTCATAAGTAAAGATGAAACAGGAAGTTTCAGATGATCCATGCACTCTAAAGATATGAAAGAATGCATAGCCCCTGAATCAAACAGAACATATAAGAGCTTTCCAAACATTAAGCACTTACCTTGTATCAGATCAGGACTTTGGGAAGATTCAGATCTTCTCACAGCAAACACTCTTCCAGCTTGGGATCTCGTTCCTACTCCTTGAACACTTACGTCTTGCTGCAGAACTGATTTTTGGAAATGCTGGTCTACGGACAATACTGTGCCATATGTTCCATCTGCCCGTATTGATAGCAGACAACATTCTGCAACCGATGGAAATTTCTGATCATATGTGTCCCTCCACACTTGAAGTAAGTTAACATTCCTAATGATGCTTGACTAGAACTCTATGCACTTGTGTTCATTGTTTGCTGGTTGGGGCGATTGTAAGGATTCGCCTTTTGCTGGAATGTTCCTCCTCTGCCTCTGATTACTACCTCTGATTGACCCACCACTTATTGGTAGTGGCTGGACCACTCTTGTCTAATCGTGACCTTCCAAAACCGTGTATTTCTCAACCAAGATTAGAAAATAATGGATCTCTAATTGTAACATCGCCCATTTCAATTCGGGCCTCAAACCATTCTCAAACCTTCTACACACCCATTCTTCATTCCGCTGTACCTGATAGAATTGTGAGAACTTGAGAAACGCCTCGAATATCATGTCATACTCTCCAACAGACATCGTTCCTTGTCAAGACTTATGAATTCCTTCTCTTTTCTTGGCTGGTGCTCTTTGGGAAGTAATTTTCCAAGAAGCATTCTAGAAATAGTTTCCAAGTACCAGATTGTCCCAATGCCTCCAACAACCTTTGCTTATTCCTCCACCAGGCCTCTGCTTCTTCGACTAGCATGAACGAAGCATAAGTGACCTTCCTCTCTTCTCGGCAGTGGATAGAAACAAACACCTTATCAATATCTTGCAGCCATTTCTCTACTACTTCTGGATTATATTCACCATGAAATTATGTAGAGTTGGCTTTCATGAAGGCACATTCAGACTCGTTTCCATATTCTCATATTCTACTAAGTCTCCTGCAACATAGCAATGTCTAGGTCTCTCATTACCATTATGGCTTCATTTGTATCTCCGCCACCTCCAATGCCAGAGGAATTTCCAGTTGAACTATTATCTCTGATTCCTCCGTTTCTGCCACATCTACCGTGTCTCTCGTATCCATGAGCCATTTCATTTCCTGTAAAACAAATCACCAGGTCTCACTTATAAGACATATAATTACTCATATATAAACACATATATATTTATGTATATGTCTTATAAATGCTTGAACAGTCATTCTCATATGTAACATCCATGTTTTAAGATCGTGTTTATGTGTTTAAGATGTATGTTTAAGTGTATGGAAGCTTGTTTGAAAAGTACGCAATCGATCGGCTCAGAATCGGATGAACGCGTGAATTAGGGTTTTCTGGTCAGGCTAGAACGCTCGAGCACCCGGGGGCCAGCGCTATAGCGCCCAGAGTGCTGAGTGATAGAACACGCGTCGTGCAATGAAGCTAAGATAGAACACATGGCGAATTCCTTCAGGTTGAAGTAGTTGACTTTGGTCAACACTCGAGCGCCCGTAGGCCAGTGCTCTAGCACCCGGACGCTGGAGCGTTGGAGTCTTCCACGCTTAGATTTTGGGGAAAAAATAAGAACGTAAAGTTAAAAGGTAATATAAGTTACCTTCAACCCAAAACAGAAGCAAAGAGTTCAAAGAGAGAAGTGAGAGACCAGAAAGTGAGGTTGAAGTTCCGGAGCGAGTTTCGACTAAACCATTCGTCCTATCGCAATTCCGACTACACCGTTGAGATAGTGGCGATGACGTCTTCTTAACCCTATATCTCTTTTCTTGCTAAGGCAAAGGTAAGCATATGATCCTTTTATGTCAACATGCCTTCGGTGACGGTATTGAGGTTTTCTCATAGTTCGATTATCGGTTTTATGTTCCGTCTTCGTATTAGGGTTACCAGCGACGTCTGCTTCATGTTTATGTATCCAGTGAATTTTTGGAACACCGGAGGTGCTTCGACAAGGCGTGGCAGAATCTAGAGCATAGTGAGGAGCTTAGTTTCGTGGTCCCAAAGCTAGCTACATATACCTCAAGTGGGAGGAAGAAGCCACCTATCGTTGGAAACGGCTCAGTATCATTTTATACAATAATGGTGTAGGGTGACCTAAACCCTACTAGTGAGCGAGTAATCAACAATGTCAATATCACATTGGCGACTACCCTATAGTACCAATGATAATATAGGGATTGTAGGTTTATCGTCATTAGGTTAAATTTGCGATATTCGAGGATGTCTGATTTTACCATGTTTTAGTTGCTTGATGTGTGCTGGTTGTGATAACATGTTCTATATGGCTTTTTGTGATCTTTGAATATTTCATTATTATTTTAATATGTATAATATGCTCGATATGTACCGTTTTGGAGAGATGCATGTTGGGGAGCGTATGACATAAGACCTAGTTGTGCCTAACCTAATAAAATATTATTTTATGTATGTGATGAGTTACTTGATGTGATTTGGGACATGATATGAGTTGGTGATGAAAGGTCGAGACACTAGGTTATGACCCGATGCGAGTCGGTGAGACTCATATAGACTGCATGGTGTTGTTCACAGATGTGAGGGTGGAACACACGAGGTCAGGGTATCCGATTACGGCTACAAGATATCACGGGTCAGTTCCCTAATGTGAATAGGGGAGACTATCGTGATACTCTCGTAGTGCTTGCTGAGCTGCTCTGTATCCTAACGGTGATGGGGATACTTGTATATTGTGTTGTGCAACTATTCCCTAACGGGAATGGGGGGATAGTATCGTTCTTTTAATGAGCACCCTAATGGGAATGGGGTTGTGCACTGAGGTTTGTGGGCGCGCCGCTTGGTCGATTGACTAATATCCCTGATCAGATGAGGGATGTGTGACAGGATTATAGGTGGCCACATCAGCATACAGGCTTAGCTGTATGAGAGTAAGGGTAGAGGATGATTCAGTAACTGGAGGATGATTGCCATCTATATGTGCTTTATATGTGATGCATGCCTTTACCTGTTATTGTATATATGCTATGTATTCCTTTTCCGTACTTGATGATATAATAGTTTCTTATCTCCCATTTCCCCCTATATTGTATGTATTTTGTTATTTGATCGTCGTGAGAAGATCCTGTGGAGGAGCCATCTACTAAGGAGCTTGATGGGACCCCTTATGAGCCAGATGCCGGAGGACGAGCAATGGATCCTCATAGTTGAGTTTAGATTTTATGGCCAATGCGTCTTTTTGGGATGTTGTATTTTTAGTCTCTTTTGTCAGTCTGTACTCATTGGGCCTACTACGGTGGTATCCTAGACATATGTTGTGCCCTTATGTTTATATGTATATATGGTGTTCTGTTTTATCTTTATCTCTTTTATGCGTTATGTTTTTTTTTTAATATCTTCATTTTCTGTTACGTTCGTTTAACGCTTACAACGTGATTAAGGTTTAATTAATTAGGTTTTTATATAATGGGACATCGGGGTTAAGACGCCCCGTTGTGTTATTAAAATAAAGTCTCATTAATTAATTCTTAATCACGCGCTAAACATTAAATGTGCATTCCGAAACACGTAAAAATTAAAAACTTTAGTTAATAAACATATAACTTCAACATCACACCATAGTTATATTGCAAAAACACACATAAGTCTTTTACACATATTTCAAAACAATGTTGAGGGTATCCTCTCAGTAGAATCCCTCACAGGCATTTACTTAAACAAAAGTTATACTAGCAGAAAACATAAGATGTCTCACAAGACGCACTGGCCATAACTAACTAGACCCTAATCTCCATGTATCACAGATCGTCCTCCGGCCTCTGGTTCATAAGGAGTTCCGTCTAACTCCTCCTCATTCAGCTCAGCCACAGGGTCTTCTCGTACTATCCCATAAAGATAAAGTACAACACACGGAAAGATATAGGGGGATAAGAAACATTTCTATCATCATAAAAGCAGAAAAGAGTCATAGCATATCATACAATAAAATTCACAGACAATCAACAAATATAACTAACAAATCATCCTCAAAATTAAGATATCATCCTCTACCCTTAACCTCACGCAACTAAACCTTTATGATGACGAGGCCACTAATTCCCCATATCCGTTAGGGATGTTAGTCCGCCGTCCAAGTGACGCGTCCCTAAAACCGCTGCTCACCCTTATTCATGGTGAGAATGCTCATGCAAAGCAATGACACTATAGCTGCATGGCACAGTGGGTGCACACCCTGGATCAAGGGTGCTAATGCATAGCAATGACACTATAGCTGCATGGTACAGCCGGTGCAGAACCTCATCCATGGTAAGAATGCTCATGTAATACAATGACACTATAGCTGCACGGCACAGTCGGTGCACACCTTGATTCCCTTTCGAGGGTGCTCAAGCAAAGCATTGACACTATAGCTACACAAATTAAATCTAACATAGGACGGTCCCACGAGGACTTCGAATCTCGTATGTCTCAGACATACGGTTATAAACATAATGAAACCTATGAACCTCACTGAATTACATCAATAACAACCTAGTGCCTCAAGCTTCCATCATAGCCTAAACTCACATTCTATAACACATTTCATCTTCAATATAATCCATTTAAGCTAGGCACTTTTAATTCTCCGATACTTTCTCACCCAAATCAAATCTTCCGAACAACATATATCCTCGCTTAAAATCAACTAAGCATAGTACTAAACCAGGAAGATCATGCATAACACATTATCAGGAAATATTCAAACACCGAAAATAATACGTCACATGCAATAGAATACATAACCAGCATATCACAATACATTCAATAACATAAAGTCAGACATCATCAAATACTTAAAATCAACCTAATGTCGATAAATCTACAATCCCCGAATCACCATTAGTTTTACAGAAGGTTTCCAATGTGATTTTGGTCTTGTCGATTACTTGACTACTAGTAGGGTTTAGGTCGCCCTACACAATTATTGTAGAATATACTACTTATCGATTCCGACGGTAGAATGAATCTTTCCCCCACCTGAGTTAGCACCGCAATTCCGAACTCGACGTTCCTCGCTATCACACCACAGCTTAACAGTTTCACCTTGAACCAAACAACATAACTATAATTAATCAAACAAACCCAACTATACCCACTTTATGCTAGATTCGGTCATTCAATTCAAATTAGGGCTAGGATCATTTTCTCATTCTAATCTTTTGGATACTAACTACTTAGGTCTTAGATAGCTAGGATAAATTGTTATAAGTTGAAAATATGAAATAAAAATCATCCAACCACTTAGGGTAGGGTTTCGGCCTCAAATATAAAAATAGGTTATAAAACCTCTTTCAATTCAAGTTCTTGAATTTAGAACCTACATACTTTAGATAGTTGATATAAATCATGACTTAATTAAAAATTGAACAAAACTTCCTTTATCCAAAAATACCTAGTTTCGGCCTCAACAAGAAAATAGGGAAGGAAAATGTTTTTGATTACATACTCTTAGATGATGATAGTAGAGATCATAACTAGATCATAGAAATTGGTTTCACATTTTTATGATTTTTCTACAATTTTCTAGAATTATTTAATGTTCTAGATCTAGAAATGGAAAACTCATGAAATAGGAAGAAAATGAATTCAAGAAGAGAGGAGATGATCATGTTACCTCAAGTGTGTGAAGGAAATGAAGAAATGATGATGATCTTGGTAAGTGCTTCAATGGAAACACTTAAAGCTCTTGAAGAAGAAAATGGAGGTTATATGAAGAAAAGTGAAGAAAATGAAATGAAAGAAATGAAGAGTGAAAAATGAGGAGAGGGGATACGGCCTTGGGGTATTAATAGGGTATATCTTAGGCTTTGTTTGGTTTTTAGGAATTGAATTAATGAGTTTTGTGAATATTAAATAATATAATAGTTAATTATGGTTAATAATTAACTTAACCAGGGTTACTTTGCTAACTACGGTTAATAAACATGTGGCTCACATTTAGTGGAGGGTGTGGCTGATTCTTGGCCACAAGAACTAACCTTGGTTCCTTAACAATGGTTGAAATTTAACTCAACGTCGGTTAGGTTAAGCTTAGGGGTATTTTGGTCATTTAACCTAAATTTACATTTAATGCTTCATAAATGCTTGGTGAGTCATGATAGTGACTCACCCCATGACTCAGATCCTTCGGTGTCCAGTTTTGTCTCTATACCTCCATTCTCGACTCCGTCGGTTTCTCGATTAGGGTTTTACACCCGAATAAAAGAGTAATATTTCGTTTTTGGTTGAAAGTTTTCAAACTAACCAAACTCGTTGGAAATATGATTTAAATATAAACCATTTCGTTCATGAGTCAAAATTAGGTTTTCTGATCATTAAATCTTACTGTCAGTGAAAATACCGACTGTTTTTTGTTCGAACTTTCACCAAAATTCGTCCAACTACACATAATATTTTATTTTTGATCAAAAATTTGGAAAATAGAATTCCTCATGGACAAATACAAAAAATCTACAAATTTCAGTTTCGGGTCAAATTAGGGTTTTCTGTCGGTATAAAATTATACTGTCAGTAAAAACGCAGACCGATTTTTTTCTGAGTTTTAAACCCAAAATTTCATCGTAATCTTCTACCATAAGAGAGACTATGAATATGGTTTTATTTTATTTAAAATCACTTTCTAACTCTCAGATTAAAATATAATTAATTATATTTTAATTGGTTAAACAACGTAATTAAAAATCAGGCTGTTACAGGGGTGTCTCATCATACATTAAGAATAACCCGCATATCGGACACTCTACCCTTTTCTAAGCATAGCAGGTATCCGATGAGGATCCAACTAACAATGCCAGTACACACCCTAACCCCACAGTCTGATTGGAATCGAACTGCTCTGATACCACCAAATAAGATACCACGATGTCTCATTAAAGAAGAACCTAATTAACTAACACTTAATTGATCATTAACGTTAGCACGCTTTATTAACAATCAAAAATAATTATATTTAAAACTTGGAAATCTTTAAATAAAAAATTACACAACATAAAACACACATTTATATACATAATATATACAGAGGTCCATCAGGCCTTGAATTGTCCCATCAGTGGGACCGTAAGACCTAAAAGCTATTATACATACTCTGTCAAGAAACAGAAAGAAGATACATACAACGTCATCAAAGAAGATCTTAGCAGATTACCCATCATCTCTCTGAAAAATACATCAGAATATAAAACAAAGCTTGTTGAGTCTCTAAATGTGTTACGTGCATTTGTCCTATGTTTTGATGAAAACTAAACATTTGTTCAATGATTTAATTGAATTCTGTATTGTCAACTGACCAGTCTACTTAGTGTGCAGATTGATGACTTAAGAGTTTTTACTCACTCGTATGTCCTAAGTCAAAATGGTCAAAGATAGAAGATCACTTGTCTTATGAAGAAAGCTGACCCATCTGATGAAGAGCCTCATCCATCCGAAGAGTTTCTGAAGTCTTTGATTTTATGAAGAATAGTCAACTCGTCTAATCACAGTATCTTCACCCGTCTGCTGACACTCAGTGAAGAACAAACTCAAGACTGAAGGCTTTTGTGAGCTGTCCCTTCATGTTAGAATAGATGCTAAAGATCTCTCTTACAAGGATCAAGGTTTCAGACAACCAAATATTCAAAAGAAACCTTGTAACTCAGAAAAGGAGTGCTACCAAGATGCTTTATTCTCTAGTACATCTGGAAGTTACACGAAAAGGGAATGTGCACAGCAAAATACAAAAGCAACCTGAAAATATCTGATTTGACTGCTGCAGAAAGCATAAAGCACCGAACTTCTCTCTTAGAGTACAAGCAACGTTCCTAAGCATTAATGACTGCCCAAAATGACTCTATTGAATTCAATGGAGCTCAGCTTGAAGCCAAAAATATTAAGGAATGTCTCTAATAGATTTAAATCCGATAGAAGTCTATAAATAGAGAAGACGATGAAGATGAGGATACAATATAGAATTAACTCAAGAGCAATTACTCTGCGCAATTAATTCTTCATTCTTTAATTGTTTATTCTTCAAACATTTGAAGTTATTAAGCAGTCTCTGACACTTCACATTTAATTCACTCTTCTGAGTGTTTGTGAAAGACTTGTAAGTTGTATTTATTACACTTTATTTCAAACAAATATGAGCGAGCTTGAAGAGGCTAGATGTGCAAACAATACTTGCATAGGATCCTGGAGAGGCTATGTGTGCAAAGAATACTTGCCTGTCATGTAACCTGATCAGTTATAGTGGAGAAAACTTGGTGCTGCCAAGGACTGGACGTAACCCTAGTTGTTAAGGGGAACCATGATAAAATAGTTGTGTCTCTCTCTATCCTTTATCTTTTTAGTTTATTTGTTTATCATAATTGTTAACTGATTAAAGGGGTTAATGTTGTGAATATCAAACTAGTTTTTTAGTTTCTTGCTTGCTTGTTTTTTTGTTGAAAACCTTCAGACAAGTCAGTTGTCTGACTGATAAGCTTTTCACCTGTCTGACTGATAAGCTTCTAGTAACACCCCCTCGATGTTACATGTCAACTCAATGTGGAAATCATAATTAATAAAAAGAAATACTGGTTGCTTTCGGAAAATAATTTAGGTATATAATTATGTTCGAAAATGCGGGTCGATTTTTTTTTTCTTCTTCTTATGACATGAATATTTTCAGACGTCAAGCAAGAAATGAAAACATAGCACATACATCACAGTACATAATCATTAAAAATATTTTTCTCGCGAGGCGTACAAGTTTTCAAATAGCCATAATAGACCCTAATAAATACTTAGAAAGGACTCAAAAACCCTTACACCAAAAGGACGACTCCACAACTGGTCAAACCCATAGACGTCCTTTGGTTAATTCTCCAACGTCATACCCATCATCGGATACCTCGAAAACAAGGCGTCATAGCTCACTCCAGTGAGTGGTATGAGAGAAAAAGAGGTCTTGCCCACAACAACTTATACATCGTCATTGTTAGAATCATAACCTTCACATCTCAGGGTCTCGTAGTGATCTTGACTACCGTTGCGACAAAACTGTACACATATACAAAAATACCACAAGGCATTCCACATGTACATAGCAAGGGTGAAATACTCATAATAGGAGCTTATAATAGTAGTCACATACTCGACATAGTCAAAACAAGATAACAAGTATTCACAGTATTACATATATATAAACTTGAAAGGAAAACACAATTTCCATATAACAAAATAATCCTCTCAATGGATTTTCCATTCTGTCAATCAATATGTTTTTCCAAGAATGCATGATACTTCATATATTTCCTTCTATTTCTTATTCACTGCTTGTCCTCACAAACACTCATTCTTTACAAATCATTCCAAAATCATCTGTGAATTTTCTCTAAAATTCTTGCTTAGATTTTCATAACCTCCTCCTCTTGAGAAAACTGAAAATCTCATTTCTTTTCTGATTAAAGTTTTCAATAACTTATTCCATTATTGTCAAGCTATGATCAGTGTCATGCTCTCAATCAAACTAGTCATACACAACATAATTTCATATAAACATATAGGCAGTTATAGACATTTATTACTGGCAGTCAAGTAAAACAACATATTGTTATCAACCATCAAACAACATAAAGTAAACATACTAAAAGAAAACAAGGACTTTAAGCATGTAACTATCAAACTCATGAGGTAAGCTCCCCTTACCTATAACAGAAAATTAAAGGCTATTTTCTTCCGGGTTCCACATTTAACTCCCTGCTCAACAAAACTTCGCAAGATTGGACACCCACTAACAAACTGACACCTTGCAATGCACGCAGGTAACTCAGCGACAACTTCCAAACATGAAATTCATGTTTCCCCCAAACAAGCGCAATTACGACCAATATCCAAGAGAGAGCGTCCAAGGACATTCAACAATGAAACAATAAAAATCAATAACTCAACATCAAACATACAATCCAATAATAACAAGTTAAACAACTAAGAAAATTTCATGATTTCTCTTAAGGATGCTCACGGCTCGGATGAAATAACCAAAGTTAACGCAAGAAATTTGGGGGGGGGGGGGGGGGGGTGGTTTAATTGTGTTTACCAAATTTTTAAGAAACTTTGAAAATTATTTTCGCAGGCACAACAAGCAAAAATAAAGCTACAAAAAATTAGACGGGTGACACGTCTAATTTTAAGACAGAACACAAGCACAGAGAATGTTAAAACAGAGTTTGATATTCACAACATTAACTCCCCAAGTTAAAAGCTTAAACAAAAAACTCTTAAACAAATTAAAGAGATAAGGGAAGAAGAATATCACTTAAGAGTTTTATACTGGTTCACCCCAAAATCCACAGGGCTACGTCCAGTTCATGGTAGCACCAAGTTTCCACTATAACTAATCAGATTACAATACAAGTATTCTTTGCACACCTAGCCTCTCCAGGCTCAACACTCAAACAAGTATTCTTTTATCACCCAGCCTCTTCAGGCTCAACACAGTAGGGAGTAAAGGTTTTGTGTAATTAATACAACTTGCAAATCTTTCAGATAACACTCAGAGAGTGAAATAAATATGAAGGTATGAAAGACAGCGAATTAATATCAAATGATTGAAGAGCTATTCAATGAAGGAATGAAGAAGTAAATGAAGAGTGTAAATGCTTCTTGAGTATTTGAGCATAGCTCTTAATGTTGTTCTACTTCTTGTCTTCATCTTCATGGTCTGGTCTATATAAAGATCTCAATCAATTTGATCCGTTAAGGACAACTTCAGAAAGTGTGCTCCTTTGATTTGAGCTTCTGGGACGCCATTAATGCCCAAGAGTCGTTCTGTGTAAACATTAAATATTTAGGGACGTTGGACTTTGACATATGTGACCAAGAGTACACTTTGCTTCTGAGCTGTTGTTGTATCAGAGTTGCAGTAGCAGACTTCTTGCACTTGCAGACGAGAGATTTCCTCTTTCAGTGCAACACTCAGTTCACTTTCTGGAAAGTACTTTTACTTTGTACTAAAATAGCTAAAAGCCACTGACTTGGTGCAGAGGTTACGTGTTTATTCCTTAAACACTTGAAAGAATGAATTCTTTATTCTTTGTTCTTGGTGTTATTATCCAGAAGTCTTCGAGATCCTTAAGGAAGACATATTTTTCAAACAAGGTTGACTTAGACTTCCTTCTGACAGTCTGACACTTTAACTAGTGTAGCAGTGTTTGAAAATTAGACGGGTGCTGTGCAGTCCAAAATTAGACAGGTGATATGAGCCAAAACTTAGACGGGTGAGCAAGTCATTTTTAGACGGGTGATCCATTGGAGCTTCTTCAGATTTATGATTCTTGTCACGTCATCAAATATATCAGAACCTTGACTGAGAGTTGACTTGGTCTATGTCTGAGTTGACTATTTTTCAGACGAGTGCTTTTTTAGACGAGTCTAAAAAATACTGCGTTGTACTGAAATTTAGACGTGTCATATTTTAGACGAGTGACCTTAAGTCTATTTTCATACACATTTAACAGACTTATTTGTAATTTCATATGGTTCAATAGTACCATACTTAATCTATTTGGAATCATCAAAACTTAGAGATTTACATATCAAATGTGTTCCAGACTTATGAAGTCTCAACACAAGAGATACAAAATGGCCTAGATTATTTATTTTTTTCCAATATTTCTTAGGTAAGTTTTTATTGATTATAATTAAGGTGGCGTTTGGAAGAGATTATTTAAGCTCCTTTTGACTTATCTGATGACATAAGCTCTTATGCAGTGTGTTTGGCGGAGCTTATAAAAATAACTTATGTCATCCCATAAGGAGTTTTTGACTTATTTTCATAAGTCACTGAGAGAAGCTTATGAAATTATCATAAAAGCTTATGCACTAAACACCCTCTCCGTGTTTTTCACTGTTCGAATCCTCTCATGTCCCTTTCTTTCTTTTTCTTTCTTTAAGCACTTATGGCATAAGCTCTCATGTGATAAGGTCTTATGTAATAAGTTCTTAATTAAGTTGTTTACCCAAACGCATCGTAAGTCCAAAAGTCATCTAGATTCTCATGCTCTACAACGTCACAAATTTTTGAAGTCCAATAATCAATTCCATAGCATAGGCTTCGGTCAAGCTTAGGTAAAATGGGTAGAGAATCTATTCATCAAGTCATTTTATTAAATATGAACAAGATGGTCCTTAAGGCTTAAGTATAAATTTTTTAAGTTTTAAAACCAAGTATACATAGTTATGATTTTACACTCATTTTAGTTCATGTAATTTTTTTTTCCTGGAATTATTATGAATCAGAATTTTGATTAACTTAATATAAACAGTAAATGAAGTGAGGTTTGGAGGTTATTACCTCTTGATGATGATTCTGGAGAAACAAGTTTTGGACACCTTGATGAACTAAGAGAAAAGAGATAAGAAATTGTTGAAAAAAATGAAGATGATGAACCACAAATGAAAAGTCTGGCGCAAAATCTGAGGAAAAACGAAGAAAGGAATCACCTTTTAATAACTGTGTTGATGATGAAACTTGCTAGGCCTTGTGATGATTTCTGTCGCAAACAGAAATGAAGGGAACAAGAGTTTTGTTCATGTAAAAAGGAAAGAAATTAGATGAAAAATAAAAGGTGAGGCTTAACATATCAGACACAGGGAGAGAGTAAAAGTTTACTTTGTTTTTTAGAGTAAAATAGGTATGTTAAAGTCAAGGAGGATTTAGAAGAAATTGAAACTTGGATTGTTGTGGGTCTGACGCGAGTTTACTCGGTGAAGAAAGAAAGAGTTTTTTTCTTTTTTTGGTGTGTGTAAAAATTGACGCCACTCAACGGAGAAAAGGGAAAGTTTGGTTTTTTTTTGGGGGATATAGGAGAGTAATAGATTGAGTGGTATGTTGATAAATATAAACTTTATTCATTATCGAGAGAGAATATAAATTTTTTGAAGTGATAAGTGATAGAAGTAAAGAGTGGTGTGATGGGGTTGTGATGCAGGGAGAGAAAAAGGCTTGTACTTTTTCGAAGAATGTTCAAGTAAATAAAGAGAGTCTGAGAGCGTGGTGAAAAGCAAGGTCTTCGTCAACCGATTCAAATCGTAAAAATCGAATCGAAAAAATCAAAAATCGAAAAAATCGAAAAGCAAAAAAACCGTAATTTTTTATTGGATTGTATTGGATTTTGGATCCTATAGTGAAATCCAATCCAATCCAAGGCTTTTTGACCAAACTGGGTTCCTTTTAGAAACTATTTACCAGTTTAGGATTATTCTGAAACTATTTACCAATGGGAGGTCGTTTTGGACACGTGACATATTTTATTTTATTTCAATCTGACAAGTCAAAGGCGTCACTGCAGATGACGCCTTTAAAGACGCCACTGCAATTGACGTACCCCTAATTAAAAAAAGAAGCAAAAAGTGGAGTCGCTAGTGTGGTTGGCGCCTCCCACTGTCCCCCACCCCAATTCCCACGTCCCCCCAATTCCCTATTCCCTTCAAACGTCTCCCCACCCCAATTCCCTACAAATATAAGCCCCTGTTACCAATAACAAAAAAATTATTACGGTAGTATAAAAAAATTTGCCTTATAAGAATTAAAATAAAGTCACGTGCAATTTTAAAGTATAGGAAGTAACGATGACATTAATGATAAAGTATCTATTAAAGACAACAAGATGCAATATAAAAATACCAGTAATAACGAGTAGCAAATAATATCACAGGAGGCATAAAAAAAATAATAGCAATAACAATTTACACCCATAAATATTCATCAGTTATTACAGTAGTACAAAAAAATTTACCTTATAAGAATTAAAATAAAGTCACATGCAATTTTAAAGGAACACCGCTACAAAAAAAAATATATATTATAAGTATAAGGAGTCACGATGACATTAATGATAAAGTATCTATTTAAAACAACAAAATGCAATATAAAAATACCTTAATAACATGTAACAAATAATATCACAAGTAGTAAATAAAATTTCTTACTAAGATATAACTTTAAAGTGTTTGGTCTGGTTTAGGTTTTTATATTGGTTCATTAAAAAAAAAGGTTTTTATATTGGTTTGAAGCTTGCCCGGTAGTTTATCAGGTTTGGCCAATATTCTATTTTTGGCTTGGATTTCATATTGTTGTCTTTTGATGTTAAAGTGCATTATCTAGAGCACCAAAAATTTTTTTTTGCATCATCTCCAACATTAGGCCTTTGTCAAAGTACGGGAAATATCTTTGGGCTTTGGCCCCCTTTTGTATAAAAAAAAAAAAAGGGACGGGAAATGAAGTACCTTGGCAAGTTTTGTAGCATGTTGTTTGGTCTATTTGATTAAAAAATAATAATAATATTGTTTTTAGTGATAAATCTTTTGACATAGATTTTTTTTTTTTACAACACTCTTTTGACATAGATGGTATCTTGAGTTATAACTAAGGCCTAATGACGCGTTTTTTTCTTTTGGGATTGGTCTCATGACCTGCTGTCTTGTATCAAGTCCATGTTTTATATATGAATTATGATATCCCTTGTACCCTTATTATTATATTTTGCTTAGTCACTTCTTTAAATAAAAGAAAGAAAACCTATAGATCTTAGTAAGAAATTTTATTTATTACTTGTGATATTATTTGTTACCTGTTATTAAGGTATTTTTTAATTATCTGTTGTTTTAAATAGATACTTTATCATTAATGTAATATTTACTCTCTATACTTATAGTATACTTTTTTTGTAGCGGTGTTCCTTTAAAATTGCACGTGACTGTGTTTTAATTCTTATAAGATAATTTTTTTTAATACTGTAATAATTGATGAATATTTATTGGTGTAAATTGTTATTGCTATAATTATTTTTTATGCCTCCTGTGATATTATTTGCTACTCATTATTACGGGTTTTTTTATATTGCATTTTGTTGTTTTAAATAGATACTTTATCATTAATGTCATCATGACTCCCTATACTTATAATATATATATTTTTTGTAGCGGTGTTCCTTTAAAATTGCATGTGACTTTATTTTAATTCTTATAAGGTAAATTTTTTTGTACTACTGTAATAACTGATGAATATTTATGGGTGTAAATTGTTATTGCTATTATTTTTTTATGCCTCCTGTGATATTATTTGCTACTCGTTATTACTGGTATTTTTATATTGCATCTTGTTATTTTAATAGATACTTTATCATTAATGTCATCGTTACTTCCTATACTTTAAAATTGCACGTGACTTTATTTTAATTCTTATAAGGTAAATTTTTTTATATTATCGTAATAATTTTTTTGTTATTGGTAACAGGGGGACTTATATTTGTAGGGAATTGGGGGTGGGGGGACGTTTGAAGGGAATAGGGAATTGGGGGGGGGGGGGGCGTGGGAATTGGGGTGGGGCACAGTGGGAGGTGCCAACTGCACTGGCGCCTCCACTTTTTGCTTTTTTTTTTTTAATTAGGGGTACGCCAACTGCAGTGGCGCCTTTAAAGGCGTCATCTGCAGTGGCTCATTTGACTTGTCAGATTGAAATAAAATAAAATATGCCACGTATCCAAAACGACCCCCCATTGGTAAATAGTTTCAGAATAACCCTAAACTGGTAAATAGTTTCTAAAAGGAACCCAGTTTGGTCAAAAAGCCCCAATCCAATCCAAACCGATCTATTATATACATATACTATTATTTTTGAAATTATAGTATTACTCATACTTAAACATTAATTTTCATACTTTTATATCCCTGATTCTCTTTAATATTTTTGTTGGAATGACATATATAAGACTATTTAGAATAAATATTAATGTCTTGAAGTTATATTTTACTAAAAGTTTTGGTGCATAACATATCTATATTTGATTGAGTAATCATGAAAATTGGAAAATAATTAAGTAAATTTAAAAAATAATTAGCTACAATTTATTTGTAGTTGATTCAAGGAAAAAATAGGATAAATAGGAGTAGATATAGAGAATTAATATAAAAGAACGTGTTAAAAAATATCAATAATTGTTTTTTTCTCAAACTCCCAAATTAAAATGAAGATTATCTTTTATCCACTATTAAATAAGTAGAAATGACACTTGACATTAGAAAAAAAATAAAGTATGACAAAAACCGAATTATCCAATCCAATCCAAACCGTATTTGATTGGATTGGATCGGATTTTTAAGGAAGCAAACCGATCCAATCCAAACCGCACGATATTTTTATCATTGAATCGGATGACTTTTTAGCTCAAAACCGATCCAATCCAATCCACGAACACCCCTAGTGAAAAGGACTTACTCTGGTGTTTAGAAAAAGGAACCGAACTAGTTTGGTTGATAAAAAGTATTTAGGATTTAGTTAATATATAGGGGCAATTAATTAGGATCTTAAGAGCATTAGTGACATTAGCAAGTGTAGATATTTTATCAAAATATTTTAATCAAGATTATCATTGATGAATTTTTGTTTATTTGACACATATTTCTCATCTGTCCGATCTATCTCTCCAGCTTCGTGCTCAGACCCAAATAAAATAAAATATTTTATTCTTTTAGCAAGAATGATTTTTTTAAAATAGAGACTATCACTAAAAAATGATACGATATATGATTTTTCAGTTTCGGGTTAAATCAGGCTCTTCTGACGAGTACAAAATGTACCGTCAGTGAAAATACAGTCTGATTTTCGTTTGAATTTTAAACCGAAAATTTAATCATGACTTCTTACTATACAGTAGGTTCTCAAAATGATTTTGTTTTCACAAAAATCATTTTCTGGGTTACAGGTACAAATATAAATATATAAATTTACTGTTAAAACGAGACAGACAGAACATAGAAGAAAAGGCAGGGTGTTACACTTCTCGTGTTTATATCTGTCTAACAAGTGTAGAGAAAAGATCCTGAAGAATAGAAATGACTGCTGGAGCAAGATCAAGTGGAAGTCACCAACATGAAGGAGCTTCCATGACCAGACCTCCATTCTTCACTAGAGAAAACTAAAACTAATGGAAGGAGAGATTCCAATGGTTCTTGCTATCTGCAAACTCTAATATATGGGTTGTTATTATTGATGGCCCCTAAACTGCAAAGAATAAAGATAAGCCAAAAGCTCAATGGACACTTGTAGAAAAGACAAATTGGGAGCTACACCGCGAAGCTAAATATGTTATAATCTTTGCTATCAGTCCAGAAGAGTTTGAAAAAGTGTGTGCTTGTGACTCCACAAAAGAAATTTGGGACACTCTATCGGTCAACATGAAGGAACTGCAATGGTGAAAGAATAAAAGTTGTCATACTTGTTTGAAAGTATGAATTGTTCACCATGGAGGAAAGTGAATCTGTTGCTCAGATGATTAGGAGATTCCAAACTATCATAAATGGTTTGAAGTCTCTTGGGAAAACATATACAAATGCTGAGAAAGTTGCTAAGATCCTCATAAGGATTCCAAAGCAGTGGAGACCCATTGTCACTACAATATCTCAAGCCAAGGATCTCACTACCTTGGCCATGGATGAAATCCTAGGCACCCTCACTGTTCATGAACAAGAACTCTGATGATGTGTCAGCCAAAAAGGGCAAGTCTATTGCTCTAAAGGCTTATCAGAAAGCTTCCAAAGCTTCAAAAGCCTTGAAGGTAAACGAGTCTACCAGTGGCACAGACGAGTCTGAACATGAGGAATTTAAATATTTTAAAAGTGATGAAGAGTTGTCTCTCATGACCAGAAAGATGAGAAAGCTCTGGAAGACGAAAAATTTTAGAAAGGAGAAGCCTTTCAGAAGGTTCAACAAAGAAAAGAATTTCAAGGAGTCCACATCAACAGACAAAAGTCCAATTGTCTGCTATTAGTGCAAAAAGCCTGGTCACATCAAAGCTGAGTGTCGTCAACTGAAGAAGTTTTCTCAAAAGAAGTTCTTTAGAAAGAAAAAGAAATGAAAGAAAAAGAAATGAATGATGGCCACATGGGAAGATATGGAGTCAACATCTTCTGAAGATGAAAAGACATAGGAAGAAGCAAATCTCTGTTTGATGGCCAACACAGACTTAGAATTTGAAATCGAGGTAAATTCTAGCTTTGATGAGTTGCATGAAGCCTATGAGGAGTTGCTGGAGGAATCCAACTGCTTATCTAAGACCTTCAAATCCCTCAAGAGAGAGTATGCAAATCTCCTCAGTAAGAATAAACAAAAATCTCAAGAGTGTGAAATGTTGGCCAAAGAGAATAGTAAGTTGAACACTGAAAAGTCTAATGAAGCTAAGATCTTAGGTGAAACATCACATTCTAAAGAAGATATTAAACTTCAACTGAAAGTGGAAGAGCTCACTTCTAATCTTGTTAGATTTGTTAATGGCGGATATAATTTGACTAAGCTGCTTGGCTATCAGAGACACTCTCTTAACAAAGAAGGTATTGAATATATCCATCAGACACATAATAAAGTATCAACAAAATCCCAAATATGGCTGCTGAATCTGTTTCAATTAAATCCAAAGTTGTTTATAACTTATGTAGAAAAGTTGGACGTGTTATCTACAAATATTATTTTATTGCAGATGTCCTTAATAAGACAAAGGAAACACCTCTACTGGTACTTAGACAATGGCTGCTCGCGAAACATGACAGGAGAAAGGTCTATGTTCCAAGTCCTCCAACTTAAGAAAGGAGGATATGTTGCCTTTGGAGGAAATCAAAAAGGGAAAGTAATTGGTATTGGTACCATTGGTGGTAAACCCCCTCTTCCCTTAATCTCTATTATTCTTATGGTTGAAGGACTTAGACACAATTTGCTTAACATAAGTCAATTATATGATAGTGGATTTGATGTCTCATTTACCAAGAATGCATGTATAGTTAAAGACAAGAGTGGCAAGACCCTTTTTTCTGCTAGTAGGCAGCAAAATTTGTATAAGGATAACCTAGTATGACATGCTAGTATGAAATTGATTTCAAAATTAGGACATGCTAGTATGAAATTGATTTCAAAATTAAAAAAGGATAACCTGGTGAGAGGATTGCCTGATATCAAATTTATCAACCACTTGAATGAAAGGTCTTGAATTACTCCCTCCGGTCCATAATATAAGAAACAAATGGATCCTTTTTTTTTTGTCCAAAATATAAGAAACATGCATCAATTTTCACATATATTAAATGCTATTTTTCAACATTGCGCTTATTAATTATTGTCATCAATTATATGCTATCAAATATTAATTAAAATTAGAAGGGGTGTTTTAGGAAATTTATATGAGTATTAATTACAATTAACTCATTCCAATATATTTCCTTGGTCTTTGTATTTTATGGTTTTGTTTCTTATATTGTCGACCATAGGGAGTATAATCTTGTGATTTGTGCTTTTTTACTTGGAAATATCGAATATTACTTCTCCTGAATTGTTGATTAAATTTCCATGTATTACACCATTGTTCATCATTATTCATGTTGAAGGCTTCTTGATTGTAATTTTGCAATTGTAATATGGTTGTGGAAATTGTATAATTAGTAAAAGCCAAGTGACTGATTTCTTTTTAAAAAAATAGTGTAAAAAGAAAAGGGGCCAAAATCTTAAATATCAATAGTTTTGGGGCCAAACAGCAAGTTTCGAAAAATTCTAGAATGACGTAAAAGACTTGCCACTACATTGATATGCTTGTATCCTATTGAGCCTTCAAATTTTGGGTGAAGCACATTTGATATTGATCATTAATTGCTCACTACACTTTGATTTCTCTTGAAATTTGATATAGTCTTGTTCACTTGTTCATTTCCACTTTGTCTCCTTGATTCTCCATTTGAGTAGTGCTTTCTTTATTGTGTAGCATTTTTAGTTTGTCTCTTAAACTCCATTAGTTTTGTATTATTTGTTTTCACTTTATTGACCTCTTTGGTTGATTGTTTTGATGTTGATTTGTCACTTTTGTTGGGGACTAACATCTCTTGAATCTTGTTTCAACTTGTAGACCCTTGAAAGAGGAACTCTAGAGTGGCAAAAGACAAGAGTGAAACAATTTTAAAGAAGTCTTGGAATGACAAACACGGGCGTCCATAAATTGAGTGAAATACTTAGCGAGTGAATAGGTCTTTGTATTTTCTTTTCTTGTAACGTCTTCTTTCGTTGAAAAGGACTACACAACCATAATGGCCCAATGAAAGGGGCAAGTCAAAACCATATTCGGTGTCTATCATTTCTATTGAAGTGCCCTTGGATGTGTTGGTAAGCTCAAGCGATTATCTACAAATCTTATTGCATGATCCAAAACCATATTCGGCGTCTATCATTCCTAAAACTGGACTACAAGTTTAGAACGTAATTTTGGATGAATTTTCACTTAGTTAGGTTTGTAATTGGACTTAAAAGTATCCCAAACCCATTAGGACAAAGAGAGGTGCATGAACTCATGATCACACCTATATAAAGACCTCATGTACTCATTTTTCAAGGAATGAATCATTTGCTAAGTTTTCTCATTTTGAGAATTGTAAGAGAGTTGAGAGAGTCTCGTCTTGGGAGGTTCTTTAGATGAACCTTGATTCTCATCTAGAGTTCCAATACTTTAGTGGCAAATATTCCCTAAGGCTTATCATCCAATCCTCTTATAGAATTGATTGTGGAGCCTCTTCCTTTCCATCTTCTTCCTATTCCATTTTCTTATTTCAATTTTGTTTACTTTCTAGTAGTTTAATTCATATAATTGTGCTTCTTCTACTCTTTTTGGTTTCCTTGATTCTCACTTGGGAATCAAGTTTATGATCTTGTTCTTGACCTATATGTGTTGATCTAGCAATTTCAATAATCAAATTCAAAGAAAGATCCTAAAACTATGTTGATCTACCTTAGATCACATCACTTTATCTGTATTCTCTAAGAAAGTACAAAATGAGCAAGGTTTCTGTATTTCTACCCTTAGAAGTGATCATGAGGGAGAATTTGAAAATGAGCAATTCAAAATGTTCTGTGGTGATAATGGGATCTCTTACAATTTCTCTGCACCTAATACTCCACAGCAAAATGGAGTGGTTGAGAGAAAGATCAGATCTCTGTAAGAGATGGCTAGATCAATGCTCAATGAAAACAATCTCCTTAAGTACTTCTGGGCTGAAGTAGTAAACACTGCATGTTATGTACATAAAAGAATACTTATAAGGCCTTTCCTTAAGAAGACTCCTTAAGAGTTGTGGAAAGGAATAAAACCCAACATATCTTACTTTCATACATTTGGATGTGAGTGCTTCATTCTGAACACTAAGGATCAACTTGGAAAGTTTGATTCCAAAGTGGACAAAGGTATCTTTATTGGATATTTTGAAATGTCCAAGGCTTATAGAGTTTATAACTCTAGAACCTCTGTTGTTGAGGAATCCATTCATGTGAAATTCAAATGGTTTAAGGACTGATAGGGAACTATCAGATCTAGATGATGATCTTGCAGGACTTGACTTGAACAGACAAGACAATCAACAACCAGACGCGTCAAAAGATGAATCTATTGAAGAGTCTGGCAGACAAGTGGAGCAGTCAAATCAATAGACAAGTCAAGATCAACATGAAGATGGAAATCTCAAAAGAGATTGGAAATTAAAAGTTCATCATCCCAAAGACCTCATCATTAGAAGTCCCTCTGAAGGTGTAAGAACCAGATCAGTCTTACGAGAATCAAGCAATATGGATTTTCTGTCAGAAATTGAACCAAAGCATATTGAAGAAGCTCTTGAAGATGAAAGCTGGATCATTTCCATGTAAGAGGAACTGAATCAGTTAACAAGAAATGATGTGTGGAAACTTGTCTGCAAACCAACAGACAAGTCTGTTGTTGGAACAACATGCATTTAGAAACAAGCTGAATGAATATGGCAAAGTTGTCGGAAACAAAACAAGGTTAGTATATCAAGACTATAACCAACAAGAAGTTATTGACTATACTGAAACTTTTGCACCTGTAGCTTGAATAGAAGCCATACACTTATGTCATATGTTGTACAACACCAAATCTCTTTATTTCAATTGGATGTGAAAAATATTTTTCGTAATGGAATAATTGAAGAAGAAGTGTATGTTAAACACAACCCCCTGATTTTGAGGATCCTGATAAACCATATCATGTTTTCAAACTTAAAAGTGCATTATATAGTTTGAAACAAGTACCTAGAGTATGGTATGATAGCCACAGTTCATTCCTCATGCATAATGGTTTTATTAGAGGAAAAGTAGACACAACCCTGTTAAATAAATTCTCAAAAGATAATTTTATAGTAGTTCAAATATATGTTGATAATATTATTTTCGGATCTGCTAATGAAATGCTTTGTAAGAAATTTTCTAAGTTGATGCAAACAGAAATATTATTTTCGGATCTGCTAATGAAATACTTTGTAAGAAATTTTCTAAGTTGATACAAACAGAATTTGAGATGATCATGATGGAAGAGTTGAAGTTCTTCCTTGAACCGCAAATCAAGCAGACAAGTGATAATATCTATATCCATCAACAAAAATACACCAAGGAGCTTCTAAAGAAGTATAAGATGGATAACACAAAGCCTACAAAACATCCCATGCAACCCAATGCAAACCTATGTAACATCCCTGGCTGCATTATGAATTGATGACTGTCTCCACAAACCAACATGGGTCTTTTCAGTGTGCTTTGTCCTCACTCACACGCTTCCTGGGAAAACTTCCTAGGATGTCACCAATCCCAAAATTGCTCCAAGTTAAGCACGCTGAAAAGACCCATGTTGGTTTGTGGGGACAGTCATCAATTCATAATACAGCTAGGGATGTTACAAATGGTATTAGAGCGGCACCTCTCCCAGTACGGTGTGGTTCGGGGACGAACCAAGCGAAAGATGGTAGGCATGTGACACTCAGGGATGATAAGGGCGGGGAGTGGTCGCCGGTACAAGAAGGAACGGACAAGGAGCGGTGTTGAGTCATCGGCAAGTGTACCGGGTCGTCGTAAGTAATAAACACAGTAAGTAATTACCGAGGTCGGACACAGGGATTGGGCTACCAATTCTACCAATTTTCAAGAAATTCGATACGTTTGACCAAGTAAAAGCAAGTGGTTGAGAAGAGAGAGAAAATAGGATCGCAATTTAAATCAACAAACCAATTAGAGATAAACTAGGTAGCGATAAGATAAGAGAAGAATTAAAATCTGGATTTAAACATCTAAGGTCACAAATCCACCTACCCAATCATGCATAGTACCCAAGTGATGATGATCCCTTCCCTAGGTTCAATTACAATGTCAACCAGGACCCCCAAATTCTCCTAATGACACTATCGTGCTCAATAGGACGTATTCAACGATTGAGTTAATTACTTGCTAGGTCTTATAGCCCAATCATCAAACTTTATTAAATCTTGTTCCCTATAAGGTTGCACTGATCTCCTACTCACTCTCATGCAATATTCAATCAATGATCCCAATTCAAGTTCTAAACGTGAATTGCCTATCAAGCCTCATCACGTTAACTGGTCAATCATGCATGCTTATGATCAACGCAATAAATTCAGAATTGGAAAACATGAATTGAGGTAAAGGAGAGAAACATACATCACATTGAACGCTACACCGTCATGGGTGGTTTCATTGATCCCTTAGACAAGGGAATTAGTTCCTCATGCTTGTAACAACACACAAACAATTGGAGTTCATCATGATTGTAAAACAAGAAAAGAAAATAGGGAGATGCAGCTCCAGAGAACAATGATTCGTCTCACAAAACCGATCTAAAAACAAGTGGTGAACCAAAAGGTTCCCATCAATCTGCCCTAAAACAGCCTATAAATAGAAGTTCTGGGTCTCGCCCATTCGCGGGGCAAGCAAGCTCTCGCGAGGCGAAATTCAGTTTTGGCTCCATCTTGAGTTTGAATACTCGCGAGGCGAGATGGTGATTCGCGAGGCGAGACAGAAAGGGTGACATCTCTGGCACAGTCAGCCTTGAGGCTCGCGAGGCGAGATGGTGATTCGCGAGGCGAGACAGAAAGGGCGACTATTGCTGTTCAGGCTGGTCTTCAAGCTCGCGAGGCGAGATCCTGTTTCGCAAGGCGAAACTTCCAGAATTGCTTTTCCACTATTTTCTTCATTTTCCTTGACTCTAAGCTTCACTTTTAACCTGAAACAACAAAAGGAAACGAAAAGCGTAATTCTACTCAAAATAAACTAAAAACTACTAAAAATGCATTAAACGAATCAAATCCTAACTTAGGAACAAAACAAGGCCAATTTGGGAGATTAGCGAGGTTGACTCGCCCAATTAGGCACAAAATCTACCCCTTTTCTAGCTGGAAACTAGATTAGCCAGAGGCTTATCAAAACACCCCAAACTTAAACCTTGCTTGTCCCCAAGCAAGCTAAAACTCAAAAAGACTCAACACTTGGCAAGCTTAAAGGATTCAATCATTTTTTGTACAGATTTCATGCAATTTAACACAACAATTTTTCCTCAATGTTTTCCCCCTTGCAACAATGTAATCCCCACATTCATTTACTTTAATCAATTGAGAATTTCCATCATTCATGCAATCAGTAATCTAAGTTGAGGATCCAAGTGGCACACAAAAGGGAGATCACCAAATTCAAACAATTGCCTTCCTCACAAGGGCATTTAATATTTCACTCATTCGCTCAATTTGTCTAGGCTAGCAATATTCACTCTATTTCACAATTCAAGAGCACCTTCCATGGATTTGATTTTTATCTAAACAAAGTTCCCACAAAAATATGTATGCATCATCAAAAGGTCTTTCATAGGTTGTAATGAGGCCTGGCTCAAGGTACGATATTCAAAGGATAAAGGCTTAGTCCCTAGGATCAATGAGAGCATGAAACAATCATTGCAACAATTGAATTTACTCTCATATTATTATTCTATTGGGTGGCTACAAACCTTTTCCTTTTTATACCCTTTTTTTTTCTTTGCCCCTTTTGGCATATATTCAATATTTTTCATCACACATTTTTTTTCAAGCCTTCGGCCTTTAATTTTAATTTTCTTTTTCTCAACTATGATTCATGAACTTTGTAGCCACCCCAAACTTAGTTCCACAACAACACTCATAAAGCTAAAATTCCATGCTCTCCTAAATCCTAGGATAGGGGAAAATCATGGTTTTTCTGAGTTAATGACTTGTAATGTAAGGTCATCAAGAACAATAGGCTTCAAGGCTCAATGTCGCTAACTAGGGATCATTCATCAAGGTTGGTTCCATTTATGGCCAAGTAGTTATTTCAAAGAAGATTTGCCTAGATCATTTGATGCAACATATAAATATGCAAACCATGCATAGATTCAAGCAAATCCGAGAAGGTGCAACTTAAAAGCGATTCACACAGTTAAGAACATGTTGGAGGCTCAAATTTCTCACCTGGACATTTTTGCAAATTGTTTGACCGAGATACAATTCCTAGTATGTGCACCCCTTCACCCCAAACTTATCATAAATCAAGCAATCACAATAAAATTTTTCAAAGTTCAATTTTCAATTTTTCACATGGGGATCAAATTTTTGATTTTCAGAACCTAGGGGGAAATCATCAATGGTCAACATAATTCATGCAGTCAATCTATGCTAAATTTAATCAAAATCCACCAAGCTTGCCGACACAACACTCACACACACACTCTTGATCTTCTCAAATTATTCAAGAGCGAAATTCAAAAACAAATGGAAAAAGGGAAAGAATAAGAGAAAGGATAAGAAATTTTTATCTCAAGGGGGTCCGAGCGGACCCCATGCTTTCAGTTGATTGCCATGCCTCTTTTCATCTCTCTACTACCCCGCTTCTCAGCGTGGCTAGTTTCGGCCTCATCCTCATCCAATTGGTTGGCCCATGATATTCCGGGCTCTCCATGTTGATCCATTCATAAACAAACATGAAAGTTAAAACAATAACATAAAAAAAAAGTAAATATATATAGTTATCCAAGTTTGCCAGTAAAAGGTCGGTAAACAGAGTTTCTAGCTAGCTATCAGTGTACAACCATATCGAAACTCCTAGCTAGAGCTCTAAATAAGTAATGCAGAGGACCGGATCAATGATCAAAATCAATGTCGTCCGCCGGGTGACACGCTGTCGCACACGGGTCAAAAAGCGAGTGATTTGAAAAAGTGTAGTTAGGGCGCGACAACTCGAGTATCGTCTCTCAAGGACTCTTGGATTGTTATTAACACAAAAATCAGTTTTTTTTTTTGGGGTGGGGGGGGGGGGGGGGTGGTTAGATTGAATGATTAAATTAAGAAAACAGAGCAATAGAGTGTTTATCAATAATTAAGACGATTGATCTACTGTTTTCGGTTTCCCACTATCATTGATTCATATAAATTCCAAGCCCTAAGCGGATTCTAATCCCTTTTCGATTGTAGCAACAATTAGACAAGCGCTATTGACACTACGAGATATATGTCCCTATTCCTAATTAAGCAAACGGATTAAGACCTTCGTGAATTAAGCAAACACGATTGAACACTCACGAATTAAGCAAACACGATTAGTGTATAGGAACATACAATCGTCGAAATTAATCAAGATCTATCCTATATAACTTGAATTAAGCAAACAAGACATATAGGAAAAATATTGAAAGGGAAAAGCGAAAAGATTGGGAATTAACAGAACCTCAAGTCTCGGCGGAAACCGATTACAGCAGACTAATCCAAGGGAATTAGTTCTCCATTGAAAACGCAATACAACTCAAAAATATTTCGCAGTCGTCAATCAAAAGTCTCTTAACCACCTACTTATAATCCTAGGGTAAACTAATATGTCTGACCTAGAGAGCCCAATGGGAATTAATTGGCCCATTAATGATTGATTACATGGAGATATGACAATAATAATTCCAATTCCCGCACTAATCTGGACAGCTTAGGTAATTAGAATTTTCGACCATCAAAACGTCAGAACTAGGCTGAGAGGTCAGCATGAAAGTTGTAGGTCCGCTTCGTATCTTTCCAACGCCACCAAGATCACTCAAATCGGACATGTATAGCCCAAGTTATGGCCTGCAGAAGGGAGACGGGTCAGGATGCACTAAAATCCGAAAATTGACTAATAAATTCATTAAAGCTCAATTAAGACCCAAAGATATGAAAACATTCTAAGAACCCAATATTGGGTACAAAGCACATCCAAAAATACCAAGTGCAATGCTATAAAAAGTATATTAAAATGCACTGATCAAATTCCCCCACACTTAAGCTTTTGCACTCCGAGCAAAACTCATGGTCAAGACATATGAAATATCAGTAAATGCTTTATTTGACTCAAAATTAACTAAAATATCCTAAAACAACTTAAGAGACTCAAAATGTTGCTTGAGGACAATTAAATCCAAATTTGGGTTAAAACGAGATTGAACTCAAATAATTAGCACAAAAGCCATGATCTTACTAGTTATAAAACTAGATAACCAGAGGCTTATCAAAATACCTTAAACTTAAACTTTGCTTGTCCCCAAGCAAACTAAAACTCAAAAAGACTCAAACTTCGCAAGCTTAAGGGATTCAATCAATTCAGCACAAATTTCATGCAATTAAAACAATTTTTTTCTTCAATGCTTTCCCCCTTGCAACAATGTAATCCTCACATTCATCTACTTTAAACAATTGAGAATTCCATCATTAATGCAATCAGTAATCTAAGTTGAGGATCCAAGCTACACACAAAAGGGAGATCACCAATTTCAAACAATTGCCTTCCTCACAAGGGAATTTAGTATTTCACTCATTCGCTCAATTTGTCTTGGCTATCAACTTTTCACTCAATTTCACATTTCAAGAGCACTTCCCATGAATTTGATTTTCATCTCAAAATGGTTCCCACAGAAAACATGCATGCAACATCAAAAGGTCTTTTAAAGGTTGTAATGGGGCCGGGCTAAGGGTAGGATATTCAAGGGTACTAGGCTTAAGTCCCTGGGAACTAAGAGAGCATGAGCATTTTGACACATTGAATTTCCACTCAAATTCCTTTTTCCATTTCTTTTTCTTTTTGCCTTGGGTGACTACAAACCTTTTCCTTTGATACCTTTTTTTTTTTTTTTTTTTTTTTCCTGTTTTGCCCCTTTTCTTTTGGCAATCTTTTTTTCCTTTTTTTTTTGCCTTTGGCTTCAACCTTTATTTTTCTTTTTCCCAACCCAGAATGACATATCAAACCTTGTAGCCACCCCAAACTTACTTTCTTACAACCCTTCTCTTGCTAAGCTTCCATGCTCTCCTAATCCTAAGATTGGGTTAACATGGTTTTTCCAGATTTTTGGCTTATAACAAATGGTCATCCAGAAACAATAGGCTAATCAGGCTCAATGTGGCTAACGAGGGAACATGCATTAGGGATGGTTCTTTTTAGGCCAAGTAGTTGCTTCGAAGAAAATTGCCTAAATCATTTGATGCAACCATATAAACATGCAAACCATGAAGAGATTCAAGCAAATTCGGGAAAGTGCAACTTAAAAGTGATTCACACAATTAAAAAAAAATGTTGGAGGCTCAAATTCCTCACCTGGACATTTTTCGCAAATTGTTTGACCGAGATTCAATCCCTAGTGTGTGCACCCCTTCACCCCAAACTTATCATAAATCATGCAATCATAACAAAATATCTCAAAGTTCAATTTTCAATTTGTCATATGGGGATCAGTTTTCAATTTTCAAAACCTAGGGGGGGATCATCAATAATCAACACATGTTATGCAATCCATCTATGCAAAATTTGACAAAATCCATTCAAGCTCACCGACACAAGACTCACACACATACTCTTGATCTTCTCAAATTATTCAAGAGCTAAATTCAAAAACAAATGAAGGAAAAGAAAAACACAAACTAACAAGAAAATGAAAATAAACTAAGGAGAAGGGTTAAGAAAACTCATTGAGGGGCTCCCGCCTGGATCCCATTGCTTGTAGCATAAGGCCCAAGTGATAGACAAAGGACGGAAGCTTATTCCATGGTCCCATAACTTGCAGCCTTGATATGGAAGTGGGCATTTGACAATTATGGTGACCTCGCCAAGTGCGGCGGACTTCTCACTCCCTCTTGGGTCAAAGATGACCTCTTTATCTACAAAGTCTTCCCAATAAAAATGGGGTTCAACCTCTTGGACTGGCCATGGTGCCTTCATAGCTAAAGATTCAAAATCCAGTTTCTCAGGTAGAGGTTTGAACTCCATCGCTGGTTGTTTCACAGTGGGAGGTGATAAACAAGTGGAGAGGGTTACTGGTGTTGCTTCGACTTCTGCACGATTTTCACTCACTACATTATCAAATCCATCACCTGCCATACATGCAGAAATCTCAGCACACACCACACAAAAGTTAGTGTTAGTACAATCAGCACATATAGTACAATAAACAGAATCAGAAAAGGCTTGAATGTCTGGAAATTCAACACACAGTTCATCCATAATAGTGTTCTTGACATCATTATCAAAATTATGCTCAGAAGAAGTATTGTCAAGAACAACTATTTGTGAATATGTATGTTCTTCAAGGAGATGTTGAGTTTGCAGTGTAGCCGAGGTGGAGGCAATGTGACCAATTTGAGTGGCCAACTCCTGAAAACCGGCTTCTGTCCTCTGTTGGGATTGAAGATTGTGTTCTGTCATCCGTTGCACCAATTCTTCCAAACTGAGTTGGAGTAGTGTGGGGTCAGGCTGATATTGTTGCTCGCGTATTGTCAATTGATGCACTAAGGAGGCTAACTCATCCAGGCTGCCTTGTCCTCCACCATGTTGGCCAGAATAATCATTCACTCCAACCATGCCAAAATCACTACTAAACTCATAACCTCCAGCAAAGTTAGGATAATATATGCATGGCTCATAATCAACATAAGGCATATAACGGCGCCAATTTGACACGCTGTCGCACACGGGTCAAAAAGCGAGTGATTTGAAAAAGTATAGTTAGGGCGCGACAACTCGAGTATCGTCTCTCAAGGGCTCTTGGATTGTTATTAACACAAAAATCATATTTTTTTTGGGGGGGGGGGGGAGTTAGATTGAATGATTAAATTAAGAAAACAGAGCAATAGAGTGATTATCAATAATTAAGATGATTGATCTACTGTTTTCGGTTTCCCACTATCATTGATTCATATAAATTCCAAGCCCTAAGCGGATTCTAACCCCTTTTCGATTGTAGCAACAATTAGACAAACGCTATTGACACTACGAGATATATGTCCCTATTCTGAATTAAGCAAACGGATTAAGACCTTCGTGAATTAAGCAAACACGATTGAACACTCGCGAATTAAGCAAACACGATTAGTGTATAGGAACATACAATCATCGAAATTAATCAAGATCTATCCTATATAACTTGAATTAAGCAAACAAGACATATAGGAAAAATATTGAAAGGGAAAAGCGAAAAGATTGGGAATTAATAGAACCTCAAGTCTCGGCGGAAACCGATTACAGCAGACTAATCCAAGGGATTTAGTTCTCCATTGAAAACGCAATACAACTCAGAAAAATATTTCGCAGCCGTCAATCAAAAGTCTCTTAACCACCTACTTATAATCCCAGGGTAAACTAATATGTCTGACCTAGAGAGCCCAATGGGAATTAATTGGCCCATTAATGATTGATTACATCGAGATATGACAATAATAATTCCAATTCCCGCACTAATCTGGACAGCTTAGGTAATTAGAATTTTCAACCATCAAAACGTCAGAACTGGGCTAAGAGGTCAACATGAAAGTTGTAGGTCCGCTTCTTACCTTTCCAACTCCACAAGATCACTCAAATCGGACATGTATAGCCCAAGTTATGGCCTGCAGAAGGGAGACGGGTCAGGATGCACTAAAATCCGAAAATTGACTAAGAAATTCATTAAAGCTCAATTAAGACCCAAAGATATGAAAACATGCTAAGAACCCAATATTGGGTACAAATCACATCCAAAAATACCAAGTACAATGCTATAAAAAGTATATTAAAATGCACTGATCACCGGGTCACCCTGGTCTTCTGGTGCCTCCTCATCCTCTGGTCCCTCGGGCACCCCCCCTGTGGCATAGCACCCTGGTCCCCAGGGTAGTCCTGCCACCCAAGCCGAGGGGACAGATCCTCCTAGGAGGGTTATACGAGCACCCGACCCTCCTGCTGGGCCAATGCCATCTCCCGGAAGAACTCCCGCAACACCTCTTGGTCCCGCCTCATCGCCTGCTGGTTCTGCAAGAGCAGAGCCATGTCCGCTGATCGTGGCCTCTGAGTGGGTAGGGGTGGCGGCCTCCAAGGTGGGGCCGGGGCTACGTAATAGAAACTTCGGATGTACTCCTGGTCGATGGGCTTCCGCGGGACCTTCTCCATCACTGTACTCACTGGCACCCCCGCCCGACGGATGAGCTCGGTGATCAGCAGTCCATGCCCCAGGCTCTCCTTCAACGCCTGGGAGTTCGCCTTCATCTGGATATCTGTGGCGATGGCTCCCCCGACGTTGATCGTGCGACCCGTCAGTATGCCGTAGAGGAGATGGGCTATGGCGACGGTGACTGTGGACTCATGAGAGCTCACTCGAAGGTTGACGTGTAAGAACGCCGACCAGACCTTGGCATCCGGGGTGAGGTCCTGCCTCCTCAACCTCAGGAGGTTCTCCGATGTTACCATCTCCCAAGCAGCTCCTTGGACACAGCATGTGTCGACGATGGCCTGATCTAGGCCCTGCACTGCGGGGAGCTGCTCATACTCGCAGGCCTCCTCTCCGATGGGGATCCCCAAGCATGAGTTAATATTCGACGCAGTGAATGTAATGGGGACCCCCTTGACCTCCGTCACACAGCTCGGGCCTGAAACCTCGAGTTTGAGAGCGTTGGCGTAAAATTCCTGCACTAGTTTGATATCATACCGGTGAGGAAGATCAGCCAACATCTCCCAACCTCGGTTACGTATATGCTCGGAGACGCTGGCGTAGTTGTTGCCCACCAGGGACACACCCCGCTCTAAAACCATTTCCTTTCTCACCACCAGGTCCCAATGCGTCCTGTGATCAGGAGAGCGGAACCTAGGAGAGTTGGAGGTGGCCCTAGAGGAGGCGCCCGGCCCTGAAGGCAACTCTATGTCGGCCCCCTGAGCAGATCCGCGCTTCTTGCGCTTAACCAGCTGTTTTTCGGCAGCAGTGTTCTTAGGCGGGGCCATAACCTGAAAATCAAAAAAATCCCAGTACAGTTCACAATCAGTATTGCAGAATATGTATAACAGAGGCACAAATTCAATGTCACCCCACTGTCCCACTAACATGCACATATGCAACGAATACCCAGACAGCACCCCACTATATTCCTAACACAGCTAACCATAATAGTCAGATCAGAGAACAATGCACAGTAACACTCTCTAGACTAGACAAGGTCATGATCATGGCGTCTACCCTCCTACCAGTTATAACAGACAGTTAGTGCATAGTGCGTGGTAGTGATTGTTTGAATTCCACAAAGCATAAACAAGAGCAGAGGGAAGTCAAGTGAGATGTTACTTACCTTGTAGAGATGAAGGAGTGCGAATGCGTGAGGGTGAGAGTGTGAGAGTGAGTGTGAGTGAAATGAGGGGGGAATCCACGCGAGAGAGAGGAAGAATAGTGAAGGGTCGCGAAATGCTTCGCAATCCGCTCGCGGGGCTGATATAATTTTCAGTTTTCACGAGGCGAGAGACTCCTCGCGACGCGAATTTTAAATTTCCCCCCAAATTGAAAACCCTAATTGTAAATTCGCGAGGCGAATCATCACTCGTGAGGCGAATCTGGAAAAATTGTTCTTCACACTTTCCAGAATTGCGAGGCGAGTAATAGCTCGCGAGGCGAATCTGGAATTCCAACAGCTGATGATGCCCAGATTCGCAAGGCGAAAATGGCTCTTGCGACGTGAGGCAGAAGCGTGAGCAAGCCTGAGATTCAGGGCTTCTGTCTCGCGGGGCCACTGTGGATTCGCGGGACGAATCTGGTTTATTTTTTATTTTTCATTTTTTTTCACATTATTTTTTTATTCAGAAGAGAAAATGACAGAACTTAAAATATAAAGGATATGTAGCTTGGGTTGCCTTCCAAGTAGCGCTTGTTTAATGTCCCGAGCCTGACTCAAGTCACCCCTAAGGGTTAATCCAGAGGAAGAACTTGCTTGCCATTTGGGATTGATTCCCCATGGTAATGCTTTAGCCTTTGCCCATTTACCTTGAAGTTGCCAGAGGCCCCTTCTAATTCTACTGCTCCGTGTGAAAAACTTGGAGGACCTTGAATGGTCCCGACCACCTTGATTTTGGCATTCCAGGAAAGGGTCTCAATCTTGAATTATAAAGAATAAGTACCATTTGTCCGGGCTCAAACCTCCTAGGCAAGATATGCTTGTCATGCCATGCCTTAGTCCGCTCTTTGTAGATTCTTGCATTTTCATATGCTTGCATGCGGATCTCGGACAACTCATTTAAGTCCAAAAGCCTTTTTTCACCGGCCTTCGTCAAATCAAAGTTGAGTTCTCGAATTGCCCAATAAGACTTTTCCTCCAATTCCACGGGCAAGTGGCATGCCTTTCTAAACACCAAGTTGTAAGGAGACCTTCCAATTGGAGTCTTGAAGGTGGTCCTATAAGCCCATAAAGCATCATCTAATCTTTTTGACCAATCCTTCCGTGAGGAGTTGACGGTTTTCTCAAGAATACACTTCAACTCACGGTTGGATACCTCCGCTTGCCCATTTGTTTGGGGATGATAGGGAGTAGAGACCCTATGCTTGACCCCATACTTCTCAAGAAGCTTGTGCATTTGATTGTTGCAAAAGTGGGATCCCCCATCACTAATCAACACTCTAGGGACCCCAAACCTCGAGAAGATATTGTGCCTTAGGAATTCCATGACTACCCGCACATCATCCGTAGTTGTTGGGATTGCTTCTAACCACTTTGACACGTAGTCCACCGCCACCAAAATGTATTGATAGGAGAAAGATGGTGGGAATGGTCCCATGAAATCTATCCACCACACATCAAAGAGCTCTACTTCAAGCATGCAATTCAAGGGGAGTTCATGCCGCTTAGAGATGTTGCCAACTCTTTGGCAACGATCACAGTTCTCAACAATGGTGTGGGCATCCTTGAAGAGCGTTGGCCAATAAAACCCGCTTTGGAGGATTTTTTCTGTTGTCTTCTTTCCCCCATAATGCCACCATAATCCGAGCTATGACAATGCCACAACACGTTTCCGATTTGGTCATGGGGAATGCACCTTCTTAGGATCCCATCCGAGCATTGCTTGAAAAGATAGGGGTCCTCCCACACATAATACCTTGCATCCGAGAAGAACTTCTTCCTTTGTTGATCAGTCCAACCTTGCGGAACCAAATTTGAAGATTTGAAGTTGGCCATGTCCGCGAAGCACGGAGGGGAATTTTCAATGAGTGCAAACAGTTTTTCATCAGGAAATTCTTCCTTGATGTCTAACAATTCCTCCTCGGTGTCGGGATTGACCAACCTAGATAAGTGGTCTGCCACACCATTGTCGGATCCCTTCCTGTCCTTAATATCCAGATCAAATTCCTACAAAAGAAGAATCCACCGAATTAATCTAGGTTTGGCCTCTTGTTTTGTCATCAAGTGTTTTATGGCCGCATGTTCGGTGAAAACAACAATCTTAGACCGCACAATATTGGATCTAAACTTATCTAAAGCAAAAACCACAACAAGTAGTTCCTTTTCGGTGGTGGAATAATTAGCTTGTGCCTCATTCAAAACTTTACTTGCGTAATAGATGACATGAGCTAATTTTTCCACCCTTTGTCCCAAAACAGCCCCCACCTCATAATCACTAGAATCACACATGATTTCAAATGGTAAATTCCAATTAGGTGCAGTGATTATGGGTGCGGTGACAAGCCTATTTTTCAGAATAGTGAAAGCATTTAAACAAGAGGCATTAAACTCAAAGGATACATCCTTCGCAAGAAGGTCACAAAGCGGCTTTGCGATTTTGGAGAAGTCCTTGATGAATCTCCGGTAGAACCCGGCATAACCCAAGAAACTCATCACCCCCTTTACATTGGTTGGTGGGGGAAGCTTCTCAATCAACTCAATCTTTGCTTTGTCAACTTCAATCCCCCTTTGGGAGATTTTGTGCCCCAAGACTATACCTTCCTTGACCATAAAGTGGCATTTCTCCCAATTGAGCACAAGGTTAGTCTCTTGGAACCTTTTAAGAACCAAAGTCAAGTTCTTCAAGCAATTGTCATATGAGGTCCCAAAGACCGAGAAGTCATCCATGAACACCTCAACGCATTTCTCCACCATGTCCGAGAAAATAGAAAGCATGCACCTTTGGAAAGTAGCAGGAGCGTTGCACAATCCAAAGGGCATCCTCCTATAGGCAAAAACTCCATAGGGACAAGTGAAGGACGTCTTCTCTTGGTCTTGAGGATCCACCACAATTTGATTATAGCCGGAGTAACCATCTAAGAAACAATAGTACTCATATCCGGCTAACCTTTCAAGCATCTGATCAATGAAGGGGATAGGGAAGTGATCCTTCCTTGTTGCCTCATTTAGCCTTCTATAATCGATACATACTCTACACCCCGTGATGGTCCTTGTTGGGATCTATTCATTGCTTTCATTGACCACCACGGTTGTGCCACCTTTATTTGGGATCACATGAGTTGGACTAACCCAATTGCTATCTGAGATTGGATAGATGATTCCAGCATCTAAAAGTTTAATCACTTCCTTACGCACAGCTTCTTTCATGATGGGATTTAACCGTCTTTGTGGTTGAACCACCGGCTTATAATCATCCTCCATCAAAATCTTATGCATGCATAGGGAAGGGCTTATACCTTTTAGGTCCGAAATATTCCACCCAATGACGGATTTGTGTTCCCTAAGAACTCTCAATAGCTTTTCTTCTTCATCATTCTTCAAGGCATTGCTAATGATTACCGGATGTTGTCCCTTCTCCCCCAAGAATTCATACCTTAAGTGGGTTGGGAGTTGCTTCAACTCCAGTGCTTTGTTATCTTCTTCCATTCCTTCATTGTTGAGCTTTTCCTTTGCACCTTCATCCTTTGGGAGACTCGGTAAGGCTTCCATGTTTTTTAAGCACTCAAGATAGTCCTCATCCCTCAAAGGGTCTTCTTCCTCACTATCATCATCATGGGATTTTACCAACACTTGTGCAAGTGAAGAACCATGGGCTTCTCTAGTGGCCTTTGCCTTGATAATTGAGTCCACCATATCCACTCGATACACATCCGACCTCTCAGCGGGGTGCTTCATTGCTTCAAAGACATTGAAGACTACATTCTCATCTTGCACCCGGAGGGTGAGTTTCCCTTGTTGCACATCTATCAAAGCACGCCCAGTGGCCAAGAAGGGCCTACCCAATATGAGAGGGATCTCGGCGTCTTCATCCATATCAAGCACCACAAAATCCACCGGAAATATGAACTTGTCCACCTTCACTAACAAATCTCCGACCACCCCATAAGGATATTTTATAGAACGATCGGCTAGTTGGAGTGACATCCATGTATCTTTGGCTTCTTTGATTCCCAACTTCTTCATCATAGAGAGGGGCATCAAGTTGATGCTTGCCCCTAGATCACACAACGCCTTTCCTAGAGTCATCTCCCCAATGGTGCATGGTATAGAAAAAGAACCGGGATCCTTCAACTTTGGAGGTAGTTTTCTTTGAAGAATGGCACTACACTCCTCGGTCAAAGCAATCGTTTCCTCATCCACTATTTTCCGCTTCTTGGAGAGAAACTCCTTCATAAACCTGGCATAAGATGGCATTTGCTCCAAGGCTTCCGCAAATGGAATGTTAATTTGAAGTTTGCGGAAGACATCAAGGAATTTACTGAACTGTTTATCTTGTAGAGGCTTCTTCAATCTTTCAGGATATGGTACCTTCATGTAGGGCGGGAGGTCTTTGGGTTCAACCCACTTCTTTCTTCGGAACTCTTCATCTACAAGTTTTAACCTTCCCCCTTGCTCCGGTGCCTTGTCACTTGCCAACTCCCCTTTCTCAGGTTGCTCTTCCTCAACATGTGGTTGTTTCGGGGCCTTGTCTTCCTGAGAACTAGTTGCACCCCTCTTAGATCCCAACACCCTACCGCTTCTAGTTGCTACGACATTGCATTGGTTCTTAGGGTTGTTCTCGGTATCACCTGGGAAAGTGCCTGGGAGACGCTCATTTAGTTGCCTTGCGAGTTGAGCTATCTGTGTTTCTAGATTCTGAATTGCCAACCCTGTATAAGTTGCCAACTTGTCAATGGTTGTGCTTGTATTGATTGACAACTTCTCAATTGCCGCATTCGTCCTTTCTAATGCCAACTCCCAAGGTTGCCTTCCACCATCTGTTGTTTGCAATTGATTAGGCCCTGGAAGAGCCTGCTGAGTATTGCGTTGATGGATTCCATAGTTTGGCCTCTGATTCTGTTGAGGTTGTTGTTGCCCGGTTAGACCACCACTAGCATTACTCCAAGCGAAACCCGAATGGTCTCTCCTCATATAACCCCTATTCTGATTCTGACTGTAATCATTCTGTCTGTTCCTCTGATAGTTGTTCTGGGGCATGCTGTCATAGAAATTGTGGCATGAGTCCACATGTTCTTGAGAGAAGTTGAACGGACAACTCTTAATGTCATGATCTCCATTACAATTATCGCAACCCGGAGGCATTCTTTCATGTATCACATTAACCTTTTTGTTCCCTGACAGTGCCACATTCTGCATCTTCAACAGTTTATTCTGCTCTAGAATGGCTTCTATTGTTGCAGAACTGACTCCACTTGAGGTTTCCCTACCCTGGTTGTAATCATTGTTCGACATCTTCTCCAATAACGCCCATCCATCCTCAGCTGCGGCATCACAATTCATCTGGTAGCGCCCCCTTAACCCGTTAAAGAAATGTTGAACCTTGGAGACCGGGTCAAAGAAAGCCGAAGGACATCTTCTCAAGAGCACATTATACCTTTCCAAAGCTTCATTATAAGATTCATCTTCTGTCTGCCTGAAAGATGTGACGGCTACTCTTGCTTGTGCCGCTTTCTGAGGAGGAAAATATTTAATGAGGAACTTTTGGGCCATTTTCTCCCATGTTCTGATACTGTTGCGATCCAAGCTGTCAAACCAATCGCGAGCAACATCCCTAAGAGAGAGGGGGAATAGCCGCAAGCGAAACTCATCTTGAGAAACTCCTCTTGTCTTCTGCATGTCACAAGCCTCAAGGAAGCGAGTGATGTGTCTATGAGGGTCTTGTTTGCCACCCCCATCAAATTGATTCTCACAGATCTGGGCTGTGACGCATCCTTCCACCCTGAAGGAATTTGTATTGAGTTTGCCCCTCACGATAGAAGAAGCACAATCCTCCAAGTTGGGTAGATTGTACTCGAAGAGAGGCTTGTAAGGAGGAGGGTTTGCTTCGGCCATCCCCTCAAAATTAATTGCTTCAAGCCTCTTTCGTTCTCTGGCTTCTTCCCTTAATCGCTTCTCGGTCTTGGTGATCTCCGAATCAAATAGCAAGTCCTCTTGTGAAAGGGTGCCTCACATACAAAAACTAGGCAAGACCAAGTGGAATCAAAGAAGTAGAGAGAAATAATAATAAATAAATAACAAAAAATAAAAATAAAAACAGCTTATCCAAATAATCAAACATCCCAAAAATTAGGAAAATTGGTCGTGTCAATCCCCGGCAACGGCGCCAAAAATTTGTTGAGTCACCGGCAAGTGTACCGGGTCATCGTAAGTAATAAACACGATAAGTAATTACCGACGTCGGACACAGGGATTGGGCTACCAATTCTACCAATTTGCAAGAAATTCGATACGTTTGACCAAGTAAAAGCAAGTGGTTGAGAAGAGAGAGAAAATAGGATCGCAATTTAAATCAACAAACCAACTAGAGATAAACTAGGTAGCGATAAGATAAGATAAGAATTAAAATCTGGATTTAAACATCTAAGGTCACAAATCCACCTACCCAATCATGCATAGTACCCAAGTGATGATGATCCCTTCCCTAGGTTCAATTACAATGTCAATCAGGACCCCCAAATTCTCCTAATGACACTATCGTACTCAATAGGACGTATTCAACGATTGAGATAATTACTTGCTAGGTCTCATAACCCAATCATCAAACTCTATTAAATCTTGTTCCCCATAAGGTTGCACTGATCTCCTACTCACTCTCGTGCAGTATTCAATCAATGATCCCAATTCAAGTTCTAAACACGAATTGCCTATCAAGCCTCATCACGTTAACTAGTCAATCATGCATGCTTATGATCAACGCAATAAATTCAGAATTGGAAAACATGAATTGAGGTAAAGGAGAGAAACATACATCACATTGAACGCTACACCGTCATGGGTGGTTTCATTGATCCCTTAGACAAGGTAATTAGTTCCTCATGCTTGTAACAACACACAAACAATTGGAGTTCATCATGATTGTAAAACAAGAAAAGAAAATAGGGAGACGCAGCTCCAGAGAATAATGATCCGTCTCACAAAACCGATCTAAAAACAAGTGGTGAACCAAAAGGTTCCCATCAATCTGCCCTAAAACAGCCTATAAATAGAAGTTCTGGGTCTCGCCCGCTCGCGGGGCGAGCATGCTCTCGCGAGGCAAAATTCAGTTTTGGCTCCATCTTGAGTTTGAATACTCGTGAGGCGAGATGGTGATTCGCGAGGCGAGACACAAAGGGTGACATCTCTGGCACAGTCAGGCCTTCAGGCTCGCGAGGCGAGATGGTGATTCGCGAGGCGAGACAGAAAGGGCGACTGTTGCTGTTCAGGCTGGTCTTCAGGCTCGCGAGGCGAGATCCTGTTTCGCGAGGCGAAACTTCCAGAATTGCTTTTCCACCGTTTTCTTCATTTTCCTTGACTCTAAGCTTCACTTTTAACCTGAAACAACAAAAGGAAACGAAAAAGCGTAATTCTACTCAAAATAAACTAAAAACTACTAAAAATGCATTAAACGAATCAAATCCTAACTTAGGAACAAAACAAGGCCAATTTGGGAGATTAGCGAGGTTTACTCGCCCAATTAGCCACAAAATCTACCCCTTTTCTAGCTAGAAACTAGATGAGCCAGAGGCTTATCAAGCGGCTCCTGGCAAACCTCTAGGCGGAGGGACACATGAATGAACCTATTACACACCAAAATGAGAGGGATCCTGAGAGTGTGTAGGTGTGGGAGTATATAGTTGAGGATGTCTTATATGAATTTATTGGTACTACCTATACCAACAAGATGTATCTTCTTTTCAGAAGCCCGTCACTTAAGAACTCCATAGTTAAGAGTGCTTGACTTGGAGCAATTCTGGGATGGGTGACCTTCTGGGATGTTTTCCCAGGAAGCGTGTGAGTAGGGACAAAGCACGCTGAAAAGACCTATGTTGTTTTGTGGGGACAGTCGTCAATCCATGAAGCAGTCAGGGATGTTACAACCTAAGCAAAGATGTGGAAGGTAAAAAGGTAGACCAAACTGTCTACAGAGGTATAATTGGATATCTGCTCTATTTAACTTATAGCAGACCTTATATTCAATTTAGTGTTTGTATGTGTGCTTGATTCTAATATGAACCTAGAGAATCCAATTTTAAGACTGTAAACAAAATATTTAGATATTTTCTTGGGACAACTAATCTTGGTTTACTATATTTAAGAACAAAATAATACAGGTTAATTGGTCACTGTGATGCTGACTTTGCTGGAGGCATAGTTGAAAGAAAAAGCACTAGTGGAGGATGTCATTTCGTTGGAGCAAATTTAGTCTCATGGTCAAGCAAAAGACAGAATACAGTTGCACTTTCAACTACAAACGCAGAATACATCTCTGCTGCAAGTTGCTTCTCACAGCTCTTATGGGTAAAACATCAACTTGAAGATTATTCAATATTTAAGCATAATATCTTTGTTTGGTGCGATAATTCAAGTGATATTAGATTATCTAAAAATACCATACAACATTCTAAGTCTAAGCATATAGAAATCAAACATCATTTTATAAGAGATTATGCTCAAAAAGGTGTTTTTGATATTAAGCTTGTTAAAACTAGAAATCAATAGGTTGATATCTTCACAAACCCTTAGCTGAGGATAGGTTTAAATAAATTAGAGACAACTTGAACATGCATTGCATTGTCGAGTGAACTGTCTGATGACGTGTCTAATGCATTTGCTTTAACTGTTTAATGAATGTTCCATGACCTGTTTGTGCTACCTGTCTGAACTTGCTGTGTCATACTTATATGAACTCGATAGTTTTTGGATTAAAGTGTCATTATCCCTTAATGGCATTTAATTATCTGAAGCTAAACGTGTACATAGTTTTTTTTCCTTTTAGAAACCATGTTTTCACTAAGTGTCTTAGCTGCTGAAAAAGGCTGGAAAAGGCTTTGGATGGAATGTGACTTAGCCCTAGTGGTTGAAGCCTTATCTTCTCCTGATATTGTGCCTTGGAAGATTAGAAATACGTGGAAGAATTGTATTTTGATTGTTTCCAATTTTGATTTTAAAGTTACTCATGTTTTTAGAGAAGGTAATCATTGTGCAGATAAACTAGCTTCTTTTGGAGTAGTCTCTAGGTGTTTTACTTGGTGGGATTCATTCCTTCTTTCATTAGGACTGACTTATTTCGTAATAGATGGGGTCTTACTAATTATAGGTTTAAATAGGGATTTCTTTTTTCTCGTGGGTTTGGTTTATGTCTGTTATTGTGATTTTACATCATGTTTCCTGTACACTTTTGCATGCATTTTTCATATAGATTAGGCATTATTTATTTGATTTTAGTTAGATTTCCCCTTGGAACGGGTGAAGCGGTTTCTTGGTGTTGTTTTGCAGGAATCAATGAAAAATCTGGTTAGCTTAGAGTCAGAGAATGAAGAAACAGGGAAGGATGCAATTCTGGGAATGCTCGCACCGCGAGAGGCTACTCGCCTCGCGAGACTGAAGACAGCCAGAAACAGCAACAGTTAGCCTTTCTGTCTCGCCCCGCGAGTCACCATCTCGCCTCGCGATCCTGAAAGCTGACTGCGCCAGAGAATGCAACCATTTCGGTCTCGCCTCGCGAGTTACTATCTCGCCTCGCGATAGATCCAATCTTAGAAGCCAGAATTTTAATATTCGCCTCGCGAGATACGTCTCGCCCTGCGAGTGCGCGAAACCCAGAACCCCTATTATAAGCTGTTTTAGGGCAGAATCAGAGGGAGATTGGATTGGGAGATAAGGAGGCGGCCAAGAAACCCTAGGAAACGGAATTTCTGTTGATGTGGTGGCTGGGTGCATCCTTCTATGGAGTGCTTCCCTTCCTTCATCCTAGTATCTTTTCTTTTCTCTTTTACTTTGATGATGTGTAACTAAACTCCCATTGTTGGGGTTAGGGTAACTATTTCTGAATTCTCATGTATATGACTTGAATCTTGTAATATTGTTTTTACTTCTTTATTGAGTGATTGAATTTCTGTGCTTAATGCTTGTTGTGGCTAGCACCCCCATGACTTGATTAGTGTTTTGATATGCAATTGGAAAATTCGTATTAGAACCGGAACTGAAATTAATCACCTAGTAAATCTGGTATCTAGGAATGGAACTAGGTTTATTAGCAATCGCATGATCCCTAATCTTAATGCGAATTGATTAATCTAGGCCACCTAAGGAATTAGGGTCTATTAGTGGATTAGGCTCTTGTCATCCTAGGAATCGGGACTTGAGTAATTTAGTGGATTGATTGTCATATTTGAAGTAGAAACTGTTTATTAGTCATTTCATTACATGGGGATGAAGTTTAGTGAAACTAATCCCAACATCTTTTATCATATTTGAAAACCATCTTTTATTGCCTTCCAAGTGTTTGAGAAAATTACAAAAAGAGTTTGTTTTTCTTATTCTGTTTATTTTTACTTTTGTGGGCTTGTTAATGAGTATAGAACTCTCTTCAATCCAAGAATCGCTTAGATAGTAGTTGAATTGGTACGTGCTAGTACTTGTCGCAGTCCTCGTGGGAACGATAAAACGATCTCACCACCGTATTACTTACACGACTGGGTATACTTGCCCAGATTCGTCAACAAGTTTTTGGCGCTGTTACCGGGGACTGCATTTCAATATTAGCATATCCATTTCGGTTACTAATTTAAGCAAAAAATAAAAATAAAAATAAAAATTTCTGTTAAAAACTGTTTGCTGTCATTTTTTTTTCTGTTTTGTTTTTGTTGTCATTTTTTTGGTGTGTTTGCTGTTGTGTGCTAACCTTTACTGCTAACACTCTTGTTTCCTAGACTGTTTGTGTATGTGAGGTACTATTCCAGCTGACCAACTCCTATACGATCCAGAAATTGAAAGAACAGCTAGGAAGAATAGGAAGCAAGCAAGACAGCAAAATTTGTTAAGACAACAAGGAGAAGAACAAGAGGCTTCCATCTCTCAAGTTTGTCAAGAAGAACTCAGGATGGCAGGCAATGGTGAAGATGCTCTACCACCACGGAGGACACTTGGTGACTATGCCAATACAAATGTCAACCGGCATGTCACTAGCATAGTGAGGCCTCCAGTGAACTGCAGCAATTTTTAAATCAAGCCCAATCTCATCGATATGGTTTCACAAAATCAGTTTGCTGGGTTGGAGAAGGAAGATCCTAACAGTCATGTTTCCACTTTCTTAGAGTTGTGTGATACAGTGAAGATAAATGGTTCTTCTGATGATGCAATTCGCCTGAGGTTGTTTCCTTTCTCTCTAAGAGATAGAGCCAAGTATTGGCTCCAATCACAGCCAAGGGGGAGCTTCACTACATGGGACAACTTAGAGGCAAAATTTCTGGCAAGGTTCTTCCCCACCTCAAGATTTGTAAAGGCAAGGGGTGACATCATAAGCTTTGCTCAACAAGAAGGAGAGACTCTGCATGACGCCTGGGAAAGGTTCAAGGAATTGCTTCAGAGATGTCCAAATCATGGGTTTGATGATCACACCCAAATGCAAACATTCTGTAATGGATTGAGGCCGTCAACCAGGTACATGTTGGATGCCTCAGCTGGAGGTTCCATGAATACAAAGACAGCAGAGGAAGCATTGGTTTTGATAGAAGCTATGGCGTCAAATGACTACTTGATGCATCATGATCGAGGTCCCACATCAAGAAGGGGAGTGTTGGAGTTAGATTCACAAACTGCACTGTTGGCTAAGAACAAGCTCATGACACAACAACTGGAGTCTCTTACCAAGCAACTAGCTCAACTCCCACAACAACTCCAAACTGTTCAAGGGACAACCATGCCACACCAACAGGTAATGCGATGTGATTTTTGTGGAGGTGATCATGATAATGGAAGATGTGAGGCACCGCCTAGTTCCCATGAGGAAGCTAATTATATGGGGAACTATGGGAGGCCAGGCAACAACCAATTCCCTAACAACTACAACCAAGGGTGGAGGAATCAACCAAACTTTGGTTGGAAGCAAGATGTCGGACAAACAAGCAAGCCTCCTCCTACTCAACCTCCTCAAGACTGAGTTTCTATCTTGGAGAACACCCTCAATCAGTTCATGCAATTGACCATGTCAAACCATAAAAATACCGATGCTTCTATAAAAAATTTGGAGGTTCAAGTTGGCCAAATTGCAAAGCACCTAGCGGAGCAATCTAGCAGCGGTTTTTCAGGTAACACTCAAACTAATCCTAAGGAGCATTGCAATGCTGTTGTTTTGAGGAGTGGTAAAAGTCTTGAGAATGTGGGCGGTGAGCCTTTGGTGAAGAATCAGAAAGTTGATGGAAAAACAGAATTGAGTGCTGAGGAAAAAGGTAAAGAGGTTGTAGCTGAGGAAGAAGAAAAAGCCAGTGAACAAGACAAGAGGGAGAAGCTAGTAGATGAGAATTCAATTTTGAGGAAGACTAAAAGTCAGCTTTTGAAAGATGGAGACAAGCCTCAAGTGATCCCCTCTTATGTGAAGTTGCCCTATCCTCACTTGAGCAAGAAAAATGAGAAAGAAGAACAGTTTGCCAAGTTCCTTGACATTTTCAAGAGGCTACAGATCAACATACCCTTTGCTGAAGCACTGGAGCAGATGCCCAATTATGCAAAATTCATGAAGGAACTGCTCACGAAGAAAAGAAAGTTTAAAGAAGGCGAAATTGTTGCCTTAACTGAAGAGTGCAGTGCGATACTTCAAAGGAAGCTACCTCCGAAGCTGAAAGATCCTGGTAGTTTTACAATCCCTTGCACTATTGGGAGTGTTGCTATCAGGAAGGCCTTATGTGACTTGGGAGCGAGTATCAATTTGATGCCGCTTTCAATTTTGAATAAGCTTGGAGGAGGAGAGGTGAAACCAACCAGGATGGCATTGCAACTAGCTGACAGATCAATCAAGCATCCTTATGGTATTCTGGAAGATGTTCTGGTAAAGGTGGATAAGTTTATCTTCCCAGTGGACTATGTGATTTTAGACATGGAGGAGGATGCAGAAGTTCCACTCATACTGGGGAGACCTTTTCTAGCGACTGGTCGCGCTTTAATAGATGTACAAAAAGGCCAGCTGCGGTTCAGAGTGCAAGACGAAGAAGTCACTTTCAATGTGTTTGAAGCTATGCATCGGCCGAGTGATGAAGAGGATTGTTTCCGCATTGACATTGTAGATACAGTGGCTAAAGAAGTCGTTGCACATCAGCACCCCCCCTCTACTCCTGAGAAGAAGGAAAAGCTCAACATGAAAGCAACTCTGAAGCTCTGCAAGGCAAATGATGTATCAGTTGGTGATGAAGTTGGATCTGCTCATGTGAAAACAGAACCTCCGCCGGGAAGGAGTAAGAAAAAGGCCACGTGGCCCAGAGCGAAAAGGGCAAAGCGGCAGCACAAATGTTGGCCTTATAAGCAAAATCAGCTCTTTAAAGGAGTTCCATGGAAGAAAAGTGCTCTTGCACTTCTATGCCCAGTCAACCCCGGTTAATTGAAAGAAGCCCGTCAAGCTAGTGACGTTAAAGAAGCGCTTATTGGGAGGCAACCCAAATTTTCTTAACCTTTCTCTTTAGTAAGATTTTGTTTTTGATTTTAACCTCTTGAATAATTTGAGAAGATCAAGAGGAAAATATCATAGATTAATAGGTTTGTTAAGTGTTTTCAGGGAAGGAGGAAGGAGAAGCATTAGGACGTGACCCAATTTTCATGCAATTCCGCCTGACTGGAATGAGAGCCAGCACCCGCTACCGCTTCGGTAAGTCGTTCCAATTTTTCTCCTCTCCAACTTGATTGTTTACATTGGGGACAATGTAAATTCTTAAGCTTGGGGTAGGGGTATTTTTGCATTTGTTCATATTGCATTCATATAGTTTTGCATGATAACTTTGCATGTTCACATTATTAGATTGCCCCTTGTCTGAGATTTTGCATCTAATTGTGAAAACTGAGTGCCAATTAAATTGAGGTAGTGAATTTTTGAACCCAATTTTTTCATTCTTGTGATATGGCTGCAAATGAAAATGTTTGAGATAATCTTGGATAGCTGATAATTAGCATATGGTTCTATAGATTTGTGTTTCTCATTGATGGTTGAACTACTAAAATGTGAGATTTTGAGCCAAAGGGGTACTCACTAAATCTACCATATTCTTTGTGTTAGAGTGTTATTCCTCTTGGTTTGTATTTCTCTAGAACTTGACTTGAAACCATTTTGAAGCTTAAAAATTTTTGAAAACATTTTTTGAAAATGATTGAGGCAATACGTATTTTTCTGGCCTTCTGAGCTTTGAATGATGAAATGCTACCCCTTAGTTGCCCAATTTTGAGCCTGAAAGAATAAAATACTTTTCTTGGTACCTTGAAATATATTGTTGAATGATTTTGATAAGGGACCTTCTAAAGTATTACAAAAGGGTAAAAAGGTAGTTGAAAAAAGTTTGGGATGAAAGAATCAGAAAAATATTTCTCTTGAGTTGAAAAATCTCCCCTTCTCCAAGCAAAAGAAAAACAAAAGAAAAAGAAAAATATATAGAGAAGGGGATGACAAAAAGAGATGATAAAAAGAAAAAGAAAGAAAGAAAGGTGGGCAAGTGAATCGAAAACCCAAGAAGGTATTTTTAGAAGGTGTCATGTGTTGAAATGTTTGATACTTGGTATAGCCTTTTGAAATTTCCTTTTCTTGATTTCCCCACCTAACGATTAATCCCATGGCCCCGTTACAACCAAAGCAAAAGACCTCTTGACTCTTAATTGTTTTCATTAATAAAGTAGAGATTTGGTTGATAGTCAAGCCTATGGTAGATGTCATTCCTTGAGGAAAATGGAGCGAATTGTCATATATCCCTAAACACTTGAGTGAGGTGAGAAAGAGAGCCAAGCAAATGAACAAGCTTGGGGCGAGATTCAGGTGAGAAAGAGTGCCCGAATCAGTGAGAACATGAGTCTAAGGAACCTATGCCTCTAATTGGACTTGAATTGATTGTCTCTTGCTGAATTGTTTGAATTGCCTATTACTTGGATCATTTACGCGGGTTCTTAGTTCACTATCCATGTTCTGTTTCTTCTTCTGGCCTTAGTGATTGCTTGAGGACAAACAATTGAAAAAGCTTGGGGTGATTTGATAGTGTGATTTTACATCATGTTTCCTATACACTTTTGCATGCATTTTTCATATAGATTAGGCATTATTTATTTGATTTTAGTTAGATTTCCCCTTGGAACGGGTGAAGCGGTTTCTTGGTGTTGTTTTGCAGGAATCAATGAAAAATCTGGTTAGCTTAGAGTCAGGGAATGAAGAAACAGGGAAGGATGCAATTCTGGGAATGCTCGCCCCGTGAGAGGCTACTCGCCTCACGAGACTGATGACAGCCAGAAACAACAACAGTCAGCCTTTCTGTTTCGCCCCGCGAGTCACCATCTCGCCTCGCGATCCTGAAAGCTGACTACGCCAGAGAATGCAACCATTTCGGTCTCGCCTCGCGAGTTACTATCTCGCCTCGCGAGTGATCCAATCTCAGAAGCCAGAATTTTAATATTCGCCTCGCGAGATACGTCTCACCCCGCGAGTGCGCGAAACCCAGAACCCCTATTATAAGTTGTTTTAGGGTAGAATCAGAGGGAGATTGGATTGGGAGATAAGGAGGCGGCCAAGAAACCCTAGGAAACGGAATTTCTGTTGATGTGGTGGCTGGGTGCATCCTTCTATGGAGTGCTTCCCTTCCTTCATCCTAGTATCTTTTCTTTTCTCTTTTACTTTGATGATGTGTAACTAAACTCCCATTGTTGGGGTTAGGGTAACTATTTCTGAATTCTCATGTATATGACTTGAATCTTGTAATATTGTTTTTACTTCTTTATTGAGTGATTGAATTTCTCTGCTTAATGCTTGTTGTGGCTAGCACCCCCATGACTTGATTAGTGTTTTGATATGCAATTGGAAAATTCGTATTAGAACCGGAACTGAAATTAATCACCTAGTAAATCTGGTATCTAGGAATGGAACTAGGTTTATTAGCAATCGCATGATCCCTAATCTTAATGCGAATTCATTAATCTAGGCCACCTAAGGAATTAGGGTCTATTAGTGGATTTAGGCTCTTGTCATCCGAGGAATCGGGACTTGAGTAATTTAGTGGATTGATTGTCATATTTGAAGTAGAAACTGTTTATTAGTCATTTCATTGCATGGGGATGAAGTTTAGTGAACCTAATCCCAACATATTTTATCATATTTGAAAACCATCTTTTATTGCCTTCCAAGTGTTTGAGAAAATTACAAAAAGAGTTTGTTTTTCTTATTTTGTTTATTTTTACTTTTGTGGGCTTGTTAACGAGTATAGAACTCTCTTCAATCCAAGAATCGCTTAGATAGTAGTTGAATTGGTACGTGCTAGTACTTGTCGCAGTCCTCGTGGGAACGATAAAACGGTCTCACCACCGTATTACTTGCACGACTGGGTATACTTGCCCAGATTCGTCAACAATGTCCCCCATGTTTCTTGTATTATTTTTTACATTTCTTATTATTGAATTTTTAGTATACTGCAAATGGTTGATAGAGTCTAAGGTGCCAACCAAGTTGGGGTCTCATTCTCTATAGTGATGCTTTTGCATGACAATTTTTATAAAAAAAAAAGTGTCTTAGTGGGTGTTGTGTTCCCCAAAATTTTCGTGCCGTTTTTAGCATTAAATTGGTCTTTTTCTCTCTCCAGCTTTTAAGTCTATATAAGGTTATATCATTAGAAAGCCTTCTCTTTTACCCTTTCAAAACCTCCCTCTTCTATGGAAAACCTTCCGTCTATCTCACTGAAAAGTCCCCAAACCTTCTCAAACCCTATCCTTCTACAATGGCACCCAAGAAGAATCTCACAATAGCTGAAATTGCTAAGATGTACAACATGCGTGAGGAGGACGTTGACAAGATTGTCACTGAGAATGTGGTAAACCTAAAAGCCATGAAGAAATGGGGCATGGGCGTGACCGATGGGATTAAATGCTCAAAGTGGACACCCTTCTTCACCATGAAGGAGTTGGTGCACCCCAAGCTAGTCAGAGATTTCTGGAATAATGGCTCGATCTATGAATCCAGGAATCAATTGCTGAAACACAATAGAAGCCATAACAAATTTCCCAAGGTTTGGAACAGGCTTCATAGTGGATTGGAAAGATCAAGTGGGTTCTGACTCCATCAACATCACCTTGTATGGTGTTTCTAACCCTCCAAACTTCAAAGTTGTCAACCTCATCCCAAAATGCAGATCCTTGCTCAAGCTGCTTCAAGAATGTGTAATGCCCATGAAGGGATCTAGAAACAATGTCTATAAGATAGATAAGTTTTCCCTCTATCACTTGATCCATAAGATGAAGATTGATTTGAACGACCTCGTGCTCAAACATCTAGAGTCCATGATTCACGTCGGGTTCACCAACTGAAGTTGACACAGGCAAACACAAGAAGGCGGGTTGAATTGTGTTTGTTAATAATTTTTATAAAACAACCTTTTAAAACTATTTTTCTCACACGAGGATATATAAAGCAGATGCACACACTGAAAAGAACTTTTGAGACTTAACAAAAGTAATATCAAAACCCCACAGTCAGTACAAACAAATAAAGGTGTAGGAGTTTAAGGATAGAAGATTCACGCAGATGATTTTATCCTGGTTCACTTTCTTCCAACCAAGAGCTACGTCTAGTCCCTTCGACTTGAAGGTTTTATCCAATATTTCTTCAAATAGATTACAACCAAGTATTCAACACCTCTCCAGGCTACAAGTATTCCTTTCTTAACAAGCCTTTTCAGGCTCTAACTCTAACAAAGAGATTTTAACTTAAGATCTTCTTAACTCACTATATGTGAGGATATGAAAGTTTAAGATCTGTTGAATATTTTCACAATATTCAAACTAAAGAATACAGACTTTTGCCTTTGAAAGAATTGAAGAAATGAGAGCTTGTTCTCGCAAATATTGGATTGGCAAAAGTTGTTTTTCATTGCTTGGGGTCCTCTATTTATAGTGACCTTGTTCTACTCTTGAAAAACTTCAACGGTCATTTTGAATTTCCCATTTAGAGATAGCATTGAGTGCACAATATCTGTTGCGACTGATAGCTTGATCGTGGCCATGCTGAAATGTATTCTTGGTTATCAGGGTAGTACAAAATGGAGGCTCACTGCTCTAAGCATTTGCAGCTTGAAAACTGTTTTTCCTCCTATATGTAACTTCCAACTTTTTCCAACCATAAATGTGCTATGGTACAAATCGTTTTACATTTCCCATTGTACTGTTTTACTTTTTGTATTTCCTCGATGGTACTATGATTTTCTCACAAGGAAACAAATCATTAAGCTTATAAAACAAATGAGAAGAACAAAGATTCTCTTGAAATAAATATCAATCATTTGAAATAAATATGATTCATTGTGGACCGGATTGAAATTATTTATAAAGGCTTATCTTAAATATGAGCTTGTCAACTTAAAAACTGCATCTACTTAGTTATATGTGAAACTAAGTATATTCACTCTTTTATTTTGCTAGTCCACTGACTTGGCATATCCTCTCGTCTACTCAAGTCTTTGGACTTGCTATATCTCAGTGAGTTATTTTGATCTCCGTCTAGTGACGTGGCATTAAAGTCCGTCTACTCACTTAAAAAGATATCGTCTGATGACGTGGCAAGTTAAGCTCGTCTATTCAATTTGAAACTTAGATTCCGTCTAGTAGAAATATTTTAATATTTCTTCTACTTAGAAATTCTCATGTCTCGTCTACTTAAGTTTCACTCTACTCAAATAAATAAATAAATAACTTTACCAAGCTTTTGAGCAGCCTGTCTACACGGGTGGACGTGGATTTCTTATTTAAAGATCAAGCAGATATATGAAAACTTTTTCTAAGTTTCTATAACTTATAAGATTTAAGTGATCCTGCAAAACTGGATAACCTTGTTAGATCTCAACTAACACTTTGCCAAGCAAATTTAATCCTTTATTAACATCAAAACTTAGAGATTAGTTAAATCCAAATCACTTTGGTTCCAACAATCTCCCGCTTTTTTATGATGACAAAAACTAATTAAATTTGAGTAGCAAAGTCTAAGAGAGTTTACAAAGCTCCCCCTAAGACAAAGCATTCAAACTTTTAACAGCATATGTATATAGCTTATCATATTAGTGCAATTACTTATCAGTTAGGATAGTATCAGAGCATTATAGACTTAGTCAAACTTATATAGAATATATCATATCAAACAGTGTTAGAGCATGTAGACTTTGGATATATCAGAGCAATAAACAAATCATAGTAAACAATATCAGAGCATTCAAAACAGGTATAGTATATTAAAGCATAAACAGAGACATGCATATGCAAACAAGTATATACTTTTCAAAAACTGACTCTTCCCATTAAATTTAATTCTCTTTCCTTTCTCCCCATTTTTTGTCATCAGACAAAAAGGTTAAGGAGTGGACCATCATCGTCAGTAATAAAAGAGAAACAAGAGAAATTAAGAGGAAGGTGGAGGTGGAGGAGGAGGGTTTTGATTTTGATACGGATCAGGATTTGGTGGAGAAGCAAGGATTTGTGTAGGCATATTCTAACTTTGTTGAAAGGTGAGCATGATGCTCATCATCTGGTTCATCATTATGTTTGTTGGAGCCAGAGCTTCTGCAACCTGCTCTCTCACTTGTTCCATCACTTCAACCTTTACTCTTTCTTCAATTATTGTACCAATCATCTCTTCAAAGTTTGGTGGCAGAGAGAGTGAGGGTCTAGAGCTTTCAGCACTGTCTTGAGCATGTGCTTGACTTGGCAAGGTGTCCAAGGCTCTGGACTGTTGAGGTTGGTCCTGAGGGTGAATGACTGTGAGAGCTAATGGTTGAGATGAATGCTTCTGAGAAGTGCTAGGTCTGGGAATAGACTCAGCAACTTCCTCAACTTCCATATCTTCAACAATAATTTCCTCATCAGTGTGTTCTGAAGATGGTGATGGAGGAGGTGAGGTAGCATATTGCAGCACTGGTTCAGATAGCTCTTTGGCCCAATGAATAGAGTCCTCTTCAAATACAGGACTTATGACAGGAATGCCAATGATGTCCTTATAGATGAGGAATCTGCAGTAAGCAAGGCCACACTTCCCTCTGACTTTAGGAATATATTTCTTCTCTTCAATAGTCAATCCAGAGGAGGAAACTTCCTGTGCACATTCCACCATGTGAGTCCTCTAGATGTCCACAGCAACATCCTCTTGAACATCTTCAGTTGGTTGAGCCAACCAGTAGTCAATCACATTTTGATCAGTGAGATTGATTGTTGCTGGATTGATTATGCAGCTGTCAGGAAAAGGCATCTTGCTAGTGTTTCTCTGCTTCTACAGATCTTTGTCTTTATTCATGTCAATCATCGGTAGCCTGGGACATATCATGTAGGGTCTGAATCCTATTCTTGTTCTCTCCAAAGAATGATGTTGTCATGTTGGAGGCACAAAATTTGCAGCCCTGACATATCTTGGCATTTCCAACTCCATTTTCCAAAAAGCATACATGAGTTGATCGATGAAGTCAGCAGCTCTGCCATATTCACTAGGATTGTTGGCATCCATGACAAATGGAACATGTCTGAATGATCTTGATCTCTTTTCAAGAACATTTTTAATAATTTTCTTTCTTGGATCCTGAGTCCAGTCAGATATGATGTGCCTTTCTACACCATCAGTGAAAGGTTTAAAGGGTGGGGATTTGATGAGGTTTGGGTAGATCTTATTAGGAGGGAATTTCTTCTGTGGTAGATGGGTGAAAAGAGATCCAAGTGAATTGAATAACATAGATGGAAATGGTCCGGTAGGTGTATGTGGTTCAGGGCTAATCCAATATGAGTAGATGTTTTCAGGTTCATACTCATATTCTGGTAGAGGATACCATCTGGTTAAAATAGGTTCAGGTTCAGTTTGGTGGGTGTGAAATAAGATTCTCCAGACTCTCTTTATCTTGGCTAAGCTTTCAGCTTTGCCATCATAAAGAACAGAGGGATGAGTGTAGGGGAATCTAGTTTTTCTATTTTTGGGAAAGGGTGCACCAGGGCTAATTCCATTATTTGGTTGATGAAACCAGGGATCAGATTCAGGTAAGATGGGTAAGAATTTTGGTCTTGGTGGTGAGGCTGTTTGTGGTTGATCTGGTGAGTTTGTTTGTGGTTAAAGGGGTGTGGGAATATACACATCATCCATGTTTAGACTTTGATTCACAGAGAATGTATGTACACAGTCATCTACCCTATGCTCAAAGCTATAAACTAGGGCATCTACTGCCAACTTGACAGGGTCATTAGCAGGAAGGGTTACCTCAGTTCCCATGGCAACTTTAGCTCTTCTATGAAGTTGCCTCCTCCTAGTTGGAATAGAGGCAGCAACAGCATCAGCAGAAGCAATTCTCTGTTTCTTCAGTACAGAGCTGATGGGAACCCTGTCCTCATCATCCTCATCCTCATTATAAAACAGAATCAAGTCTCTTGTCCTTTTCTATGTGGGAGCAGGATTAGGAGCAATAGTAGTGGGTTCTCTGAAGACAATTCCACCAGTAGGCCTTTTAGGTATTGGCTTCCTTGAAGCAGTGGTTTTTTTCTTAACATCCCTTTTCAGTCCCAGAACATCAGCATTGTTCTGTTCAACCATTTCTTCCTTGACCTTCATTAATTCCTCAGTCTTGGCTATGGCAGCAGCAACATAGGTGTTGAGATTCATATTTGCAATGTTCATCTTGCCAAAATCAGCAATTGACATTGGTTTTTCAGTTAAAATTCGTGCTTGCTCTTCAGATGACCTAGCAGCAATGAATTGATGGATTCCTTGAGCTTTGAAGATCTTGGAAATGAGATGACAATAGGGAAATGCAGATAGTTTCTTCCCGTTAATCACAGCATCCCTGAATCTTCCATACAAAATTCTCGGAAGGTTGATCTTTGTCTCAATAAAGAGATGGCAGAGGCAGAACTTGCGCAAGGCAGACAAGTTGCCCTTTGACCCAGCTTTGTGAAGAACCACTTTGTTCAGCAGTTGATGAAGGATGGGAACAATGTCCTTCATTTATACAGATTTCCATGAGTGATTCCTTACTGTATCATCTCTCATTAAGAAGACTTCAATGACCTCTGTACCACCTAGTTCAGTCTCCCATGACTCAGTAAAAACCATTCCTTCCTGAGCGTAGAAGATGGCATCAGCAATAGTCTTCTCAGAAACTAATATCCTCTTTCCCAATACAGAAAGGAGATATCAGTATCAGAGACTTGAAGTCTCCTCTAGAAATCCCTTATCAAATTAGGATAAATAGAGACTTTCTCAGGGAAGAGTCCCCCCCACCCAGCAACATTGATATACTTGCTGATATCTAGATTGTAGTCTTGTAAAACTCTGAAGTTGAAGTGGTGCTCAATAGCCATATTAAGCTTGTCCACATTGAAGGTTGAAGAAGAAGCCAATTTTGGTGAACTGAGAGTTAGGGTTTGAAAGCAAAGAGATAGATAGCTCGAGTAATCTCAGAGATGACAGGGTAATGAAAGGTTTCTCAAAGGGAAGATGGTTGCTTTAAAAAGGTTTTGAATTTCAAAGGTTTTTCTTTTAGAAATAAATCAAAAAGAAAATATTTGACAAGACATGTCATTAAGGATAAAACGGTGTTGGTATTTTGAAACTATAAAAAGGTTATGATGGGATTGATGGAAGTACTGACTCAGCAGAGAGAATAAAGGATAAATTTGTCATTGAGACAAAATAAATGCAAGTCATAAATATATGTATGGACAGGTCCAAACAAGATGCAAACATACATAGACGCGACATGTAGTGGACGCTATACACAAATACAATGGATGCAATATGCAATGGATGCGTATTTTAGTCATACAATGGACTTGAAATGCTTTAGATGCACATACATCAACAAAGATTATTTAGGTTGGACGCCTTATTCAATCCACACATAGCATATTGATATGCTTCCTAATAAAAAGAAATCTGTCCTCAGCAAGAGGTTTAGTAATGATATCTGCCCATTGATGGCCAGTATCCATAAATTGTATATCAAAAACACCTTTTTGCACATAATCCCTAATGAAATGATGTTTGATTTCTATATGCTTATCTCTAGAATGCAATATTGGATTCTTAGATAAATTAATTGCAGTAGTATTATCACACATAAGTGAAATACTACTTACAAACACATTGTAGTTTTCCAATTGATGTTTGATCCAAAGAAGTTATGAGCAGCAACTAGCAGCTGAAATATACTCAGCTTCAGCAGTTGATAAGGCAATGATACTTTGTCTTTTGCTTGACCATGAGACAAGATTAGCTCCAATGAAGTGACATCTCCACCGGTACTTTTTCTTTCAATTCTATCTCCAGCATAGTCAGCATCATAGAAACCAACTAATCTGTAATCTTTACATTTCTTAAAACACAAACCCAGATTAGTAGTACCTTTCAAATATCTAAATACTCTTTTAAGTGCTGATAAGTGAGATTCTCTAGGATCATATTGAAATCGAGCACATAAGCATACACTGAACATAATATTAGGCCTAGACGCAGTAAGATATAAGAGAGATCCTATCATACCTCTATATACCTTTTGGTCTACCTTTTTCTCTCTATCATCTTTGTTCAGTATGGATGTGGGGTGCATAGGGGTATTCATTGGCTTGCAATCATCCATCTTAAAGTCCACAGTTTGATGGATGTACACCTCGTCCACAGTTTGTTTAACTTAAAGTCCAAGGAAGAATTTGAGTTCTCCCATCATGCTCATTTCAAACTCTTTCTGCATGAGCTTAGAAAACTCTTTGCATAGAGATTCATTAGTAGCACCAAATATAATATCATCAACATATATTTGCACAACTAAGAAATTAGATTTTATGGATTTTCTAAACAGGGTTGTATAAACCTTTCCTCTATTAAAGCTGTTTTCCATTAGAAATGAACTTTGTCTATCATGCAAAGCTCTAGGAGCTTGCTTGAGGCCGTATAAAGCTTTCTTAAGCTTATATACATGTTTAGGTTGGGTTTCACTTTCAAAACCCGGAGGTTGCATAACATATACCTCTTCATTAATAAAGCCATTTAGAAAAGAACTTTTAACATCCATTTGAAAAAGCATAATGCTATGATGTGCAGTAAAAGAAAGTAAAATCCTAATTGCTTCTAATATAGCAACAGGTGCAAAAGTTTCAGTGTGATCTATACCTTCTTCTTGAGAGTATCCTTGTGCAACAAGTCTTGCTTTATTTCTTACCACTTTACCATTTTCATCAAGCTTGTTTCTGTAAACCCATTTTGTTCCAATAATTGATTTATCTTTAGGCAAGGGCACCAGAGTCCAAACATTACTTCTTTCAAACTGATTCAGTTCTTCTTGCATAGCTAGAATCCAGCCATCGTCCAGGAGAGCCTCTTCTACTGCCTTTGGTTCCAACTCAGAGACAAGTATAGAATCATCTTGCTCTCTGAAGGTTGATCTGGTTCTTAGCCTATCATTGGGATTTCCAATGATCTGATATTGTGGATGATAATTCTTGAAGTACCAAGATCTTTGAACATTTTCTTGTTGAGAAGTGGATGTTTCTGGTTCTGGTTGTTGAGGAGGGTCGTCTACTTGATCATCAGCTTTAATCTGTGTTGTATCTCCTGAGATATTTAGATCAAGATCTGCAAAAGCTTCATCTAGCTCTGATAATTTCTTATTAGGCTTCTTGTCATCGAACTTAACATGAATACATTTTTCTACAACTAAAGTTCTAGAATTGTACACTCTAAAACCTTTGGAAGTTTCAGAATATCCTAACAGAATTTTATTATCTACTTTTGAATCAAACTTACCAAGTTGATCTTTAGTGTTCAGTATATACCATTTACAACCAAAGGGATGAAAATATGAAATGTTGGGTTTTCGTCCTTTCCACAATTCATAAGGAGTCTTGTTCAGGATAGGTCTAATGTATATTCTGTTATGAATGTAGCAGGCAGTGTTAACAGCTTCAGCCCAGAAGTGTCTAGGGACAGAGTGATCATTGAGCATAGTCCTAGCCATCTCTTGAAGAGATCTGTTCTTTCTCTCTACCACACCATTTTGCTATGGTGTTCTTCGTATTGAGAAGTTGTGAAGAATACCACTTTCTTCATAGAGCTTATGAAATAGCTCATTCTAAAACTCTCCCCTATGGTCACTTCTAATTGAAGTGATTCACATGCCTTTTTCATTCTGTACACATTTGCAGAATATAGAGAAGACCTTGAAAGACTTATCCTTGTGAGCTAGGAACATAACCCATGTCCATCTAGTGTAGTCGTCTACAATGACTAGACCATATTTCTTACCACTGACAGAAGCAGTCCTTATTGGACCAAAGAGATCAAGTTGTAGCAAATCTAGTGGTCTATTGGTACTAACAACATTCTTAGATTCAAAAGAACCTTTGACTTGTTTTCCCTTTTGACATGCATCACAGAGAGCATCATATTTGAACTTAAGGTTTAGTAATCCTCTCACGAGGTTATGCTTATTTTGCTTTGAAATTAACTTCAAGCTTGCATGACCTAGCCTTTTGTGCCAAATACATCGCTCATCTTCAATGGACACTAGACATGAGACACTTTGATTTGAGAGGTCCTCCAAGTCAATCTTATAAAGATTGTTTTGCCTCTTAGCAGTGAATAAAAGTAATCCATTATCTTTCTTGACATTACACATGTTCTTATCAAAAGAAACATTATATCCATGATAAGCCTCTGGCTCATCTAGTTTTATGGCTAGTATGACCAGGGTTTTGTGCAAATTATATCCTATTTTCACCCAAATTAGATTAGATTGTCCTCAAGTAAGGTTTTGAGTCTCTAAAGTAGTTTTAGGTTAATTTGGCCAGTTTTGAATCAAATAAAGAACTTATGGCTATTTTGTTGTTTTCAGGTTAAGTAGAAGTTGAGGGAATAAGGAAACAGGGGATTCGCCTCGCGAGAGTTTCCTCGCCTCGCGAACCTGAAAGCCAGCAGAACAGTGAAAATGTCATCCTCTCTGGTTCACCCCGCGAACAGCTCTTCGCCTCGCGACACTGAAGGGTGACTGGTCTAGAAATATGCCAGCTCTCGGGGTTGCCTCCCGAATAAATTCTTCGCCTCGCAATCATGGAAGTCAGAAAGCATCACGGTTGGCCCCTGATGTTCATAACGGGCGTAATAAGAAGACTTTTCAGTTCTTCGCCCCGCGATCCTTTCTTCGCCTCGCGAGAATGCCAAAGGTTGCTGACTCTTCATGATATTCGCCTCGCGAATTAATGGTCGCCTCGCGAGTAGACTTAATTTCTGATTAGTATAAATAGCTGTTCTGAACAGCTTGGAAGGACTTTTTGCTTCTCCATTGTTTTTGAATTTTTCTGTGTGTTTTCGTTTTCTATGGAGAACTAAGTTTCTAGGATTAATCTATTGTAATCGATTTCCACTATACTTGAGGTTCTTGTATTTCCTGTTTTGTATGCTTTTCCCTTTTCAATGCCATGCTTTATATTTCTGTTTGCTTAATTCAGGAGTATATTGTATTGTGTTGATTTATTTTCGGTGATATCATGTTCCTATAATTAATCGCGTTTGCTTAATTCGCGTGTGTACGTTTCGTGTTCGCTTAGTTCACGAAGGGCTTAACCCCGTTTGCTTAATTCGGGAATAGGGACATATATCTGTAGTAGTGGTTTCGCTTGTAAATTGTTGCTACAACCGGGAGGGGATTAGAATCTGCTTAGGGCTTGGAAATTTCATGAACCTATGATAGTTGGGAAATCGAGAACAATAGATTAATCGGTTTTTAGCTATTTGACAATCTCTTTGAATTGCCTTGTTTCATTGCGCTGTTATTATTTTGTTACTTATTTGCATCCCAATCCAACCCCCCCCCCCCCCCCCCAAACTGATTTTTGTGGAAAATAACACTTTAAGAGTCCTTGTGAGACGACATCCGAGTTGTCGCCCTAAACTACAGTTTTAAAACCCGCTCGTTCTTTTTGGCGAGTGCGCGACAGCGCGACCAAAAATTGGCGCCGTTGCCGGTGACTCTTATTTGTTATTTTTCCATTTTTTATTTTTCTTTCTTGTCTTTTTCTTTTACTTTCGTTTTTGTTTTGAATTGGTCTGGCTACTAGGTCTAATTGCCCTGAATTGTGTGATTTTGATCCGGAAATTGAAAGAACACTGCACACACTCCGTAGAGAATTTCGGGCTAGCACTATTAGTGATTCTAATTCCAAAACTGTTTTTGAAAACATGGGAGACCAGAGGACATTAAGACAGCTTGCTGCCCCTGATGTAAACTATAATGGATTGTGTATTTCATATCCTGGTGCTGATACTCCTTTTGAACTAAAATCTGGTTTCATTCACTTGTTGCCAAAGTTTAATGGTCTTGAGGATCCACACAAGCACTTGAAGGAATTCCAAGTTGTCTGCTCCACAACCTCGAGATCAGAGGGAGTCACTGAGGATAGCATCAAGTTGAAAGCCTTTCTGTTCTCACTCTAGGGAGCTACAAAGGATTGGCTGTTGTATCTTGAGCCCAACTCTATCACCACTTGGAATGATTTGAAGAGGGTGTTCCTAGAAAGATATTTTCCTGCTTCAAGAGCTGCGTCAATAAGGAAAGAAATATGTGGCATCAGGCAAGGGAATGAGTCGTTGGCTGAATATTGGGAGAGGTTCAAGCATTTGGTATCCAGTTGCCCCCAGCATCAGATTTCTGAACAACTCCTTATCCAGTACTTTTATGAAGGGTTACTGCCGATGGATAGGAATCTTTTGGATGCTGCTAGCGGGGGAGCACTTGTTGATAAGACCCCAGCTGCTGCCAAGCAACTCATTGAGAATATGTCACTGAATTCCCAGCAGTTTACTACCAGAAGAAATTCAGTTGAGACAAGAGGTGTGCATGAGATCCATAGTTCATCTTCCAACCAGGCCGCCCTTGAGAATAGATTGGATGAGCTCACTTCTTTTGTAAGGCAATTGGCAATAGATAAGGTTCAGCCTGAAAAGTTATGTAGCATGTGCAACTCTCCTGAGCACCCATATGATCCATGCCCTATCTAGAGAGAAGAGTTCGTCAGTGAAGTATCTCAAGCTTAAGCAGTAAATCCATATAATCAAGGAAACAGTCAGAATCGGTACAACACTCCAGACCTCTCTACCAATAGGTACCATCCCAACTGGAGGAATCATCCTAATCTGTGGTATGGGAACTCATCCCAACAACAACCGATGGCAGCACCTCAGAATCCTCCTCAAGTGACCACTTCTGTACCTTCTGGACCTTCACTAGAGGACATGTTCAAGCAAATGACTTCACAATTGACTTCATAAATGAATGCACAAATGACTACACTTTTCCAGCAGCAAGTCGGACAGCTCCAGGCCTCACAGGCACAGTTTCAGCAGCAAACAAATGTCAGCATTCAAGATTTGAGGACACAAGTTGGACAACTTGCCACATCCATGAATAATATACAGCAAGGTCAAGGGACAACCCAGCTGCCGGCACAGCCAGTGATAAATCCTAATGCCTCCAATCCTAATGTGAGTGCCATATCTCCGAGATCTGGAAAAGTTGTTGAGGCCACCTATGGAAAGGATGAAGAAACTGTTGAGGTAACTCCTGAGCCTACTGTTGAAGTTGAAGTTGAGAAAGTGTAGAGACCACCAATCCCATTCCCACACAGATTACAGAAAAATAAGAAGATTGGTGGTGAAGACAAAGAAAGGGAGATTTTAGATGTGTTCAGAAAAGTAGCTGTGAATATTCCCCTTCTAGATGTGATCAAGCAGGTGCCCAAGTATGCAAAATTTCTCAAGGATCTACGCACCAACAAGAGGAAGATGAAGAATAATGAGAGGGTTGATTTGGGAAGAAATGTCTCAGCTCTTATCCAGTCTAGGCCTGCACCAGAAAGAGTTGCTGCTTTAACCCTTACTCAGGCACTACCACAGAAGTGCAAGGACCCAGGCATATTTACTATTCCATGCACTATTGGGGACAGGAAATTTGAAAACTGCATGCTGGATTTGGGAGCCTCCATAAATGTCATGCCTACCTCCATCTTTAACAACCTTGATCTTGGGCCTTTGCAGTATACAGGTCTCACCATCCAGTTGGCTAACAGGACCAGTGCCCGACCCATGGGAATGGTAGAGGATGTGCTAGTGCAAGTTGATGATTTGATCTTCCCTGCTGACTTCTACATCTTAGACATGGCAGGAGAGACACATTCCAGTAGATCACCAATAATCTTGGGCAGACCATTCATGAAGACAGCCAAGACTAAGATTGATGTGAATGATGGGACTATGTCTATGGAGTTTGGTGATATTGTGGCCAAGTTCAAGATCTTTGATGCTATGAAACACCCACTGGAGGAGCACTCGGTTTTCCAACTAGAGTTGCTTTCTGAGCTTATTGAGGATACGCATGAGGACTTTATTTCTGATTTTCCATTCATTTCTGGTTTTGATGATTTGTATTCATGTACTAACTGTACTGACACTAACCCTTGTTCTGTTTGTGCTGAGTTTCTTGATTCAACCTTGCAGGGTGATAGTGATAGTGAGAGTGAAGCTGTCTGTTCAGCAGAAGTCCTTGACATCATGGCTACTCCTAATGTACCATCTGTTGAGCAGCCACCATCCTTAGAGCTCAAGCCACTTCCTGGGAACCTGAAGTATGCCTACCTGGAGACAAATGAAAAACTTCCAGTCATCATTTCTTCCAGCCTTGACTCTGACCAGGAAGCAAAACTATTGGAGGTTCTGAAGAAGCACAAGGCTATTGGGTGGACATTGGCTGATATTCTAGGAATTAGCCCCTCCAGATGCATGCACAGAATTCTATTGGAGGATGGAGCTAAACCAGTAAGGCAGGCCCAGAGGCAGCTAAACCCATTGATTCTGGATGTGGTGAAGAAAGAGGTGACTAAACTTCTGCAGGAAGGTATTATATACCCCATCTCTGATAGTACTTGGGTAAGTCCGGTGCAAGTTGTACCAAAGAAGTCCGGTCTAACAGTAGTTAGGAATGATAATAATGAGATTGTACCTACTAGAGTCCAAAATAGCTGGCGAGTCTGTATAGATTATAGGAAGTTGTACCAGGCCACCAGAAAGGATCACTTTCCTTTGCCGTTCATAGATCAGATGCTGGATCGGCTGGCTGGTAAATCTCATTACTGCTTTCTTGATGGCTTTTTCGGGTATTTCCAGATCAATATTGCCCCTGAGGATCAGGAAAAGACCACTTTCACGTGCCCCTTCGGTACGTTTGCCTATAGGAGGATGCCATTTGGCCTTTGTAATGCTCCTGGCACCTTCCAAAGATGCATGCTTAGCATTTTCTCTGAATTTATTGAAAATTGCATAGAGGTGTTCATGGATGACTTCACTGTATATGGCTCCTCATTTGATGCATGTCTGCATAGTCTAAGTTTAGTTCTAGAAAGATGCATTGAGACTAATTTGATTTTGAACTATGAGAAATGTCACTTTATGGTAGAACAGGGGATTGTTTTGGGTCATGTAATTTCTAAAGAGAGTATTTCAGTAGATCCTGCAAAAATTGATGTGATTTCTTCATTGCCTTACCCATCTTGCGTACGCGAGATCCGTTCTTTTCTTGGACATGCAGGTTTCTACAGGCGCTTTATAAAGGACTTCAGCAAGATAGCTCTGCCATTGTCAAACCTGCTGAAGAATGATGCCCTGTTCCATTTTGATGATCATTGCAATGAGGCATTTGACTACCTGAAAAAAGCATTGACATCTACCCCCATCATCCAGCCCCTAGACTGGACACTCCCTTTTGAACTAATGTGTGATGCTTCCAATTTTGCTGTGGGAGCGGTTCTGGCACAAAGGGTGGGCAAGGTTGCCCATGTAATTCATTATGCTTCTAGGACATTAGATGCTGCACAATCAAATTACACCACCACTGAGAAAGAACTGCTAGCTGTTGTATTTGCACTTGATAAGTTTAGGTCATATTTGCTAGGTTCTAGGGTTATTGTTTTCACTGACCATGCAGCCCTGAAGTACTAAGTTAAAGAAACCAGAAGCTAAGCCAAGACTGATCCGGTGGATGCTTTTGCTCCAAGAATTCAATGTGGAGATAAAAGACAAGAGTGGAGCTGAAAATTTGGTAGCCGATCACTTGAGCCGAATAGCAAGGGATGAAGATCCTTCTCCCATCCAAGATGATTTCCCTGATGAGAGACTTCTACATCTGTATGGGGTAACCCCCTGGTTTGCTGACATAGTTAACTTTCTGGTTGCTGGTGTTGTTCCTGTAGGTACAAGTAGACATAAGTTCCACAAGCTCAAGAGCGATGCAAAGTACTATGTGTGGGATGATCCCTACCTGTGGAAGTTTTGCAGTGATCAGGTTATTCGGAGGTGTGTCCCCGATCATGAGACAGAGTCCATCTTGCATTTTTCACATGCCTCTCAAGTAGGAGGACATTTTGGACCACAGAGGACAGCAAGAAAAGTCCTGGATTCTGGGTTTTAATGGCCCACAATTTTTAGAGATTCCTATGAGGTATACAGGAATTGCAAAGAATGTCAAACAACAGGCCCTGCCATCACTCGTAGGAGTGAGATGCCTCAGCAGCCCATGCTCTTTTGTGAGGTTTTTGATGTGTGGGGGATTGATTTCATGGGTCCTTTCCCTCCTTTGGCTGTAGATTATGTTTCAAAGTGGGTGGAAGCAATCCCCACTAGGACTAACGATGCTAAAGTTGTTTCCAAATTTTTTAGGTCCAACATTTTTTGCAGGTTTGGCATACCTAAGGCTATCATCAGTGACCAGGGAACTCACTTCTGCAACAGAACCATGGAAGCCTTACTCAAAAAATATGGGGTTGTACATAGAGTTTCCACTGCTTATCATCCCCAGACCAATGGCCAGGCTGAAATATCAAACAGGGAGATCAAGCAGATTCTAGAGAAAATGGTGCAGCCGAACAGAAAGGAATGGAGCCGCCGTCTAGAAGACGCACTGTGGGCTCAGAGGACTGCTTTCAAGACACCTATAGGAATGTCCCCCTTCAGGCTTGTATTTGGTAAGGCATGTCACCTCCCTGTGGAAGTTGAGCACCGTGCATACTTTGGGCGCTCAAGTCTTTGTAACTTGGACATGAAGAAAGCTGGTGTTGAAAGAAAACTGCAGTTGCAGCAACTTGAGGAGCTTAGGCTAGAAGCCTATGAAAGCTCCAGGATTTATAAAGAGAAAACAAAAATTTTTCATGATAGGATGATTGCTAGGAAAGAATTTTTTGTGGGTCAGAAAGTCTTACTGTTTAACTCCCGCCTGAGATTGATGGCTGGGAAACTTAGGTCCAAGTGGATTGGACCATTTGTTGTTACTAATGTGTTTCCTTATGGTGCAGTAGAGATTCAAAGTACAGGTACCAACAAGACCTTCAAGGTTAACGGGCAGAGGCTGAATCCATTCCATGGTGTGGATGCTGGTGTTCCTGTGGATGTTAATGTTGAGGAGCTCTCCTTGGAAGCTCCCACCTACACTGATACTTGATCAGGGAGTTCCCTTTCCTTTCCCTCACTCTGATTTTATAGTTCTGTTGTTCATTTGGGACAATGCGTGTTTTAAGTGTGGGGGAGGGAACTAGTTGTAGTTTTTGTTTTGTCTTGTTTTTTTTTCCTTTTCTTTTAATAAAGCTCCTGAATAATTAGAGAAGCTCAGGAGTTGTGTTGAGTCTTTTGTTGGCAAGTTTGATGGATTTGATTAATTTTTGCATAGATTGATTGCATGTTATGTGTTGACTGTTTCCCCCCTAGGATTTGAAATTTTTTTTTGAAAAATGATCCCCATATGATTGGAAACTGAACTTTGAGATTTTGTTATGATGACATGATTTATGATAAGTTTGGGGTGATAGGAAGCACACACTAGGGATAGAATCTCTGTCAAACAATTTGCAAATAATGTCCAGGTGAGGTTTTGAGCCTCCAACATGTTTTTAAGTGTGAGAATCACTTTCAAGTTGCACTGAATTTGATTGAATCTCTTTATGGTTTGCATGATTATGTGTTTGCTTCAGATGATTTAGGCGTTTTCTTTGTAAATAACTACTTAGCCTAAAAATAACCAAATCCTAATGCATGTTCCCTAGTTAGCCCCATTGAGCCTGATTAGCCTGTTAATTCTTGATAACCTAATGTTATAAGCCCAAAAGAATCTGGAAAACCATGTTAACCCGATCTTAGGATTAGGAGAGCATGGAATCTTAGAAAGAGAATGGGTGCAAGAAACTAAGTTTGGGGTGGCTACAAGGATATGATGTGTTGTTTGGGATTGGGAAAAAGAAAAAAATATAATAAAAAGGTTGGAGCCTAAGAAAAAAAGAAGAAGAGAAAAGCAGAAAAATAAAAAAAAATGTCAAAAAGGCTATTTGAATAAAAAGGTTGTAGTCACCCAAGGCAAAAAGATGAATGAGAAAAGGAACTTGAGTGGAATTCCAATGTGTTGAAGTGTTTCATGCTCTCTTAGTTCCTAGGGACTTCAGCCTAGTTCCTTTGTAAATCCTACCCTTAGCCAGGCCCCATTACAACCCATAAAAGTCCTTTTGATGTTGCATGCATGTTTTCTGTGGGAATCATTTGGAGATGAAAATCAAATTTATGGGAAGTGTTCTTGAAAAGTGAAACTGAGTGCAATGTTAATAGCCTGACACAAACTGAGCGATGAGCGAACACTAAATGCCCTTGTGAGGAAGGCAGTTGTTTGAATTTGGTGATCTCCCTCTTGTGTGTAACTTGGATCCCTTGATTAGATTGATGATTGTTTGAATGATAAAATTCTCAATTGTTTGGAATGAATTATTGTGGGGATTGCTTTGCTTGAAAGGAGGGACATTGAAGTAAAACTGTTTTGATGTACTGCTTGAATTTGTGCAAGGTTGATTGAATCTTTTAAGCTTGCCAGGTCTTGAGTCTTTTTGATTTTTGAGTTTTAGTTTGCTTGTGGACAAGCAAAGTTTAAGTTTGGGGTATTTTGATAAGCCTCTGGCTCATCTAGTTTTATGGCTAGTATGACCAGGGTTTTGTGCAAATTATATCCTATTTTCACCCAAATTAGATTAGATTGTCCCCAAGTAAGGTTTTGAGTCTCTAAAGTAGTTTTAGGTTAATTTGGCCAGTTTTGAATCAAATAAAGCACTTATGGCTATTTTGTTGTTTTCAGGTTAAGTAGAAGTTGAGGGAATAAGGAAACAGGGGATTCGCCTCGCGAGAGTTTCCTCGCCTCGCGAACCTGAAAGCCAGCAGAACAGTGAAAATGTCATCCTCTCTGGTTCACCCCGCGAACAGCTCTTCGCCTCGCGACACTGAAGGGTGACTGGTCTAGAAATATGCCAGCTCTCGGGGTTGCCTCCCGAATAAATTCTTCGCCTCGCAATCATGGAAGTCAGAAAGCATCACGGTTGGCCCCTGATGTTCATAACGGGCGTAATAAGAAGACTTTTCAGTTCTTCGTCCCGCGATCCTTTCTTCGCCTCGCGAGAATGCCAAAGGTTGCTGACTCTTCATGATATTCGCCTCGCGAGTAGACTTAATTTCTGATTAGTATAAATAGTTGTTCTGAACAGCTTGGAAGGACTTTTTGCTTCTCCATTGTTTTTGCATTTTTCTGTGTGTTTTCGTTTTCTATGGAGAACTAAGTTTCTAGGATTAATATATTGTAATCGATTTCCACTATACTTGAGGTTCTTGTATTTCCTGTTTTGTATGCTTTTCCCTTTTCAATGCCATGCTTTATATTTCTGTTTGCTTAATTCAGGAGTATATTGTATTGTGTTGATTTATTTTCGGTGATATCATGTTCCTATAATTAATCGCGTTTGCTTAATTCGCGTGTGTACGTTTCGTGTTCGCTTAGTTCACGAAGGGCTTAACCCCGTTTGCTTAATTCGGGAATAGGGACATATATCTGTAGTAGTGGTTTCGCTTGTAAATTGTTGCTACAACCGGGAGGGGATTAGAATCTGCTTAGGGCTTGGAAATTGCATGAACCTATGATAGTTGGGAAATCAAGAACAATAGATTAATCGGTTTTTAGCTATTTGACAATCTCTTTGAATTGCCTTGTTTCATTGCGCTGTTATTATTTTGTTACTTATTTGCATCCCAATCCAACCCCCCCAAAAAAAAAACTGATTTTTGTGGAAAATAACACTTTAAGAGTCCTTGTGAGACGACATCCGAGTTGTCGCCCTAAACTACAGTTTTAAAACCCGCTCGTTCTTTTTGGTGCGTGCGCGACAGCGCGACCAATCCACTGTCACATAATTGACTTATGCTCAGCAAATTATGTTTTAAACCATTTACCAAAAGAACATTATCAATGGAAGGAAAATGATGTTTACCAATTTTACCTATACCAATGATCCTCCCATTCTGATTTCCTCCAAATGTAACCCAGCCGCCATCTTTGTGTCTAAGATCTTGGAACATACACCTTTCTCCCGTCATGTGACGTGAGCACCCACTGTCCAAGTACCAAGATATTTGTTTCTTTCCTGTTGTTAAGTAAATCTGCAACGGGTATTATCTTTTTTTTAGGTACCCAAAATGACATGGGTACTTTCTTGTTAGTGGTCACTGGACGAGTATGCTTAGCATGTTTATTATGTATGTAACTAGATGTAATATGTCCACTTTTTCCACACACTTTGCAAAAGGTGTTGGACTGGCTAGACTTAGTTTTAGCATGTTTATCTTGAGATTTTAAAGCTTTATGCTGTGTATGTGGTGTTGACTTTTGCTGAGATGCTTCTTGCTTCTCTTTGTCATAACCAATGCCAGATTTATCATGCGGTGACCTAGAGTACCTTGAAATGAGACTAAGTTTATCTAAGCCACCTACAAGCTTTGATAGTTAGTCTGTCAGATATGTTACATCTTGTTTCAGTTTTGCAACTTCACAAGAAACATCAGGCTCACTCCATTTTGTCAGCTAGACTGACATTAACTGATTTTAGTATGTCATTTTCATCTTTAAGGTTTTGTTTTTCAATGCAAACCCTATCATATTCCCTAGACAATTTAGAAAATTTATTTTTGAGACTCTTATACTCTCGAGACAGTATGGATGACGCATGCAACAATTCATCAAAAGCATTTTGAAGAGTGGACGGGTCAGAGTCCATTACCTCAGCATCAGTGTATTCACTTTCTGATGTAGTGTCTGCCATGAGACAGATATTTGCCTCATCCTCAGCATTATCTTCTTCATCTAATGAAGATAAATCTAGATCCTCCCACGTAGCCATTAAACCTTTCTTCTTTTTGTAGAATTTCTTTTTATCTTTCAGCTGAGGACAATCAGCTTTGAAATGTCTAGATTTCTTGCATTCAAAGCACAAGAGTGGACCTTTTTCCTTGGAATCTGACTTGTCCTTGGAAAATTTCTTGTTGAACTGCTTCCTTCTGAAACCACCTTTCTTTCTCCACATATGTTGAATCTTTCTGGAGATGAAAGATAGTTCATCCTCATCTGACCCTTCATCACTGTCTGAAGGTCCAGTATCATCTGATGATTCAGCAGCTTTGAGGACTTTTGATGAACTTGATTTCTTTGCCTTTAGGGCAATAGATTTCCATTTTCTGGAACTTTCTTCTTCATTTAGTTCAAGTTCATGAACTTTGAGTGATCCAAGGAGCTCTTATAGAGAAAGAGTATTCAGGTTTTTAGCTTCCTGAATAGCAGTAACTTTGGGTCTCCATTGCTTGGATAAGCTTCTGAGAATTTTCCTGACATGGTCTCTATTTTAATAGACTTTACCGAGAGATCTGAGACTGTTGGTAATATTTTGGAATCTACCAAACATTTGATCTATTGTTTCAAGTTCACCCATCTTGAATAGCTTATACTTGTGAATTAGCATACTTATCTTTGATTCTTTCACTTGTGAGGAACCTTCATGAGCTAGGGCAAGAGTATCCCGGATTTCTTTGGCAGTGTTGCAGCTGTGAACCTTGCCATGTTCAGATCTGGTGATGGCACACATCAAATAATGTTTAGCTTTGAGATTAAGTTGATGTTTTGCCTTTTAATCTGTAGTCCAATCTGTTGGAACCAAAGTAGTTCTGGTTTATTTAATCTCTAGGTTTTGATGTTAACAAAAAGGATTAAATTTGCTTGGCAAAGTGTTAGTTGAGATCTAACAAGTAAGTTCAGTTTATGCAGGAATATCCAAAATAACATAAGGTATACAATGCTTGGAATCTTGCAAAGAATCACCCGTCCAAAGGTACAGCAAGTCTAAAGACTTGAAAATAAGCTCGTCTATCTTGCTACGTCAGCAGACGAGTGCTATCCTTGAAACTCAAGTATACTTCCATAGTGCCTAAATAAAATTCAGTAGAAGTCCATAGTGCCACGTCATTGAACGGAGTTTCTCTAAGGACTTAGCAAGTCCAAAGACTTGTGTGGACGAGCGCTTCTGCCACATCAGTGGACGAGCAGAATAAAATCTTGTTTCGATGGGTTCTTAAAACTAAGTAGATGGTTTTATATGTTCTATATCCAAAATAACATAAGGTATACAATGCTTGGAATCTTGCAAAGAATTACCCGTCCAAAGGTACAGCAAGTCCAAAGACTTGAAAATAAGCGTGTTCAACTTGCCACGTCAGCAGACGAGTGCTCTCCTTGAAACTCAAGTATACATCCATAGTGCCTAAATAAAATTCAGTAGAAGTCCATAGTGCCACGTCATTGAACGGAGTTTCTCTAAGGACTTAGCAAGTCCAAAGACTTGTGTGGACGAGCGCTTCTGCCACATCAGTGGACGAGCAGAATAAAATCTTGTTTCGATGGGTTCTTAAAACTAAGTAGATGGTTTTATATGTTCTATATCCAAAATAACATAAGGTATACAATGCTTGGAATCTTGCAAAGAATTACCCGTCCAAAGGTACAGCAAGTCCAAAGACTTGAAAATAAGCGTGTTCAACTTGCCACGTTAGCAGACGAGTGCTATCCTTGAAACTCAAGTATACATCCATAGTGCCTAACTAAAATTCAGTAGAAGTCCATAGTGCCACGTCATTGGACGGAGTTTCTCTAAGGACTTACCAAGTCCAAAGACTTGTGTGGACGAGCGCTTCTACCTCATCAGTGGACGAGCAGAATAAAATCTTGTGTAGATGGGTTCTTAAAACTAAGTAGATGGTTTTATATATTCTATATCTTTACTACCTTAAATATGATTTAGTGCAATCTGGTCCACGATGAATTTATTTCAAATGATTGAATTTATTTCAAAAGAATTTTTGTTCTTCCCATTTGTTTTTATCCGATTAATGTCTTGTTTCCTTTGAGAAAATTCATAGTACTATCAAGGAAATACAAAAAACAAAAAGTACAATTGGAATTGCAAAACGATCAGTACGATGACATCTTTATTGTTGGACAAAAGCTGGGTTATACACAAAGGAGGAAAGAAAGTTTTTAAGGTACAAATACTCAGAACAGTGAGCCTCCATTTTGTGATTTTATGATAACCAAGGATGCTTTCCAACACGGCCAAAATCAAACTATCAGTCTCAACGAATGTCACGCATTTAATGCTATCTCTATAACGAGACTATTCAAATAACCGTTGAAGATTTACAAGAGAAGTTGAAGACCACTATATATATAGAAGGTCTCAAGTACTGAAGAACAACTTTTGCCATTTGATCAGTTACAAGATATTCAAAGCTCATATTCTTGTTGTAAAGCAGAAGTCTGTAATTCTTAAAGGTTGAATATTTGTAAAAATATTCAGTAGATCTTAAACCTTCATACCCTCACATATAGTGAGTTATAAAGATCTCAGAAAAATCCCTGTGATTGTATTAGAGCCTGAGGAGGCTTGGCAAGAAAGCAATACTTGTAGCCTGGAGAGGTGAAGAATACTTGTTGTAGAAACTATTTGGAAATAGTGGAGAAAATCCTTCAAGTAGAAGGGGCTGGACGTATCTTTTGGTTGGAAAAAAGTGAACCAGGATAAAATACCTAAGTGAATTTTCTATCCCTTATCTTTTACAGTTTTATTTATTTTTACTAACTGTGGGATTTGATTTTGGTTTTATTAATCTTTTAAAAAGGATTTCTTGTGTGCTTAATCTTTTTATCTTCTACTTGTGAAAAAGTTTCTCAAAAAGGTTTTTGCGAAAATAATTAACAAACACAATTCAACCCCCCCCCCCCCCCCTTATTGTGTTTGCCTATACCAACTTCAGTTGGTATCAGAGCTCAACCTTGACAGGGTTGAGCATCTAACAAGTGCTTAGGCAGTACGATCCTACAATCATCGATGCAGAAGGACAAGCTATCAACAGACCCCCTCTCTTTGATGGAATTGATTATGATTATTGGAAAAAGAGGATGATGGCATTCTTGGATGCACAGAATGCTGACATATGGGAACTAATAGAAAATGGCTAAACTAAGCCAAGGAGTGAAACTGGAGCTGCAGTGCCTAGAGCTGAATGGACTCAAGAGTAGAAAAGCCAACATCAACTAAACTTGAAAGCTAACCACTATCTCATGTGTGCTATCACCAGATCTGAGCATGACAAGGGTCATAGTTGCTACACATCTAAAGAAATCTGGGATACTCTTGCACTAGCTCATGAAGGTTCCTCACAAGTGAAGGAATCAAAGATAAGCATGCTGGTTCACCAGTATGAGCTATTCAAGATGGCAGATCATGAAACTATAGATCGGATGTTTGGAAGATTCCAAACAGTCACCAACAGTCTCAGGTCTCTCGGAAAGGTCTATGAAAACAGAGATCGTGTGATAAAAATTTTGAGAAGTCTCTCAAAGCAGTGGAGGCCTAAGGTAACTGCTATCCAGGAAGCAAATAGTCTGAATACTATTTCTCTGGAAGAGTTTCTGGGTTCATTAAAAGTTCATGAACTTGAACTTAATGAAGAGGAAAGCTCCAGAAAAGTAAAGTTCGTTGCCTTAAAGGTCAAGAAAGCTAGTTCCTCAAAGGTGCTTAAAGTTGCTGAGTCCTCGGATGAAGCTGATTCATCAAATAATGAAGATGATTCAGATGAGGATGAACTATCTTTCATCTCCAGAAAAATCCAACACATGTGGAGAAAGAAAGGTAGATTCAGAAGGAAGTAGTTCAACAAAAAATTCTCCAAGGAGAAGTCAGATTCCAAGGAGAAAGGTCCACCCCTGTGCTTTGAATGTAAGAAACCAGGACATTTCAAAGCTGACTGCGCAGAGGTGAAGGAGAAAAAGAAATTCTTCAAAAAGAAGAAAGACTTGATGGCTACATGGGAGGATCATGACCTATCTTCTTCAGATGAAGCAGGAGAAGCAAACATTTACTTCGTGGCTAACACTGCATCAGAAAGTGAATTCCCTAATGCTTAGGTAATAGAATCTGATCCATCTACTCTTCAAACTGTTTTTGATGAATTGCTGGATGAATCATGCATACTTTCTAAAGAGTATAAAAGTCTCAAAAGGAAGTTTATTATACTTTCTAGAGATTATGATAAGGTCTGCATAGTAAATCAAAACCTTAAGGATGAGAATGAAACATTAAAATCAAACAATGTTAGTCTGGCTGACAAGACTAACTGTAAGTCTAATAGCTCTTGTGAAGTTGAACAACTGAAACAAGATGTGACATACTTGACAGACTCTCTGTCAAAACTGGTTGGTAGCTCAGATAAATTAAACCTTATATTAAGATATTCTAGATCACCACATGACAAATTTGGCATTGGTTATGATAAAGAGAAGCAAGATGCATCTCTGAATAAACCAAAAATTCATACACAATATAAGGCTTTTAAAGTCCGTCCACAGCATATTAAGTCAAAACCAAGCCCTTCCAATACTTACTATAAAGTATGTGGAAAAAGTGGGCATGTGTCATCTAAATGCATACATAAAAACCATGCAAAGCATTCACGACCTATGATCACTAACAAGAAAGGACCCAAGTCAATTTGGGTACCTAAAGATAAGATAATCCCTGTTGCAGATCTGCTTAACAACAGGAAAGAAACAGAAGTCCTGGTACTTGGACAATGGGTGCTCACGACACATGACAGGAGAAAAGTGTATGTTCCAAGACCTTAGACCCAAAGATGGTAGTTGGGTCACTTTTGGAGGAAACCAAAAAGGAAAGATCATTGATATAGGTTGATTCGTGGTCGTACATGGGTTAAAATAATATAGTAATTAAAAAAACTGCAGTCAAGGCAAAACAACCTTGGTCGTCTCATGAGGATCTTTAAAATTATTAGCCAATCAAGAATGTTAGAGAAAGGAGGTTTTCAAAATTCGTTGGGAGAAAATAATTGCAATTAAAAAAAGAAATTCAATTAATTATAAACATCAATCCAAGACGTTAAGTTCTTTGGTAGAATTCGTCATTGTTCCAAAAGATATAAATTCCTTTGCCCTCCTCCTTTGTTAATTTAAAATCATGTAGGGTTTAAACAACAAAATTGGAGTCACAATCGCAATCCCTAAAAATGTTGATTTATGTACAAATCAATTAACCAAGGTTACCAATCAGTTCCCTAATCTCTATTAGATTTTTGGATTAATCAATTATAATTCCTAATTCCAATTCAATCATGAAAACTGAATCTACATCTAATCAGATATAGATCAAGCGTAATCACACTCACAACACAAAAATCATAATTGAAAGAAGAGAAAAAGGAGAAGAAGCAATTGAAATAAACAATTAAAAGTAAGGAACTCGGAATTCAAACCAAATTACTTGAATGTCTAGGATTGATAAAAGGTTTAGCCTTCCATAGTCATCACCATTGGAGAAGCTTTAACAACAAAACATCCAACAAAGTGCAGAAAACTAAAAAGGGGAGAGAGAGGGGAAGAGAATTCCAAAACTTGTAAAAACAAGGATTGTAAAAGTGTCTAATTTTTGTCTCTCTGAATTGTGCGAATGTAAACTGCCATTTATGCTTATTAATCCTAACCTAACCCTAGACCAAATTAAGGGCCTCTGAATAAGCTTTCCAGCAAGGTATCATATGCCTTAATTGGGCTTAAGATGAGTAAGTTAGGCCCATTTAAGTGAAGGAACATCATGGACTGTGCACTGATCCGCACCAGAGAACTCGGGACCCAATTTAGACTTGATTTTGGCCTAATTTGACAATTCTTGTGAAACCTTAAATTGTAGGTCTCTTCCTTATCTTTCTAGGGACAGCAATATCACCAAAATCCAATATCTGTAGCTCTAGTTATGCTCTGCGTAAGGCAACAATGTCAGGATGAGTGAAAAATCCAAAAATTAACAATGTTTAGCAATTAAGCCCAATAATGTAAAACTTAGTCAAATCACCAATATTAAACACATTTAGAAATTAATTAGGCCAAGTATACAATACTAAAAGGTGACTCAAAATTGATTTATCAAATTCCCCCACACTTATTCTTTTGCACTCCTGAGCAAAACTCAAAAATTGAATTCCTAAAAACTCGATGAACAAAACAAACTCACATATCAATCAATCTCAAGAATGTACAAGAGTGAGAAAGGTACAAACATTCGAAGCATCAAGGAATCAAAACAATCATGAATACTCCTTAAAATCTCAAGCAAATAAGGAGGCAATTCAAATTAAAGATGAACCAAAAATGGTAGAGTCCTCAATGGGCATATACTCCAACTCTCAAGTGTACACTCAAAGCACATCATGAATGCTAACACTACCATAAGCTTGACAATCCTCTAACTTCCACCACTTGAAATACATGCACATAAGGATCAAAAGGACTTTTTCAAGGTTGTAATGGGGCTAAGGTATGGATGGATACAAGAAGGGATGTTAGCTATAAACCGGAGAGACTAGAGGAGCAATAGGGAATGAGTTTAAATAAGCATGCAAATTTACTCCAAGAAAAACAATTCAATGCCAATGAACACCACTTTGTCTCTTTTGAACTTTTTCTTCCTTTGCACTTTCACTCATTTGGACTTTCACATTGCATTACAATTTACTTCTTTTTTTTTCTTTTTTTTTATTTTTATTTTTGTACTTTGCCACTCCAATCAAGTAAGCCACAAACTATTGCATAGAACCCACACTTATTTAAGCATTCATTCCCAAAACACTCCTTTACTCCCTAAGGTTTGGGTCATATTATTGTTTTTCACTTTTAGGCTTGTAATGAGCTATAAAACAAAGAATGGGATAAATAGGCTCAAAGGGCTATCAAGGGGATAATTTTAAGGTAGGCTTATTTGGATAGTAGCTTAAAAACAAAGAAGGCCTAAATCATCTCAATACATGCATGTGAACAAGAGGCTTCAAAGAGTCAAGTCAAGTTCTAGAGTAATTAACAATCATGAGTGTAATCACACAAGAAACAAAAAAAAGCATGGAACAATTGCAGTTCATCCATGTATAGGGCTCAAAAACTCACAAGGCACTACAAAAAAAAAGGGTTATTTAGCGACCGAAAATAGTGACCGAATTTCTTCGCTGCTGTTTGCGACCGAAATGGCGACCGATTGTAGGATCTACATGAAACACTGGTTATAGTTGATACTGCGACCGAAATAGCGGCCGAAATAGAGCGTAGCTGAGTTATCGGTCGCTATTTCGGTCGCTAAATAAAGGAAAGTAAAAGTCAAAACTTGCTGACTTTTTAGCGACCGAACTGGCGACCGAGTTAAAATGAAACGGTTAAATTTTATTTATATTTACGACCGATATTAATTAGATCGCTACACGGCACGCAAAAAATTAAAATATCGCGCGTGTTAGCGACCGATTTAAAAATCGATCGCTAAATTTATGAATTCAAAATTCAAATTAACCCGTTTAGAGATCGATTTAGCGACCGAATTATTCGGTCGCTAAAAATGAAATCCCTAAATCGTGATTTCCTTCCTGTCTTCCCCCATTTCTCTCTTTTCTTCTCTTCTCTCTCACGCGCAGCTCTGCTCCTTCCCTGTTCCGACCGTGCAACGCCACCTCTCAGCGTCTCGTCCTCCTCCGGCCACCACTTGGTAAGGTTCTCCCCTTATCCTTCTCATTTTGTGTTTCTCCTTCTCTGTCTCTCACTCTCTCTTCCTCCTCCCAGCAGCACCGTGCCACCACCGCCACCACGACCACCACTGTAGCACCGTGACCTCCTTCTTTGGTAAGGTCTCCTCTTCTCTCTCTCTGTATCTCGCTCTCTCTCTCTCTCTTACTCGGTTCTCTTTGTCTCAGTTTCTCTCAATGTCTCTCTCAGGTGTTGTCACTTCCTCCTCCGGCCACCACCACCATCTCAATGGGTTATGTTTGTGCAACCACCACCCCCACAGTCTCCTCTGATCAGTTCTGTCTCAGGTTAGGGTTTAGGGAAGTTCTGTCAGTATGGGTATTTATGCTGTCAAATTAATCATTGATGTTGTTCTAGTGAAATACAGAGTAGAGAAATTTTGACAGTAGGGGTATATTGATTTAAATAACTTATTGGATAGATAATATAAGTTAGCTTCCTCTTGATTCACTATCTCTTCGACTGTAATGCTTGGAAGTAGGACTACTATAAGTTTCATGGCCATCCCTGCATAAAATAAGCAAATATGAAGCCAAGAATGTAATTAGTAAATTACAGGCACATTGTATTAGACAAAAGGAAGACTATTTTAATATGAGTTTAAAGACCAAGTCAATGTGGAGGCAAGGGTCCTAACCCCAACTTGTAAATTTTGTAAATTTTCATTGTTGAGTTGAACACTTTATATTTGTTCTTTGGGTATATGAATGTATGGAGGTTTAATAAAAATTTGATGTCTAATTAATGGCTGGCCTTTGAGACTCTTTTTTTTTTCGATGGAGATTGGTAAGTGAGGGATGGTGGGAGGAAACATTTGTTTTCAAACTTCTTGAACCGTTGAATTCCAAGGTCAAGGTCCCTTGAAAATGATTATGTTACACCCTGCAATACAACTTGAGTCCATCTATGTCCTGTAATATTTTTTTTAAGGCTTGCTCATCCTTGTTTCTCTTATTTAGATTACTCAAGTACATTGTTGTTTCAACTGTGAGATGATTTGGATAGTGAATCCAAATACATATTTACTAAGCATACTTGAGAAAAGTAATTTTCCTTTGCTCTAATTTCTGCATGTTCCCAACTACTTGACTTATTTTGCAACTATGGTTCACCATGAATTAAAACACGTCCAAAGAATGAGGATTGGAATGAAAGTGACTTTGGTGGTTTTGAATACTATGTATTTGGAAATGTTGCATGAATTGCTTGGGTGTTGCCAGGGAATGCTTGAGGTGAGTGGGTAAATTGGGTGCATTACAATTGAACAACAATAAAGGGGTTGTACGCTGCAGCAGGTGGAAAGCTATCTTTTTTGTATTTATTTTCTTTTGGTAGATGCATTCGTGTATTTCTTTCATTTGTAGTGCTGATCTGACTTGGTAAAATACAGTGTGCAATGGCAATAACACCCACTGGGTCATATTGAGGATAATGAGGTATATCTACTTATGTATGAATGATGAAATTAGACTAATATAAATCATGAGACTGTTGCATATATTGAGTATGAAATGTAGAAATCTTACCAATGTTAGCTGTGATAATGTCTGAATAAAATGTAAATGGGTAATGATGGCCTATACACACTAATGATTTAAAAAACACAGAAAGAGAGGACAAAAGTAAAAGGCCTAATGGCTTTCAACAAACTCTTAAATGTTAGTTTCTTAAATGTTAGTATTTGACAGGATTAATTTTATTTATGCATTATAGGTCATTGCTCTATTTCTCGTGAGTTGAAACCGAGTCCCTTCGTCCCCTCTCCATCTCCACAGGTAATCAATTGGTCGTAATGGCAATTTGTTGAACTTTTATATTACTAACTTGAATACAATTATGTTGGATCTAAGGATATTAATTTGCTTTCATATTGTATTATTATATTTATCATTTCCCGATCTTCTTGTCTGCGGCTCCTCCCCTTATCCTTACTTGTTTTTGCATTTTGTCGCATAGGTAAGTTCTCTCAATACTCTCTTTTAAGGTTCTGCGTTGTCTAAAAGGTTCTGATTGTGTGGTGCTTGTAATGTGTTATGAGAATTATATATCTTGTTATTTGTTAGTGGAGAGCTAAGCTCAATAGGAATGTATCCTGCCTGAAAGGCAAGATGCTGATTGTGTGCTGATAATTTAATATTTATGCATGTATTTGCAATTATGTGTTGTTTGTTAGTGAAGAGCAGAGCTCAATAGGATGTGATCCTGTCAAAAAGGCGTGATTCTTGTTGTGTGTTGCTAATTTAGAAGTTATGCATGTGTTTGACAATTATGTGTTACTTGTTAGTGGAGAGTGGAGCTCAATAGGATGTTTGCTACTATATTTTATCTAAGTTTGTATTGAAATATGCTTCAATATATATTTGTTGAAGTATGCTGCAGTCCTTATAAGTCAATGGTTTTATTTTCTGCTAGAGTTAATTATTAAGCTACGAAAGCCTTAGTTTCCTATTTGAGATTCAATATTAATGAGCATGCGTACCTTCTCAGGGCACGCATGCTCATTCAATATTTTGTATGTGCTTGAAGGATTCTTGAAGTTTGAGGTTTTTCTTTAATTCTACCTTAAGGCCAAGGTCTTAGATAATGAAGGATTAAGTATAGGGTTAGATAAAATGAAGGGTGGGGCACAATTTGCCAGGCACATAACGTGCCGTCATCATTCAAACATTATTCACATTAGAAAGCAGCTCTGTACACAATATTATGAAAGCAACTATGGTTTTCTACTCATTTGTTTCACTAGGAAATGGAGCTTTCCAGAAATAGCTGTTGATGACCATCCTTACTAGGTTATCTAGGCACTTCCGGTAGGAAAAGTCCTCTCTGTGACCATCCTTCAAAACGACGTAAAAGCATCTGCTTTCCTGAAAACTACTATGTTTCCTAATCTGTAAAGTTGCATGTGAAGTTGCATTTCTTTGTTCTATTTTAACATGCTAGTATGCTACATGGATCTTTCCATCTTTTCTTATTATCACTTGATGAAGTTTAGACATATGACTTGTTTTCCTTATCGTTTTATCAGAAAATGGATCCAACTAAATGTTTTGAGACAGCCATCCATATAGACCAGGTACAGTATCTCATCAACTTAAGAATAATGATCGGATTCACGTAATGATGGTTAAGGCATAAACTAATTATTTACTAAATTGTTCTAGTGTATTTGCAGGATTTGATTTCAATCCCGCGATCATTCTACCGTCGGTGGGGATAACAAATACCGCGTGTTGAGACTATTGAAGACAAAAGCGGAAATCTATTCAATGGGAATATAGTAATCCATGAGGATCGCCCATATTTTGCAACATATATAAATGGTATCCGTGAGTTGTATTTGTTGTCCACTGGTGCATTGGCAAAGTTTAAGTACCTTGGGGGTTCTCGCTTCTACATGTTCATCCCTTTGGAAGATTGATGAGTTTTGATATTTTGATTAATACTTATTGATTGTGGTGTGTTTTTATGTTTTGATTGTTAATTAGTACATTATTAAACTTTTTTTTATAAACAATTATTAAACTTGCGTTAATTAATGTATGTGCTTTCTTGATCATATTGACTGTGGTGTTTTGGATCGTTAGTACATCATATTTACGTTTTCTATTTATTCAAAAAATATATTGGTGTATTTTGTTTATATAAAAAATTAAAAATCAATGGGGTAATAGTTGAAAAACAAAATTTGGTCGGTAGGATTAAGTTACAGGAAAATTTTTATAAAAAAAAATTCAAAATTTGCGACCGAAATAGCGACCGAATATCAATCACCAAATTCGGTTATTTGAACATGCGACCAACTATACGACGACCGAAATATATAATTTTGTGACCGAAATATCGGTCGCAAATTTGCGACCGAAATCCAATTTCGGTAGCTAAACATTTAGCCACCAGGGTTTCTGCTACCCCCTTAATTCGGTCGCTACACAGTATAGCAACCGAATTATCATGTTTAGCGACCGAAATCTTCGGTGCTAAATAGATTTTTTTGTAGTGAGGGTTAATTCTACCACAAATGATTCACAAATTAATTTCAATGCTAACTTATTACACTAGAAATGCAAGAATTTCTCCATATCAAGTCATGAAACCTCTTAACCAAGAATGATGCAAATCACTCACAACTCATACAAACTTAAAAATTCACTAAAAAACATGCAACAAGACTCAAACACAAATATAATTTTTATTTTTATTTTTTTAGACCCTAAAAACAACAAAGAAAAAAAATCCTAAGATACTAAAACACCAAAAAAAAACTATACAACTTTTTACGTTTTATTTTTAAAACTGAGAAAACTAACATAAACAACAAAAGAAATAGATGCCAGCAAAGTTCAACACACAAGTTAAAAACATCATAACATAGTATATCTCCCCCACACTTGAAATCTACATTGTCTTCAATGTAGAACGTATTAAAATCAAGAACAAGAACAAATTCATTCACATAGAGGACACGAAAAATAAAATAGAAAGGGTGAGAAAAAGCCTTATAGAATGTAGTGCAGCAAGTCTCATTGTGGCTCAAGCGCTTCTCCAATGCTTGCTCTGAGAATTTCTCACCAAATTGCTTGAGCCAGTCTTTATCAACCATGAAAGCCTTAGTGGTTGTCTCTAACATAAGTAGTCTTGCATCATCTATCATGACATGATCACCATCTTTTATGGGGATTCTTTCTGTGGGTAGCATGTCCACGTGATCCCCATTTTCTACATTTCTTGGCTGAATAAGGTCCTCAACCTCATGTGTCTCATCTTCCATATGCACTTTTTGTTCCTCATACCCTAAAAAGGATGAAATTTCAACACATGCTGCACACAAAATAATGTCATTAAAATCAACCCATGAAGTACATAAAATAGAATCAGGAAAATCTTGAATATCTCGAAATTCAACACAAAGTTCATCAATAATAGTATTCTCGATATCATTATCAAAATTATGCTCAGAAGAAGTGTTGTCAAGAATATCTATTTGTGAATCCGAATGCTCTTAAAGGGGATGTTGTGATTGTAGTACAGTCAAGGTGGAGGCAATGTGACTAATTTGACTGGCCAAATTCTGAAGACTTGCTTCTGTCCTCTGTTGGAATTCAAGAGTGTGCTCTGCCATTTGTTGCACCATCCAGACTAGGTTGGACAAGTGTGGGATCAGGCTGATATTGTTGCTGGCTTATTGTCAATTGATGCACCAAAGAATCTAACTCATCCAAGCTTCCATGTTCTCCGCCATGTTGGTCAGAATAGGAAAGTTGCACCTCTTCAACTCCAATCATGCCAAAATCACTACTAAACTCATAATCACCAGTAAAATCGGGATAATATATGCATGATGGCTCATCATTTTTCTCTACATAATGTATGCATGGTGGTTCATATGATGTGGCAAAATCTCTCAAAGTTCTATGAGACATACAATTATCCATTGACGTTGTAGCGACCAAGAAAAAAAGACTTGTGTAAATTGTTAGTAACTTTGAAAAAAAATTTTTTACCCCAAAATCGCTTTCTTAAGAAAAACATCCTCAGTTGTGAAATTTTTGATCGAACCTATGTGAGGTTGAACATGGCACGTAAGTCCACAGGGCAACCTTAAAACTTGAAGGGTTGAACATGACACTTGTCATGGGGTAACCCAAAAAAGAAGATTGTTTTGATCAAGTGATCATCTTCTATTTTTATGTAAAATAAACGATTTTACTTCTTGAAAATAGGACAGAAATGAAACGTAGAAATAAAACTTTTTGCTAACTTATTCAGTGAGCGGTGGCACAGAAAAATAAGAATGTCACGAGAAACTTATTGTAGTAATATCAATAGAGAGAACAAGGATTACCAAATGAGAGCATAATAACAATGATTTTATTTCCAACCAGTGATGAGGTTTCAAGATCAAAACCTTTACATTTCAACCTCCCTTACTCTTTTAACCCTTCCTTCTTACCCACTCTTCATAATAGAGAAGAGAAAAGGGGGCTCAGATTTCTAACCTCTTTTCTTCACAAAGAAAATGTTAGATAAAATCTCTCTCTTCTTCCTCCCTCTTTGTATCTCCCCTCTCTACCTCCTCTCTGATTTTTCCTTCCTTCTTTTCTAGAAAATGCCTTCCCTCCTAACATCCTCTCCAAAAAAATGTCCCCCTCCCCTTTTCAGAAAATACTCTCCCCTTTTATAGATGGAGGAGAGGACTTCATGCTTCTTCTTACCCAGTGGCTTCAAGGTTGGTCTTCACGAAGTCCGGGGCTTGGGTGGTTCTGAGCAGAAGTAGCATGTGTCCAAATGGGGGTGGCATGAGTAGTGGAAATGAGGTGATTTGATGTGAAGGTTGCGTGTTTGAAGAGAGCGGGAGGTGGGGTTTTGTCTGATGTATAAGATGTTTTTCTTTAGGGTTAGGAGTGGGGGTTGCTAGGTTAAAACAAGGGGGGAATGAGGAAGAAGAAGGACCAATGGGTATAGGAGGAAACGAGGTCTTGTCTGATGTGTAAAATAGGGTTTTTTAGGGTTAGGAGAAGTAACTCAATCTCCTTTCCTTTTTCGTCGATTGTCCTCTTCCCCTTCTTTTTTCGTCCTTTCTTCATTACCTTCTTCTTCTTCTTTCTTTATTCTTTAGCCTTCAGCATGGAAATAAAATTGCAGTGGACGGAATCTCTTCGTCCCAACAGAAACTTAGATATACTAAAGTAGATATACACTGGATGGAACTCCTCGTCCAACAAGAAAAGATAATTGCAGTGGACGGAACCTCCTCGTCCAACAGAAATTAAATAATTGAAGTGGACGGAACTCCCTCGTCCAACAGAAATAAAATAATTGAAGTGGACGGAACCTCCTCATCCTTCAGCAAATGCAAGGGACAGGACTGGACGGGACCACCCCGTCCACCAGCAAGTGTAATGACTAGACGGGACCAACCCGCCCATCAGCAAGTACAAAGGACTGGACGGGACCACCCCGTCCATTAGCAAGTGCAGTGGACTGGACGGGGCTACCCCGTCCAACAACAAGTGCAAAACAATGGACGGGACCACCCCGTCCATCAACAAGTACAGAGCAATGGACGGGACCACCCCGTCCATCAGCAAGTGCACAGCAATGGACAGGACCACCCCGTCCATCAGCAAGCTCAAAGCAATGGACGGGACCACCCCGTCCATCAGCAAGTGCACAGCAATGGACGGGACCACCCCGTCCATCAGTAAGAACAAAGCAATGGACGGGACCACCCCGTCCATCAGCAAGTGCAAAGCAATGGACGGGACCACCCCGTCCAACAGCAAGTGCCAATGTGATGAACGGGACTTCCCCGTCCACAGCAAGTGCCAATGTGATGGACGGGGTCTCCCCGTCCAACATCAAATGCAAATGCAATGGATGGGACTACCCCGTCCAACTGTAAATTAGCTATGAGTCCCCTACTTTCTTCATTTTTCTTTTTATTATTATTAGTCTCCTTGAAGTGTAATATTATAAAAATTAGAATAAAAGACGGACAAAACTGGGTGTTCACAAATGCAGACACGCTTGAATTTATATAACCTCTTGAAAAATGAGCAAAATCAATTTGAGGATAATATATGCATGATGATTCATATTCAACATTAGGAATATAATTTTGAATATAATTATCCATGGGAAGTACTAAGATTCACAACCACGACAATCACAATATTCAAGGTCATCAATATGATATATACATATAAGCTCAGCATACTCATATATAAGCTCCAAACAGTAAAATAGAAAAAGAAAAAAAAAAAAACAAAAACACAAAACAAACAATTATACATTACCTGATAAGCTAAAAAAACAAAAAAACAAAAACCACATCAAATATTTTTTAAATATTTTTTTGTTTAAAATTATGTGACTATTTCAAGATGAAAACTAGTCCAAAAACAAAAATGAATTCCTAATATGGCTAATAAAAATCAAATATCCCCAGCAACGACGCCAAATTTGATCCGTGGTCGTACACGTGTCAAAATAATATAGTAATTAAAAAAAAACTACAGCACGAGGCAAAACAACCTTGGTCGTCTCACGAGGATCTTTAAAATTATTAACCAATCAAGAATGTTAGAGAAAGGAGGTTTTTAAAATTCGTTGGGAGAAAACAAATTGCAATTAAAAAAATAAATTCAATTAATTATAAACATCAATCCAAGACGTCAAGTTCTTTGGTAGAATTCGTCATTGTTCCAAAAGATATAAATTTGTTTGCCCTCCTCCTCTGTTAATTTGAAATCTGCTACATGTTCTTGTAGGGTTTAAACAAAAAAATTGGAGTCGCAATCGCAATCCCTAATAATGTTGATTTATGTACAAATTCAATTAACCTAGGTTACCAATCGGTTCCCTATCTCTTTTAGATTTTTGGATTAATCAATCATAATTTCTAATTCCAATTCAATCATGAAAACTGAATCTACATCTAATCAGACATAGATCAAGCATAATCACACTCACGACACAAATCATAATTGAAAGAAGAGAAAAGGGAGAAGAAGCAATTGAAAAAAAAAACAATTAAAAGTAAGGAACTCGGAATTCAAACCAAATTACTTGAATGTCTAGGATCGATAAAAGGTTTAGCCTTCCATAGTCATCACCATTAGAGAAGCTTTAACAACAAAATATCCAACAAAGTGCAGAAAACTAAAAAGGGGAGTAGAGAGGGGAAGAGAATTCCAAAACTTGCAAAAACAAGGATTGCAAAAGTGTCTAATTTTCGTCTCGCTGACTTGTGCGGCCGTAAACTGAAATTTATGCTTATTAATCATGACCTAACCCTAGATCACCAAAATCCGATATCTGTAGCTCTAGTTATGCTCTGTACAAGGCAACAAGGTCAGGATGAGTGAAAAATCCGAAAATTAACAATGTTTAGCAATTAAGCCCAATTAAGTCCAATAATATAAAACTCAGTCAAATCACCAATATTAAACACATATAGAAATTAATTAGGCCAAGTATACAACACTAAAAGGTGACTCAAAATTGATTTATTATAGGTAAAATTGGTAAACATCATTTTCCCTCCATTGATAATGTTCTGTTAGTAAATGGTCTTAAACACAATCTGCCTAGCATTAGTCAATTATGATAGTGGGTTTGCCGTTTCATTTAATAAGAATATGTGTTCTATCAAGAAAGATGATGGATCACTCTTATTCACTGACCAGAGGCAAAACAATCTGTATAAGATTGCCTTAGAGGACCTCTCAAATCAAAGTGTCTCATGTCTAGTGTCCATTGAAGATGAACGATGGATTTGGCATAAAAGGTTGGGTTATGCAAGTTCGAGATTAATCTCAAAACTGAAAAAGCATAACCTTGTAAGAGATCTACCAAACCTTAGTTTCAAATCTGATGCTCTCTGTGATGCATGTCAGAAGGGAAAACAATTCAAAGGTTCCTTTGAATATAAGAATGTTGTTAGTACCAACTGACCACTAGAATTGCTACACCTTGATCTTTTTGGTCCAACAAGTACTGCCTCTGTCAGTGGTAAAAAATATAGTCTTGTCATAGTAGATGACTACCCTATATGGACATGGGTTATGTTCCTTGCTCACAAGGATGAGTCATTCAAAGTCTTTTCTGTATTCTACAAACGTGTACAGAATGAAAAAGGCATGTGTATAGCTTCAATTAGAAGTGATCGTGGGGAGAATTTGTCAATGAGATATTCCTTGAGTTTTGTGAAGAAAGTGGTATTCAACACAACTTCTCAATATCAAGAACACCACAGCAAAATAGTGTGGTAGAGAGAAAGAACATATCTCTTCAAGAGATGGATATGACTATGCTCAATGACAATTCTGTCCCTAAGAACTTCTGTGCTGAAGCTGTAAACACTGCCTACTACATTCACAACAGAATATACATTAGACCTATTCTGAATAAGACTCCTTATGAATTGTGGAAAGGTAGAAAACCCAACATTTCATATTTTCACCCTTTCGGATGTAAATGTTACATTTTAAATACAAAAGATCAACTTGGTAAATTTGATGCTAAGATAGATAATGGAATTCTACTAGGATTTTCTGAAACTTCAAAAGGTTTTAGAGTTTATAATTCTAGAACTTTAGTTGTAGAAGAATGCATTCATGTAAAATTTGATGACAAACAGCCTGATAAGAGACTATCAAAGTTAGATGAAGCTTTTGCAGATCTTGATCTAAATATCCCAGGAGAGAAACCAGAAATCAAGTCTGATATCCAAGTAGACGACACTTCTCAACAACAACCAGAAACGTCTACCTCTCAACAAGAAAATGCTCAGAAATCTTGGTATTTCAGAAACTACCATCCTCAAGATCAAATCATTGGTGACCCCAATGACAATCTTAGAACTAGGACAACCTTCAGAGAACAAAGTGATTCTGCTCTTGTCTCTAAATGTGAACCGAAGACAGTGGACGAAGCTCCACTGGATGAAGGATGGATTCTAGCTATGCAAGAAGAGCTTAATCAGTTTGAGAGAAGTGAAGTCTGGACTCTTGTACCCTTGCCTGAAGACAAGTCAGTCATTGGAACAAAGTGGGTCTACAGAAACAAGCTTGATGAAGATGGTAAGGTTGTGAGAAACAAGGCAAGACTTGTTGCTCAAGGCTACTTTCAAGAAGAAGGTATAGACTATACTGAAACTTTTGCACCTGTTGCTAGGCTAGAAGCTATAAGAATTTTAATATCTTTTGCTGTACATCATAGCTTTATGCTTTTTCAAATGGATGTTAAAAGTGCCTTTTTAAATGGCTTTATTAATGAAGAAGTATATGTCATGTAATCTCCTGGCTTTGAAAATACAAATCACCCTGAACATGTTTATAAGCTTAAGAAAGCACTGTATAGACTTAAACAAGCTCCTAGAGCTTGGTACGATAGGTTAAGTTCGTTTCTAATGGAAAATGGTTTTAACAGAGGAAAAGTAGACACAACTCTATTTAGAAAGTCTATTAAGTCAAATTTCATTACAGTACAGATTTATGTTGATGATATCATTTTCGGTGCTACTAATGAATCTCTGTGCAAGGAATTCTTTAAGTTAATGCAGAAAGATTTTGAAATGAGCATGATGGGAGAACTCAAATTCTTCCTTGGACTTCAAGTTAAATAGTCTATGGACGAGGTGTACATCCACCAGACTAAGTATACAAAGGAACTTCTAAAGAAGTTTAAGATGGATGATTGCAAACCGATGAATACCCCTATGCACCCCACGTCTATACTGAACAAAGATGATAAAGAGAAAAAGGTAGATCAAAAGGTATATAGAGGTATGATAAGATCTCTTTTATATCTGACTGCGTCTAGGCCTGATATAATGTTCAGTGTTTTCTTATGTGCTCGTTTTCAATCTGATCCTAGAGAATCTCATATCTCAGCAGTTAAGAGAATATTTAGATATTTAAAAGGTACTACTAATCTGGGCTTGTGATTTAATAAAAATGATGATTACAGATTAGTTAGTTTTTGTGATGCTGACTATGCTAGAGATAAAATTGAAAGAAAAAGCACCAGTGGAGGATGTCACTTCATTGGAGCTAACCTAGTATCATGGTCAAGAAAAAGGCAAAGCACCATTGCTCTATCAACTGCTGAAGCAGAATACATATCAGCTGCAAGCTGCTACTCACAACTTCTATGGATCAAACATCAATTGGAGGACTACAATGTATTTGTAAGTAGTATTCCACTTATGTGTGATAATACTGCTGCAAGCAATTTATCTAAGAATCCAATATTTCATTCTAGAGCTAAGCATATAGAAATCAAACATCATTTTATTAGGGATTATGTGCAAAAAGGTGTGTTTAATGTTCAATTTGTATATACTGACCACCAATGGGCAGATATCTTCACTAAACCTCTTGCTGAGGACAGATTTATCTTTATAAGAAAGCATTTGAATATGTTGTATGTGGATTGAGCTAGTATATTTATTGTTAATTCGGTCGTCCATTGCATGTTCTCTCTACACGTCCACTAGTCATGACGCCCAGAGCAAGTAAAATCTACGCGTCCACTACCTATGTCTTTATGCGTCCACTCTTAGTCTTGTATGCACACTTTTTTTGCTTATATTATTTTGTCCTTGAACACATTTATATAAAACGCTTCTCTTTCCTTGCTGAGTTGGCTACACTCATCAATCCCATCATAACTTTTTGCGGTACCAAGTTACCAATGCCGTTTTACACTTAATGATATGTCTTGTCATTATTTTTTTAAAAACTGTTCGTTTTCGGAAATCTTTAAAAGTAACCTCTTTCCCTCTGAAAAACTTTTCGCGTTTTTTCAACCCTATCAACCTCTCTCTATGAATCTTTCGAACTCTCTGTATCCCTTGTTCTTCCAAAACTCATATTACTCAACAATGGCTTCAACCACTACTCCCATGCCTGCTTTTGCAACTGACACTATGTCCATATCTGTGGAACATCACTTCAATTTTTGGATTCTACAAGAATACTATTTGGATGTGAGTAAGTTCATTAACGCTGCTGGATGGGATGGAATCTTTCTGGAAAAGGTCTCAGTGTATCCATATTTGATAAGGGATTTATCGAGAAGACCGAAGATATCTGAAACAGAAGTTGTTGGGTTTGTTCTGGGAAGGAAAGTGATAGTATTAGAGAAAATCATCTCTGATGCGATTGCTTGTGCTCAAGAAGGATTGGTCTTCACAGAGAACTGGGAAGAAGACCTAGGTGGTCCAGAGACAATTGCTGTTACTCTACTGAGGCAAGACAGCGTGAGAACTCATTCTTGGAAATCCTCTGAGATGAAATATCACATTAGGATCCTTCACCAAATCCTGAACAAAGTGGTGCTACATAAGATTGGCTCTAAGGACAATTTATCAGCTCTTCACAAGTTCTGTCTTTGCCATCTGGTTTTTGAAACCAAGATTAACTTACCCTAGATCCTATTTCATCGTTTCAAATATGCCATTATCAACAGAGAATCTGCTTCTCACATTACTTTCACCCATCTTCTATCAAAAATTCTCAAGCAGCAAGGCATGTACGATATTCTAAGTGCAAAGCCTAAGGATGAACAAGAAAGACTCCTTCGTGAGAAAGGAAGAATATTAAGGAAGAATCAATTGAAGCCAACGAAGTTGCAATCCTTGGTTTAAAGAAAGTAACCAAGAGAAAGACTGTGGCTATGAGGCAACCCATTCCTAAGAGGACTACTAAAGGATATGTCCCCTCTGTATCTTTTGGTGCTACTCTTCCACCTCCACCAAAAAGGTCAAGGAAAGTACTCATGTCGGAAGAAGAAGATGATGATGAACTACCCATTGCCGCCATTCTAGAAAAACAAGCCGTTGTTGTTGCTGGTCCTATTGCTAAGAAGAAGAGGCAACCAGCAAAGAGGGCTAGAACAACTTTGGCTTCTGAGGTAGTAATCTCTGCTGATGACCCTGTTAGGTTAGCAGTAGATGAATTAGTGTCTAATTTAGGAACTCATGATGATAATATCTCTGCTTCACATGATGTGAATGTTGTTTATGTTCCTACCCTGCCACAATCACCACCCTCACCTCTACCACATAAAGACAATAGCATTACCGTTGGAGCCCCCTTTCCTAAACCCTTGAAAACTTTGTTTCCACCCATATTCCCTCTTCCACTCTCTATACTGGCAAATCTGAAAATTGGGCCAAAGTACAAAGAGAATGGAAAATGCTTTTCCATACTATTCCACAAGAACCAGAACTCATTCTAACTAAATGGTATCCCCTAGCTGAGTATGAGGATGAACCCCTCAACATCTATCAATACTGGGTCAATCCTGAACTCCACACTCCAACTGGCCCATTCCCTTCCTAAACGTTCAATGAACATGGACCTCTGCTCACCCACCTTCCCCAACAAAGGTTCCCTGCCAGAAAAATCTACCCCAACCTAGTGAAACTTCCACCCCTTGAACCATTCACTGATGGAGTAGAGAGAGTTGTAATATCTGATTGGCATATTGATCCCATCAAGAAGGATCTTGGGAGTGTTCTCAAGAAAAGAGCCAGATCCTTCAGGTAAATTCCTTTTGGCATGGACAAGACTACAAAATGGATGACTTTCAAACACCCAAGAATATATGGAGCTGTTGTTGACCAGTTTGTGGACACTCTCGTGTATGAGATGCTGGAATGGGAATTCAGCTACTTCAGAGAAGACAGAGCTGCACGATTTGTCCCTCCAACCTGTTTAAAACACTCCACTTCTACAAATGTTGGAGTCAAGCCCTATAAGATTTGTCCTAGGTTATCAATGATTGATCTAAACAAGGACAAGGATAGGAAGCATCCAAGGCACAAAGGAAAGATGCCAGCAGCTGAAGACATTATGCTGGATCTCAATTCTGAACCCTTTGACCACTCATAGATGGATTCTATTCAGACTTTTCCAATTGAGATGGTCACTGAGGCTAACTATGCAGGAGCTTTCTGGCAATCCCACTTGATTCACTGCACCAGAGAAGCCTCCACTTCTGGCCTGACTGCTGGAGAGAAGAAGGAAACTCCAAAATTCAGAGGTAGATGTGGACTCTCTCGTGTCAGATATCTGATCTTCAAGGATCTGTGGGGTCTGCCAATAACCAGTCGTGATGTGCAAATTCCTAATCCAATTCACTGGGCAAAGGATATCCCTGAGCCAATTCTACAATATGCTTTTGCCACAGCTTCAACCTCATCCTCTGAGCATACAACCGAAGAATTAATGTATAAGGCCCTGAGCTGAATGTTGAAATCTTCTCAAAACCTTCTTCTGAACCTTCAACTCCCTTAGTCGATGACGTTGCTGTTGCTACTGTTGAGCCAACTCTGACAGAGCAATCTAATGAGTTCTGTGCTTCTAAGCAAGGTGTTGAGTTTGCTAAGACATCTTCTCAACCATTAACTCTTGCTATGGTTCATCCTCCAGCCCAAGCTCAAGACACTGTCTCAGACTCTGCTGAGAGCTCAAGACAATTATCATTACCACCAAATCTTGAGGACATCATTGAAAGAATTGTTGATGATAAGGTTGGTAAGATAGTTGAAGAGAAGACAGAGCAGATGGCACACCATATTGAAGAAAGGGTACAAAAGCAAGTTCAAGATACCTTGGTCCCTACAAATGCTATGGTGACTCAAATGCTGGCCTTATTAATGGATTTTCAGAAAATCCAAAATCCAAACCAACCCCCTCCACCACCTCCTTCTTCTTAAAATCTCTTCTTTCTTATTTGTCTTGCTGACAATGATGGTCCACTCCTTTTACCTTTTTGTCTGGTGACAAAAAAAGGGGAGAAAGGAAAGAGATTAAATTTTATATAGTGTTTTTGAAAAGGAACATATTTTGTCTGCTTAAGTTTCATCTTTCATCTTTTTGATACATTGCCTTGATTTCTTATACCTAAATTTTGTCTATAAAGTAAATTATGATTTCTTCGGCCTTGATCTGGTTATTCACATATGTTTCATAGGCTTCTATCTTGGTCTGATAACTTGTATTACCTTTGGTATTATATGCCTTAAACTACCTTGATTTATTGAATGCTATGTCTTAGAGGGAGCCTTGCAAACTCTCTTACTTTGCTATTTAAATTTAATCAGTTTTTGTCATCATCAAAAAGGGGGAGATTGTTGGAACCAAAGTAGTTCTGGTTTATTTAATCTCTAGGTTTTGATGTTAACAAAAGGATTAAATTTGCTTGGCAAAGTGTTAGTTGAGATCTAACAAGTGAGTTTTGTTTATGCAAGAATATCCAAAATAATATAAGGTATACAATGCTTGGACTCTTGCAAAGAATTACCGGTCCAAAGGTACATCAAGTCCAAAGACTTGAAAATAAGCGCGTCCATCTTGCCACGTCAGCAGACGAGTGCTATCCTTGAAACTCAAGTATACATCCATAGTGCCTAACTAGAATTCAGTAGAAGTCCATAGTGCCACGTCATTGGATGGAGTTTCTCTAAGGACTTAGTAAGTCCAAAGACTTGTGTGGACGAGCGCTTCTACCACATCAGTGGACGAGAAGAATAAAATCTTGTGTAGATGCGTTCTTAAAACTAAGTAGATGGTTTTATATGTTCTATATCTTTACTACCTTAAATATGATTTAATGCAATCTGGTCCATGATGAATTTATTTCAAATGAATTTTTTTTCTTCCCATTTGTTTTTATCCGATTAATGTCTTGTTTCCTTTGAGAAAATTCATAGTACTATCAAGGAAATACAAAAAACAAATAGTACAATTGTAATTGCAAAACGATCTGTACAATGACATCTTTATTGCTAGACAAAAGCTGGGTTATACACAAAGGAGGAAAGAAAGTTTTTAAGGTACAAATGCTCAAAACGGTGAGCCTCCATTTTGTGATTTTCTGATAACCAATGATGCTTTTCAACACGGCCAAAATCAAGCTATCAGTCTCAACGAATATAATGTATTTAATGCTATCTCTATAATGGGACTATTCAAATAACCGTTGAAGATTTACAAGAGAATTTGAGGATCACTATATATATAGAAGGTCTCAAGTACTGAAGAACAACTTTTGCCATTTGATCAGTTACAAGATATTCAAAGCTTATATTCTTGTTGTAAAGCAAAAGTCTGTAATTCTTAAGGTTGAATATTTGTAAAAATATTCAGTAGAACTTAAACCTTCATACCCTCACATATAGTGAGTTATACAGATCTCAGAAAAATCCATGTGATTGTATTAGAGCCTGAAGAGGCTTGGAAAGAAAACAATACTTGTAGCCTGGAGAGGTGAATAATACTTGTTGTAGAAACTATTTGGAAATAGTGGAGAAAATCCTTCAAGTAGAAGGGACTGGACGTAGCTCTTGGTTGGAAAGGAGTGAACCAGGATAAAATACCTGAGTGAATTTTTTATCCCTTATCTTTTACATCTTTATTTATTTTTACTAACTGTGGGATTTGATTTTGGTTTTGTTAATCTTTTAAAAAGGATTTCTTGTGTGCTTAATCTTCTTATCTTCTTCTTGTGAAAAAGTTTCTCAAAAAGGTTTTTGCGAAAATAATTAACAAACACAATTCAACCCCCCTTCTTGTGTATGCATGTGCCAACTTCACAATCTGCTCTAGCAACATCAGCTCCATCTTCATTTCTGGGCTTAGTATAACCAGTTTCTATGAGCTCCCAGATATCTAGACTTTGTGCATCCAAAAACGCCATCATCCTCTTCTTCCAGTAGTCATAGTTAGTTCCATCAAAGAGAGGAGGTATATTGATAGCTTGTCCTTTTGTATCCATGGTTGTTGGATTGTACTCCTTCAACACTTGTTAGATGCTCAACCCTTTCGAGGCCGAGCTCTGATACCAACTAAAGTTAACACAGGCAAACACAAGAAGGGGGGTTGAATTGTGTTTGTTAATAATTTTTCAAAAACAACCTTTTAAAACTGTTTTTCTCACACGAGGATATATAAAGCAGATGCACACACTGAAAAAGAACTTTTGAGACTTAACAAAAGCAATATCAAAACCCCACAGTCAGTATAAACAAATAAAGCTGTAAGAGTTTAAGGATAGAAGATTCATGCAGATGATTTTATCCTCGTTCACTCTCTTCCAACCAAGAGCTACGTCCAGTCCCTTCGACTTGAAGGTTTTATCCACTATTTCTCCAAATAGATTACAACCAAGTATTCAACACCTCTCCAGGCTACAAGTATTCCTTTCTTACCAAGCCTCTTCAGGCTCTAACTCTAACAAAGAGATTTTAACTTAAGATCTTCTTAACTCACTATATGTGAGGATATGAAAGTTTAAGATCTGTTGAATATTTTCACAATATTCAAACTAAAGAATACAGACTTTTACTTTTGAAAGAATGAAAGAAATGAGAGCTTGTTCTCGCAAATATTGGATTGACAAAAGTTGTTCTTCATTGCTTGAGGTCCTCTATTTATAGTGGCCTTCTTCTAATCTTGAAAATCTTCAACGGTCATTTTGAATTTCCCGTTTAGAGATAGCATTGAATGCACAATATCCGTTGTGACTGATAGCTTGATCGTGGCCATGCTGAAATGTATTCTTGGTTATCAGGGTAGTACAAAATGGAGGATCACTGCTCTAAGAATTTGCAGCTTGAAAACTGTTTTTCCTCCTTTATGTAACTTTCATCTTTTTTCCAGCCATAAAGGTGCTATCGAACAGATCGTTTTACATTTTCCATTGTACTGTATTTCTTTTTGTATTTCCTCGATGGTACTATGATTTTCTCACAAGGAAACAAAGCATTAAGCATATAAAACAAATGAGAAGAACAAAAATTCTCTTGAAATAAATATCAATCATCTGAAGTAAATATGATTCATTGTGGATCGGATTGAAATTATTTATGAAGGCTTATCATAAAGATGAGCTCATCTACTTAAAAACTGCGTCTACTTAGTTATATGTGAAGCTAAGTCTATTCACTCTTTCATTTTGCTTGTCCACTAATGTGGCATATCCTCTCGTCTACTCAAGTCTTTGGACTTGCTATATCTCAGTGAGTAATTTTGATCTCCGTCTAGTGACGTGGCATTAAAGTCCGTCTACTCACTTAAAAAGATCACGTCTGATGATGTGGCAAGTTAAGCTCGTCTATTCAATTTGAAACTTAGATTTCGTCTAGTATAAATATTTTAATATTTCGTCTACTTAGAAATTATCATGCCTCGTCTACTTAAGTTTCAGTCTACTCAAATAAATAAATAACTTTATCAAGCTTTTGAGCAGCCTGTCTACACGGGTGAACGTGGATTTCTTATTTAAAGTCCAAAGCAGATATATGAAAACTTTTTCTCGGTTTCCATAACTTATAAGATTCAAGTGATCCCGCAAAACTGGATAACCTTGTTAGATCTCAACTAACACTTTGCCAAGAAAATTTAATCCTTTGTTAACAAAAAAAATTAGAGATTAATTAAATCCAAATCACTTTGGTTCCAACAACCCAATATGACAACCTATCCCTAAGGGATGTTTCTGACAAGGTTGTTCAGAAACAAGCTCTTTGTTCCAAATGATGCTGCATTTTTGGACATGGCTCAAGCTCTGGACTGGAAGACTTTGTCCATGATGAAAATCAAAGGCCTTCCCTTTGCTGCATTTGAAGAAGCTGCCGAGGAGAAGAAGAACAAGGCCCCAGCTGAATCAGCAGACAAGTCTGAGGTTTGCATCTCAGAACACATCTGGAAACCTGCTAGGAAGATTGCAAGACAAGACTAGAGGACTCATCTAGAAAAGTCCTATGTTTCTATCGAGACTGTGGAGAGTGAAACACCTCTACGTTTCAGAAGGAGAAAATTGTTTCCTAAGTTGAAGATTCCTAAAGAAGTTGCTGAAACTGAGCATTGAAGAAGAGGAAGCTACAAAAGGCCTCTGCTGTTGCCAGACCAGTCTTGTCTGAAGCAAAGTAGAGATGAAGTACCTGCTCAAGGGGAGTAGATGAAGAAGTCCTTGGAGGAGCCCAAGGAGAGACAAGTCCTCTTTCTGGGAGTGGTGCCCAAAAAGAGAAGATCAGGAGTACCTGCTATACCTATTGCTGAACCTCCTGTTCCTGCTACTGTAGCTGGAGAAGACAAGTCTGTGGAGGCACAGATAGGCTTGTACCCTTTGCTGGATCTTGACAAAGCCTCCCCTACCAAAATAGAAGCTCAGGGTAACAGAAAATTCTACTATCCTGAAGGACTATGTACCATCACCCTATCCACCAACTTCACCTTCACGCATAGGTATATTCCAACCACTTATGTCTTCTCCACCACCACTATCTATTCCACCTTTGTCTCATGCCACACCTCGCACCTCACCTATCTCTTCACACACAATACAAACCTCTTATTTTACAGTAGTGTATGAAGTGTGCCAGTTCAATGTTGTTCAAAGGATACAACCCCTGGAGAATCAGTAGGCATTTCATCATCTCTATTTGTATCTGACTTACAACTTCTTTTGTATGCAAGTTTTCTAACCTGTCTGTCATCCTTCCTTCACCTCATATAACAAACACATATGGAGCCCTTTCTGTTTCTTTCCCTTCTATTGTCTATATCCATCACCTTGACCCAGTCCTTGTTTATCACCTTTTTGTGGTCAGGCTACCAACCCGTCAAGACCCTTCTTTATCTTGGTCATAGGATCAGTCTCATTCATAGAATACATGGATAACTTGATTCATTGAGGCTAGACCTCTTCCCCCACTGGAACCTACCATCATCACCCATCCTTATCTTTTTCCTCTCTTTGCCTTTCACCCGAAGAAGACTCTATAAGAGTCAAACTTGTCTTTAACATGTTTGCATTCTTACCCCTTATCTTCTACAGTAACATGCACCTGCCTTTCTTCCCTTGTATCTCTAAACCCTTCTTTTTCCTCCCAGTTCCACATGTCTACCCTCTGCCTTGGTACTCCGAGGAAGTTGAAGTTGAAGTTGAAGCTGACAATACTGTTGCTATTGACAGAAGAGAGTTTCAAGCCTTGTAGTATGAAGTTACTAGTCTGAGGACTCTCTTGGAAGCTGCTCATAGGGAGTTAGCTGAAGAAAGATCTGTTAGGGCTATCTTACAGGATAGAGTAGAATCTTTATATGTTTTGTTCAGTACATATCTGTAGGAGCCTTTTTTTTGTAACCAACTATATACAAGCCTATGATGAGTTAATAAAATCAGTCTTTGATATCTCTGTATGTTATCTGTTCTATCTTATTTGATTTTCTGCTGCCTGCTTTCCTTTTTCCTGATGCCAGAAGGGGGAGAAAGTAAAATAATAAATCAAATCAATTAAAATGAACTTGTCATTAAATTGTTTGTCAGATATTCTTTTTGGACAAATTAACATAGCTTTGATATAATACAATTTTTGTGTTAAGATGAACCAGCTCTGATACAACAATATAGCTTCTGTTAAACTGTCTCATAATGAACAGCTATGATCTAATTTTAGCTCTGATATGCTTGCAATGCAATTTCTGATTATAATCTGACAAGTGTTTAAGACTATTCAAGCTCTGATTTTTTTTTTTTTTGTCTAAATGCTATGATACATGGTATTGTGCTCTAATACCTGTCTGCATAAGAATATTTTACAAAGTTGCTGATACCTGTCTGCCTTGGTTATTCTGCTAAGATTTCAAGTTCATTAAATCGTTTCAATGTTTGTCATCATCAAAAAGGGGGAGATCGTTGAGTCTCTAAATGTCTGATATGCATTTGCTCTAAGTTTTGATGAAAACTAAACATTTGTTCAATGATTTAATTGAACTCTGTATTGTCTACTGACCTGTCTACTTAGTGTGCAGTTTGACGTCTTAAGTGTTTTTACTGACTTGTCTGTCCTAAGTCTAAATGGTCAAGGATAGAAGATCACTTGTCTTATGAAGAATGCTGACTCATCTTATGAAGAGGTGAAACACCCCCTTATTTTATTAGATTAAAAACTTATTAATTATTTACTTAATCGCGTGCTTATCGTTGAAAATACATAAAAATTAAAACTTAACTATTAATCATGTAACTTCTGCAAATTAAACACACCAACGTTAATATATATAATTACACATATGTTTATTTATTACATTACCAAAACACTTTTTAGGGTATCCTATCAGTAGGATCCCTCACAGGTACTTAATTATACAAACTGATTTTAACTAGCGGAAAATAAAACGTGTTTTCAGACTCAGTGGCCCTAAACTTACTACACTATATCGTTAGCATCCGTAGCTTGTTCTCCAGCATCTGGTTCAAACGTAGTTCTGTCCAACTCCTCGGCAACATCTGTTTCATACAGAGTTCCATCCAACTCCTCAGCAACATATTCATCCATCGGGTCTTCTAACGTAATAAAGCAGTCATACACAAAAATACAGAAATAGGGAGATAAGAAACAGTTCTATCATCAAAAGAGGAAAATACTTATAGCATATAATATAATAGCGGTCACAGACAAACAATACTCCTTGTTGACAATCATCTTTAATTCACAATACTTTCCTCTACCCTCAATCTCATGCAATTTAAATCTTTATGCTGATGTGGCCACCACCAATCATATCACAAATCCCTTTCCCGCCGAGGGATGTTAGTCAGTCGTCCAAGCGATGTGTCCCCTCTAAAACCGGTGCACATACTCTTCCATGGTGAGAATGCTCATGCAAAGCAATGACACTATAGCTGTACATTACAGTCGGTGCACACCCTGATTCTATCTCAAGGGTGCTCATGCAAAGCAACATGACACTATAGCTGCACAGTCTAAAACTCAATTGGGATCGCCCCGCAAGAACTTCAGACCTCGTGTGTTCCCAATACATGGTTGTGAACAACAATACACATGAACCTCACTGACCCGTATCAATAACAACCTAGTGCCTCAAGCTTTCCTCATAGCCTCCACTTACATTTTATATCACATCACTTCTATACAATAATGGCTAGGCACCTCTAATTCATATTCAAGCTCTCACCCAAACAAAATACTTCCGAGCAACATATATCTTTACTTAAAATCAACTAAGCAATTTATCAACCAGTTAGATCATGCATAACACAATAATCAATAAAATATTCAAACACCAAAATAAACGTCACATGCAGTAGAATACCTCAACCAGTGTATCACAAACAATTTAGTAATAATAAATTAGACATCCTCAATATCATAAAATTAACTTAAGGAGATAAACCTACAATTCCCAAATCATCATTGGTATTACGTAAAAGTTTCCAATATGACTTTGGTATTGTCGATTACTCGACCACTAGTAGGGTTTAGGTCGTCCTACACCATTATTATAAATTATATACTACTTATCAGTTCCGACGATGGAATGATTCTTTCTCCCACCTGAGTTAACACCGAAATCCCGAATTCGACGCTGCTCATTATCACACCACAAGTTACGAATTTCACCTTCAACCAAACAACATAACCACAATTAATCAATAAACTCACCCTTTAGTCCTAAATAGCTAGGTTCTGCCACTTAATTCAAAAGAGGGTTAGGGTTCTTTTCTCATTTCAAGCATTTGAATACTAGTTCCTACAGTCTTAGATAGCTTAGATAAATTGTTATAATTTGAAAATATGATCAAAATAATCCAACCCCTTTTTGGTTGAGTTTTGGCCATAAATTGATTATTGGGCTAGAGATTTTTAAACTTCTTAATCTCTTGGATTAAGGATACTAAGGCATCATAGAGACAATATAAATTGTCATAAGCCTAAGATTGAACAAAAATAATCAAATCTCTTCTCCTTAGGGTTTCGGTCTCCTATAGTAAAATAGCTTAGAAAATTCCTTTTGATTCAAGCACTTGGATTTAGATAACATAAGCATTAGAGAGCTTGAATCAATCATTAGATTTCACAAATCAAATAAAATCAACAAACCCACTTTCTAGAGGGTTTCAGCCATTTAAAGATAATATGGAAGGAAAATATTTTTTATTACATGCTATTGGATAATGAAAGTAGAGATCATTACTAGATCATAGAAATTGGTTTCACATTAAAATGATTTTTCTACAATTTTCTAGAATTATTTAAAGTTCTAGATCTAAAAATAGAAAAACCATGAAATAGGAATGGAATGGATTCAAGAAGAGAAGAGATGATCATAGATCATAGTCTTACCAAGTTTGAGTGAATAAAGTGAAGGAATAGAGATGATCTTGGCAAGTTCTTCAATGGAGCTCTTGAACTAAGTTGAAGATGATGATGATTTTGTGAAGAAAAAATGAAAGAGATGAAGATAGCAAGGGGGATGCGGCCTTGAGGGGTTATATGGAGGAGATTTTTTCCAACTTTAAGGCATGTTTGGATCTAGGACAAACCAATTAATAGGTTTTGGGATTATTATATCATATAATAACATAACTATAGTTAATAATTAACTTAACTAGGATTAATTTGATAACCATGATTAAATTATGTGGTCCATTATTTAGGAAGGGTGTGACTGATTTTGGGCGACTAGAACTAACCTTGGCTCCTTAACCATGGTTAAAATTTAACTAGAATATGTTAGGTTAAGCTTAGGGGTATTTTGGTCATTTCACTAGAAAATTCATGATTACTAGCATTTAATGCTTGTCCCCTTGTCCCCTCTTCCACATTAATTACTTGTAATACCTCCGCTCCATATTCGACTCCGTCGTTTACCTGACTTAGGTTTTACACATTTTTCTTAAGGATTACGCTTGAATAAAATTATATTATTTCATTCCTAACGAATTTTTATTAAAATACAAAAAATTGTCGGGAACGAAATATAAAACCTAACCATTTCGCTCACGAGTCAAAATTAGGGTTTCTGCTCAATAAAATCTTACTGTTAGTGAAAACGCAGACCGTGTTCCGTCTGAATTTTCAACCCAAACTTTCACCTTAATCTTCTACCTTAAGATATATTATGAATATGATTTTATTAAAAATCATTTTCCTGATCGTAGATTAAAATATAAATAATTATTTTTTAACCGATTAAACAACGTAATTAAAAACAGGCTGTTACAAGAGGCCTCACCCATATGAAGAGTTTCTGAAGCCTTTGACTTTCTGAATAAAAGTCAACTCATCTAATGATAGTGTCTTCACCCGTCTATTGACATTCATTGAAGAACAAACTCAAGACTGAAGACTTCCGTGAGCTGTCCCTTCAAGTCAGAATATGTTGAAGATCTCTCTTGCAAGGATCAAGGTTTCAAAAGATCAAATATTCAAAAGCAACCTTGTAACACAGAAAAAGAGTGCTACCAAGATGCTTTATTCCCTAGTACATCTGGAAGTTACAGGAAAAGGGAAATGTGCACGACAAAGTAAAAAAACAATCTGAAGATCTCTAATTTGGCTGCTGCATAAAGCATAAAGCACTAAACTTCTCTGGCAGAGTACAAGTAATGTTCCTAAGCATTAATGACTGCCCAGAATGACTCTAGTGCATTTGATGGAGCTCAGCTTGAAGCCAAAAATCTAAAGTAATGTCTCTAACGGATTTAAATCTGAATGAAGGCTATAAACAGATAAGACAATGAAGATGAAGATACAATATAGCATTAACTCGACCAATTACTCTGTACAGTTAATTCTTCATTCTTTTATTCTTTATTCTTCAATCATTTAAAGTTTTTTTTATAAGCTTAAAATGTATGGATACTAGAGTACTAGGGGTACTTTAACCCATGTACAAAGGGAAGATAAAGTGAGCACTAGGAAATGTAAATAATATACTGCTACAATTTTCCAAACAGTATTATCTTTACACAACCCAGGCAACCAAATTTAGCCCCAAAAAGAGATACAGAGCCCAAAATCAAAGATCACCCCCACAAATCCTAACCCTTTTGCTTATAAACTATACAATAAAATCTCATAATACCCCACAAAATTAATTCCCAATAAAAACAGCCCAGTAATACGTCAGTCCATGAAAATATATATACGTGTACAAAAGTACACAATCGACCATATTGAAGTGAAGCAGAGATGATACTTGTGTCCCACAGCCAAAATATTAATATTATATCAGCTTCCTGTGAGACCACTCCCTGAGAAGCCCACTGAGAAATTCAACCTTTGACAAAAAAGTACTCCCAAAGCCTTTAGCGCCACACCACAGATAATTCCTCTAGATGAGGAAATCACAACTCCGGATAGTCAAGAAAATTATTAACATAAACAACTTCTTTTAAACTCACATTGTACCCCTTAACCTAGACAATTTTTACCAGTAACCCAACCCAACCCAGATATCTACCACAATCCAATCAAAAACCAAACAAGACCAATTGTTACCAAGAATAGAACCAGATAGCTTCCACCTTTTTATCCATACTAGTCAAGAACAAAATTCGCTAGAATAATGCCAGCTATATGTTATATACTGAATCAAACTTTGGAGTTATTATGTAATCTTTCAAACTTCACATTTAATTCACTCTTTTGAGTGTTTGTAAAAGACTTTCAAGTTGTATTATTACACTTTCTTTCATTCAAATCTGAGTGAGCCTGTAGAGGCTAGGTGTCCAAACAATACTTGTCTAGGATCCAAGAGAGGCTAGGTGTGCAAAGAATACTTGTCTTTCCTGTAACTTGATCAATTATAGTGGAGAAAATTTGGTGCTGCCAAGGACTGGACATACCCCTAGTTGTTAAGGGGTGAACAGGATAAAATAATTGTGTCTATACCTGTCCTTTAGCACTTTAGTTTATTTGTTTATCGTAACTATTAACTAACTAAAGGGGTTAAAGCTTTGAATATCAAACAAGTTTTTCATTTGCATGCTTGCTTGCTTTTTTGTTGAAAATCTTCAAACAAGTAACTTGTCTGATTGATAAGTTTTTCACATGTTTACTTTAGTTTGTGCTTGTGAAAAAGGTGCAAATTACTGGTCATTGTAAATCAATCCTACTTTCACAACATCCCCAAGGTTCCCTGAACTGTCCCTCTCCATATTCCGTACCCGCACTCGGGCATACTAATCTCGTATGACTCCGGCCACTTTGGCAACTATGCACGCACACACAACCTAAGTTCACACCAGTACATCCACAATACTTAACCAATCTCACGACGCCAGTGAATTCACAAACTCAACACGATGGATAAGCATCACAAAGCCATTACCTTAACAATCATCGTACCCTTAGGGTGTCAACTTGGGTGTCTATCACAACATCAACAATCATCCTGAACAACAACATATATACATATAAAATACATACTACCACATACATTCTCATGCTGAACATAGATATCACATTCTAGCATGTAATTCAGTCAACCAAACACATCATCCATATATATACCAATCCTAAATCATTCATCGTCTAACCTTGGGCATTGTTCTATTTCCGACAAACCTATAGTAACTAAACCCTAGCCAATATCACAATGCAGTTTTCATTAGAGTTTAGCCATTGTCGATTACTCGACTACTAGTAGGATATGGAGCACCCGACACACAGAAAAACAAATTACACTACACTTGCCTCCCAGACGATGTCGGGTACTTTATCCTCACCTTGAGTACTTGCGCGTGTTTTACCGAAGCTACAAAACATATTCCCCTCTTCCTTTCTTTACTGCTAGCGTCCTACGAGACTTCTCCAGGCTCTTATATTTGCCATAACACAGAGACAGCATGCAGGCATCATCATAAACCCTAATCTTACCTGAAATCCATAATCAACACAAGAAATAACAAAGAAATATGGAAATGATGAATCACACTAATGTTAACAATGTCAACTTGCCGATGTGTTAGGGAATCGAGCTTTACCTGAGTCGAAGATTTGAGCATGCATTCGTGATTTACTCGTTGATAGGATCGCTCCTGTGATGTCGGAATTGCGTAACGAAGCTCGGATCTTTCTCCATTTAAGCTTTTCTCTCTAGGAAACCAGAACCTCTCTCTCTACTCTCTCAAACGCAGGCTGAGGGATAAGAGAAATAAGCTAAGTATAAAATTAAGAGAAGACTTAAATTGGCTCTCAGGACTGAGCACGCTCAAGCGTACTAGTGGCCAACACTTAAGCGTGCCCAAGTTCTACGGTGGGCTCTCTCCACGGTAGAGTGTGACTGCTGTTAGACCATGTGCCCCAAGCAACTAACACGTACACCTCCACACGTAACACCTTGCATGTTTTGATGTCCAACAACCCCACGTTTGAATGTTGTAAACGCTCAAACGTTGAGCTGCTGTTGGTACCCGTTTTATGCGTTTCTTCTCATTTTGAGCTCATTTCAACTCCGGTTCTACCCAAATTTGAAACACAAGCTCATCAACACCTAAGGATCATGATTAGGCCCTTAACATTTCTTAATCCATTTTACACACTCTAATCAAGAAAATTGGGTGTTATAGGACTCATGGAAGGACAAGTGTCAGTCAACGTGCGCACCTGTCAGAGGGAGGAAGCTCCTTCGTAGTGAAGCACGCTCCACACTTAAGTGTAAGAGCAGGCGACATACAAGCATTCCCATGCTCAAGCATGGAGAAGCCGTACGCTTGGGCGTGCTCAATGTAGGGATAAAAAGTGAAATATTCTTTTCATTTCATCTTTTACGCCAAAGTCTTCTTTTCTTCTTTAGATAGAACCAGAGACACAGTGAGAGGGAAACATCTATAGGTGACCTTCCGAAGCTTAATTCGTCCTATCCAACTATCGTAACTCACATCTGATTGTGCCATTGTTCTTGTATCTTCGTCTTCAACATTGCTACCCGATTGGAGTCTCGTTACGTCAAATGTATGTCGTAGTATTGTAAATGTTGGTGTTGTCAACATCGACATTCTTAAGTTGTTTTCATGTTCTTCACATGTTCCTTAGATTTGATCCTTGTTCCGATTCATTTTTTGCCTAACGGTATAAGCTACATGTTGTTAACATGATTAGGGCAAAGTTTGAAACTACTGACATGCTTGTTCTAAGCATGGCAGATTTGTGACCATAGAGGGACGAGCATGTTCATGATATCAATGTACCTAAGAGGATTCACACTTGTTCTATCACGTGGAGGAAGAACCTTTATTGTTGGGAAGACAAGAGTAGAGCTGTATATACTGATATGCGTAACGGATCCTAAACCCCAGTAGAAGTTGAGTAATCGATAACACCTAAATCACATTGGAGACTACAGTGGAGTAGTACCAATGATGGCTTAGGCATTGTAGGTTTATCGAAAACATGTTAATTTATTGTTGGTCGGTTGCATGCGTGATATGATCTTTTTGGTTGATATGATGTGTTTGATAATATACTATGCATGATATTGATATCATGTCTCATGGGTGATACTATGTATCCTCTACCAGCAGTTACTGGTTGATGCGCTCCTCTATGTTTGTAATCACGAGCCATGTGACCTATTTTACCACAGACAAAACAATCAGGTCTCTCCCAGCAATATCTAAGGTAATACGGTCCCCCACATCTGAAACAAAATGGACCTCGCTGCTGCTGCTACTGACTCTCTCCAATCACTTGTACTAGTGCAGATGTCTGAATAGTTTGCATAGGTCTGGTATAAGGTCCCCGCCTCCACTGGGAACCATTGCTGCCTCTACCTCTCTGAGCATTGGATCTGATCGGGTCTCCACTCCTTTGTTGCCTCTTCTCAGTCTCTTGTCTCTGGTCTATGCTCTCAATGGCATTGCATCTCTCCACTAGCTCTGGCAAGCTTTGGATATCAACCGGTAGCACTGTCCTATGTAGCCCATGGTGCAAGCCCTCCTCTAAGCGCCTATAAATGCTATCCTCATCTGGAAATTTATGATAGAACCCTGAAAACTGCAACAGAGCCTCAAACCGAGCAGAATAGTCTCCAACAAACATACTACCTTGTCATAGGCTCGTGAACTTTCTCTCCTTCTCACGTTGAACCAACCGCGGGAAGTACTTCTCGAGGAAGCACTCTCTGAACAACTCCCAAGAGACAAGTCTACCCTCAGCCCCTAGCAGACTCCTCTTCCCTCTCCACCATGCCTCTGCTCTGCCGGTCAACATGAACGAAGCATAAGTCACCTTCCGGTCCCCTCTACAGTGCGTGGCTGAAAAGATCTTCTCCAACTCCCAGATCCATCACTTTGATCCCTTGAGGTCATAGCCACCTCTTAACTGTGGTGGCTTAACCTTCAGGAAAGTAGATATGTCTGCATTCTCTGTTTCCTCAGCTCCCCTCTTGTTGTGTTACTCCTGCTGCTCTCTGGTCATCTGGAACATCTGTGTGTTCTGCTGAATCTTTTGAAGCATAGTCGTGGCTAACTCTTTGATGGTCTGGAGGGTCTCAGATGACTCTCCTCCACCACCAGTATGCGAAGCCTCTCATTTGTCATCTTCGGCAACCCTATCCATGGCTCTACCGCCACCACATCCATACGCTCCTCGACCTCTACCGCGAGCCATGATCCTGTAAAAGAAATCATTAGCTCACATTTATATGATATATAATATTACATAAAACAAGTATATAAATACTATAGGCCATACAAATGTTAACTATCGTGTCCAGACTCACTACCCGACTTCTAACCATAGTTAATATCTGATGTGGATTCAACTAAAATGGTCAGTACACCCTAACCTCATAGTCTGAACACAATCAAACTGCCTTGATACCACCAAATGAGACACCTTGATGTCCCATTAAATAAAAACCAAACTAATTAAACCTTAATCGTGATATTAGCGTTGAACGTATATAATAGAAAAGCGGATATATTAAAAACATAAGATACGAAACATATAAAACATAAAACTACCATGGCTCTCCCCACGCCTGTGCTTGTAAACCCTCTAAGGTGGTCTCTGAGGATCACGCGTCTACGCTGATGCATATGCCGATACTGCAGGCTACGCAACACACATCCACGCGACACTACTCCGACTGGTCCAAGAACCTTCGAACTCTATGACAGATCCCACGGGTGCTGCTGTTGCCTCAGTGGATGCCAAAACTGCAGAAAAGGAAGTCTCTGCCGTATCCGGAACACAACCATATCGATGTTGGGGAGTTGCCAAAATGCATATATACACTGATCGGCCTAGTGTATACAGAAAGGAAGGTAGCTGGGTCGATCTGCCGTCCCCGCTTATCATGAAATTCTAGCTCAAAAGTTCCCATCACTGGGACCCTCGGTGGTCCCGTTATCTAGGGGTGATGGATGTAAGGCATCCTGATCAATTGTGTCTGCTCCACGAACGAGAACAAAACATATAGAGAAAGGGATTGGGAGATAAGAAACTATTCTATCATCATGCAATGGAAAAGGACGCATAGCATAAAGTACAGTAATAGTAAAACAACATGCAATACATATAGATATCAACCACCCTCAAAGTCATATATCATCCTCTACCCTTAATCACTCATGCAGCTAAGCATGTATGCTGATGTGGCCACCTATAATCCTGTCACACACCCCCCATTCTCGTTAGGGATGTTAGTCAGTCGTCCAATTGGCTCGTCCATAAACACTAGCACAGACCCCCATTCCCATTAGGGCGCTCATTCAAAGAGTGACATTATTCCCCCATTCCCGTTAGGGAATAACTGCACAATATAAAAGTATCCCCATTCCCGTTAGGATACAGGATGGCTCGACAAGGACTACAATAGTATCAGGGTAGTTTCCCCCATTCCCATTAGGGAACTAACCTATGATATCCAGCATACGTAATAGGATACTCTGACCTCGTGTGTTCCACCCACACAGTTATGAACAATACCATGCATTCTAATATGAGTATCACTAACTCTTACCGGGTAATAACCTAGTGCCTCAACCTTCCATCTGAAACTTGTATAAATCCTCAGATCATATCACATTAGCTCATCACCTATAAAAGCCATATTTTATTAGGTTAGGCACCTCTACGTCACATATCATACACTCCCCAACATGCATATGTCCAAAGTAACATATATCATCGCCTAAAGGCCAACTAAGCATAAAATCATAGATATAGCATGTGAGACATACAGAGCATGTTACACATATTAATATAGCATGTTACCACGGAAAGCATGTAAATCATGTTAATTTAACCAGCACATCACAATCAGCTCAATGATAAAATCAAACATCCTCAATATTCACAAAATCAACCCGACGATGATAAACCCACAATTCCCAAATCATCATTGGTACTACGGGGTAGTCGCCAATATGATTTTGACATTGTCGGTTACTCGCCCACTAGTAGGGTTTAGGTCGCCCTACAACCATCATTGTACATTACGCTACTAAGCCATTTCTGACGATAGGGTGCTTCTTTCTCCCACCTGAGGTGCACGTAGATGTATTTGGGACTACGAAACAAGCACTCTCCCCACACTCTCGAATCTGCCACGCGTCCTCAAGGGTCTCCTGGTTCTCCAACAATTCTCCTGAACACATATACACAAAGCAGACGATGTTGGTAACCCTAATATGAAAGTGGAACTTGAAACCGATAAATAAACGAAAGGAAAACCTCAATACCGATGTCGACGGCATGTCTGCATGATAAGAAAATAGGCTTACCTTAGCCCTAACAAATAAAGAAAGGTAGGGATAGGAAGCTGACGTTGCTACAAGTGCAACGATGTTGTCGATTTTGCGTAACTCAGCCTGGTATGATCATATTGGACTCTCAAACCTCTCCTCACCTCTCTGCCTTTCTCACTGCTCTCTGAAAGCTCAGGGTCGAATGGTGAAAGTCTGTGACTTTCACCATTTGGCTCTTTTTATTTTTACTTTCTGACTGCGCACACTCTAGTGTGGCCTTCCTTCACACTTGAGCGTGAACCTGGGGTCAACTCCTTCACCTTGAAGAAACGTCCCCACGCATCTCGGACCAGCTGCCACTGCTGGACACGTGTTAGACACGTCACAAAATACCCAAAACACTCAAGGGCCTAGGTGTCCCAGCGCCCAGAAAAGTTGTTTTCATGGGCGTTAGTCCGATTTGAAGCCAACGGATCCCATACATTTTAAACAAGCTTTGAAACATTTTAACATAGTTAACAAACATGTAAACTAAGATTGTAAAACAAGGATGTTACAATGGGACTATCTCGGATATGTGTGTGTGTGCACTCACGCGCTCTTAATCCATATGTATGTCGTGTTAAGTTATAAGGTCTTCGTGTTTTAATAAGCGTGCTATCGAATGCTACACAAATAAAGTTTAGTTAATTAAATTCTTTTGATGGGACAACGGGACGTCTCACCTACCGTCGGGCGCCCAACCTTGCTCAGAAATATTACTCTCTCTCTGTGTGACTAGTAATGAGCACCTAATCTCTAGCATTGAGCGTTGGGCTCATTTCCAACGTGGTATTTTTGGACTTTCTTTAATTTTGAAATCCCTTACAATTTTCTTTCCTAGAACTCTTGTTATGTGAGTTACGGGGCACAACACTTATTTCTACTTCTTCATTTTGTCAAAACATTAACATTAAGAGATAAATTTAGTAAAGTAATAGACCTGATTTAGAATGTCATACGAAAAAAGTCATTTGGAAAATTTTATTTTGAAAAATGATCAATTTAATAGCACACCAATAAATGCATTTATTTTTTTAAATGCATTTATTTTTTTAATAATATCAAACCCAATGCAATTATTGCACCATAATTCAAAACCTAGAAAATGTCAATCATTGCGGTAGTTTAATGCATTATATGCAGAATCCTTTTAGTTTCCTTACACTTGCTCCGTTGAATTTAGGTTTCATCTAGATGCTTTTTTACCTAACTAGTGTAATTTGGTAATACAATTACGTGAATGATATACTTTTTAAAATAATTACGAGATTAGGATAAGTCGTAAGTGATAGTAACGAAATAATAAGGGAGTCGTATACTTTACATACAACTTAAACTTTTTATTATATTTTCATGCAAGTCATTTTTAACATATACAACTTCAGCATACTTTACATACACCTTAATATTTTATTATATTTTCATGCAAGTCGTTTTTAACAAATATGACTTCAATCTTTATTTATTTTTATTTTTTTCCACGGTAGTCGTATCTTTCACTTACGACTTGATTATTATTATTTTTTATTTTTTTAAAAAATAGCCAAGCTATATGCCATATATACGATTCAGTTGAATAAAATATTTTTTTAATCAATTATAGGCAAGTCGTAGTTATGATATACGACTTCCACTAAACCCTAATTTTTTTATATGCAAGACGTTTCGTATACTGCATGGACGCATATATAAAGCTGATTATTTTTTTTAAACGGGATGCGACCCACATATAAAATTCTAAACATAGTATGACAATAATTTAAAACATAATTCAAGATAATAATAGATCAATCAAAAATATTATACAAAATATGATAAAATAAAAGCAAGTAGTTGTGAGATTAGTGGTGGGATGATGTCCCACAAGGAGGTCTCCTTCTATTACGTGGTGGCTGGACTCTTCGAGGTTGTTCCCCTTGTTGTGTTTGTCCACCTCTTGTTCTTGGGAGTCTTTGTGGTAACGGTGTGGGTTCTTCATTGATATCATTACCATTACCATCATTGTCAGCACCATCATTGTTGCCATCGTCATCATTTGTTTCTCTTAATTCACCAGGTAGTATAGGACGGTAGTCTGTTTGATGGTATGCAGATGCTGGTGTATTATAAGTGGCGGCAAACATTGCCGAACTTGATTGAAAAACATTTGAACTCGAAGGATGCTGGAAAGAAAAATGGGGCTGATATCTAGAGAAACCTTGTGATTGTGGTGGAGGTGATGCATGTTGTGCCTGCGGTATAGGAGACCCGGCGAGGACTGTAAAGTAATGACTCGGTGCTGCTTGCTCATAGTGAGTCGAAAAAGCTTCCGGATACATTGCTTCTAAAGTGGTCCACATAGGTTCACAGACTGAATCTATACTATGTATAGTATTGAATGGATCATTGGCAGCTGTGGGTGAGCGAGTATAAGTCCGAATCGAAGTAATAAAGAAATCTAAAAATAGGAAATATAAATGTATGAGAATAATGTGGAAAAAATCACAATATACTAATTGTAAGAAGTTTAGTAAACTTACTGTACCACCAGATAAAAAACCTTTGCACATGGCCTTGATTAAAAGTATTAATTAGATTCTCATAATAATTAACACAAAAATATTATACATATAAATGTTATATTAGTCATAAAATTAAATCTAATATTAAATGCTAATAATTAGTCACACTATATATATTTGTCGTAAAAATACTTTCAGCATATACATTTCAAAATCATGGATACGACTTGTTTTAAATTAAAATAAAATAACAAAGTCGTGATTCATGGTTACGACTTGCTAGACAATTTTTTTAAAAAAAAACATTAAAATAACAAAGTCGTATTTGCTAGACACGATTTGTAATAAAAAAATAATAAATAACACAAGTCGTATGTGATGTATACGACTCCTTATTTTTTTTCTTATTTTACGAATATAAAAATGAGTCGTGAGAGGAGGATTCGACTTTATATTTGGTTTCGTAACTGTAAGTTACGACTTACCCTACTAGTATAAATATTTTAAAAACCACACCATACACATAATTGTCGAAACGAATTGCACTACTCGCGTAAAAAATCCTTCACCAAGACAAGTGCTATATTTATAGTACAAACATGTATTTTATTTGTTTATCATTTCAGTCTAGGCTATTAAGCATAAAGATACTCCTTTGTCATCATCCAAGTGCAAGGTAAATATAAACAAAAGAGAAGCATAAATAATTATTAATGATGATCATATTATTAATTCAAACTAATTCCTTTTAAAATAATGGCAGCAGACTTTTTATAATGTGAACACCATATTTCAAATAGGGCCATAACCATTTAATTTCACTATGCTTCTATTTTTATTTTATTTTATATTTGTTTTATTGTTATTTTAGTTTTAGTGTAATTTACTTTATTTTGCTTCGTATTCAAATTCATAAAAAACATAAAATTAAGAAGAAGAAAAAGGAAAAACCAAATCAAAAAAATAGAAAACAAAGTAAATAAATAAATAAGAACCCTCTTCTTCCTCTATCTCCTGACAGTTCTCCTTCAATATTGAACCGTAGCAACCACCTCTCTCCTAATCGAAAAAATACTAAAATCCCTTTGAGGGACTATCTTCTGTTTAACTAAATCACAAATTAACATAATTTTTTGGTTGTTGCGTGGCAAAGCAGAAAAGATGAATAGATGTAGAAAGAGAGTTTATAAGAACCCAAACAAGGCAATGCAGAGAACTCAACAAGAGAGATTGAGTGACATTAAGGACAAATTGAGATAACAGACGAACATAGAGAGAAGAACTAATGGAGAAGAGAGATACACCATGAGAAAAAGAGCATGAAATAGAAGGGTAAGTGTGAGAGTATTGAGGGAGAGAGAGAATTGAATGTTTTATTTTGGAGGTAAAATAAACATTTTAAATTTATTAGTTATTTTCTCAATTATTTAGGGTAACTATTTTATTAACGGGTTTATTAACGGCGCAATGCATAATTAACTCCTGAGCTCAACTTGATTTTGAAGACCCTGTTCTTTTACCATGTTTTCCAATTTTTCCTAATTCAGTAAAATTGGAGGCAAGTTAATTTGTCTTTGAAATTTAAAATTTTTTGATGTCCCTGCCGCAATTACCATCACGACAAATTGTTCCAAAAGATAACCAAACACTAGGTAGCCATTCAAAGTTCATATAATAAAGAAATGAAACCTTCAACATCCATCTTCAACACTTGCTTCTAAAGTGAACCAATTTGGGTAAAACTTAAGTACACATTAATATTGCTTGGCTAAGAGACAATTCTTTGAGACTTATTACCTGGTGATGTTTTATCCTCCTATTTATGTAAAATAATCTGGCATAAGTTACATTCTCTTTGGCCAACTGTGTAGTGCCTCCTTTGTGTATGTTTTTTATTCTTTGTATTTTCCTCTGTCTTGGCTGTTTCTGGGCGCCTGCCTTTGTGGTTTTGATCCTGGTTTCTGTTTTAGAGCCAGTATCAATGGTACATAGGTTGTGTCTGCTTCTCTCCCGCTCTTGTATATCGGTTGGAATACCACTAATACTCTCAATCAATGTACCTCTTTGCTTATCAATATATATATAAACTTTGGTCATTTGCAATATATCTTTGATGGGGATTGGAAAACTTCAAACTCAAACAGGACCATGGTGGACATAAATTAGTCATATCCAAATGGTTACAATAATTTGATAAAATTAGGGAAATGTTATCATTTGGATATGACTAATTAATTTATGTCCTTTTGTAATCATCTACTTTTCCCAAATTCTTATATTATGCTTTGCATTTTCTGTTGATGTTTTCAACTTGACAAATATGTTTTTCAGATAGTAGGCCTTCGTATTATTTGACTTGGGTCTTCAAGTTGCCAATCCATTTTCTCGTAGATCTACACAAACAACTTGATCAGTAACTTCACTTCACAATAAAAATAAACAATTAATATTGTATAATGTTGGGACACATTCTTGAGAAAACCTTCACAATTTATAAAAAAAATGTGTTATAAATATATAAAGTCATTAATATGGATCCATTTAGAAAAACCTTCACATTATTTTGACCAGCCTTAGGATCAAAATATTGATGAATGATATTCTATACTTTTATCTATCAACAATAAAGAAAATGAAACCTCACAATGAGCAAAGACATACATGAGAAATAATCAATGAGCTCAAAAGGAACACACGAAACGAGTAAACCATCATTTTGGTTCTTGAAAGTGTGAGTGTTAGATCAGTCCCTAGAATAAGAAAATTCAAAAAAAAAAAAACTCTCTGGAATTGTAAATTTTCAATCATTTTAGTCCAGACATCATCCTCTTTTCAAGTTAGTCCCTAAAGTTAAATACTTACAATCAAATTGGTCCTTACAAATTACATTTTTTAGGACTAGGTTGATATTCATAATTAATCTTTAACGACTAATTTTTTTGTTTCCACAGTATCCTCTCACCCCATAGGTGACAGACTAATCTCTCGGGATACAGTCAGGCGCCTAAGCGGGAACCTCTCCCAATAGTATTTTTTCCATACACATGAATCTAGGGATCGAACCCGGGACCTAATGTTTAAGGGACCCAAGTCCCTTTCACTTGGACCAACACACATTGATAAATTTAACGACTAATTTGATTTGAAGTATTCAAATTTAGGGACTAATTTGAATTATTAGACAATATAGGATTATGTTTGGACTTAAATGATTGACAATTTACAATTTCAGTGACTTTTTTTTGAATTTCTCTTATTCTGGGGATGGATCTGACAATGCCTCATATTTTCAGCAACCAAAATGATGATTTACTCCATATGAAACATAGAAGAATGAAAAATGAATTACTGAACTGAATTGCTATTGGAGTAGGGGGATGGTTGGTCTAGAATGAATATGACTACCAAAGGGAATTGTAGAATAAAGAACATAGCTACAAACAAATTATTTATACTAGTATTTTTGCACCCGTGCGATGCACGGGTCATCAATTACTATTATTATTGATAGCATTGTTATTATTAATAACCTGAATTGTGTCTCTATATGTACGAAACTTTTTGTTCCTTTATCCCAAATTAAGTCCACTATGTCAAACAATTTCTTGACTTATTTCACACATTGCTTTCAATATTTCCTTCTCATCCATAATGGTGGTACTCATTCATCTCCAAGGCTTTTTTATTTATAGACAGAAGTGATCAGCAAAAAACCTTGAAACAATTTTATCTATAATTTGAGTGCAAATAATTGAATATTATTTTTATTTTAAAATGATATTACAATACGTAATGTAACATTATGTGTTAAGTGTTCCTCTTCGATTATTACTAATGATCAACTAATCATCTTAAATCATGTGGTGCTGACACGTGTCACTTTATTAGAAAATCATCAATTCCCCTTATTAATTAGTATAGATATAGATTTATTATTTAAAATAGAAAAAACAAAGGCAAGAATGTAGAAAAAAATAGATTAGAAAATATGAATAGCTCTACCTCTATTTATGTCAATTCAGAGAGTATCGTGTTTGACTCCCAAAATATTGTACCATTATCGGTTTGTAAATATTTTAAAACAAAAAATATATAAATTTTAGAAAATAAAATAATAATAATAATTTTTTTCATAACTTGACATGTGGCTTGCACCATTGTGCTACACTAAAATCAGCATTTCCCCTTATTAATTAGTATAGATATAGATTTATTATTTAAAATAGAAAAAACAAAAGCAATGATATAGAAACAAATTACAAAATATGAATAGATCTGCCTCTATTCATGTCAATACAGATATTATAAAAATAAAAAGTATATTAGAAAATAAAATAATAATTCGAAAAAAAATTAAAAAAATACAAAAGTATATAAAACAATATATAAAAAATTAGGAAAAATAACAATTAGAAAAAAATATTCAAAAAAATTAGAAAAATAAAATTAATTAGAAAAGAAAATTATTTTTTTAAAAAAATCAATTATAAAAATAAAAAATTTTAGAAAAGTAAATTAGAAAAAGACTAATTCGGAAAAAATTTAAAAAAATATTATAAAGAATATATGTTTAAAAAATAAATAAATAAATTTAAATAATCCACCATTTAACACCTCCTTTTACTGTTGCAGAAATGGTAGAAGAAAAGTTGTTAATTGATAAAGTGATATACATATTGAATACTAAAATATATTTAAATATTAAAATAAAGTAGTTGGTTCGGTTCAAAAATAACCGAATTAATGACCATTGAGTTTGGTTCAATTAGGAGCCGTAAAAAAATAAATTTTAAAAAAATATTATAAATAATATATGTTTAAAAAATAAATAAATAAATTTAAATAATCCTAAATAATCCACCAGTTGACAACTCCTTCTACTATTACAGGAACAGTAGAAGAAAAGTTGTTAATTGATAAATTGATATACATATTGAATATTAAAATATATAAATATTAAAATATAGTAATTGGTTCGGTTCCAAAATAACCGAATTAATGATCATTGTGTTTGTTCAATTCGGAGCCGTGCACGAAAAAAAAAGAACCAATTTAATTGGTTGTTTCGGATTTTCAAATTCATCGAATTATTGGTTCGAGTATTACGATGCTAAACTTTTTCGAAGAACACGGTAGTTTTGCTACCTTTCCTGGCTAAAAATATTGTAAAACAAAAAAAATTATAAACTTTAAAAATTCAATAACAATATTCAAACCAATTAAAATTGGTTTGGTTTGATTCGATTCGAACCGGAAAATATATATATATATATATATATCTACATATATAAATAAAAAATATAAAAAATATTAAATTATATATACTTTAAAATATAAGTATATAAAAATTAGAACATCAAGAACACAATAACTCTACTTTTACTGTTTGTCAATTTATTATTGGTTGACAGTGTAAAAAAAAATTACACTGTCAGTTTATACATATAAATTAAAAAAAAAATTAGCAAAAAAACATTATTTGGAAAAAAATTTAAAAATTAAGGAAAACGTAAACAAAAGTTAAAAAAATAATAAAAAAAGTATTTATAAAAAATATTTTAAATGGAAAAATAAAAAAGTAAATTAGAAAAAAATTATGAAAAAAATTATTTTAAAAAATTAGGAAAAAATAGATTTAAAAAATTTTTAAAAAAAAGTTAATTATAAACAAAATATAAATTAAATATAAAAAATATATATTAAAAAAATTTAAAAAAATTAGGAAAAAATATATTTATAAAAATTATTAAAAAATTAAAAAATTTAAATTAGGAAAAAATTAGAAAAAAGTATATAAAAAATATTAGGAAAATAATAATTAGAAAAAAATATTCAAAAAAATTAGAACAATTAAATTAATTAGAAAACAAAAATATTTTAAGAAAATCAATTTTAAAATAAACATTTAAAAAAAAGTAAATTAGAAAAAAACAAATTCTGGGAAAAAATAAATTTTAAAAAATATATTATAAAGAATATATGTTTAAAAAATAAATAAATTTATTTAAATAATCCAAAATAATCCTCCGATTGACAACTCTTTTTACTGTTACAGGAACAATAGAAGAAAAGTTGTTAATTGATAAAGTGATATACATATTGAATATTAAAATATATATAAATATTAAAATATAGTAATTGGTTCGGTTCCAAAATAACCGAATTAATGACCATTGGGTTTGGCTCAATTCGGAGCCTGCATAAAAAAAACGAACCAATTAAATTGGTTGGTTCGGATTTTCAAATTCATCGAATTATTGGTTCGAGTCTTACGACCTAAACTTTTTTGAAGAACAACATAGTTTTGCTACCTTTCCTGGATAAAAATATTTAAAAACAAAAAAAAATATATATAAACTTTAAAAAGTCAATAACAATATCCAAACCAATTAAAATTGGTTTGGTTTGATTCGGTTCGAACCAGAAAAATATTAAAATATATATATAAATAAAAAATATAAAAAATATAAAATTATATATACATTAAAATATAATTATGTAAAAATTAAAACATCAAGGATATGACAACTTTACTTTTACGGTTTGCCAATTTATGATTGGTTGACAATGTAAAAAAACTTTACACTATCAGTGTATACAAATAAATTCAAAAAAAAGTATTAGAAAAAAAAATTATTAGGAAAAAAATGTAAAAAAATAAGTAAAATGTAAAAAAAAATATAAAAATAAAAAAAATTGAAAATAAAAAATTTAAACTTAAAAAAAAATGAAGATTTTTTAAAAACAAGTATAAAAATATATATTTTTTAAAAAAATTTGATTTATAAAAAAACAAAAAATCATAGTATTGACATATATATATACAGTAAAATTGTATATTCAATTTTTATATTAGTATAGATGACTTACTAGTAAGAATTAAACATAAATGTTACCTTCGGTAATCGTAATAACTTTTGCAGATGGAGATCCTTGAAGTAAGTAGTTTATTGTTATAGCTAGTACAACTCAACCACGTTCATGCTTCACCTTCAATGTCATCAAGATACCAAAGGCAATAGGGTCATTTTTACAAAGATTGAGAATCAACATGAGAATCGAGGTGTTGTGGGTGATTTAGACATATTCATTAGCAATGGTTTGAAGAAAATAAAAAATAATACTATGATGATGAAAGGTTTGACAAATAATATGCTTAAAGCATACTAATTTAAAGTACCTTAAGAGTTGTTGAAGAGAAGCTCATTAAGTTTACATTATTGAACCCTTTCAGCCACCTCTTTAAGGTATTTGCAATCTTAGTTTGAACAAGTTATTGAAGGTAAATTTTTAATACTTACTACCTCACTGAATACAAAAAATCGGCCGCTTAAGATAGTGATTAAATTAGTGACGATATAGCACGGCCACTAAATTAATGATAGTTATTTCATTTAGCGACTGATTTTCAATCTCATCGTCAATAGCAGTGGAAATATTGACCACTAATCATAACAAAAACCATTATAAAATTGGTCCCAAGATCTTGTTTTGTGATCGTATTAGCAACACAGTTTTGTATTTTATTGCTAATGATATTAAACGTTATAATTTGCTATTATTTTTTATAAAAGTACTGAATAACATTAAAATGATATAAGAATCAAATAAATTATATTAAATAAATAAAATAAATTAAAATTATTAGAATAAAATGATAAAATGTAGGTTTAAATAAGTTTTTAGTCCCTAGAAAGTTCATCAAATTTGGTTTTAGTCCCTGTAAAAAAAATTCTTGGGATTTTGTCTCTGTAATTTCAAAAAATTTGTAAATAGTCCCAATCATTACCCCTGAGTATTATAAACCATATTAAATAAAAAAATATGTCAATTTTAACCATGCCACCTTAATATGTGATTTTGTATATTTTCTAGCTAAATTTTGAAGCAAGTCGGACAAGACAAGAAATTTCATCGATACCTCTGAGTACTAGATATTATACAAAATGAATGGATTTAACAATTTCAACCATGTGGTCCTCAATGTATGATTTTGTTTCTGTTTTTTGGTCAAATTTCATAGAAAGTCAGACAGGAAAATGAAATTGCTTTGGTATCCCTATGTACTAGATAACAGAAAAAGATGATGGTAGGGATTATTTACAAATTTTTTGAGATTACAGATATGAAATCCTTAGATTTTTTTTTTTACAATGACTAAAACTAAAATTAATGAACTTTACATAGACCCCGGGAACTTATTTAAACCATAATATATAATCGAATAATCCAAAAATTCAATACAATCAGTACAAAGGAAAAAGATCATTACCAACGGCCAAAAGCCGTCGGTAATCCACAATTTCTAATCGCTCCAGAGTGGTTGGTAATCATCTCGTCGGTAAATCTAACAGATGACCAAATTAAAAAGTTGTCGATATTAACGACAACTAAAGCTGTCAGTAATGCATTGCAATTGTCCACAGATAAGGCCATCGATAGTGGCTTGTAGGGGTGTTCGCGGATTGGATTGGATCGGTTTTGAACAAAAAAGTCATCCGATCCAATGATAAAAACAACATGCGGTTTGGATTGGATCGGTTTGCTTCATTCAAAAAATCCAATCCGATCCGATCCATTCAAATGCGGTTTGGTTTGGATTGGATAATTCGGTTTTTATCGATACATATTTACATAGTTGTTTACATCAAAGAACATCCAATATTTCGGTTCGATTTGGATTTGATCGAGTATTTAAAGAGTCATATGAATTTGTTACTTATTTAAAATAAAAATTAATTTTAAAATATTATATTGACAATTTCTAATAAGTGTTTTAACGGGATATACATGAATTGATATGCACTCTCATGTGTAAAGATATTTTACACCATCACCTAATTATAAATTGTTAAATCATTCTAAATGTTTGATTATTGTCCTAAATATATTAAAAGTCACTCATAACATGATTTATAATTGGTTAACAATGCAAAAGTTTTTACACTAACATTACATTTACATACCAATTACACTCTCTAATATAAGGACTAAATGATAACTTATAAAAATATAAAGACTAATAATTACTTTTATAATATAAAGATCAAATTATTTTCATTGAACTAAATAATTTCGGTTCGGTTTGGATTGGATCGGTTTTACATATAGGATCCGAAATCCGATCCAATCCAATGAAAAATTTCGGTTTTTTTCGGTTTGCGGTTTTTTCGGTTTTCGGTTATTTCGGTTGTCGGTTTTTCGGTTCGGTTAGTGCGGTTGACATTGGATTGGATCGGTTGATGAACACCCCTAGTGGCTTGCAACACATTAACGATCGCTAAGCCACCGGTATTTCTAATCATTAGCGACATGTTAGTATTTTTTATAAAATTAATTTTAATAATCATCTTTTCTGATTATATAAATATATATCAATATATATTAATTAATTCATTATTATTTAAAAGACATTTTAAGAATAAATATTTATTAATTAATTATAATAAATTAATTACAATTATATTTTATATTAATATTAAATATTTAACAATATTGAGATTATTAAATATGATAAATAAATAAGAAAAAAGTAATTAAATTAAAATCTAAATGATAGATAAGGTTTATATCTAAATAAATAAAATTGATATTATTTACAAGTATGTCGAATATAAAACGATATTGTAAAACTATATCTAAATCCTAAAAATTATAAAATAATCTAAGAATCATCTCGATAAGCGTCGAACAAATCATCCCGGTAGGCTAGCTACCCTCAGGCTGGGACATCGACTATTCTTCTTGTAATGAAAGAATCAAATTAGAAATTTTAAAAAATTCAATAAAAAAAGTCATTGGGAAGCGGGTATAGGGACCATCAGTCATCTAGCTTGCCGTGGCCATCGTCATCGTCATCGTCATCGTCATCGTCATCGTCCTCGACATCGGCATAGGCATTGGTATATGCATCACACTCACATATTGCACAAGTACTGGGAGTGAGAAGAGACACAAAAGCGAATGATTTTAGATATGCTGTACATATCTAAACTTTTCAAGGATTAGTTAAAATGTCAAATCATATGGTCATATTAGCAAGTTTATCACCAAATATACAAAGCGCTTGCATATTATAAAAGGATATAAGTCAATGACCAAAGTAATGAGCTTCGGACAAACAAAAATGGTTTGAGCAAAACCATTGTCACTTGAACGAATTTAAACATATTTTAGACAACAATCTATTCCTAAGGAAGTCTAGAGGTTTTTGAAGGATTGTTGTCCATATGGATGCAGGAAGTGAAATGTCAAGAGATTTTTAGGGAATGAATAATATTTACCAATATAAATTTGGTGCTTCATTGATTTGATTCAACAAACTCCATGATCTTCTTTTTCCATTGTCCTCCTCCTCTCCAACTTCTACTTCATTGTCGTCCGACATTGATGTTTGCTGGAAAACAGAGATTGTTGGATGCTATATAAACTATGATCTGAGCATTGAATTATGATTATCTGGATATATAGGTGAATAATTTTATAGTAAGTGCATGTGGTTGTGTAGTAGCTTATGTTGTATCTCACTAATGACTAAGTCAAGTGTAAAAAAAATTAAATGGAATTATACTTTTTTAAACTCATCAAATCTAAACCAATATAGAATCGTGTTAACCACATTTGGTAGCTAAATTATTCTTTTATTCATTTGGAACTATTTTTATTTTATCAATAAAAATAGAATTTCATAACTTTATTTATTTAAATATTTTTTCTACAATGGATTTACTTGTTAAATTAAAAAAAGGATATCTTCCTCAATATATAACTAATTGATGTAAGATTTTCCATTTTCACTTTAACTATAGGTACATCGTGTACTTTAATTGATAATTTAAATTCATTAAATTATAAATCCTAATGCAAAAAGTTTGATTGATATATAGGAAGTATAATAATAATGGCAATAAATAAAGATACTAAATTACAATTGTGATTTGATATTGAAAATTTTCTTATTATGTGTTAATTAGATATATAGTAAGAGTTAGTGTAATTAATAAAATTTAAGTCTACTTAAATTTATTTATGTATTCACATAATCAATCAATTAAATATTAAATAGATAATGATCATTAATTAATAATACTTAAAAATATTTTCACATATTGTAGTTTTCCTTTTTTAAATAGGTTTTATTTATAGTAATTATTATTAGGATTGTTAAACAAACCGTGAGTGTTTGTGTGAGTGTGTATATATATATGTATTGTAAAACAAAAAGATATAATTAAAGAGCCGAACCAATTTAGTTGTGAATGAGACACCCCGTTGTCCCATTAAAGAAAAACCTAACTACCTTAGCCTTAACCGTATTATTAAGAGTTAGTGTGCTTATCATAATATGAAGGACATTTTACTTTTAAACTTACAAGAACATACAAGAGGTGAACACACATATATAACTACATAGATCCATTGGCCTCATTAGTATGGCTCGTGTTATAGGTACATCATATATACACCAAATACACAGGATTGCATATAGGGAGATAAGAATCTACACTACCATCATACATGAGAAAGAAGCAGTATAATATAATACAAGGATAGCACACAGACATACAACACACCCAATCATCTCTCTAGTCAAACATACCAATTATCTCCATGAACAACCTAACTTAGTGTCTAGCCCACTTTCTCATGCTTTTGTACCTACATGCAGAAATGAACACGGTCCTGCAACAAGCATCCTATACCAAGCAGGATGCCTAACCCCTACCAGGCAGGATGAAAGTTAGTTGTCCAAGTGACGTATTCTGTTCATAGTGACCTTTGTTAGTCATTACATCTCCTACCAAGTGATCAGCCTCTAGCTCATCTAGTTTTATGACTAGTATGACCGTGGTTTTGTGTTAATTGTATCTCATTTTCGCCCAAATTAGACTTGATTGTCCTCAAGCAAGGTTTTGAGTCCCTTAAGTAGTTTTAGGATAATTTAGCCAGTTTTGAGTCAAATAAAGCAGTTATTGCTATTTCATGTTTCAGGCTAATAAGGAGAGCAAGAAGGGAAGAGCACTTAGGAGCAGAAGCCATCACGGCCTAGCCGTGACACTGGTCACGACCGTGATGAGCTACCCATGAAAGTCAGAAAGCATCACGGCCTAGCCGTGACAATGGTCACGGCCGTGATGAGAAGACCAGAGAGATCAGAGAGGATCACGGTCTAGCCGTGATGCCCATCACGGGTGTGATGGGGAGACAATGAAGAACAGAAGTGATCACGGCTGTGACAAATTAGCACCCAAAGTCAGAAAGGATCACGACCTGGCCGTGATAGGCATCACGGCCGTGACGGACAAGAATTTGAACTGGCGCCCTTGACAGAAGCGGTCACGGCCTGGTCGTGACGGCCATCACGGCCGTGACGCGCGGCCACCCTATAAAACAGAATTGCAGCAGACAGAAAAGGCATCCAATTTTCACAGTTTACATCATATACTCTTAGTTTTTGTCATATTTGTAATGGAGAACTAATCTCCCTAGATTAATCTGCTGTAATCGGCTTCCGCCGACACTTGAGGTCTTGTAATTCCCGATTGAATTTCCTTCTCTCCTTCAATACTATTCCTTATTCTCTGTTTGCTTTATTCAGTTTGTATCGAATTAGTGTTGATTTATTTTCGATGATTTTATGTTCCTAAACTCAATCGTGTTTGCTTAATTCGCGTGCGTACAATCGTATTTGCTTAATTCATGAGTGCTTCACCCCATTTGCTTAATTCGGGAATTAGGAACATATGTCCCGTAGCGTCGATTTCGCTTGTTAATTGATGCTACAATCGGAAAGGGATTAGAATCCGCTTAGGGCATGGAATTACATGAACCGATGATAGTGGGAAACCGAACAATAGATTGATCGTCTTCGCCTTATTTGATAATCATTTTTATTCCTCCGTTTCTGTTCTGTTTTTTCTCAATTGGTTTTAAAACCCCCCCCCCCCCCCCCCCAAAAAAAAACTGATTTTCTGTGATAATAACATTACGAGAGTCCTTGTGATACGATACCCAAGTTGTCACATCCTGACTACACTTTTTACAAACCACTCGCTTTTTGACGCGTGCGCGACAGTGTGTCACCAAGAAAGATCCTCACCCCCTACCAAGCATGATCATCAAGGACTACATGATTCACGATAGACCTACCAAGCATTTGTCCTGTGATATTCGTTACTCTGACCTAGTGTGATACCAATCCACACGATTGTTAATACAACAACAATGCATTCTACAATTAATCTCACAGACTTGTCTCGGATTCACGGCTTAGTACCTCAATCTCACATTCCAACATACTCATAATCAATACCCCTACCAAGAAGAGTGTTTTACCAGCACATGACATCTCTTATTCACCAATTTTCTGGTTGAGTACTAAAACACATAAACATCACACCTCCCCATACAACACATTACCCGATCAATAGTGGTAATTGCCTATTACTAATCATGCAAGCATTTCTAGACATGCCATCACATACATATTGGCAGTCTCAGACATAGCACATTATATCTTGTTATCAGTCCAGACATGCAGTCACATAACATTATAAGCATATATATAAGAGAAATACTAAAACATGTCAATGATCACATAGGGCATATATTATCATGCATATCATGGCAATTAGGTCAATCATACTAAGCAAGCAACTTTGACTCACGGGTTATAATCCTATGGGAGATAAACCTACAATGCCTAATTTAAAATTAGTACTACTCCACTATAGTGACCAATTTGGGTTAGGTGTTGTTGGTTACTCAACCTCTAGTAGGGTTTAGGTTCCCCTACGCATATCATTTCATTCTACCCTACTCTTGCCTTGCTAATGATAAGTGGTTCTTTCCACCTAATAGTTGTTAAGTCTCTAAAATGTCTGATGTGCATTTCCCTAAGTTTTGATGAGAATTAAACATTGTTTAATGATTTAATTAACCTTCGTATTGGTTGCAAACCTATCTATCGAGTGTGCAGATTAAGAAATAGAATCATCCGTCCAACACTGTAGTGATTGAAGCTCACGTCCATCACAAATGTTTGAAGATTAAAGCTCACGTCCATCGCAAATGTTTGAATATTGAAGCTCACGTGCATCGCAAATGTTTGAAGCGCACGTCCAAAATGCAAGAGAAAGAAACTTGCGTCCATTAAAATATCAGAAGGCCGCGTCTACTTAAAGTATCAGAATAGCGCGTCAATCAAAGTATTAGAAAAGCCCGTCCAGGGAGGTATCAGAATTATCCGTCTACTAACGTGGCACTTGGAGCATGTCCATCAAAGTATCAGAAAAGCCCGTCCAGTGAGGTATCAGAATTATCCGTCCAATACGTGGCACTTGGAGCTCGTCCATTAAAGTATCAGAATAGCGCGTCCATTAAAGTATCAGAATGGCTCGTCCAATGACGTGGCAAAAGACTCTCGTCCACTAGAGTAACTGAGACTCTCGTCCACTAGAGTAACAGAGGCTCTCGTCCACTAAAGTAACAAAGGCTCTCGTCCACTAAAGGTGACAGAAGCGCTCGTCCACTAGTCTTTGGACTTGCTAAGTCCTTAAAATGGTGCTCGTCTACTAGCCCGAATGAGAACTCAAATGACTAGATAGACGTGATTATTTTCAAGATGGAAGCACTCATCTTATGAACGCGAATTCTATAAGGACTATCAGAATCTTAGTTCAAGAACCAGAAAGAGACTTGAAGCCTTCTCTCCTACTCAGTTTCACGATTATCAAGAAAAGTCAGAAGACTACTCTCTCAAGCAACCTTGGATAATCTAAAAGAATGCTTCCAACATGCTTTATTCCACAAAAAGGGGAGTGTACTCAGCAAAGTACAAAAAGCTCTCTGCCCAACTCAGACATGGCTATATCTCGATGCATAAAGCCATGATCCTACATGTTAGAGTACAACCAACGTTCCTATTGCATTAACGGCTGCTCAGAACGACTCTATTGCATTAATGGGTGCTCAGAACAACTCTATTGCATTTAATGAAGTTCTGCTTGAAGCCAACATCTGAGAGAATGTCTCTAACGGATCCTAAATGCTTGAAGACTATAAATACATAAGTCATTGAAGATGAAGAAAAAGAGAATACACACTGTGTAACACCCTGTTTTTCGTATGCTTCTTTATCAGTAAATACATGCTTTAATGTGTTTATTTTGATAAAATACGGAGGATGATTTTATTTAAAATAAAATCATTTTCTTGTGTTGTTTTACTGTATGAAGTCACAGTAAAATTTTCGGTCGAAAATTCAGACGAAAACCGGTCTGCGTTTTCTCTGCCGGTACAAGTTTACTGAGCTAAAGACAAAATTTTAATTCGTGAACGAGACGGTTAGTGCTTTTATGATGTTTTGTGTGGGTTTGGTAAATTTTCGAATTTTGTTGTCCGGGAATAAAATATAATATTTTATCCGGACGAAACCTTCAGAAAATACGATCGGATGTGCAACCGGTTACGTATTTAAGCAGTTAAAGGAACCCTAAAGCATGAGAAAAGGCTTGATGGGAAGTCTCATTAAATGTTTATGACACACACTAAGAAAAAGTAAATCCTTACTTCCCTCCAAAATCTTACTTTTCATCTTTCTCTCTCCAATCACATCACATCACATTAACTCTTTAACCTCTCTACAAGCAACCACCTTCTTTCTTCTTCTTTCTTCTCTTCTTTCCTCTCCAAAACCGTGCCCCCCTCCCTCTTACTCTATAAATATCACTCACCAACTTCACTTCATCACTTTCCTTTCTCCTACTCCATTAAAACCCTTAAGTTTTCACCTTTTTCTTAACTTCAAGCTTCCAAAGCTCTAGTTTTTCTTCTTCTTTTCACTAAGTGTTCTTCATCAAAGTTGTTCCTCTTTCTTAGGTTAATACTCTCATGTATTCTTTTCTTTAAAAACTTCATCTTTTCTAAAGTTTCTTCTTTATGTCATATATAAGCTTTTATCTTCAAAAGTCTCTCAAAAATGGTAGAAAACTCCTTTTGAGTTGAAACCAATTTCTATGGTCTTGTATTTAATTTTAGTTTAACATACTAAAAGGTTGTGTAAAACAAAGTTTCCTAACCTCTACTTTCTAATGAGGCCGAACCATGCCTATGGTTTTGATGGATCTTGTTTCAACTTTTACAAGTTTGAGTTTGTATTTAAAGATTTGTTTTCCAAAATGATCATGGACCAAGGCTCCTTTATGTTAAAGGATGCTATGTCTAAAGTGATTGGAAAGTTTAAAGATTTGTTTTCCCAAAATGATCATGGACCAAGGCTCCTTTATGTTAAAGGATGCTATGTCTAAAGTGATTGGAAAGTTTAAATATTTTTACTCTACTTTTATGTCATTTACTTTCATGCCATTTATATTTATGTCATTTACATTATGTCATTTACTTTTATGTCATTTATATTTATGCCATTTACTTTATGTCATTTACTTTATGTCATTTACATTATGTCATTTACTTTTATGTCATTTATATTTATGCCATTTACTTTATGTCATTTACATTATGTCATGTCATTTATGTTTATGTCATTTATGATTCATTTACTTATGTCATTTTACTTTAATTATTTATAAGCCTATGTTGTTTTTACTTTATGTGCTTATGAACTTTGTTGTTTAAAATACTATGTTGCTTTCAAGATGATCATAGACTTAAGCTCCATAAGTTATTGGATGCTAAAAGGTCTAAGAGATTGGAAGAATTTAAAGATTTTTATCATAAAAACCCAAGGATGGCCGAATCTTAAAGGTTATGGACCTAGGGTGTTTCATTTTTCATTTATCCAAAGTGATCATGGTTTTGAGCTCCTTACTATTAATGGATGCTAAATCAAAGAGATTGGAAATTTTAAATGTTCCTAGCTTATTTTATTGGTCAAGGCCGAATCTCCATCAAAGTGTAACTTGGTGGGATTTTTGTTCAACTTGTTTTAAAGTAATCATGTTTTAAACTCTTAGCACTTGAGGATCATAAATCCCTAAGTTTCATGTGCTTTGGAAACTTCTAGCCCTAAGTTCTCGATTGAGTTCTAATCCTTGAACCTTGTGTCTTGAAACCTAGACTTTCATCCTAACCAACCTTGAAGAACGTTCGCGAAACTGTTTATTTTCTCGCATTCTCTTACCTTCTTGAGGTAAGAGGGGATTTCCTAAAGATATTCAATAACTGTATGCATGTGTGTACGTGTTTAATTGGATATTTACATGTTGATTGAGCTTACTTGATTATCTAATGTACTTGAACTGTTATGCTATTATCTGAGGTTGAATTGTACTTGTTCTAAATGTTATAATGCATATATGTGATGAACTGCTTTCAACTGTGATATTAGCATTGAACTGATAATATGTACTGCTGTTGATTGAAAGTTTGCTAAGCCAGACTTGTGTCTGTGCTCAACCATTATAAGGATTAAAAACCTTAATAAGCTTTGAAGATGAAGGGATTGGTGTTCTTTTCCAAAAGCTCTTTAAACTTAAAGTACTTGTTTTAAATGTTGAAATGGTTTTGGTGAACTATTGTTATACAAGAGAAAAATCCTTTTCGAACTATGTGCCTTCAAGTGAAAACTTTCAAGATTATTTGGCAATATCCTATTGGGGGAAATATTTCAAAGGTAAAAGAATTTCAAAGATGCTTTATAAAAGATTTTCAAAGAAAAGGTTTTTCCTAAATATTTTGGAAACTTTTCGATAACCTGGATAGGTCATCGAGGATTCGGTTTTGAATTTGTTTTTCACTGAACGAAAAATAAGTACTTATGAAAGAGAATCTAGTACGCGAGACGTCGCCTCTAGTATTCAGTTATGCACACGTGATCTTGGAGCAGTGTTAATTCGGGACTACGAGTCCTGGTTATGAGTGTTAATTCGGGACTACAAGTCCTGGTTATGAGTGTTATTTCGGGACTACGAGTCCTGGTTATGATGTTATGGACTGATAGTCCAATTCTCGAAATCGAGGACAGTGCGTTCTGATTTCGTTGTTGTGGACTGTGTGTGTCCTAATCACGTTGTTGTGGACTGCGTATCCTAACCACGTTGTGATGAACATTGTTAAAAGTGAATATTGTTTTCTACGACCACAAGCCTAGGACTGGTGCATCGGTCTCGGGCGTTGTGATTGAGCATTCGGACCGCGTGTCCTATGCTTCTAAGTTTTCAAGTGATGGGGAAATGATGATTTAGTTGTTAGCTTGAGCTGCGACAGCGAAAAAGAATGAACACAAAGAAAACCTTTTAAATAAAATATTTTCTCATGTGCATTTCCCCAAGCAGACGTGCTATTGATGAATAAATCAGATACAAAAGATGGTATCTGGGAGTCTGTCCATGTAAACCGAGTGAAGAGGCACATGTGACGTTGCTCGTCCTGAGACCTTATGCATGAGGGTAAGGAGGCAACTGCCCGGTGGGCTAGAGATTGACCAACTCTAATACTTCTCCAGTGAAAACGGTGTTGAGATCTCATGAGATTAAGTTAGAGCCTGATATTGAAGTGTCATGCATATTTTCAAAGATTGACTGTGCGGGCTTGAGACCCTATGATATAACACTGTTATATTGTGTATATGCATGATTTAACTGCTTATATGATTCTGTGATGTATGTATCATGTATATGGTTGTTGTGGGATATATCTTATGATGGTATCTCACTCTTACAATTATATCAGGTATCTTCGGGTTTTGCTGTAGTACCTTGGTACTCTAGTACCGATGTTGCAGAGGAGTCTTTCTAAGTCATTTGAAGACCTAGTGTTAGAGGATGGGAAAGTATCCCGATTGGGGGTCTCTCCATAATATTTGATAGAATGACCAGCTTAGGAGTTTTGAGTTGGGTTGTATATCTAAAGAGGTCGGTAAATGTAGTGTTATATACATCCATCTATAGTTTGAACTTTTCTTCCGAAAGTGGAAACTTAGAGAAACGTTGTATGTCATGGTAACTTTGTTACGAACGTGACTTTACATTTTAAATGTATGTATGATAGATTTCAGAGTTATCCTTATATGAGAAAATTTTATACCCCAAATTTTCTGACTTAAGAGAAAACAAATTTTCCGAAAGCAACCAGCAAATTATCTTTTAATTTAAATTCCGCATGTGTTATGTAAGTAATGCCCTGAGGGAGGGCGTTACACACTGCATTAAAACGCCATTACTCTGCTCATTAATTCTTTTATTCTTTCATTCTGTATTCTTCTTTCATTTGAAGTTATTACGCAGACTTTCCTAGACTTCACATTTAAACCACTCTGAGTGTTAGTGAAAGATCTGCTTGTGAGAAGTTGTATTTTTACAAACCCAATCTCTCAAACAAACCTAAGTGAGCCTGAAGAGGCTAGGTGTGAAAATAATACTTGTCTTGAGCCTGAAGAGGCAAGTTGTGCAAATAATAATTGAGTCTGTAACCTTATCAGTTATAGTGGATAAATCTTGGTGCTGCCAAGGACTAGACGTAGCTCTTTGATTTGAAGAGTGAACCAGGATAAATCATCGTGTCACTCTCTCTTCCCTTAAACTCTTTAATTGCTTTAGTTTTCTTGCATCTGTCAAGTGGTGTGTTTGCAATAGTCACCCGTCCATCCTGTATTCTTCCACTCGTCCAAAGCTAGCTTTCTGTTTGCGAAAAGATTTCAGCTTTGCTTAAATTCTGATAAACACAATTCAACCCCCCTTCTCGTGTTTATAGTTGTCTATTTCAGTTGGTATCAGAGCTCAGCCTCTGGGTTGAGCATCTAACAGTGTAGAGGTAAAAGGTCCTGAAGAATAGACATGACTGCTGGAGCTAGTTCAAGTGGAAGTCATCGATCAAGGAGCTTCCCTAACAATACCTCCTTACTTCAATGGAGAAAACTACAACTACTGGAAGGATAGATTTCAATGGTTCATTCTATCCACAAACTCTGATCTTTGGGATGTCATCACAGATGGTCCATTCATTCCCAAGAATGATGATAACACTGACAAACCAAAAGCTCAGTGGACTGCTGCAGAAAAATCAAAATGGGAGCTGAACCACAAAGCCAGATACAAACATCATTTGTGCTCTCAGTCTGGAGGAGTTTGAGAAGGTATGTGCCTGTGACTCTGCAAAAGAAATATGGGACACCTTAGCTGTCACACATGAAGGAACAGCAAAAGTCAAAGAGTCAAAGATTGCCATACTTGTTAGAAAGTATGAACTGTTCATCATGGAGGAAGGAGAATCTGTTGCTCAGATGATAGGAAGATTTCAAACTATCATCAACAGTTTAAAATCTCTTGGCAAAGTCTATACCACTGTTGAGAAGGTTGGTAAGATTCTGAGAAGTCTACCTAAACAGTGGAGACCTTTGGTCACTGCTATCTCCCAAGCCAAGGATCTCACTACCTTGACTATGGATGAACTTCTTGGAACACTCACTGTTCATGAGCAAGAACTTGGAGATGAAGTTGCACCAAAGAAGGGCAAGTCAATTGCTCTGAAAGCTGATCAAAAGTCAGCAAAAGGTTCCAAGGCTCTGAAGGCATATGAGTCATCCAGTGATGCCGACCTATCAAAACTCGAAGATTCTAAGAGTGATGAAGAATTGTCTCTCCTGACCAGGAAAATAAAGCTTCTCCTACAGAAAAAGAAATTCAAGAAGGATAGGCCATTCAGAAGGTTCAACAAGGACAAGAACTTCAAAGAATCCACCTCAACATACAAAAGTCCAATTGTTTGCTATGAGTGCAAGAAGCCCGGTCACTTCAAGGCTGAATGTCCTCAACTCAAGAAGGCCCCTTTTAAGAAATTCTTCAAGAAGAAGAAGAATGATGGAATGATGGCTACTTGGTAGGATCTGGAGTCAACATCTTCCGATGAAGAAACAGAGGAAGAAGCCAATCTCTGTTTGATGGCCAACACTGACTCAGACTCTGACGATGAGGTACATCCTGACTATGAGGAATTACTTGATGCTTATGAGGAGTTGATGGAGGAATCCAACTGCTTATCTAAAGCTTTCAAATCCCTCAAGAGAGAGTATGTAAAGCTCACCAGTGAGCATAAACAGAAATCTCAAGAGTACGAGAAGCTGGCTAAAGAAAACAGTGAGCTGAAAACTGAAAAGTCTAATGAAGCTAAGATCTTAAGTGAAACATCACCATTTGAAGAAGTTGAAAAACTTCAACAGAAAGTGGAAGAGCTCACTTCTGATCTTGCCAAATTTGTTAATGATAGAGATAATCTGACTAAGCTACTTGGTAGTCAGAAGCACTCTCTTAACAAAGAAGGTATTGGATATGTCCATCAGACACATCATAAAGTATCAACTAAAGCTTCTAAAGTATCTGTTAAGTCAACTGTAACCAAATCAACACCTATTTGTAACTTCTGTGGAAAAACTGGGCATGTTATGTCTAAGTGTATCCATAAGAAGAGAAGGAAGTCCTCACAGACTCCTAGAACTAACAGAAAAGGACCTAGAAAAATATGGATACCTAAAGATCAAATAATCTTTGTTGCAGATGTCCTCAACAAGACAAAGAAAACACCACTGCTGGTACCTGGACAGTGGCTGCTCGCGATATATGACAGGAGAAAGGTCTATGTTCCTAGACCTCCAACTTAAGAAAGGAGGACACGTTGCCTTCGGAGGGAATCAGAAAGGGAAGTTTATAGGAATTGGTACTATTGGTGGTAAACCCCTTCTTCCCTCTATATCTAATGTTCTCTTGGTTAAAGGATTAAGACACAACCTGCTTAGCATAAGTCAGTTATGTGATAGTGGTTTTGATGTTTCCTTTACCAAGGATGTATGCATAGTTAAAGACTGTAGTGGCAAAACCTTCTTTTCAGCTAAAAGGCAACAAAATCTTTATAAGATTGAACTGTCTGATCTCTCAGATCAAAGTGTAACCTGTCTGATGTCTAAAGAGGGTGAGAGATGGTTATGGAAAAAGAAACTAGGACATGCTAGTATGAAACTAATTTCTGAATTAAAAAGGAATAATCTCGTGAGAGGATTGTCTGATATTAGCTTTAAGAAAGATGTCATGTGTGATGCATGTCAGAGAGGTAAACAGATAAAATCAAGTTTCAAATCTAAAAACCAAGTATCAACCTCTAGACCTTTTCGGTTGTTACACATGGATCTGTTTGGATCAGTTAGTGTTGCCAGCCTGGCTGGAAGAAAATATGGATTTGTCATAGTTGATGACTATTCTAGATACACATGGGTACTCTTCCTAACACACAAGGATGAGTCTTTTAAGGATTTCTCAGTATTCTGCAAAAGAGTACAAAATGAGCAGGGTTTCTGTATTTCTACCCTTAGAAGTGATCATGGGGGAGAATTTGAAAATGAGCAGTTTAGACAGTTCTGTGAGGAGAATGGAATCTCTCACAATTTCTCTTCACCTAGAACTCCACAGCAAAATGGAGTGGTTGAGAGAAAGAACAGATCTCTGCAAGAGATGGCTAGATCTATGCTCAATGAAAATAATCTCCCTAAGTACATCTGGGCAGAAGCTGTAAACACTGCTTGTTATGTACAAAACAGAATACTTATTAGGCCTTTTCTAAAAAGGACTCCTGATGAATTGTGGAAAGGAAAAAGTCCCAACATATCTTATTTTCATGCTTTTGGATGTGAATGCTTTATTCTGAATACCATAGATAATCTTGGAAAGTTTGATTATAAGGTAGATAAAGGTATTTTCGTAGGATATTCTGAAAAGTCTAAGGCTTTTAGAGTTTACAATTCAAGAACTTGTATTATTGAAGAATCTGTTCATGTTAAATTCAATGATGGATTAAAGACTGATAAAGAACTATCAGATCTAGAAGATGATCTTGAAGGTCTTGATATAAACAAACCAAAAAGTCAACAACCCAATCTAACCAAAACAGAACATGTGCCTGAGGCTGAAAGACAAGTGGAACAAACGAGTCAGCAGACAAGTCAAGATCTTCATGATGATCTCAAAAGGGATTGGAAGTTCAACACTCATCATCCTAAGGATCTTATTATTGGAAATCCTTTTGAGGGGGTAAGAACCAGATCCACATTAAGAGAATCAATCAATGTGGCCTTTATTTCAGATTTGGAGCCTAAACGCATTGAAGAAGCTTTTGAGGATGAAAGCTGGATTCTTACTATGCAAGAAGAACTTAACCAGTTCACCAGAAATGATGTCTAGACTCTTGTCTCTAAGCCTAAAAACAAGTCGGTTATTGGAACAAGATGGGTCTTCAGAAACAAATTGGATGAAGATGGTAAAGTTGTCAGAAATAAAGCAAGGTTAGTAGCTCAAGGCTATAACCAACAAGAAGGTATTGATTATACTGAAACCTTTGCACCTGTAGCTAGAATAGAAGCCATACGCATTTTAATGTCATATGTTGCACAACACCAAATTACCCTGTTTCAAATGGATGTAAAAAGGGCTTTTCTAAATGGTATAATTGAAGAAGAAGTGTATGTTAAACAACCCCCTGGTTTTGAGGATACTGATAAACCAGATCATGTTTTCAAACTTAAAAAGGCATTATATGGTTTGAAACAAGCACCTAGAGCATGGTATGATAGACTTAGTTCTTTTCTCATGCATAATGGTTTCACTAGAGGACAAGTAGACACTACTCTGTTCAAAAAATGCTTTAAAGAGAACTTTATTATAGTTCAAATATATGTTGATGATATTATTTTTGGAGCAACTAATGAAAATATGTGCAAGGAATTTTCAAATCCAATGCAAGCTGAATTTGAGATGAGCATGATGGGAGAATTGAAGTTCTTCCTTGGATTACAAATCAAGCAGACAAGTGATGGAATTTACATTCATCAACAAAAATATACCAAGGAGATACTCAAGAAATACAAAATGGAAAATGCAAAGCTCATGAAAACCCCTATGCAACCCAATGCAAAACTAAGCAAAGATGATGAAGGTAAAAAGGTAGATCAAACTATCTATAGAGGTATGATTGGCTCTCTACTGTACTTAACTTCAAGCAGACCTGACATTCAATTTAGTGTCTGTATGTGTGCTAGATTCCAATCTGATCCTAGAGAATCTCATCTTAAGGCTGTTAAAAGAATATTTAGGTATTTGCTTGGAACTACTAATATTGGTCTGCTGTATTTAAGATCAAAAGAATACAGATTAGTGGGATATTGTGATGCTGATTTTGCTGGAGACATAATAGAAAGAAAAAGCACCAGTGGAGGATGTCACTTCATTAGAGCAAGTTTAGTCTCATGGTCAAGCAAGAGGCAGACAACCTTTGCCTTGTCTACTGCTGAAGCAGAATACATCTCTGCTGCTAGTTGCTGCTCTCAACTCTTATGGGTAAAACATCAACTTGAGGATTACTCTATTTATGAACATAACATATCTGTATGGTGTGATAATTCAAGTGCTATTTGCTTAACTAAAAATCCAATTCAGTATTCTAAGGCTAAACATATTGAAATCAAACATCATTTCATTAGGGTTTATGTTCAAAAAGGCATCTTTGATATTAAGTTTGTTAAAACTGAAAATCAATGGGATGATATTTTCACTAAACCCCTCACAGAAGATAGGTTTTTATTTATTAGAGATAATCTAAATGAGACACCCCGTTGTGTCCCTTTATGTCATTTAGTTTAAAACCTCATTATTTAATTACTTAATCACACGCTTAACGTGAAAATGACGTAAAAATTGAAACTTAATTTCTTAAGCAAATAGATTCATATAGAACAGAATATGAAAACATAAATATATTAAACATACTTAAAGTATCAGAGTTATCAAAACACTGTTTCGGGGCATCCCATCAATAGGATCCCGAACTGGTGCATAGTTATACAAAACATAAGCGGAAAGATAAAGCTTCACGACACAGGCGCACTGGCCATAACTAACTAGACCCTAATTACCATGGGTCACAGCTCATCCTCCGGCATCTGGTTCATAGGGAGTTCCATCCAACTCCTCCTGGTTACGTTCATCCACAGGGTCTTCTCGTATGGTTCCACAAGGAGACAAAATACAACATACAGAAATATACAGGGGATAAGAAACAGTTCTATCATCAAAAGCGGAAAAGAGTCATAGTAAACTATACAGTAATTATCACAGACACAACATCAATCAAGTCATCCATGCTCAGTAACCATCTCTTTCACGGTTCAAAATTAGGTTTTCTGCTCAGTAAACTTATACTGGCAGTGAAAACGCAGACCGACTTTCGTTTGAATTTTCAACCGAAAATTTTATCGTGACTTCATATGATAAGGTGGATTAGTAATATGATTTTATTTTATTAAAAAAAATATTTTCTAATTTCATATTAAAATATAATTACTTATATTTTAATTGATTAAACAACATAATGAAAATCAGGCTGTTACACTAAACATGCATTGCATTGTTGAATGACATGTATGAATGTTAACCTGTCCATGCTAAATCTGTCATTACTCCTATATACATGTTCTTTCAACTAAGCATTAGTTCAGGGGGAGTAATGATACAATAATTGAAGTGGAATATGTCTAATATGCTTGCTGCATTACTATAATTTTCTTAACATGTTATCTTGCCTTTAACATATCTCATAAATAAAACTTGATAACCCTTTTTGATGTTGACAGAAGGGGGAGAAAGGGAGAAATGAATAGGGAGAATGGTGGGAGAAATGAATATGGAGAATGGTGGGAGAAATAAAAATGGGAGAATAGGAGAAATAGAATGGGAGAATGAATATGATATGACCTGTTCACTTAAGAAAATTTCAACCTGTCTATATATGATATTTTCTGAGGTTCATTAAATCATCTCAATGTTTGTCATCATCAAAAAGGGGGAGATTGTTAAGTCTCTAAAATGTCTGATGTGCATTTCCCTAAGTTTTGATGAGAACTAAACAGTGGTTAATGATTTAATTAACCTTCATATTGGTTGTTAACCTATCTATCAAGTGTGCAGATTAAGAAATAGAATCATCCGTCCAACACTGTAGTGATTGAAGCTCACGTCCATCGTAAATGTTTGAAGATTGAAGCTCACGTCCATCGCAAATGTTTGAAGCGCATGTCCAAAACGTAAGAGAAAGAAACTTGCGTCCATTAAAATATCAGAAGGTCGCGTCTACTAAAAGTATCAGAAGGCCGCGTCCACTAAAAGTATCAGAAGGCCTCATCCACTAAAAGTTTCAGAAGGTCGCGTCTACTAAAAATAACAGAAGGCCGCGTCTACTTAAAGTATCAGAATAGCACGTCCATCAAAGTATCAGAAAAGCCCGTCCAGTGAGGTATCAGAATTATCCGTCTACTAACGTGGCACTTGGAGCGCGTCCATCAAAGTACCAGAAAAGCCCGTCCAGTGAGGTATCATAATTATCCGTCCAATACGTGGCACTTGGAGCTCGTCCATTAAAGTATCAGAATAGTGCGTCCATTAAAGTATCAGAATAGCGCGTCCATTAAAGTATCCTAATGGCTCGTCCAATGACATGGCAAAAGACTCTCGTCCACTAGAGTAACTGAGACTCTCGTCCACTAGAGTAACTGAGACTCTATTCCACTAGAGTAACTGAGATTCTCGTCCACTAGAGTAACTGAGACTCTCGTCCACTAGAGTAACTGAGCCTCTCGTCCACTAGAGTAACTGAGGCTCTCGTCCACTAAAGTAACAAAGGCTCTCGTCCACTAAAGCTGACAGAAGCGCTCGTCCACTAGTCTTTGGACTTGCTAGGTCCTTAATATGGAGCTCGTCTACTAGCCCGAATGAGAACTCAAATGACTAGATAGACGTGATTATTTTCAAGATGGAAGCACTCATCTTATGAACGCGAATTCTATAAGGATTATCAGAATCTTAGTTCAAGAACTAGAAAGAGACTTGAAGCCTTCTCTCCTACTCAGTTTCACGATTATCAAGAAAAGTCAGAAGACTGCTCTCTCAAGCAACCTTGGATAATCTAAAAGAATGCTTCCAACATGCTTTATTCCACAAAAAGGGGAGTGTACTCAACAAAGTACAAAAAGCTCTCTGCCCAACTCTGACATGGCTGTATCTCCATGCATAAAGCCATGATCCTACATGTTAGAGTACAACCCCCGTTCCTATTGCATTAATGGCTGCTTAGAACGACTCTATTGCATTAATGGGTGCTCAGAACGACTCTATTGCATTTAATGAAGTTCTGCTTGAAGCCAACATCTGAGAGAATGTCTCTAACGGATCCTAAATGCTTGAAGACTATAAATACAGAAGTCATTGAAGATGAAGAAAAAGAGAATACACACTGCATTAAAACGCCATTACTCTGCTCATTAATTCTTTTATTCTTTCATTCTATATTCTTCTTTCATTTGAAGTTATTACGCAGACTTTCCTAGACTTCACATTTAAACCACTCTGAGTGTTAGTGAAAGATCTGCTTGTGAGAAGTGGTATTTTTACAAACCCAATCTCTCAAACAAACCTAAGTGAGCCTGAAGAGGCTAGGTGTGAAAACAATACTTGTCTTGAGCCTGAAGAGGCTAGGTGTGAAAGGTGTGAAAACAATACTTGTCTTGAGCCAGAAGAGGCTAGGTGTGCAAATAATACTTGAGTCTGTAACCTTATCAGTTATAGTGGATAAATCTTGGTACTGCCAAGGACTGGACGTAGCTCTTTGATTTGAAAAGTGAACCAGGATAAATCACCGTGTCAATCTCTCTTCCCTTAAACTCTTTAATTGCTTTAGTTTTCTTGCGTCTGTCAAGTGGTGTGTTTGCAATAGTCACCCGTTCATCCTGTATTCTTCCACTCGTCCAAAGCTAGCTTTCTGTTTGTGAAAAGATTTTAGCTTTGCTTAAATTCTGATAAACACAATTCAACCCCCCTTCTCGTGTTTATAGTTGTCTATTTCAATAGTATCACACGTAGCTTCTCGAACACTCGAAGATCATGAACACTCACGTCCTCCTAGAATCTCAAATCTTCCACACTATCTTTGCTGCCATCATTAATATCATCTGGATAATCTGGTTTGCAAGGAACAAATTAAAATTTGAAGACAAAACCATCTCAACCAGGGCTGCTATCAATTTAGTTGCTGCTTCTGTCAATATTTCAGGTAATCTTTCTAAGCATACTGCCTTTCCTGTTCAGAATGAATCAAATATCTTAAAGTTGCTGAGAATATCTCCTCACCTGAGCAAAGCACCTAGCATAATAAGGGTGGATCGGATTCCTCCTCGTCGTGGTTGGATAAAGGCAAACACTGATGGTGCTGCTAAAACTGGCCATACTGGTGGTGGATGAATCTTTAGGGATAGGAGTGGTGCTGTCTTAGGTTGTTTTACTGAGTTCTATTGATCTATAGACTCATTCTCTGCAAAAATTTTGGTTGATATGACTGTTGTTTGGATTGCTAATTATAAGGGTTGGTCTAGGCTTTGGTTGGAATGTGATTCCTCTTTGGTGGTTCTTGCTTTTTCCAAGCCTGACATTGTCCCTTGGAAGATTAGAGTTCTTTGGAAAAACTGCATTGTGCTGACATCCAATCTTAATTTCAGAGTTTCCCATGTGTTCAGGGAAGCAAATCATTGTGCTGATAAATTGGCGAACCATGGAGTAGTTTCTAAATGTTATTCATGGTGGAATTTGATTCCAGACTTTATTAGGGGGACTTCTTTTGTAATAGATGGGGCCTTCCTAGCTATAGATTCAAATAACTTCATTTTCTTCATGGGTTTTGGTCTATGTCCCCCCATGTTTTTAAATCATTATTTTTAAATCAAAAAGCCAAAAACATATTTATTTTTAGGCTCAATATTTACTACTCATTTTGTACCTACTATTACTAATACAAAGTTAAAATCAGGTTTCTATCTTCTCTCTCTCTTATACTCGATACCTCTCTCTCTGTTTCTATTTCTCCTTTCTTTATTTTACCATTTCTTTTCTTCTTCATTCAGTCTTCTCCTTCTCTCTCTATAGTTCAGATTTCCCTTTCCCTTCTCTCTTACACAGGCGCGTCCAGCCACCTCCAAGAACCTCCGCCACGTCCAGCCGTCGAGGGCCATCATCGGTCATGCTGAGGAGAGGACGATCGCACTCCCGAACCTCTTCCTCCATTGTACCGTCGTGATTTCCGCTATGGGTGAGTTTTCAGCCATCGCGTGAGAGCCATCAGAGCACGTCCTGCCGCCTCGGAGTACCGTCATCCACCGCATGGAGTGGAGAGGACGACGTTCGCCCATTCTGACAGTCCGTCATGGCTGCTACAAGAACGTTCTTCTTGCTGCTTGCCCGCGAAAAGCGAGCTCCGTCACCCTCTGCCCGCCGCGTCGTACACCACCACCACCCCATCTTCTTCTTTCTTGGGTAAGTGAAATCACATCTATATGTCTCAGATTCAGGAAAAAAAAAACCCCAAATTGATTTTGAAACCCTAACCCTCTGATTTCAGATTTTAATCTTAAGATTAAAGCTTGTTTTATGAAATTAGGACTGTGAATTTGTGTTTCCCTAAACCAATTTCATTATTCTTAGTTTTCCCTAAATTTTAATAAGGAGCCCTAAAACCCCAATTTGATTTTATTTGAATTTGGGTATGTTTTTGTGAAATTAATTATGATTTAGTGCAATTAGGACTCTAAATGGATGATTTCCAAAGTTCTTTTTCACGATCTTTTAATCAAAACAAAGTTTCCTTAAAGGGTATTGGGAAGCGTGAGCTTCAAACATGTTTTTCTTTAAAAATAACCTTGTTTGGTAATTAGATTAAGTGTTTAGATCAAGTTAGAATGTGTGTTTGATCATGTGAAATTGATTTCTCGATTTTTGGTTGTTGCGCGTTGTTGCATTTCCTCTCTGAGACGTTTGACATGGCTATGCTTGCTTGATGGAGTAGATAGTTACACTCTTGGAGCTAATGTGAGTATTAAGACGAGGATCCTTTACTTGTCTTCAAAGGTAAGGGGAGTTTGCCTAGGGATATTCAATAACTGTATGCATGTGTGTATTTGATTAATTGTTTACTTGACTGTTATTGAGTTACTGGATTATCTGAAATGTTATGCTATTATATGAAGTTGAACTGTATCGTTATATATGTTGAGATGTATAACTGTGATATTGGCATTGAACTGTGAATATATATATGTGTACATACTGCTGTTGTTGTTTGAAGTTTGCTAAGCCGGACGTGTGTCTGTGCTCAATCATTAATAAGGATAAGAACCTTAATAAGCTTTGAAGATGAAAGGATGGGTGTTCTTTTCCAAAAAGCTTGAATGTTTAAAAGTACTTGTTTTATGTGACAATATAGCTTTAGTGATTTCTAGAATGCAAGAGAAAAACCCTTTTCGAACTATGTGTTTTAAGTGAAAACTTTCGAAAATATTTTACAATATCCTATTGGGGATTTTCAAAGTTAAAAGTGTTTCAAAAACGTTTTATAAAGGATTTTCAAAAGAAAAGGTTTTCTCCCAAATGATTTAGAAACTTTCCGATAGCCAGCATAGGTTATCGAGGCTTTCGATTTCGAAAACTGTTTTCGTCAAATGAAAGATAAGTACTAAAAGAATAGGAATCTAGACGTGAGACGTCGCCTCTAGTTTTCCATGCTTAGCACGTGATCTTGGATCAGTGTTAATTCGGGACCGTAAAGTCCTATTCGTAATGTTATGGACTTCAAGTCCAATTCGCGGAATCGAGGACAGTTCGTTCTGATTTCCGTTGTTGTGGGCTATTGTCCTTAGCATGATAAGTAAAACATGACTAAAAGTATATTGATTTCCATTACCACAAACCTTGACTGCGGCCACGGTCTAGGTGTTGGGATTGAGCATTTGTCCTATGTTTCTAAGTTTTCAAGTGATGGGGAAATAATGTTAAGTCATTAGCTTTGAGCTTTGACAGTGAAATATTTACACAAAGACAAACCTTAAAAGGAAAGTTTTTATTCATATGCATACCCCTGGCAGACGTGCCTTTGCTTATTGAGGATACCCATGGGGTATCTGAGAGTCAGTCACATTGCTAGCTGTTTCGTTAAGGGCATGTGGCGTTGTCTGACCAAGAGGCCTGGTGCATCAGGATGCGGTGGCAACAGCCCGGTGGGCAGAGCTTGACCAACTCTATCTTCTCCAGTGATAACATGGTGTTGTGATCTCATGAGATTAGGATAGAGCCTGATATTGAAGTGTCATGCACATTTTCGAAAACTGATTGTACGGGCTTGAGGACCCATTTGATATAATACTGTTATGTTATGTATATGCATGATTTAACTGCTTATATGATTACGTGATGTATGTATCATGTATATGGTTGTTGTGTGATATATCCATTTGTCGGTATCTCACCCTTACAAACATATCAGGTTTCTTCTGGTTTGCTATTGTACCTTGGGTATTTTAGTACAGATGTGCAGAGGAGTCTTCCTAAGTCACTCGGAGACTTAGATCTAGTTGCTTGATGAAGTATTTGATTGTGGAACGATCACGTGAGTTCTTCTCAGGAATAACTTTTTAGAACGACCAGCTTAGGGTTGAGACTTAGATTATTTTGGATAGTATGTATGAGTTTGGCTCAGAGAGCCTTTATTTTAAAATGGAATGTCTATAGCTCGGAGAGCATATCTTTTGAATGAAAATCTAAGCTATTTCTTTTGGTCTTGTAAAGCTTATGGCTATAACTATTATTCTTATGTATTGATGCCTGGTTGAATTTGGTGTAACTGGAATTCCGAAGTGAAAATGTAATTATTTTAACAGGTGTTATTTTATCTGGGATGTCCGAATTACAGAGGAGACTCTGTCGAAATTTTCGTAAAATACTAGCTTTTATTCAAGTATATTCTTTAAATTAAATAGGCTTGCCATACTATGATAGTAAGACTGTGTGCCAATCAAGGCTTAGGAGTCGTGACGAAATTTTATACCCAATTTCAGACACTTATATACTTATATAAATTATTTTCCGAAAGCATCAGCAAATTATCTTTTAATTTAAATTCCGCATGTGTTACTTAAGTAATGCCCTCATGTGTTATATAAGTATACACTTATATACTTATATGAACAAGTATTTTCTGACTTTAATTTGAAATCTGTCAGGACTCATGAATTAGTTATGCTGATTCATAAATTTCCAGTTATTCATTTCCTTGTTGTGAGAAGTCGTACTCACACTTCCAAATGATCCTCGATGTATTAGACATTTGAGTGAATTGGTTTAAAGGGATCGATTGGTATGGATACTTTCACATTTTGTTGAGAGAAGTGGTTATGACTATTTCTTGAGTTATAACACAAATAATTTCGTGATAGCAGAACTTTCTTGGAGAAACTCAGTTTCGTCACTTCTATTTTTGATAGAGGTGAAAGTCATCATTTTGTAAATTCACACCTTGATTCTTTGAATCCGTTGGAAGATTCTTGTGGAAGAATGAACTTTATTAGATTCATGTTTGTAAATGTGTATTGATCATGCATTTTTACACCCACGAACCTGATGGAATGATCTTTTTCCGTACTGGATATTCCTGTGTCCTTCTATTAATGAAATTATTTCTATGCTTATGTGAAAGTGAAATCAAGAAAAATTTTCTTTTCTTGAGAAATTCTTTTATAATCACTGAGGTCATGTCTTATTGTTGTTCGAAAGTGCTTGTTGTCATTGATCATCTTAATTCTATGTATTTTCCAAATGTTGTCGATGCGTGACCTATCTCATCAGTCATGAGATGGATATCTCCACATCAAGATGTACAATTGAGACTTTCCTTGTTGAGGTGTTGGCATTCCTTCAATCTTTGTTATGAGTTTTCTGAAGACCTGCATGAGTCTTATTTGAATTCAAGTGATCGTTGATCGAATGGTGAAGTTTACATCTTCTTACGAGTTAAGATCCACAAGCAGAATTAGTGAACCGAATAATGTATCAAAGGATTGTTCAGACTTCATGGAGTATCTTTAAGTGTTGTTTCAGATGAAAAACGGAAGTTTATCAACGTGTGTCGGTTAAGTTTACTTTAAGTGTTGAGGACTAAGTTGATGCTAAGTCCAACTGATCATCCTCAGCGGGATGGATAAGTAATGAGATGACCTATCCTTAGCGGGTTAGTTGGGAGATAGTGTGGTACCTAAGTTTTTGTCATCTCTATGGTAGGATAAACCAGAATTGATAGGAGCTTTGTTAATGTATAGATGTGAATAGTATTATGAGAACCCTTAAATTCAACATTATTGAGTGAGATGAGTACAATGGATCTTATCATGATCGAGGCAGATATATCATTAAAGGAATTTAGAGTAGTGATCAATGTTTATGGTTAATGTTGACTTATTGAGTCCGAGGATTAACGGAAAAATATATGGTAGTTTTCCTTAAGCTGAACGGACGTAGTAAAGAGGAGTTCTTGAGTGAAACTAAGTTGTTAGAAAAGTTTAAGAATTATGATTTTGGATAATTCAATCTGAAGTGATTCCCTTTGGTTGTAGTTGCATGGAGAAATGTAATCGTATTCTTTAAGATTGAAATGAACGACTATGATATAATTTGGAGTGGTGGAATAAGTTCAAAGGAAACTAAGACTACAATTGTATGCTTTGGGTTGAAAGTTAATATCTGTAGTAGAGTAAAGTTAGTGTTGAACTTGATATTCGCTGTGAGGATAAGGTGTTGAAGAAGTTTTGATTATGTCTTTCGAGTGTGGTAAACTTTGGCGAAATGTTTATAATCTTTGAGGACTTATTCTGGTAAATATGTGGTTGATGATCCATAGTAGAAACTGGACATTTTAAATTCAAGATTGCCATTGGGGAGTGTCCACCTAGATTTCTTGGCTTTGTTTTGGTGCAACTCTTAGGGGTAATGGCCTTAGAGAAACTCTATTTTATAATCTCTTTTATCGACTGCAGATATATAAGATAAGGGCAGATATGATACAGGCACTTCCTTGCATAAGTGATAGAGCTATGTCTTCAGATGGAGGAATTGTTAGGAGTTGTGTATTTTCCTTGGACAATAGAGTAAAGGTGCATAGGAAATTTCTTAAACTAGGGATACTAATGGGGCTTGAGAACCAAATTGAAAATGAGGGGCAAATGAAGGATATGAAATCGAAGTAGGTAAAAGATTCGAGAGGAATTAAGAAGAGAATGGACTATGTTGGATGTGGTAAGATTCAATTTTAATGAGATTGAATTTCTTAGGTTTTTGGCACAAAGTATATCATGTGCAACTCAGGAATGTTACGACGTTTTGATTGGAGACTTGAAAAGTGTTAATTTGATATGATTAGAAGAGTAGACTAAGCCTAAATGGACTAAGACTATGATTGCATCTCTTGAGTAGAAGGTTAATTGATGTTATGTAAAGTTAGTGTTGGTTTTGGTGTTAGCTGTGAAAGTTAGATATTGGAGAAAGTTTTTCCTAATGGATTTGTATTGAGAAATTTAAATGAAGAGATTAAGCATTGACTTTGTTCTTGAAAGTGTAATAGACTAAGATGAAATATCGAAGGTAGTGGGGATAATGCGGTAGTGAAAAATCTCGAGGATGAATGAAATGGTATAAGAATCGATCTTGTTATAAAGTTATAGATAAAAGGAATGAAGCGATGAGAATAACAAGTAAGATTTTAGGGTTAAGGTGTGATTACAAAATCCTATGTAGTTTTGAGCTACAAAATTTTGAGGACGAAATTTTTTTAAGAGGGGTAGTAATGTAACACCCTAGTTTTTTTACACCTATGATTAATTATTTTATTTGGATGTTTAAATTTATTATGTTATGTGGTTTAGTTTGAGTAATTAAATTACTCTCTTCAAATTATTTTATTGGGTGCGTTAGCACTGACTCAATTCAGTGAATGCACGCTTACTAGACAATAATTACGTTATTGTCACTAATATACCAGTACAGAAAAATATTTTTCATAATATGATTAATAGAAAATCATTTTCATATTCTCATCCTATTTAATTTTAGAGTTAAAAATATTTTGGTTTGACCTTCATCGGAGATTAAATTTTGGACTGAGTATTTTCTTAGTGGATCAGTTCAACTATTAATCTTTACTCTAATTTGAATTTCGAAATTATATCTTTATCAATCTTTATTTTTAGATTCTAAAAAGTAAAAACATGTTTATTTTAGGCCTAATATTTATCACTCATTTTGTACCTATCACTAGATAATTAGTTTAAAAACTAAACTTTCTCACTTTTCTCTCTCTCTTTCTCGACGTTCTCTCTCTTTCTCCCTTTTCTTCTCTGATTCTTCTCCTTTCTTTCTTTCTTCTTTCTTTTTCTTCTTCCTCCTTACTTCATCTTTCTCCTCCCTCTTCCTTGCTTTGTTCAGATCGGCACCATCCCTGCACGCCACCCGGAGTCGCGCGACCACCACCTCAGCACAGCCGTGACAGTCGCGACAGCCGCGCGACCCATACGTTCGGTCCGCCGTCGCGCGAGCGTCTCTCCGCCGTGGTAAGTCCGATCAGCCACCTTCCATGGTGGTTTCGAACCCCACTTGTTGGTTAAGCTTCTCTCCTTTCTTTTATGCTTTCTTTCAACTCTGTTGCTTTTGTTCACTGTAGAACCTCCACTGCCACCTCGCCGGAAATCGCGTCCGCCGCCGTGAGGAGCACCACAGCACCACCTTCAAGTTGTCTCTAAGCTTGGGTGAGTCAAAACCTTCTCTTATGTCTCAGATTCAAAACCCCCAAAATCTGATTTTTGAAACCCTAACCCTTTGATTTCAGATTTTAACTTTGAAATTTAAGGTTGTTTTATGAGATTGGGACTGTGAGTTTGTGTTTCCCTAAACCAATTTCATTATTCTGAGTTTTCCCTAAATTTTAAAAAGGAGCCCTAAACCCCCAATTTAATTTTATTTGAATTTGGGTATGTTTTTGTGAAATTAATTATGATTTAGTGTAATTAGGACTCTTAATGGATGATTTCCAAAGTTCTTTTTCAAGATCTTTTAATCAAAACAAAGTTTTCTAAAAGGGTATTAGGAAGCGTGAGCTTCAAACATAATTTTCTTTAAAAATAACCTTGTTTGGTAATTAGATTAAGTGTTTAGATAAAGTTAGAATGTGTGTTTGATCATGTGAAATTGATTTCTTGATTTTTGGTTGTTGCGCGTTGTTGGATTTCCTCTCTGAGACGTTTGACATGGCTATGCTTGCTTGATGGAATAGATAGTTACACTCTTGGAGCTAACGTGAGCATTAAGACGAGGATCCTTTACTTGTCTTCAAAGGTAAGGGGAGTTTGCCTAGGGATATTCAATAACTGTATGCATGTGTGTAAGTGTTTAACTGGATAGTTATATGTTGATTGAGCTTACTTGATTATCTTATGTACTTGAACTGTTGTGCTATTATCTGATGTTGAACTGTACTTGTTCTAAATGATAAAATGCATATATGTGATGAACTGCTTTCAACTGTGATATTAGCATTGCACTGATGATATATACTGTTGTTGATTGAAAGTTTGCTAAGCCAGACGTTCGTCTGTGCTCAACCATAATAAGGATTAAAAACCTTAATAAGCTTTGAAGATGAAGGGATTGGTGTTCTTTTCCAAAAGCTCTTTAAACTTAAAATATTTGTTTTAAATGTTGAAATGATTTTGGTGTACTATTGTTATACAAAAGAAAAATCCTTTTCGAACTATGTGTCTTCAAGTGAAAACTTTCAAGATTATTTGGCAATTATCCTATTGGGGGAAATATTTCAAAGATAAAAGAATTTCAAAGATGCTTTATAAAAGATTTTCAAAGAAAAGGTTTTCCTAAATATTTTAGAAACTTTCCGATAACCTGGATAGGTTATCGAGGATACGGTTTTGAATTTGTTTTTCACTGAACGAAAAATAAGTACTTAAGAAAGAGAATCTAGTACGCGAGACGTCGCCTCTAGTATTCAGTGATACGCACGTGATCTTGAATCAGTGTTAATTCGGGACTACGAGTCCTGGTTATAATGTTATGGACTGAGAGTCCAATTCGCGGAATCGAGGACAGTTCGTTCTGATTTCCGTTGTTGTGGGCTATTGTCCTTAGCATGATAAGTAAAACATGACTAAAAGTATATTGATTTCCATTACCACAAACCTTGACTGCGGCCACGGTCTAGGTGTTGGGATTGAGCATTCGGACTGTGTGTCCTATGTTTCTAAGTTTTCAAGTGATGGGGAAATAATGTTAAGTCATTAGCTTTGAGCTTTGACAGTGAAATATTTACACAAAGAAAAACCTTAAAAGGAAAGTTTTTATTCATATGCATTTCCCCTAGCAAACGAGCCTTTGTTATTGAGGATACACATGGGGTATCTGAGAGTCAGTCACATTGCTAGCTGTTTCGTTAAGGGCATGTGGCGTTGTCTGACCAAGAGGCCTGGTGCATCAGGATGCGGTGGCAACAGCCCGGTGGGCAGAGCTTGACCAACTCTATCTTCTACAGTGATAACATGGTGTTGTGATCTCATGAGATTAGGATAGAGCCTGATATTGAAGTGTCATGCATATTTTCAAAAGATTGTCTGTGCGGGTTTGAGACCCTTTGATATAACACTGTTATGTTATGTATATGCATGATTTAACTGCTTATATGATTATGTGATGTATGTATCATGTATATGGTTGTTGTGTGATATATCCATTTGTCGGTATCTCACCCTTACAAACATATCAGGTTTCTTCTGGTTTGCTATCGTACCTTGGGTATTTTAGTACAGATGTGCAGAGGAGTCTTCCTAAGTCACTCAGAGACTTAGATCTAGTTGCTTGACGAAGTATTTGGTTGTGGAACGATCACGTGAGTTCTTCTCAGGAATAACTTTTAGAATGACCAACTTAGGGTTTGAGACTTAGATTATTTTGATAAGTATGTACGAGTATGGCTCAGAGAGCCTTTACTTTAAAATGAAATGTTTATGGCTCGGAGAGCGTTATTTTGAAAGAAAACTTAAACTTTTCCTTTTGGTCTTGTAAAGCTTATGGTTATGACTGTTATTTTTATATATATTGCTGTCTGGTTGGATTTGGTGTAACTGAAATTCTGGAGTGAAAATGTAATTATTTTAGCAGGTGTTCCTTTACCTGGGATGTCCGAATTACAGAGGAGACTCTGTCGAAATTTTCGTAAAATACTAGCTTTTATTCAAGTATATTCTTTAAATTAAATAGGATTGCCATACTATGATAGTAAGACTGTGTGTCAATCAAGGCTTAGGAGTCGTGACAAAATTTTTATACCCAATTTCAGACACTTATATACTTATATAAATTATTTTCCGAAAGCACCAGCAAATTATCTTTTAATTTAAATTCCGCATGTGTTACGTAAGTAATGCCCCAAGGGGGGGGGGGGCGTTACAACTGTTCCAGGAAAATGCAAGGTTTCTGTGTCGCCTCGCGAACACTTGACTCGCCTCGCGAGTAATCCAACCCTGGAAGACCAGAAGCTATCACGGTTTAACCATGTTGAAGGTCACGGCTGTGACAGTTGGAATTTGAAGAGTCTCGCCTCGCGAGTAGTCCTTCGCCCCACGATAAGACCAAATGTTGCTGACTTTTCACAATATTCGCCTCGCGAAGGTGTGCTCGCCTCGCGAGTGGACTTAATTTCTGAAAAGTATAAATTGCTGTTCTGAACAACTTGGAAGAACTTTTGCTTCTCCATAGTTTTACATATTTTTCTGTGTATTTCGTTATTGTCATGGAGAACTAATTTCTTAGATTAATCTACTGTATGAGAATTCCATATACTTGAGGTTTTGTAATTCCTACTTTACTTGCTTTTCCCTTTTCAATACCATATTATACATTTTTGTTTGTTATTTCAAGAGTGTATAGTGTTGTATTGATTCGTTTCAGTGATGTTATGTTCCTATACTTAATCGCGTTTGTTATTTCGCGTGTGTTCATTCATGTTCGTTAGTTCATGAGGGCTTAACCCCGTTTGTTATTTCGGGAATAGGAACATATATCCGTAGTAGCGATTTCGTTGTTAATTGTTGCTACAACTGAAAGGGGATTAGAATCTGCTTAGGGCTTGGAATTACATGAACCGATGATAGTTGAAAATTCAAGAACAGTAGATTAATCGTATTTTGCTACTTGATAATCTCTTTGAATTGCCTTGTTTTCATTGCTTTATTTTCTTTGATTGCATCCAATCCAAACCCAAGGCAAAAAGATGAAAGAGAAAAGAATATATATATATATATATATATATATATATATAAGTATTAGGAAAAAAAAGCTGTAGTCACCCAAGGCAAAAAGATGAAAGAGAAAAGAATATATTTACACTTTGCTTTCCCCCTCTTCCTTTTTAAGCCTTTGGCTCCAACCTTTTTATTGTATTCTTTTCTTTTTCTCAATCCCAAACAACACATTACACCTTGTAGCCACCCCAAACTTAGTTCTTGCAACCCTTCTCTTTCTAAGATTCCATGCTCTCCTAATCCTAAGATCGGGTTAACATGGTTTTTCAGATTTTAGGCTCATAACATCAGGTCATCAAGAATTGACAAGCTAATCAGGCTCAATGGGGCTAACTAAGGAACATGCATTAAGGGTGGTTATTTTTAGGCTAAGTAGTTATTTACAAAGGCTAAGTAGTTCTTTTCTCTTTCATCTTTTTGCATTGGGTTTGGATTGGATGCAATCAAAGAAAATAAAGCAATGAAAACAAGGCAATTCAAAGAGATTATCAAGTAGCAAAATACGATTAATCTACTGTTCTTGAATTTCCAACTATCATCGGTTCATGTAATTCCAAGCCCTAAGAAGATTCTAATCCCCTTTCAGTTGTAGCAACAATTAACAACGAAATCGCTACTACGGATATATGTTCCTATTCCCGAAATAACAAACGGGGTTAAGCCCTCATGAACTAACGAACATGAATGAACACACGCGAAATAACAAACGCGATTAAGTATAGGAACATAACATCACTGAAACGAATCAATACAACACTATACACACCTGAAATAACAAACAGAAATGTATAATATGGTATTGAAAAGGGAAAAGCAAGTAAAGTAGGAATTACAAAACCTCAAGTATATGGAATTCTCATACAGTAGATTAATCTAAGAAATTAGTTCTCCATGACAATAACGAAATACACAGAAAAATATGTAAAACTATGGAGAAGCAAAAGTTCTTCCAAGTTGTTCAGAACAGCAATTTATACTTTTCAGAAATTAAGTCCACTCGCGAGGCGAGCACACCTTCGCGAGGCGAATATTGTGAAAAGTCAGCAACGTTTGGTCTTATCGCGGGGCGAAGGACTACTCGCGAGGCGAGACTCTTCAAATTCCAACTGTCACAGCCGTGACCTTCAGCATGGTTAAACCGTGATAGCTTCTGGTCTTCCAGGGTTGGATTACTCGCGAGGCGAGTCAAGTGTTCGCGAGGCGACACAGAAACCTTGCATTTTCCTGGAACAGTCAGCCTTCAGGGTCGCGAGGCGAGAAGAGTAGTCGCGGGGCGAACCAGGGAGGATGACATTTTCACTGTTCTGCTGGCTTTCAGGTTCGCGAGGCGAGAATACTCTCGCGAGGCGAATCCCCTGTTTCTTTATTCTCTTGACTTCCAACTTAACCTGAAAACAAAGACACAGCTATAAGTGCATTATTTGACTCAAAATTGGCTAAACTAACCTAAAACTACTTTAGAGACTCAAAACCTTGCTTGAGGACAATCTAATCTAATTTGGGTGAAAATAGGATATAATTTGCACAAAACCCTGGTCATACTAGCCATAAAACTAGATGAGCCAGAGGCTTATCAAAATACCCCAAACTTAAACTTTGCTTGTCCCCAAGCAAACTAAGACTCAAAAATCAAAAAGACGCAAGACCTGGCAAGCTTAAAAGATTCAATCAACCTTGCACAAATTCAAGCAGTTTCATCAAAACAGTTTTCTTCAATGTCCCCCCCTTTCAAGCAAAGCAATCCCCACAATCATTCATTCTAAACAATTGAGAATTTCATCATTCAAACAATCATCAATCTAAGCAGGGGATCCAAGTCACACACAAGAGGGAGATCACCAATTTCAAACAACTGCCTTCCTCACAAGGGCATTTAGTGTTCACTCAATCGCTCAGTTTGTGTCAGGCTATCAACATTGCACTCAATTTCATTTTTCAAGAACACTTCCCATAAATTTGATTTTCATCTCCGAATGCTTCCCACAGAAAACATGCAAGCAACATCAAAAGGTCTTTTATGGGTTGTAATGGGGCCTGGCTAAGGGTAGGATATACAAAGGTACTAGGCTGAAGACCCTAGGAACTAAGAGAGCATGAAACACTTCAAAACATTGAAATTCCACTCAAGTTAAATTTCTCTTTCATCTTTTTGCCTTGGGTGACTACAGCCTTTTTTTTCTAATACTTATATATATATATATATATATATATTTTCTTTTTTCATTTTTACACTTTGCTTTGCCCCCCCCCCCTTTTTTTTTAAAGCCTTTGGCTCCAACCTTTTTATTGTATTCTTTTCTTTTTCTTAATCCCAAACAACACATTACACCTTGTAGCCACCCCAAACTTAGTTCTTGCAACCCTTCTCTTTCTAAGATTCCATGCTCTCCTAATCCTAAGATCGGGTTAACATGGTTTTTCAGATTTTAGGCTCATAACATCAGGTCATCAAGAATTAACAAGCTAATCAGGCTCAATGGGGCTAACTAAGGAACATGCATTAAGGGTGGTTATTTTTAGGCTAAGTAGTTATTTACAAAGAAAATGCCTAAATCATTTGAAGCAAACACATAATCATGCAAACCATAAAGAGATTCAAGCAAATTCAGGAAAGTGCAACTTGAAAGTGATTCTCACAGTCAAAAACATGTTGGAGGCTCAAAACCTCACCTGGACATTCATGCAAATTGTTTGATTGAGATTCTATCCCTAGCGTGTGTTTCCCATCACCCCAAACTTATCATAAATCATGCCATCATAACAAAATCTCAAAGTTCAGTTTTCAATCACATGGGAATCACTTTTCAAAAAAAAAAAAAATTCAGCCTAGGGGGAATCATCACATAAATCATGCAATCAATCTGTGCAAAATCAATCAAAATCCATCAAACTTGCCAGCAAAAGACTCAACACAACTCCTGAGCTTCTCAAATTATTCAGGAGCTTTATTAAAAGAAAAGGAAAAAAAACAAGACACGACAAAACTACAACTAGTTCCCTACAATTTTTGAACGCGCTGTCATAACAGCCCAAAAAGAACGAGCGGGTTATAAAAACTGTAGTTTAGGGCAACAACTCGGATGTCGTCTCACAAGGACTCTCGAAGTGTTATTTATCACAAAATTCAGTTTTTTTGGGGGGGGTTGGATTGGATGCAATCAAAGAAAATAAAGCAATGAAAACAAGGCAATTCAAAGAGATTATCAAGTAGCAAAATACGATTAATCTACTGTTCTCGAATTTCCAACTATCATCGGTTCATGTAATTCCAAGCCCTAAGCAGATTCTAATCCCCTTTCAGTTGTAACAACAATTAACAACGAAATTGCTACTACGGATATATGTTCCTATTCCCGAAATAACAAACGGGGTTAAGCCCTCATGAACTAACGAACATGAATGAACACACAAGAAATAACAAACGCGATTAAGTATAGGAACATAACATCACTGAAACGAATCAATACAACACTATACACTCCTGAAATAACAAACAGAGATGTATAATATGGTATTGAAAAGGGAAAAGCAAGTAAAGTAGGAATTACAAAACCTCAAGTATATGGAATTCTCATACAGTAGATTAATCTAAGAAATTAGTTCTCCATGACAATAACGAAATACACAGAAAAATATGTAAAACTATGGAGAAGCAAAAGTTCTTCCAAGTTGTTCGAGAATGAAGAATTTATACTTTTCAGAAATTAAGTCCACTCGCGAGGCGAGCACACCTTCGCGAGGCGAATATTGTGAAAAGTCAGCAATGTTTGGTCTTATCGCGGGGCGAAGGACTACTCGCGAGGCGAGACTCTTCAAATTCCAACTGTCACAGCCGTGACCTTCAGCATGGTTAAACCGTGATAGCTTCTGGTCTTCAAGGGTTGGATTACTCGCGAGGCGAGTCAAGTGTTCGTGAGGCGACACAGAAACCTTGCATTTTCCTGGAACAGTCAGCCTTCAGGGTCGCGAGGCGAGAAGAGTAGTCACGGGGCGAACCAGAGAGGATGACATTTTCACTGTTCTGCTGGCTTTTAGGTTCGCGAGGCGAGAATACTCTCGCGAGGCGAATCCCCTGTTTCTTTATTCTCTTGACTTCCAACTTAACCTGAAAACAAAGACACAGCTATAAGTGCATTATTTGACTCAAAACTGGCTAAATTAACCTAAAACTACTTTAGAGACTCAAAACCTTGCTTGAGGACAATCTAATCTAATTTGGGTGAAAATAGGATATAATTTGCACAAAACCCTGGTCATACTAGCCATAAAACTAGATGAGTCAGAGGCTTATCATAAATCATACTGTAATTGTCACAGACAAACAACGCATATAACTTACAGATCACGCTCAAGTTAATATATCATCCTCTACCCCCAATCTCATGCTACTCAAAGGCACCATAGTTGCACACCTATTTCCTAAGGTGGAAGTGGTCTCGCGAGAACTTTTGATTTTACGTGTATTATATTACCAATACACGGTGTATTATATTACCAATACACAAAAGTGTTTTACGTGTATTATATTACCAATACACGGTGTATTATATTACCAATACACAGAAGTGTTTTACGTGTATTATATTACCAATACATGGTATATTATATTACCAATACACAGATGTCCTTGCGTATTATATTACCAATATACTTTTGTCTTTGTGTATTATATTACCAATACACTTTTGCCCTTGTGCATTATATTACCAATACACGGTTGTGGACAACAACACCTATACTTGAATCTCACCAACCCGTTTTAACAACATCCTAGTGCCTTAACCTTCCATTAGAACTTGACACATATTCTATGCCATAACACCTCTTTAACATACATCATCTAGGTTAGGCACTTCTAAATCATCATTATCCTCACACCCAAAACAATCATCTCTTAGACAACATATATATCTTTGCTTAAAAACCACTAAGCATAATAATACAAACCAGGCAGATCATGCATAACACAATATCAATCAAAATATTCCCATATCACAAACATAGCACAAAATCAATTCAATAAAGGTAATAAAATCAAATCAACCATCAACAATATAAAATCAACCTAATATCGATAAACCTATAATCCCCGAATCGCCATTGGTTTTTCAAAAAAGGTTTCCAATGTGATTTTGGTCTTGTCAATTACTCGACTACTAGTAGGGTTTAGGTCGACCTACACAATTATTATATAATCTACTACTTATCCATTCCAACAATAGGTTGGTTCTTTCCCCCACCTGGGTTATCACCGGACTCCGAAACTCGAAGCTCCTCGTTGTCACACCACAAAGTACTAACTCCACCTTCTGTGAAGGTAAGGAGATTAGATGCTCGAAGAGGTATACCATGAACGTCCTCGTTTCCTCCGCGATGGAAGTCTAAGGTTATGAACACAAAATCACAAGTTAAAATCAAACAAGAACACTAAACCACAAGGTATAGGTTCGGCCAAGACTAGTTCTTAGGGTTAGAGATTCCCGAAAATTTTACCATAACCCTCTACCATAAAGTAGACTATGAATATGATTTTATTTTAATCAAAAACACTTTCTAACTCTCAAATTTAAAATATAATTTAATTATATTTTAACCGGTTGAACAGCATAATTAAAATCAGGTTGTTATATTACTACCCCTCTTAAAAGAAAATTCCGTCCTCAGAATTTACGTACCTTAGAAAAGATGTGGATATTGTTGTTGCATATCCTCCTCGCGTTCCCAAGTAGCATCTCCAGTAGTTTCATCCCATACGGCCTTAACCAAAGGAAATTTGTTTACCGCGAAGCTCCTTAATCTGTCTATCTGCGATCCTTACAGGTAAAGCCTCATGCTCTAGATTCTCTCGCAGTTGTATAGACTCAAACTCAATGGATGTGAAGGATTTGGATAATACTTTCTCAACTGAGAAACATGAAAGACATCATGAAGGTTGGAAAGATTGGGAGGTAAGGCAATTTGGTAAGCTACTGGACCAATTCGTCGAAGAATCTGAAAGGGTCCAATGAATTGAGGAGTAAGTTTTCTGGATTTGATAGCTCTGCCAATTCCATCTTTCCGAGTAACTCTCAAAAACACGTGATCGCCTTCCTGGAATTCTAATGGTCTCCTCATCTTGTCACTGTAGCTCATTTGCCTATCCCGTGCTTCCTTCATCTTTTCCCGTATCTTTCTGACTTGCTCCGTAGTTTGTTGCACCACATCTGGACCAAAAACATGGCTCTCACCAATCTCATATCAACACAGCGGGGTCCTACACTTTCTGCCATACAAAGCCTCATATGGTGCCATTCCGATACTATTATGGAAACTATTGTTATACGTAAATTCAATCAATGGTAAGAACTCATCCCAACTACCAGTGTGCTCCAACACACAAGCTCTCAATAGATCCTCCAATGATTGAATTGTCCTTTCTGATTGTCCATTAGTTTGGGGATGATAATCAGAACTCATCCTCAACTTTGTTCCCAAGGCATTTTGCAATTGTCTCCAAAATCTAGATGTGAATCTAGGATCTCGGTCTGAGACAATGCTCGATGGCACACCATGCAATCTAACAATTTATTTGATGTAAATCTGAGTCAACCTTTCCAAATTATAACTTTCACCAATAGATAAGAAGTGAGCACACTTTGTCAACCTATCAATGATAACCCAAATCGCATCATGCTTCTTAGGAGTTAGTGGTAATCCGACCACAAAAAACATAGCTATACTATCCCATTTCCACTCTGGGATAACACACCCCTCTCACTTGAGTTGCTCTCTCTCTATATATATATATGTGTGTGTGTCTGTGTGTGTGTGTGTGTTTTAAAGCAATGATTGTATTTCAAGCTGGTTAATCATTATTTAAACAATAATGTTAAATATTTCCAAGTGATCTTGGAAGTCATATGAAATCTTTTTATTTTGTCTTGAAAATTTATTTGATTTATTTATCGTTTTTTCCCGTGCAAGTTAAATATTTTGTATTTTAAAATTTCCTTAAAAATTAGCATTAACCATTTCTTTTCTCACTATCTTGGTATTACACTTCTATATTGTGAACTTTAAGGTTAGCTTGTAGGCAAGAAAGTTGATAGCATTGTAGTCGTGCGATGCATGTCCTGCGATCCGGCAAGTGTACCGGATTGTCGCCAAGTAATAAAAAGATATTGATCCCACAGAGACCGTGATCTCAAATCGCAACTAATTATCAAATTGACTAAACTGGACTTTAGAAAAGGATTTTTAAAAGGTTTTTGATATTTTAAATAAGAAATAACTTAGAAAATCACATAAGGAATGCAATCAAGTAAAACAGAAAGTAAATCAATTTATGGTTTTCAGATCTAAATGGAATCCTAGGAATTGGGTTACCAACAAGATTGTTTATGTTACTAAATTGATTGTCCCTTGTTAATTATCGAAAATTGCTTTGAAGGCGAATTTATCCTCAAATAGTTAATGCTCCCTCTCGGGTTACAAAAATCGTGCCCAATTAAACCAACCCCTACTCTCGTGGTAGTCGAATTTAGATTGGACCCTTTACGTTTCGTGACAATTCGTTAATCCTCGAAGGACCGCTTCTAACTCTCGTGATTTAAGTCCTAAGTATGATTCTATAGATCCGACACCTAAGTTCACCGCTAGGTTCCTCCTTAGGGTATCTACGTCACGCAAATAAGCGGTCGCCGAATTTACGAGTAATTAAAACACTAGAAATCAGATCTAAAGCAAATCGCAATTAACAAAGATATAACATCAATTCATTACCATAAACAAACCTTGGGCATAGCCCCAATCCCTATAAATTAAGCTACTACTCAAGCATTGCCATGGTGATGACAAGCTTGGTTAACAACAACATAAAATAAAATAAAAGAAGAGGACAAGAAGAAGAAGAGAGACCCTAAATTATTGCCTAAGTGTAGCAGCCCAAAAGTCTTCTTAATCCTATGCCTGGATGCCATATTTATAGATTAGGGAAGTTTGAATCCTAATCAAACACAAATTCAGATCCAAATCAGTTTCATCAGATCCAAATATCAGGCGTCACGGCCGTGATGGCCATCACGGCCAGGCCGTGACGGATTCTGCCTTGGGCGTTGCTTCAGTGGTTGGTCTGTCACGGTCGTGATGCTCATCACGGCTAGGCCGTGATCAGTTCTGCCTGTGAGGGTCTGGTTCAGCTGACATGTCACGGCCGTGATGCTCATCACGGCTAGGCCGTGACCAGTTCTGACTTTTGCCTTTTTTTCTTTTTCAGTTTTGCTTGATCATGGCCGTGATGGCTGTCACGGCTAGGCCGTGATGGGCTCTGTTTGGCTAATTTTCTTCACTTTTCAAGCCTCATCTTCATCCAAGCTCCATCATGGCTAATCCTGAGCATTTTATCCTTAATTCCTGCAAAACAACACCACAAAACCGCCTTACCCGTTCCAAGGTAAAAATTAACAAAAATCAAATTAAATATGCCTAAGCTATATGAAAATGCATGCAAAATGACAATGAAATATGAGGTGAAATCACACTCATCAAATCACCCCAAGCTTAAGATTTTGCTTGTCCTCAAGCAATCACCAAGGCCAGAAGACATAAATAATCAGAGCATGGATAGTGAACCAAGAACCCGAGTAACTAATCCAAGTAACAGGCATTTTCAAATAAGAAACCAAGAGACAATCAATTTCGAGTCCAATTAGAAGCTTAGGTTTCCTAAATTCCTATTCTCACTAATTTGGGCACTCTTCTCACCTCACTCAAGTGTTTAGGGGTATATGACAATTCGCTCAATTTCCTCAAAGAAAGTATCCTACCATAAGCTTGACTATTAACCAAATCTCTACTTTATTAATGAAAACACAAAAGAATCAAGAGGTCTTTTATTTTGGTTGTAATGGGGCCTTGGGATTAATTGTTAGGTGGGGAAATCAAGAAAAGGAAATTTCAAGAGGCTAAACAAAATTTCAATCATTGCAAAGCATGACAACCTTCTAAAATACCTTTGTGGGACTTTTAATCACTTTTCCACCTTTCTTTATTCCTTTTTATTTTATTTCTCACTTTCTTTTTGCCATCCCTTTCTCCATTTTTTTTTGTTTATTTTATTTTATTTATACGGAGAAGGGGAGATTTTCAATTCAAGAGAAATATTTTTGTAACTTTCTCATCCCACAATTTTATTTTTCAAACTACCTTTTTACCCTTGGTGCAATACTTTAAAAGGTGTCATATCAAGCATTATTCATCGAAATATTTCAAGGTACCAAGAAAAGTATTCTATTCTTTTAGGCTCAAAATTGGGCAACTAAGGGGTAGCATTTAATCAATCAAAGCTCAGAAGGCCGGAAAAAAAAATACCTAGTGCCTCAATCATTTTCAAAAATGTTTTAAAAAATTTTTAAGTTTCGAAACGGTTTCAAGTCAAGTTCTAGATAATACAATCCAAGAGGAATAAGACACCCAATCACAAAGAATGGGGTAGGTTTAGTGAGTACCCCTTTTTGGCTCAAAAATCTCACATTTAGTAGTTCAAAATCAGTGAGAAACACAAATCTAAGGAACCCATGCTAATTATCAACTATCAAAATATTATCTCAAGAATTTTTATTTTTAGCTTTATCACAAGAATAAAAAAATTGGGTTCGAAAATTCACTATCTCAATTTATTTGGCACCAGGTTCTCACAATTGGGTGCATACTCTAAGCAAGGAGCAATCTAATCATGTGATCATGCAAACTATGCCTATATGAATGTGACATGAAAAATACAAAAATGCAAAAATTTGAAAAAATACCCCTACCCCAAGCTTAAAAACTTATATTGTCCCCAATGTAAATAATCAAGTCGGAGAGAGGAGAACAATGGAACAACTCACCGAGGTGGTAGCGGGTGCTGGCTCACATGCCTAGTCAAGGAGATGCTGGAGAATGTGTCACGGCCGTGATACTCTTCACGGCTAGGCCGTGACCAATTCTGGTCTATAGAAGCTGGCCAGTCACGGCCGTGATACTCTCTGACCTTTAAGGTCCCTTTCATCACGCCCGTGATGGATATCACGGCTTGGTCGTGATCCTTTCTGGTCTTCTTTTGGTAGCTCATCACGATCGTGACCACTGTCACGGCCTGGGCGTGATGACTTCCAACTGTATTTGACCTTGCATTTTTGATCTTCCTTCCTTCATACCCTGAAAGCACTTGGAAAATCCATCAATTAGTTAAAATTCTTCTCTTATCTTCTCAAATTATTCAAAAACAAAATTCAAAAGCAAACGGAAAAGGGAAAGAAAACTTGGGTTGCCTCCCAAGAAGCGCTTATTTATGGTCTTAAGCTTGACCATACTTCTTTCAATCAACCGGGATCAAATGGGCGTATAAGTGCAGGAACACTTCTCTTCCATGGGAGTCCTTCAAAGAGCCGATTCTGCTCATATGGCCAATTGCGCTTCCGTTTTGCTCTTTTCACTCTAAGCTTCATGGCTTTTCTCCCTCCCGGCGGAAGTTTTGTTTCCACATGATGAGCAACTCCAACTTCATCACCACTGGGTGTATCATTTGCCATGCAAATCTTCGGAGTTGCTTCCATGTTGAGCTCTTCCTTTACCACTGGAGACGTTCTATCGATCCTGCACACATGACTCTCAAAAGGAGGGTTGTTATATGAGTTAGTCAAATAAAAATCTAGCATACCTTCCTCTACATTTAGAGTTTGCCATTCTTTACATCTATTATTGCTCCAGCGGTGGCCAAGAAAGGCCTTCTAAGAATGATGGGGAATTCAGAATTCCCGTTCATATCCAATACCAGGAAATCGGTAGGGATGAAAAATTTCCCTACCTTTACGGGGACATTCTCTAGTAGGCCTAGAGGAGTTTTGGTTGAGCCATCCGCGAATTGTAAAGAGAATTTGAATGGACTCAACTCCTTGGTTCCCAACCTTTCCAAGATAGAAAGCGGCATCAAGCTCGCACTAGCCCCTAAGTCACATAAGGCTTGGTCTATTTGCACTTCTTCAATTGAGCAAGCAATAGAGAAACTACCTGGGTCTTTCAGCTTAGGAGGCATATTAGTTTCTATATCTACTAGCTTTTTCTTGACCAACCTTTGTGGGAAAGGTATTGGGGGTTGGTACGGTGGTGGAGGGACGTATTTTGGCTCTGTATCTTCCTCTTCGCTCATGTCCTCCTCTGGTTCCATGTCCTTTTCAGCTACCCCAAGCTTATCATCCCTCAAGTATATGACATTACAATGTTCATTGGGATTAACTTCGGGTTGCCCCGAGAACGTACCCTTAGGTCTAGAGTATGTGCTGGCTTGTTGGGCAATCTGAGTTTCTAGCATCTTGTTATGAATGGCTAAGTTATCTACCTTAGATGCTAGCTCTTTTATTGCCTCGTTTACTGCCCTACCTTGTTGTCTAAACTCTTCATTTTGTTTTGTTTGAGTTTCTACAAAACTTTCCAATAAAGACTCGAGTTTAGACTTTTGTACCTGAGGATACCCCGGTGCGGGTTTCCTATTACCTTGGCCTTCTTGGAACTCGTGGTTCAGCGTGTTGCTGTAGTTCCCGTAGGATAGGTAAGGGTTGTTCTTCCTTCCTTGGTTGTAAGGATTTGGGGGAGCATAATTTGGCAACTTCGGGTTCGTGTCGTAGAAGTTGTGACAAGAGTTCACTTGTTCCCTCGAAGCATCGGATCCATGAGCAATACCACGTGGTCACTCCATTATGTCATGTCCCTGCATTCCACAAATCTCACAAACAATGTTAGTAGCACCTATTGAACTCACGTTAGCCCTTTCAAGCTGATCAAAGCGTTTGTTCAGTGAGTCAATTTTAGACATTATAAGATCAGTGCTATTCACTTCAAACTTACCCCCCGAAATCTTTTTCGGGTTATTACCTCTTTCTGAACCCCATTGGTGGTAGTTGGTGGCCACGTTTTCAATGATGTTGAATGCCTCAGTCAGAGGCCTATTCATAAAGGCTCCACCATCTGCGGAATCAAGTGACACCTTCGAAGAGTAATCCAATCCGTTGTAGAAGGTGTGCACTAATAACCACCTTTCGAGTCCATGATGTGGACAAGACTCCAGCAATCCCTTGTAGCGATCCCAAGCTTCAGATAAGCATTCTCTGTCCTTTTGGAAGAAGCCGGTGATCTGGTCTCGTAGGTAAGCCGTATTGGAGGGAGGGAAGAATTTCTCCAAGAATGCCTGCTCCAGTTGGTCCCAAGTCATCAAGGTATTAGCGGGCACTTGCTTCAGCCAAGCTTTTGCCTTTCCAGTAAGAGAGGAGGGGAACAACCTCAAACGAATAGCATCAACCGGGGCGCCTTGAATTCTAACTGCATCGGTGAACTCCAAGAATGTCTCCACGTGATCAGTCGGGTCCTCCGAGGGCAATACTCCGAATTGATGTTGCCTAATCATGTTAATTAGCATAGGCGGTATAATGTAGTTCTCCGCCTCAATCTCTGGCCTAGAAATCCCAGTTCGCAAACCCCTAGCATTTGGGGCAGCGTAGTCCTTCAATGGTTTGGTATCCGGGAGATTCGCCATTAGTGGAATGGGAATCAACCTCTCTCTCTTTGTAGTCTCCTACGTCTATGAAAGGTCCTTTCGACTTTGGGATCGACCTCACTAAGGTTTCCAAGACTTAGGGATCTTTGCATAAAAAATACAAAGAGATAGATACTCAAAAAAAAAAGAAATATATTTTTTTTTTCAAATATAAAAATTAAATAAAAAGAAAAGGTCCAGAAAAATCAATTTAAAAATTAAATTGAGATTCGAAAAGCACAGTCCCCGGCAACGGCGCCAAAAACTTGTTGTCGTGTGATCCAGCAAGTGTACCGGATTGTCGCCAAGTAATAAAAAGATATTGATCCCACAGAGACCGTGATCTCAAATCGCAACTAATTATCAAATTGACTAAACTGGACTTTATAAAAGGATTTTTAAAAGGTTTTTGATATTTTAAATAAGAGATAACTTAGAAAATCAGATAAGGAATGCAATCAAGTAAAACAGAAAGTAAATCAATTTATGGTTTTCAGATCTAAATGGAATCCTAGGAATTGGGTTACCAACAAGATTGTTTATGTTACTAAATTGATTGTCCCTTGTTAATTATCGAAAATTGCTTTGAAGGCGAATTTATCCTCAAATAGTTAATGCTCCCTCTCGGGTTACAAAAATCGTGCCCAATTAAACCAACCCCTACTCTCGTGGTAGTCGAATTTAGATTGGACCCTTTACGTTTCGTGACAATTCGTTAATCCTCGAAGGACCGCTTCTAACTCTTGTGATTTAAGTCCCAAGTCTGATTCTATAGATCCGACACCTAAATTCACCGCTAGGTTCCTCATTAGGGTATCTACGTCACGCAAATAAGCGGTCGCCGAATTTACGAGTAATTAAAACACTAGAAATCAGATCTAAAGCAAATCTCAATTAACAAAGATATAACATCAATTCATTACCATAAACAAACCTTGGGCATAGCCCCAATCCCTATAAATTAAGCTACTACTCAAGCATTGTCATGGGGATGACAAGCTTGGTTAACAACAACATAAAATAAAATAAAAGAAGAGGACAAGAAGAAGAAGAGAGATCCTAAATTATTGCCTAAGTGTAGCAGCCCAAAAGTCTTCTTAATCCTATGCCTGGATGCCATATTTATAGATTAGGGAAGTTTGAATCCTAATCAAACACAAATTCAGATCCAAATCAGTTTCATCAGATCCAAATATCAGGCGTCACGGCCATGATGGCCATCACGACCAGGCCGTGACGGATTCTGCCTTGGGCGTTGCTTCAGTGGTTGGTCTGTCACGGTCGTGATGCTCATCACGGCTAGGCCGTGATCAGTTCTGCCTGTGAGGGTCTGGTTCAGCTGACATGTCACGGCCGTGATGCTCATCACGGCTAGGCCGTGACCAGTTCTGACTTTTGCCTTTTTTTCTTTTTCAGTTTTGCTTGATCATGGCCGTGATGGCTGTCACGGCTAGGCCGTGATGGGCTCTGTTTGGCTAATTTTCTTCACTTTTCAAGCCCCATCTTCATCCAAGCTCCATCATGGCTAATCCTGAGCATTTTATCCTTAATTCCTGCAAAACAACACCACAAAACCGACTTACCCGTTCCAAGGTAAAAATTAACAAAAATCAAATTAAATATGCTTAAGCTATATGAAAATGCATGCAAAATGACATTGAAATATGAGGTGAAATCACACTCATCAAGCATCTTTCTGCCTTATATTTTTTACAGCACTACAGTGTTATACAGTGCGAAAGTCAAGCTTTATTTTTTTGGTCAACCAATCACATTTGAGAAAATGACAACATTTGAAAACATGCAAATTAATAAATAATAAAACACAAGTATTTAAGGAGGGTAGGTTGAATTCGCACTTGTTTAACAATTCTCCTTCGCACTAAAAAGTATTTCCCATAAGCAAATAATCTATTTTTTTATAAAATAAGTAAATTATACTCAAATGGTAAATGCCACATACTTAACCCTAAATCATTATTTCTAAATGTTACAAATTATGATGATTTTGGTTTTCCATCTTGGTTTTGAGATTCGATCAAGCTCTTGGATTCGCCTCTTCATATCACAGCAACTTGCCCAATAGCATCATGAAATATTGTTGCAAAACCAATGGTAGGTAAACCACATTTAAAAATAAAGGAAAGCATCTTTGCTATACATATTCACTATGATAAAGAAAAAGAAGCTATAATTAATCTAGTATCCTCAGAAATTGTGGCATATTGGAGTAGTTGGCTAATATTTAGATACTTTAGAACAGTTGGGCATACTTAGAATAATTACCCATTTATAATTCTCATATAGTTTGCACTAGCTGCTGCATCCTATCATCAAGATCTTTCCAAAGCAAACTGGAATTCAACACAAATGCTTGTCAATTTCACATAGCACCACGCTTGAATTCATGGGGGCAAAAATATCATTTCATGAAAGAATAAATTGAAAGCTATAGCTAACAATTAAGTTGAATGATGCAAAGTTGCAAAATATGAGTTGAGAGTTCATACCCTTTATTTAGAAAAAATCTATCACCCAGTTAAAAATGGTGCTGCCTCTGGGATGCCAAACCTGACATTGTGAAAAATGGAAAAATTGAGAGCTTACCACAGAATGCCAAGAAAACATAGGATTCTTTGTCAAGATGTGCATTGACGGCAAATTAAACAACCAAGGTTTATTCTGAGAACGGCGATTCCGTATTAGAACTATAGGATCCATAGAACATCTCTAGGGATAATCAAAATAGAAATTCTATCCATATGAGGAAGGTTGCGCTACATTGGTGATAATGCCATCTGCAACTGGGTGTCCGGGTTTGAGAGTATATCCATGATTTATTTAAAAATTTGAAGAATAAATAAATATTTTGAATTAAAAGCTGGGCAACAATTCCCTCGTTCTTTGGCACAAATTGAGAGTAGAGGCTTTCAAAAGTTTCTATAAATACCAAATTAGCATCAGATCATTCCTCAGCCTTGACTGTATGCCATTAATTGATTCGAATATTAGTGCCATTAATTTGCCTTCAGTGATTGCTATTGATACTCTAATTTGAACATTTTCGAATTTGAATGCCATGTCTATCAAATGGGAAGTTACTCTTATTTGAATTCAGATTTTTTTTGAAAAAATAAAATAATTTGAAATTTTTAAATTTGGTAACAACTAATTTGAATTTGAGTCTTAATCTAACATTCAATTTAATTGTCTTATTCCTATTTAATCTATTATTAATTGCACTAAATGCCTTATTCATATTTCATCTATTATTAATTTGCTCTAGAGGAGATAATTGCACTAAATGCCTTCACTGGTCCATACGAAATTTTAAAATTAATGTGCCTCCTTGAAACGCTCCTGTGTTGACACATAAGGCTTGATGACGTGTCGTTGTCCAGAGAAGAGAATCCTCATTGAGAACATTTAACTTTGTATATATAATAGATTTGCTTCGTTGGGTGGGTTGGGAATTTATCTTATAGTTTTTTTAATTATTGTAGATATTATTTATTAGATGAATTTTAAACTAGTTTTTATTATATTAATTTAATTTTTGTCTCATTACTTTTATAAATTTTTTACATGAAGAAACCATCTAAAATTGACGGTTACTTTAAAAGGAACAATGTTGAAATTCAAACATCTGATTATCAGTCAAATCTATCTATGAAGAGTGACCAATTGAATTCTGAAGATCGTTCTGCAAAATCTTTAAGAGTTGGAGTCAAAGAAGGATTTGATATTAACTCATTAGAGGGTGATCCAGGATTACAACCACAGATATGGGAATATCCAATCGAGAAGCGTGATGAAGTTCGAAGAGCTTATATTAAAGTAGGTCTGTATCAATGTTTGCTTTCTACATATCCAAAATTTGCAGAAAAACATGCTCGTAGTTTTCAGCCATCATGGTTTAAGCTATTTCCGTCTTGGTTGGAATATTCTCCCAGTGTAGATGCTGCATTCTGTCTACCGTGTTTTTTATTCCATAACAAATATGGACCTCATGCATTAGATACATTTACTGTTAACAGATTTCGATCATGGAAAAGGGTGAGGAATGGAAAAAATTGTTCATTCTTGGTGCATATTGAAAAAGATCTCACTTCAGCTCACAGGAATGCTGAGAGAGCATGTGTAGATCTTATGAACCAACCAACACACATAGCAAGAAGGTTTGAGAACTTCACATCGCAAGAAATTGAAGAAAATAGACTTCATTTGAAAACTTCAATTGAAGCAATTAGGTGGCTTGCATTCTAAGGATGTTCTTTTAGAGGTCACGATGAGTCTAAGATATCAGATAATCGTGCAAAATTTTTGGAACTATTGAGTTTCATAGGTTCTTATAATGATAAAGTGGCAGAAGTTTTGGATAAAGCTCCACGAAATGCCTCATATACATCACCAACAATACAAAAACAAATTTTACATGTCTCAGCAAATAAAGTGAGAAATACCATTCGTGATGCAAAATATTGCATAATAGTTGATGAAGCTCGAGATAAATCTAAAAGAGAGCAAATGTCACTTGTTTTGAGGTTTGTTGACAAAGATTGGTATGTGGAGGAACGCTTTTTTGGGCTTATTCATGTCGAAGACACTGCTGCATTAACATTGAAAAATGGTATTTCTACTATCTTTTCCAATCATGATCTTGATGTTCAATCTATTCGAGGACAGGGTTATGACGGTGCGAGTAACATGCGTGGAGAATTGAATGGTTTGCAAGATTTGGTTTCAAATGAATGTCCTTATGCTTATTATGTCCATTGTCTTGCTCATCATTTGCAATTGGCATTAGTTGCTGCATCTAAAGAAGTTATTCCTGTCCATAAGTTTTTTATCAAGTTGAACTCCATTGTCAATATTGTTGGTGCTTCATGTAAACGTAATGACCAATTAAAAGCTGCTCATGCTGCAAATGTTGCTCATTTACTTCAGAATAGTGAGCTTGAAAGTGGGAATGGGCGTAATCAAATTGGTTCTTTACAAAGAGCGGGTGATACCCGTTGGAGTTCTCACTTGAAATCCATTTCTATCTTGATGAAGATGTTCAGTTCGACATGTGAGGTTTTGTTGAATATTTTTGAGGATGGAACTATAGCTACTCAACAAATTGAAGCAGAAGCATGTTATGAGGTGTTAACTTCTTTTGAATTTGTTTTCACTCTACATCTCATGAGAAGAATTTTGGAGATTTCTAATGCGCTTTGCCAATCCTTGCAACTCAAATCTCAAGATATTTTAAATGCAATGCATTTGTCTTCATCCACTAAGTCTCTCATTGAAAAGTTGAGAGATGATGGATGGGATGAATTGGTTGCAAATGTCAAATCTTTTTGCGAATCAATCAACATACCCATACAAGATTTTAATGCTCGTTATATTGCAAGAGGAGGAAGGGCCCGCCATCAACAAGATGACATTACAATAGAGCATTATTATAAAGTTAATATTTTCAATGATGCGATAGACTCCCAAATGTAGGAATTGAATGACAGATTCAATGATAACATGGTGGAACTACTCATTCTTAGTTCGGCTTTAGATCCGAGGGAGATGCGGATATCATTCAGAGTTGATGACATTTTTCAGTTGGTAATGAAATATTACCCACAAGATTTTGCAGAATATGAGATGATACAATTGAGGACGCAATTTGAGCACTTTGATCATGTGAGGCAAATTCCTGATTTTGAAGCATTGGAAACTATTTCTGGTTTGTGTCATTGGTTGATAAAACTAGAAAAGCAGAAACTTATCTTCTTGTGTATAGAGTGATAACTCTTATTCTCACACTTTCTTTTTCTACAGCTACTACATAGCGATCACTTTCAGCTATGAATATAGTCAAGACAACACTTCGCAACAAGATGGAAGATGAATTTTTAACTGATTGTATGCTAGTATACATTGAAAAGGAGATTGCTGAAAAGTTTAGTGTAGATTTAATCATAGATGATTTTCGTGATATGCAAGAAAGACGATCTGTACTTTGATTTTTCTAGTTGGCCCTCCCCAACTTCGAAGCCTGACTCCATCCCTGCAATCAGATATGGGTGCGCATTAAGTCTGATATTGAGGATGGATGATAAAACAAGATTCCACAACCCCACTCTCAATTAGCATCCTGAGCTGATCTCATGCTAGAGTGATTGATCCAGTACTGTTTATTTCACCAAAAATGCTAATTTGCACAACAAATTTTTTTTACAAAAAGTATGCAAATCTACGTGTCAATCAAGTTATTATTCATTGTTTTGACTGGTTATTGATCACTTAATCAGTTTACTTACTTTAAAGTTTTCTTTCTTATTACTCTACCAACATAAAGTTTTCTTTACTTTTGAATCTCTTCCCCTATATATGTATATATATGCATCTGCTTCTGCATATTTTCTAACAGTCGTAAAGTTTTGTTATTTTCAAAATCCACAATCATCAAGTCACTGCATTATTGCTCAGCATGAATCATCACAATCTTTCCCTGTATTATAACTATCATAGTACTTTTGACTCCTGGTTTAGGATAATCGGTAGGTTCATTATCTTTTTCATTCATATGGGTTCCTTAATTTTCAGAGGTGTTTCTAGTGCTTTAGAGGTTTTTGGTTTCTTGATTTGTACTTTTTCTATTTCTTACTCTTCTTTTCTTGTTGCAGGAGAAATTTGTGTTATACTCCTCTTCTTTGCTCAAATGCACATATCCATATCTTTATTACTACATTCTTCTCTCCCCTTCCCCACACCCATTACAAAGTTTGAAAGTTGTGAAAAATATGGTTTTTCATATGCATGTTTAAGAGAATAGTGACCAGCAAGTTCATAGAGCAATTCACATTCCTTCCCTACATTTCGACACTGCTCAACTGTGTCATTTTTGGATGGTAACCTTCTCAACAACTCTTTAACAAAAAGCAACCATGTGAGTTTTCTTTCATTTTTTATGGTGGTGGTCGTTGTGGTTTCATCCATTTATCTATATTTTACATCAGTTTCATGTAAATTTTTTATTTACAAAATATATTATTACACCCAGCATTGTCTGACATCCTCCCTTCTTGATCATCAAGTAATACTATATTTTATTAAATTTTAAAATTGGAGTTATCTAAGAAGTATCACCCACCAAAGTGATGCATCATTCAAGTATTCAATTCTGGACCATCCAGATTGTCACGAGTAGGTAAAACTTTCAACCAACTTTTATAGACTTGATGGTCAAATGTATTTATTTTATTTTGTATTTGTACTTTTGTGATGTATTACTTTTTATTTACACATTTCCTTTTTGTTTGTATTTACACTTTTTTCTGTGTCTCTTTTCTGTTGTATCTGAAGCCCTGTTCGCTCTTAAATCCACGCAAGATAATCACCACCGAGATTTGTCAAATAAATCCACAGTTTAAGCCTTTGAGTGAATCCTGACATTTTCATTTCAACACTTCAAACCTTTATCCTGCATTAGTGTGATTTTGCATCTGGGTTTTGGCAATTCTGAGAACTCCTAAACTTCTGGGGTGTGTTTGAAATTGCAACTGAAACTAAAATCTTCGAAATTTCAAAAGCATAAGGTTAAGCTAGCTAGCACCATGGCTGCAACCCCAAGTCACACATTAAATTAGTCTCATGAAATTGAGATAAGTGGCACGATCATGGTGGCAGCTATAATATTCCTCTTCATGGTGGTTTTCAAATCACCACTTTCTACTTTTACCCCATTTACAACCCCTATCGGTGTCTTGGTCATTTATGGAACCAAAGGACAACTCATTCAACATGATACGGTCCAGAACAAGAAAACTTTTCAAAAAGTTTCAAACTTTTCAAAAGGGGGAAGGGGGACGGTCTAACTGGGTGGGGGGTGGTGGTGGTCCGACATGGTGGGGAACGGTAGTGAGGGAAAAGTCAGATCTGATCAACAGTGTTTCTGAGAAAAGTGTTTCATTTTCATTTCATTAATGCCTGTATTTTAGAAAAAAAAATACGAACATACGAATATTCTCTTTGAAAATACAAGACCTGTTTGACCCTTTGAAAATTGCAAAGTGAGTTGAATAGTCAACTATTTCAAGTGGCTTGTTGGATGGTCCACATTATACTACTTGAGTGGTACACTACTAAATCATTTTGGTGGGTGGTGCACCATGGCCTTCACCTTGAAATTAATATTAATTAACTATTTTTGTAAAAATACCTTTAGTAATTCATCTTCTCCAAAGATTTTTTTTATCAAAAATCTCCATTGATACAACAACTGGCCAAACCAAAAGAAAAACCAAATCAAATTCCATCTTCATCAAAACCCAACCATTAAGTCAAGAACTTCAAATAAAGACACTCCCAACAACATACCCATATACCGCTTTCACATTCATTTCCCATCACTTTTACAACAGCGTACCCTCAGGTGTCAACTAGGATTTCCAACAGCAAAACAGACTGGCCTCCCATGTTCCATCCATCATCTGGGAGGTAACGCTGACGTGGAGGATACCACATCTCCTTGAAAAGAAGTCGTTGAGAGATCCGATAAGAGCCGAACAAAGTGGAAAAAGGTCCTCCCCTAGGAGAATATAGATGCTGACCGGGCCGTTGTAACACATGAAAAATTGTGAGTGGTCGACCTGCCACCCACGGTCGTCATGGTATATGATCTCAATATTCCCTAGGGTCTGGACCCTCGGCGAGATCATCTGTAGGTAATGTAGCGGGTGATGCTTTGGTCTGATCGCCATTGACGTATGGCTGCTGCTCATTTGACTAATCGATATATACACAGAAAGAGGATAAGAAAGAAGGGAGATAAGAATCTCAGCAATACCATAAAAATAGGGATGGGGAAATACAGTAAAGCACATTATCAAATAGCAATCAACACATACAGCAAACATCTCTCGAATCACACTGTCACAATCAACCTTGATTATCCACTAGGATCAATCCTCTAAGGAGTCACACTCTTATGCATGTCGACCGATCTCTCACACTAGGGATATTGATCCCCCAGAGATTCTCTTTCTCTCTTGGCCCTATTCGTCGCCCAGAGAATGTCAGTTGGTTTGTCTTGGTAGCAGTTCCGCTCGTCGTGACCAATAAGAGTGCTTCCCCCTATGAGCTCAACTCCAATAGGGGTATCTTGATCTCCTCGGAAGGTCCACCATGGACTGGAACACTTCGGGCCCAGACGTTAAGATAGTTGAGTACCAGCAGAGACCACGACACAATAGGTGCAAACCATTGGCCACTGCCGGTCAATTCGAACCCGGCTACATCCCCAAGGTTCCTTGAACTGTCCCGCCTACATTCTGTACTCGTACCCGGGTACAGCAACCTTGCATGACTCCCAGTCATACGACTCGCCACTTTGGCAAAATGCAATGCAACACAAACCTAAGTTGACACCTGTACCAACACTCAGTTACATGTATTACGACATACTAAGCATTCACACATCCTCTCAGTACCTATATGCCGCTTTCACATCACTCTCACAACATCTTCACAACAGCGTACCCTCAGGTGTCAACTAGGGTTTCCAATAGCACAACAGACAGACAACCTCAACAACATCAACGCACATATCATAACTTAATATCATCAACATCCTCATCAAGCATCATATATCATAAGTCATCAACATCAACATCATCAGGCATATAGAAGACAACACACATCAAACAACATCATAACCATAAATCATATAAAGCACAGTAAAATAGTCAACCTCAGCATATTCACGTAAAGTGAAAAAATAAACCTAACATCGATAAGTGTGTTGTAAATAAACCCCGTATATAGTTTTAAAATCATTTTAACTAGGTATTTATTCATTGCAGGCTATTCGACGGCTAGTAGGGTCTGCGGAGCCCTATGCATACAACTTAATGTATGATACTATGCTTGCCTCCCTACCGTGTTGGATACTTTCTCCCCACCTTATACAGTTACGTCCCGCTCAACGGCGTCTTGAAATCAGCACCCTCACTAACCAAACACCTACTACCACGTGTACAAACTAGCTCCTCGATGCTCCAAAATTCGCCCTGAAACAGAGTCCCGGCAATGTCATAAACCCTAATCTTACGACAATTTCACAGAGAAAGCTAGAATCGAAGCAAGATTTAAAAAAGAAGGAAAATGACAACGTCGACGTGCCAATGTGTTATGGATTCGAGCATTACCTCCACTGTTTGATGAATTAAAGGCAGGTATATGACGTGCTTGTTGCCCTAAACGCATATATGAAGTCGGAATCAAAAACGAATGAGCGAATCTCCCAAAAACCGGCTTTCTCTCACTAAAATGAGATCTCCCCTCTCTCTACTCGTTCTGGTTCTAAGTGAGAAATGCGGGAAAAAGTCCATGCAAGGAGAAGAAAAGAGAAAGTGGGGGTAAGTGGGATCAGTGGTGAGTGATCGAGCGCCCACCACCCCAGCGCTTGAGCGCTGGCCCAACCATGCTTGAGCGTTGCATGCTTCTCAGTCACGTGTCACGCAGTTAACACGTGGTGCCATGTTTTTGAGTCCCCAGAACGCTTGAGCTTTGGCCATGCAGCGTTTGAGCGTTCTGACTTGTGCCGGTTGTCTGATTTCGTGCGTTCCGATGCACTCTAAGTCCGTTTTAAGTTTGATTAACTTCAAACTTGATACACCGACTCATTAACACTTAACAAACAAGATTAAGCTATCGTGCAAGCTTAATTCTTGTCTGGTTACTTAATCGAGAAAATGGGGTGTTACAAACAACATCAACGCCAATATCATTATATCATCAACATCAATAACATAATCATTATCAACATTAACATCAACATCATAACATAAATTATAAAACATAACAAGCAGCACACATCAAGCAGCATCATATCCATAAACAACATAAAGTAATAAAATAGTAATCCTCAACAGATTCACGTAAAACGATAAATTATCCTAACGTCGATAAGTGCACCATAACTAGATCCCCATATATAGTTTTAAAATCAATTTCACTAAGGGTTTAATTATCGCAGGCTATTCGACAACTAGTAGGGTCTGGAGCACCCTACGCATACAGCTTAATATACGATATTACGCTTTCCTCCCCGGCGTGTCAGATGCTTTCTCCCCACCTTAGATAGTAGTGTTCTGCTTGTCAACGCCTCAAAATTTTCCCTAACACATAGATAGAGTCCCGATAATGTCATAAACCCTAATCTTGCAACAGTTTCACAGACAAAGTCAGAATCGTAGCAAGATTTACAAAAGAAGGAAAATGACAATGTCGATGTGTCGACGAGTTAGGGATTCGAGCATTACCTCAACGATTCGACGAATCGAAGGTAGGTATATGACGTACTCGTTGCCCTGAACACAAATATGTAGTCGAAAACGAAAACGGACGGCCGAATCTCCTGGGATCACCACATTCTCTTTCTAGAGAGCTCTGACCTCTCTCTAAATGCAAATGAGACAAAAATGGTGAAATGAGGAACTTACATGCAAGAGAGAAGAAAAGAAAGTGGGGATGGTTGGCCCAACGCAGAACGCTTGAGCGCCAGCTACCTCACGCTTGAGCGCTGGCTCCTCCATGCTTGAGCGATGCATGATGTTCAGTCACATGTCCATACAATTGATACATGGTGCCACGTGTCTGAGACCCCATAAAGCTTGAGCACCAGTCATGCCACGTTTGAGCGTTCTCCCTGATGCCGGTTGTCCAATTTCACACATTTCAGTGCATTCTAAGTCCGGTTTAAGTCCAACTGACCTTAAACTTGATACACAGGCTCATTAACACCTAACAAACAAGATTACGCTCTCACGCATGCTTAATTCTTGTTCGGTTCCTTAATCAAGAAAACGGGGTGTTACATCATTTATCAACATAATACATATTAAGCCGAATATTCTTTTTATTGAATTAATACCATGATACTTTATTTGTCAACATCAAAACTTATATCATATTGAATGACTCGTGTTCTCCCCTTAAAACTATATTTGCCAACATCAAAACCTATATGACATTATGGTTCAAATTTCAGCCCTGTTTTAGGTGGGTTGATGGCGAGATGGGGCAGGTTGGAATAGGTTTGCCCAATTTGCCATCTCTACACTCAGCTATGTTGGAACCAAAGTGGTTATGGTTAATCTCTGAAAATTTTGATGTTAACAAAAAGATTAAATTTGTATGGCAAAGTTATGTTTTTGATCTAACTCGTCTACTCAAGTGTGCAGGACTGTTCTTATATAGCTAGACGAGATTACTAGTCTAGAGTGCTTTTAAAATTAAAGTCCAAAAGCATCGCTGGTCCACACTAAGTTCGCTAGACGAGCCGCTAAGTCTATATGTTGAAAGAACTAGTCCAATACATAGCAAGTCCAAAGACTTGTGGACTACCCAATAAAAGGTAGACGATCTGCTAAGTAGACTACCCGGTAAAAGATAAATGAATCAACACTAGTCTACCCGGTAAAACACTAGACGATCTAGTAATGGACTACTCGGTTGTTATGTTCAAAGTTACAATCACACGTCCAAAGACGTAATGCTTTTGAACCCGTCTAGTCAGAAACTTTATTTGAAACGATTGTTTATTAAATATATATGCCTTGAATGTTTTCGATACCTTGGTTATTTTAATTGTTTACACTTTATTCCTTTGTAAGATAAACATAGTACCATCGATTACACAAATACCTTTGTACTCTGACACAAGCTGCTACAAAGTTGACTCAGTACCAAGAAGGAAAGAAAAAAAGCAACTTTTGAATACAATAGAGAAGTGACAGTACCATTTTGAGTATTTCTGATAACCATGAGATCTTTTCACAGAATGCATATCAAGTTATCAGACTCAACGGATCCTAACATTAAATGTTATTTCTAAATAGATACATCTTGAAGACCGTTGAAGAAACAAGAGAAGAAGCTGCATTTCATCTATAAATACTGGACGACCCCAATAAAGTAAATAACGAAGCTCTGAAATTTCAAAGTGCAAAAACTCTGTCAAAAAATCTTGTGAAATTATTCTTTGTAATCATATCTGATCTTAAACCTTCATATCCTCACACATAGTGAGTTCTTAGATAAAACTCTTTTCATCTCTTAAGTTAGAGAGAGCCTGAAGAGGTTTGACTGTAAAAGAATACTTGAGTACATGGAGAGTTGTTGAATACTCGAGCAATTGTAAGCCTGAACAGGCAAGTGTAAAAGAATACTTATAAGCTATTGAATTATAGTGGAGAAAACCTTCAAGTAGAAGGGACTAGACGTAGCTCTTGGTTGGAAGAGGATGAATCAGGATAAATCCTCGTATTTCTCTTATCGCTTATCTCCTTTAAGTAATTTTTATTATTAACTGTGGGGATTTGATATTGAGTTCTGTTAACTCTCTTTTAAAGAAGTCTTTCTTGCGTGTATTTACTTCTTGCATGCGTGCAAAACTATTTTCAAAAGAAGTTCGAAAAATGTTAAGAAACACAGTTCAACTCCCCCCTCCCCCCTCTTGTGTTTCCCTATGTCAACTTCAAGCTACGTGTCTAAAAAAAACTACTTATATTCCTAAAGACGAGGACTTATTCAACTAAAAAACAAAGTAAACCTTTTAACTAAAAATCTTTACTTCAAGCTACAACTTATTCATTTTGACTCTTATCATATTAATTATAAGCCCTTTTTTAAGCAATATGAAAAGTCATACATAAAATGATTTATATTTTACACTGATATTATATTAAAATTAACCTCTTATTTCAAATGTGTCATGCCAACAATAATATGGGTCGAATTCATTATAAAAGAAACTGGATCCTCCTCTTCATATAACAGAATAAAGTTAGAATAGAGTTGGTCATATGTCAATTATGGGCAACGAGAATTTTACTCTAGAAACTGATAGTACCACTTACACTCCATATTTATAAACTATTTAAAGAAAAACACTTTCTAGGATACAACAGTATTACAACATATAATAAAGATGTGTAATATAACCATTTCAGGCGTTGATATATGCAAACTAACATGTTTCCTATAATCTCCACATAGCCCAAAAACAGGAGAATTAATCGAAACAGAGATACTAGAAAGGACAAACATAAAATTACACGACAAGTAATAATCATTTACCTACATAATAAGTAGAAGCAAACTCAAACTTTTCTTCACAATATATATTATGGTAAGAATTGTTCTCCAATTGAGCGGAAGTGGTCATTTTCTCCCTCCAAAAGGCGCACAACCTGAAGTAACAAGCTATAAGATGGAATTAAGCACTAGATAGTAATAGAAATAGAAGATTAAAGATGTTATCAACAATGTCATTGTTTTACACATGATGTGGGAAGTGAATAAAATATCTCCTTATTAGTCTTATAGTTTATGAATTATTCCTGATATAATTTTTCCATGCATTTAGCTTCTAAATTGAAACAATTTTTTTAATATCAATTAACAAATTACTTTTTTTCCTTTCCAAGATATTGACATGTTCTAAAGCCTTATATTCATGATCCTCAATCCTCCCGTGTAAGAGATGTTTATGTGTAAAACATACGCTAAGATTAGGTGATTCTACAATACAGTCCCATTGTATGAGAAATTCCAAGAGTAAACCATTATTTAGTCCCTAAAAGTGTGAGATGTTATTAGCTTAGTCTCTAGAATGAGAGAACTTTTAATAAAAAAAAAAGTCCCTCAAGTTGTAAATTGTCGAGACGTTATCCAATATTGTCAAATATTTTAAATTAGTCCTTAAAGTTCAAGACTTAAAATCAATTTAGTTCTTAAAGATTAATTTTGAATATTAACTTAGTCCTCAAAAATGTAATCTGTAAGAACCAATTTGATTATAAGTATTTAATTTTAGGGACTAGTTTGAAAAGATGATAATGTCTAAACTAAAATGTTTGAAAATGTATAATTTCAGGGATTTTTTTTAATTTCACATTTTCTAAGACCAAAACTATGGTTTACACAAAATTATTGTTAGATTCAATGACTTAAAGATTTTGATATATGACAAATACAACTTAATGTGTATGCAAGTGTTTAGTGTCAAATTGTAAAGACAGGTATCAAGCAATATTCAACAAGTTCAGTGAGCAATCAAAGGAGAATATTTAAGGAAAAACTTGGAGGAATCAAAGAGCAAGGACGGAGATCAAGGAATCATCAAGACAAGAGCTTAAACGAAGAAATTAGTATTAAGTCTTAGCTAGATGATTTGTAAGAGATGAAATCTCTTATTCACAAATAGCTCAATTAAGAAAGATGCGTGAAGAAAATCATTTTTCATAACCTGCATTAAAAGGAATAAGTTTTCGTTAATGAAAATGATTTTTGGAAATAATAATAGAAGCGCTCGTCCAACGCTGGAATAATATAAGCGCTCGTTCAACACTGGGAATAATAGAAGCGCTCCTCCAACAGTGGTAAAAGTCGGCGTCCAAGAAAGTGGCAGAAGCTCACGTCTACTAAAATGGCAGAAGCTCGCGTCTACTAAAATGACACAAGCGCACGTCTACTAAAGTGATAGAAGTGCTCGTCCACTAAAGTGATACAAGCGCTCGTCTACTAAAGTAATACAAGCACTCGTCTACTAGTTGGAGCACGTCCAATTACTTTGTGTTAGTACCCCCGTCTGCTGACGTAGAAATTGGACGCGACTATTTTTCCAAATGGATTCATTATTTGTTGGACGCGAATTCTATAAGAAATGTCATAACCTTATCTCAAGAACGAGAATCAAGAAAACAAATTCTGTTAAATCAGATCCAAATCTGTTTTAATTGATCCCAAGGACTATAACTTGTTTTCTATATAAAGAGGGATCAAAGGAACACTTTAAGAAGAATCATAACGAATAAAAACAAAAGAATTATAACGATACACATATCATTCATCATCTTCATTGAGCTTACTGTGAAAAGAGTGTTTCAATACTCATAAGTGCTTCAATTTGTTTTATCCGACTATTGAGAGTTAGGAATCAAATTTTGTTTTTACTTTTCGATTGTAAAGAGAGAGGGAGTCTCTCTGAGTGATTAGGGTGAGGTATCCCTAAGGAAGAACATTGAGGCTCTTCATAAGAGTGTGGTATCTCGAGGTGAAGGAGTGCTCTGTGGTGTAAAGGTTTTTCAAGCTACCTGGCAAAGCTTGTGTGTTAGTGTGTGAAATCCCATCGGTGGAGTGGGGACTGGATGTAGGTCATAGTGGTGGTGACTGAACCAGGATAAATCTGGTTGTGTAGTATCTCTAAACTCAGACTCTTTAATTTCTGTTTATGATCAAGAACCTGTGATTTTGATGTTTAAAGTTCAAATATAATTTCTGTTCTTGATCTGTATAAACTGTATTTTGTTATTACTGAGTTATTGAACCTGAACCTATTCGTTATTAATCTTTCTTATCCTTATCACCTTCTATTCAAGATTTTGTAAAAACCCTTCATCGATTTTATAAAAGATCTTGAGAACACAAATCCGCAACTCTGATATGTAAAGCTTTGTGAAAAAGTTTTAAAACGGAAATATTTTCTTTGAAAACTCAATTCACCGCCACTCTTGAGTCGTTGAAGCCAAAACAACAATTATAGCTAATTTTGAAGCAAACGATATCTCTTTAGTGGCATCTACTATGCACCTACTTAAAAGTCGTACTATCATACACCTTAAAACTGGAATAATCTAAACCCTTCATCTTGCTAGCATGGAAGGGGTTGTTACTGGTGGCCAATGTTTTAAAAATCGAACCGAATCGCCTGGTTCAATCTGGAACGTGTCTACGGTTCGATTTGGTCATAAAAACTGGTGGTCTTAGAAAACCGAGATTCAACTGGAAAAACCGCTTGAATCAGGTTAGAACCGGTGAATCGGACCCGGTAATGGAAAACCAACTAGTTATTGTGTTAGCTCCTTCTAGTCGTACGAACCACCGTGCGGGATACTTGTAGTCGTGTGAACCAACGCACAAATCGTTAAGCTCACTGCATCTCACGAACCACCACCGTCATGTCTTGTAAACCTCCCTCATGTCCCTCTCCGTCATTGAGTTCCACTCGTCCATCGAGCTGCGACCATGGTGTACACAAGTGCAACTGTTAAGTTATAAATTCAGAGCTCCTCTGTGGGTGAGATGCAAATGCAGGAAGAAAAGGTAAAGGAAATTCTGCCACTAGCTAGGATTTCTAACATTTTTTTTATGAAGAAATTGGATTTGGGAACAAGGGTTACAACTTACAAGCTTTTTGGGCTTGGATCTCTTCAGTTATAAATAATTGAGGATTCTTGATATTCCCACCTCATAATCGGATATTACCACCTCCCTTCTCCGGCATTTTTAATTTGTTCCCCGAAATACAGTCCCATCTCTCCTCTAATTTTTCCTCCCCACCCCATTCCCCTTCTTCCCTTTCTTTTCCATTCTTCACCCTTATCATCTCCTCCCAACCCACACCCAAACCCACCCAACCACATCCTTATCTATGGTAGAGGGCAAGGTGGCAAGACGACGAGATGGTGAAGTTTTCTCCCTTTTGTGGCAACAAAATTTAATCACATAAGTGAAAAAATTTGATCACTTAATGCTACATTAGTTTCTGTAAGTGAACCTTTCCTCTACATGAATCTTTCATTACTAGAAGATTTTTCTCATAATAGTTGGTAATACGTAACATGAGTTGGTAAAGTAATGCTAATTGTTGATTGAAGTTTATCAGAGCTGATGTGATCATGGATTCTCAAAGCCAAGGACCAAGCATAGAAGACATCCAAGGACCCGTGACAAGGTCAAAGCTAAGAAGAGTCCAAGATATACTAAAGAAGGTGGTAGTCAACCATTTGACTCATAGGCAACTATATGAAGAGGGAGACACTTTCAACCTCTTATGTAGAGTTATTGCCACCTAGTTAGGAACCTTTGTAATAGGATTAGGACCTATGTATAGAGTAGAATTTTTGTAATAAAAGTGCTTATTCAAAAAGCACTTAGGAATAGTTTAGGCTATTGGGCTTAGGATAATTGGGCTTATTGGACCAATTAGCCCAACATGTAAACTAGGATTACACATTGGGCCAATTGGCCCAATTCACTATGATTGTACACGGTCACATAGAGGGAATCGCAAGTTACAACTCCACCTATAAATAGGTGGCTTGTAAGTCATTTTGATAGATCGAATTCATTTGCAAAGTTTCTCATACTTGAAAGCTAGAGTGAGTTGAGAGATTTCTCCTCCTAGAGGTTCATGAATTGAACCATAGATTCTTATCTTGAATATCCTTATTCAAGTGGTGAATCATCCTTGGTTTATATTATTCAAATCTTGCATTCACAATTTTGAATGTGGCGTCATTCCCTTCCCTTTCCACCTCTTCCATTTTCTAGTTTCTTGTTCTTTAATTCTTGCAATTTATATTTCATAGCTTAGATTTACTTTTCTTGTTCTTTAAATTCAAGTCGTATATCAATTATCTTCTCTTCTACTCTTTTGTTTTCTCTTGACTCTCACTTGAGGTTCAAGGTTCATTCAATTGTATTCTTGAATTGTTGATGATCTTGAATTCTTAAATAATTTGATCAAAGAAAGATCCTATCAATTTAGTGATCAATGTTATATCACATCATGTGGTATCATTATCTTTGATCTTCAATTGTTTAAAAATTTTGATCAAAATTTCAAATTCTATGATGATCTTTGATTTGGAGCCATTATCATGATGAAATTCATTTGAATTAGGCTCCATTAGTCATTGAAATTTGTGTGATGAAAGTAAATTTGAATCCAAATATGATCATAGATCTAGAATTTGAAATGTGTTTGAATTGATCTTGCTTGAATTTTTTTGAAATTTGTTTTCCCTCCACTTTTTCACATCTCAATTTAGGTGCCACATTTTGCATGTGATCCTTGATCACATGTGATTTTTGTTGCATCTTGAAAATTCAAGCATAGATCAACTTTCCTTACTCTGTGAATTTGATCAAATTCAAAATTCAAATTCAAATTCAATTCACAAAAGTAAGATTAATTCAAGTTTTTAATCAAAAATGCTTTAATGATCTCAAATTATTAGAACCTAATAGATCTTGATGAAATTCAACTTGTGGAATTGATGTGTTTATCAACCACTTGAATGAAAGATCTAGGTCTCTAATTTCTTGATTTGTGCTTCTTTACTTGGAAATTATATTACACTACTTGATTTGTTCATATTTCCAACTATTACACCAATATTAATCAATTTTGTTCATGATTGAAGGATACAATTGTAAATTAGAAAATTAATTGTAATTGCTGTGAAATTGTGAATTGGTAAAAATCAAGTGACTGCAATTTTAGAAAAAATATATTGGTGTAAAAAGAAAAATTGGTCAAAACCGCAAATATACAAAAGTTTAGGGGGGCAGAAGTGCAAATTCTAGAAAATTCCAGTAAAAGTAAAAGATTGTCACTATTTCACATGCTTGTATTGTATAGATCCTTCATATATTAATGTAGCACAATCCACTTTGATCATTATTTGTTCACAAATCACTTTGATTAAACTTGAATTGAACATTGTTGATTCACTTCCTACTTGTCTTCTTCATATCTTATTTGAGTGTGCTTTTCTTCTTGAACCTTTTCTTGTTTGTCTCTTAAACTTCATTGGTTTTGTCTTAGCTGTTTTCCAATTCTTGATCTCTTTTGAACTGATTGCCATTGGTTGATTTGTTCACTTTTATATTGGAGACTAATAGTTACGAATCTTGTTTCATTTTGTAGATCCCTTGAAGAGGAAACTCTTGAGTGTCAAGAGACAAGAGTGAAATCATCTTGTAAAAGTCTACATGAGTGACAAACACAAGTGACACATCTTTGAGTAAATAGTGAGTGAGTGGTGAGGTCCTTGTACTTTTCATCTTTACTTGTAATTCTTGTTCTTTCATTTAATCTTTAAGTGTCTTTGATTCCTTGTTGGTTTGTCAGTAATTCTCTTGATTTTGGTGGTGTAATTTTCTCTTATTGGTGTAATCTTCATTTTATTGGTGTAATTTTCTGTTTGTTGTAATTTGTATTGTAATTGTCAATTTGTAATTGCAATATGGGTTCACAACATGAGCATGACTATGAAGAATCTCCACCATCATCACCAAGGACAAGAGGCATCAATAGAAAGCTTGATAGAGTCACAAGGAACATTGAAAGGCTCTTTGAAAGACTTGAAGTGCTTGAGAATAGATAATGATCAAGGCATGAGAACTCACATAGAGACTCCACTTCGGAAGACAACAATGAAGATAGGCTTAGAAGGTTTGATAGATGGAGGCCAAGACATGAACATAGAGGAAGGAGAAATGAGAAGGATGATAAGTTACAAAATGTGAAAGTGAAGATCCCTAGCTTCCATGGGAAGAGTGATCCGGATGCATACTTAGAATGAGAGACTAAATTGGAGCACATCTTCTCTTGCTACAATTATAGTGTGAGAAGAAAGTGAAGGTAGCAAGTTTGGAATTCCATGATTATGCTTTGATTTGATGGGATCAACTATGCAATGAAAGAAGAAGGTATGATGAGGAGTCAATTAGTACTTGGAGAGAAATGAAGAAGGTTATGAGGAAGATATATGTGCCTTCAAACTATATTAGAGATCTACACCATAGGCTTCAAAGGTTGAGGCAAGGAAGCATGAGTGTAGAGGAGTACTTCAAAGAGTTGGAGGTCATATTGATATTAGAGAAAACATAGAAGAAGATAGAGAGGCAACTATGTCTAGGTTCTTAGGAGGCCTCAACCAAGAAATCCATGATGTAGTAGAACTTTACAACTATGTGGAATTGGAAGACTTGATGCATCATGCAATCAAGGTTTGAAGCACAATTGAAGATGAAGAAGTCTTTCAAGAGGCCTTTCTTCAACAACAACAACTCAACTTGGAAGGATGATTTCAAGAAGGAGGGTGACTATTCCAAGCAACTAGAGGTTTATGGTAAAAATGGATCTAAGGCCACACTTTCTAACCCTAAACCTTCTACTTCTACCCCTTCTTCAAATAGATATAGAGATATTAAATGCTTCAAATGTTTGGAAAAAGGACATATAACATCTCAATATCCTAACACGAGAACAATGATCTCTAGAAGTAATGATGACAAAGGTCACTAGTGCCTCTTCAAGTGAGTTTTCTAATGAGAGTGGTGAAGATGAAATCATCCCACTTTAAGGAGACCTTTTAATGGTGAGAAGACTCTTATGAGTCATGGTGAAAGAGGAGGATGAGAGCCAAAGAGAAAATATTTTCCACACTAGGTGCATGGTGCATGGCAAGTTGTGTGTCTTAATCATTGATGGAGGAAGTTGCACCAATGTAGCTAGCCAAAGATTGGTGACCAAACTTGGTCTCAAAACCAATCCTCGCCATAGGCCATACAAGTTGCAATTAAGTGAGAAGGGTGAAATTTTGGTGAACCAACAAGTATTGTTGAGTTTTTCCATTGTTGTGTGATGTGGTGCCAAAGGAGGCAAGGCATGTTTTGCTAGGGAGGCCATGACAATTTGATAGGAAAGTGATACATGATGGTCTTTCCAATAGATTTACTTTCATGCACCACAACAAAAAGACTACTCTTGTACCTCTCTCTCCTAAAGAAATTGGTGAGGACCAAAAGAAAATGAGAGAAAAAAGGGAGCTTGAGAGAAAAGCCAAGAGTAAAAAAGAACAAAAATAAATAAATAAATAAAACAATGTGCGACAAAAGAATATGAAAAAGGCAAATGGCACAAGTGAGAAAAATGTTTTTGAAAAACAAAAAGGTAAAGAAAAAGATGGCAATGAATGCTTATTTCTAAAAGAAAAAGAAGTAAAGAAAATATTATTGGCCAAACAACCAATGTATTTACTTTACTCCAAAAATGATTGTGAAAATTCTACACCATCTCTTTCTTTGCCAAAATCCTTTGAGTTTCTTTTGGATGATTTCAAAGATGTTTTTCCAAAAGAGCTTCCTAAAGGTTTGCCACATATGAGGGGGATTGAGCACCACATGGACTTAATTCCTAGTGCATCTCTTCCTAATAGGCCGGTCTATAAAAGCAATCCACAAGAAACAAAAGAAATTCAAAGGCAAGTTGAAGGATTATTGGACAAACAATGGATTAGAGAATCACTTTCTGCATGTGCAATGCTCGTTATTTTAGTACCTAAAAAAGATGGTACATGGAGAATGTGCACAGGTTGTAGATCCATAAATAACACAACCATCAAATATAGACATCCAATCCCAAGGTATGATGACTTATTGGATGAGCTATATGGGTCACAAATCTTTTCAAAAATTGACATAAGAAGTGGCTATCATCAAATAAGGATAAGAGAAGGGGATGAATGAAAAACCACTTTTAAAACCAAGCATGGACTTTATGAATGACTTGTGATGTCTTTTGGTCTCACTAATGCACCAAGCACAGTCATTAGGCTCATGAATCACGTCCTTAGGGAATTCTTTGGTAAATTTGTGGTTGTCTGTTTTGATGATATCTTGGTATATAGCAAAACACTTGATGGATATCTTGAACATTTAAAGTGTGTTTTGTTAGTACTAAGAAAGGAAAACTATTTGCAAATCTTGAGAAATACAAATTTTGCACCACCGAAGTGGTATTCTTGGGCTATGTTGTTAGTGCACAAGGTGTGCAAGTAGATGAAGAGAAAATTAAGGCCATCCAAAGATGGCCAACACCTAAAAATGTTGGAGATGTTAGGAGTTTCCATGGATTGGCAAGCTTTTATAGAAGATTTGTCAAAGACTTTAGCACTCTGGCAAGTCCTCTAAATGAGGTTTTAAAGAAAACTGTGTCATTTAATTGGGGCCAAGACCAAGAAAATTCCTTCAACATACTCAAGGAAAAATTGACCAATGCACCAATTCTCGCGCTTCCAAATTTTGTGAAATCTTTTGAGATGGAGTGCGATGCTTCTATTGGGCTTAGGATAATTGGGTCTATTGGACCAATTAGCCCAACATGTAAACTAGGATTACACATTGGGCCAATTGGCCCAATTCACTATGATTGTACACAACCATATAGAGGGAGGCGCAAGGTGCAACTCCATCACCTATAAATAGGTGGCTTGTAACTCATTTTGATAGATTGAATTCATTTAAAAATTTTTCTCATACTTGAGAGCTAGAGTGAGTTGTGAGATTTCTAGTTCTAGAGATTCATGAATTGAACCATAGATTCTTTTCAAGTGGCGAATCATCCTTGACTTATCGTTCAAATCTTGCATTCACAAGTTTGAATGTGGCGCCATTCCCTTCCCTTTCTACCTCTTCCGTTTTTTACTTTCTTGTTCTTTAATTCTTGCAATTTATATTTCATAGCTTAGATTTATTTTTCTTGTTCTTTAAATTCAAGTCATATATCAATTGTCTTCTCTTCTACTCTTTTGTTTTCTTTTGATTCTCACTTGAGGATCAAGCTTCATTCAATTGTGCTCTCGAATTGTTGATGATCTTGAATTCTTAAACAATTGATCAAAGAAAGATCCTATCAATTTAGTGATCAATGTTAGATCACATCATAATAGTTGGTAATATGTAACATGAGTTGGTTAAGTAATGCTAATTGATGATTGAAGTTTATAAGAACTTATAAGGCTACCAAAAACTTAGCTATGAATCTTTTCGCGTTATGCAACCAGAACCAAAACAAGAGCAGTTTGTATGTCTCTTTCTTCATTCTTTTTGTTGATCAGTGGTTGAGGTTTTACAGGACCAAATAGAGAGTCATTTCTTCTGGGCATCCATACGACCATAAAAGGAGAAGGGAAGGGGGCGAGAGGAGGAGGAGAAATGGGGTGGAGGGTATTTTAGGGAAACAAGTAAAAAAATAGGATAGGGGATGGGAATATCCGGTTATGATGTAGGAATATCAAGAGTCATAATTGAGTTATAAGTTATTTTTATTGGGAAGAGTTGTTATAGATAAAACAAACATTGATTTCTCAATAATTGTCTCAATAATTGATTTTTATTTGGATTAAAACAGACAGTAAAAAAATTGAGTAATACTCCCTTCTATCCATATTATAAGCAAAAAAATCTCAAATCTTTTGGTCCAATAGATAAGCAAATTTTGTTTTCTAATGACTCATTTAATGACATTATTCCTAAAATACTTTTCATTTAATACAAATTTTGTTTTTCAATAACTCATTCTATTCCCAACAACATAAGCAACTTCTTAATTTAGGTAAAAATCTAATTTTTTTAGCCAAATTAAATGAGTTTAACTAACCATCTTATTATGTTTGCTGTATTAATTTTTTCTTATAATATGGACCGGAGGGAGTAAGAGTTTTTAATAATTTTATTATATATCCTATATGTATTTACATATCTATTTATATGCACATATATATTTATTTTATTAATTATTTATTTATTTATTTATTAATCTCCCGTTTAATCATAGGTTGATTAAAATATTGCTGGCAACTTCTTGTATTCCCAATCTCAGTCTCGGCAACCATTTTCCTCTTCTTCCTTACCCGGATGCAAGACCCGAATTCTTCCTCCATATCCGGTTCCTCTTCTTCACCACCACTATGTCTCCACCGCTTGAGGGATGACCGTCGGAGCGTGGGTGAGACCCATACCCGTCATGAAGAGAAAAAGATCCACCGCAAAATCGGTGGCGCCACCTCTCTCCACCCCTCCAAATACACATACCAAACCCCTCCAGAGAACCCACCACTCCACAAAACCACCAAGTACCACCATCAAATCCCTAAAATTTCCAGAAGCTTCCAGCTGCTTTCATCGCACTCACCTTCCCGTCGTCCCAGCTCGATTTTCTTAATGCGGGCACCTCTCTCGCCTCTCTTTGAAATGGCCCTGCTCGGTTCGGGGTTCGGGTTCGATTGGGCTATAATTGGTGGTATGTAGGGCTTGACGGTGACATGTGAGGGCGAGGTTGAGTTCTTCGTTGTTCTGCTAAACGGCCTCTTTTCACGATGTGCAGAGTCGATTCCTTTGTCTCTGGCTCTTGATTGTGAGGTTTCTGGGTTGAAGAGAGGTGGTAAGGGTTCCTCAAGGCATGGGATCAGGTTCGAGGGAAAGCCATTTGGGCCCAATGGCTGCTGCTTCTCAACCAGTGGACTCAACGGGAATGATACCAGGTATGTTCATTTCGGACTCTGATATTAGGAACTGTAATAAGGCTATTATTGTGCGTCGTGAAAAAGGAAAGGAAATGGGTTTGTCTGTTAGGGGAAGTGGTAGTTCTGTGTAGCAATGATATTTTTTCGATCTACTTCGAGTAGTATCCCACCCGTCAACCCGAGTGGGTTATGGGTGGCTCCTCCCAAATTTTTCATACCCAATGCCAATCTCTAGCCTTGGTTAGAGATAGGTCTTTAATCACTCACGCCAATCTCAGTTGGTTAGAGCAATGATACTAACACAAAATTGGTGTCCAAGTATAAAAAAACTCTCTAGCACTTATTTATTATTTTCTTCTCTTATACTTATATAATATATTTTATCACTCCCAAAACATTCCATAAGCTATATGCTATACGGTGTGTCTATACATGGTGTTAAAATCTGTGTACAAATATCATTATTGGAGAAATTAATCCAAATGAAGGATGGAGATAGAGATGTTAAGGGCTCTAGGGAGGCTGATAAAAATCATAAATGAAAATTTACTTGTTTAACGTGAGGGCTTTGGGAGCTCAGTTAAAAAGAATAAAATCATATCCTTTTATTGTGATTCAAGAAACTAAATTAGAACAGATACATTCAGACCTGTGTTTTTAATTATGGGGTGATCAGGCCTGTGAATGGTGTTTTGTACCTTCAGTTTGTAGAAGTGGTGGTATTCTATCTATATAGCGGGAACGCAGTTAAAGGAAAGCTTTTGTTCTCTTTTAAGGGGAGTGGCTTTGTGCGGGTGTGCCTTGAATGAGATTCGCAAGCAAGCAGGTTTTTGTCATTAATGTTTATTTACAAATCAGAATGTAGTTAGAAGAAAAATGTAATTTGTGGAATGATATTCTTATGTCTAAGAAAGGTTTGGTTTTGGGGAGGGTTTGTGGTGTGTGATCGGGGATTTCAATGTTGTGAGATCTCCTGTTGAAAGGGGTGGAAATGGTTCTTCTGGATTGTATATAGGAGGAGGTTTGGGTTTAACCATTTTATTGAAGAAATTAACTTAGTGGACTTGCCTTTATTGGGTAGGAAATATACTTGGAAAAATCTGAGTGGTTTTCGTTTGGATAGATTTTTAGTATTGGAGGAGTAGTGCCTTGGTAAATGAGGTGATGTTTTACAATGTGCTTTTGGTGGGATGTCTCCGATCATTGTCCAATAGTGCAGAGGTACAAGAAATTCAAATTAGGGGCATAAACCTTTCTGAATAACTTTTGGTTTCAACGTAAGGATCTAGAAAATGTGGTCCGTAACAGTTGGACAAACACAAATATTTCTTTTTAGAAGGGGTTAGTCTTAAAACATAAATTAAAGGTGCTGGAAAGTGAGTCAAAATAGTGGAATGGTCAGGTTTTGGTAAACTGGATCTAAAAATCCATATGTTAATAAAGATGATTAAAGTAATTGATCTGGTAAATGAATCAAGGGGTCTGGATTTATCTGGTTTGCTACTGTTTGTTGAAGGTGGGTTTGGGTCTGCCTATTTGGAGGTGGTTTGTGGAATTGCTGATCTATTCTAGTCTTGATTTATTTTTTCAAATTGGGGGGTTTTATTTGTGTTTACTGTACAACTTTAGGGGCGGTTTTGAAATGGTTTTTTTTTTTTTTTTTGTCTTTGTTCTACCGATTTATAGTGTTAAGTTGTATACGAGTTGTTGCGGTATCTATTGTACTCCTATTAATTCAATTTAATTTATAAAAAAAAAGGTTAATGTGTTTCGACTACTTAAAGACCTAATTTCAGAATAAAGTCAAAATAAATCGCTTGAAGGAGAAGGATAAAGGCTAGAAAAATCTGACTCTGATTAGGAAAGTCTGAATCAAATCAAAAACAAATCTGAATAAAATAGGTAAATAAATCCCATAATTATCTAAATGTCTAGATTTTAGAAAATTAACAATTGAAGGGATAAATATATCAATCCGTCAATTTTAGGGATCATGATTAGTTAAATTCTAGCTATAATTTCATTCAATATGTTTGGCAGTCGAGTCTACGTAAACCTTGGAATTAAAGAATGTTAGTGGTGTTCAAAAATCTTGTTAGTAATTTGATAAATCAGGTTAACATATTCTTTCATTATCACTATCAAGCTCGACAAATTTGAAAGTCATAGTATAATTACCTCTCCCATTGATGGACGATTTTCAGGATTTCTTTGTACACAGTAGTATGCTACTTTTGCCATGAGGTGTAGCTCATCGGAGTTATATGACTCCCCAAGACGACTATCAACAAGTTCTTCAAAAGCCAACTTCTCAATCCTTGGTTCAGCCTAAAATTTCGATTATCATTAAAACTAGTCAACTTGAAATCTAGCGAGGTACTGGTACTATGGGTATAAAACATTAAAGGAAATTGTCACCAAGTGCCTTAAGAATATTAGTTAAGGAGTCAAAATAAAAAGGTTTTTTTTTTTTTTTATAAAAAAAGTAGTGTATTGAATACATTAAAAATTATAAAGTTATAGTTTTTAATAAAAAAATTCCACTTTTTGATTACTTAATGCACTTAGCATTTGTCAAAATGAAAATTTTTAGCTAAGACATGGAAAAAATTATAAATATCTGAAGGCATAAATGATAGAAGAAATACCCATTGCCGGAGAGAGAGTTGTTGCTCTGGACTTGAATTGGCTTTGCGTCCTGATATTAATTGTAGCAGAACAATGCCATAAGCATACACATCTATTCGCACTGAAACAGTACCATCCTCAGCATACTCAGGAGCAAGGTATCTACATAAAAAATATATAAAACACACTTGTTTATAACAATTTAGGATTACAAGGCCTAAAACTTGGCATACCAGTAATAGAAAGATTGAACAAATCCTCACCCTAATGTGCCCATTATCCTTGTATGGAGAGTCTCATCACTAGTCTTCCATTTAGCAAGGCCAAAATCACCAAGCTGCGTTTATAAGATTCACTTAAATTGATAGCACCATCTTCTATCATGACCAAGTAAATGAAAATGGTATAACAGACTCATCAATTACCACAAGAGAGAGCAAAGCATGTTGTTTTATTATACCATGGGAACAAAATCATGTGTGAGTAGTATATTGCTTGGTCTCATGTCTCGATGAATAATAGGACCTCCACGGCATTCCTCATGTAGAAAACGCAATCCCTTTGCAGTTCCAATGGCAATAGCATATCTTTGGTGCCATTCAAGAACTACTGCATTTTTATCTACAAAAAAGTTGTCCAAGAATCATAAAATCTAAATTGCAGTGGAAAGAAAATGATCAGGGCCCTGTTTGCTTCGGTCATTTCTTGTTTTCATTTTCAGTGAAAATGGAAAATGGGTTTGTTTGAGTTTGGTAAAAATGTTCTAACTGAAAACATTTCTTGAATCCCAAATCTGGAGACAAAACTAAGTTTTTTTCAGTGTTTCGTTCCCAATTTTTTTAAAATAGGAAATGAAAATAGAAAATACGAGGTCAAAACAAATATGTTGGAAAAATTTGAAAACGAAAATAATTTTCAAAAAATAGAAACAACAAATGAAAACAAGAAATGAAAATACAAACCAAACATGCCCTTGAGACTCGAAACAAGAAAAGGATGAAACTAATAGAAGCAGCTAAAAGACAAGTTATATATATAATTATGTACTTACCGAATAAATGCCATTCAAGAGACTTGTTGCAGATATATTCGTATACAAGAATATTTTGCCTTTCTTTGCAACAGTAACCCAAAAGCATCACTATATTCTTATGTCGAGCAAAACTCAAGACATAAACCTCAGAATGGAATTCAGAAAACCCTTGTTTGCTGTCTTCTTTCCTTACCTTTGCAGCTATTTCCTGTCCATCTTTTAGCACACCCTTGTATACATGACCATATCCACCTTCACCTAGTAAGTTATCTTTTGAAAAATCATTTGTTGCAAGCTGTATATCAGAATAGCTAAACCTCATTGAGTACTGGGTATATAACTCCGTCGTTATCCCACAAGCAGAACAAAGAATTGGAGCATCTGAAGATTTTGGTAGAAAGCCATAGTTGTTTTGCTTTTGAAAAATATGAGAAGTAATATTGGACTGCTTATATTCTCCTTCGAAGCTTATGCCTGTAAGACAGTTAAAACTCTAATTTAGTACAAAGAACTTAGGGCCTATTTGGTTTGCATTTCCATTTCCTGTTTTCATTTTTTAAAATCTGTATTGATTTTAGTATTTGTCACATCATTTTGTTTTTCAAATTTTGAAAACACATCTAGCATTTTTAGAAATTTTGAAAATGTCAAATAATTGTTTTCATTGTTTCTGGAAATGCATTCTTCCTAACTAGCATTCCATCATCTCTTTGTCACAATTGTTTATTGTAGGAGTCTTCCATCCTCTCGACGGCTCTCGTTAACAAATTAAAATCAATACAAATTTTAGAAAATGAAAACAGGAAATGAAAAATGCCAACCAAACAGACCCTTATTGTAATACATAATTTGAGCTAACCACAATGCCCACATACTATTGGATATTCAACTAATTGCTCCTTCAAATTTAAAACAGCAATTGAGCAGCTTCACCTAAGTTTTACTCATTACTTTGCCTCTTAAAGTTTCATTTATGGAAAGGAAGCGACATTCAGTTAACATATCTCAAACTTTAATATAAAGGAGATAGTAGAGAAAGGAACTCTCACACTATCGAAACTTGATTTTATTTTCATGGCTTACGTAAACTACACAAGTATAAAACTAGTAATAGCTACACATGATATTTCTATACAATTTTGAGGTAAACTTAACTGTAAAATATTTAATGCACTTGTTATGGACTGTTATCCTAGACCCAACTCCAACATGAGCAGCCCACACTAAGCAGTCCAATCACGACTTCGACACTTTTAACCCTTATAACTAGTTACATATATAATAGGAAATGATCATATCCCAATAGTATCCCGGTTTAATGAGGATATTTAGGAATCAAATCTCCCTCTAAATTACCTATCATAATCAAATATAATATGAGTCACTTTTGATGCAACTTAACCTATAAGTAAACCAATAATCCGCTATATAAATACACAGCTAAGGTACACATGTATAGCATCTATCTATAGATCGCCTTACACCACCTTTCAAGTGGTTGTTCTAATTTTTTTATTTTATCTAGATAATTCTACTAAAACTTCTATATTTTAGCTTTTAGAATTAGAATATCTAGATGTTTCTATGGTTAATCTAGAGAAACTGCAAAATGTGCAGCACCTTTAACACTTTTCCTTGATGCACATTTTGGCAACTCTCATACAAAATTACCTCCTTCTGCATAATGCCTAGTTAGTATGTTGCTGAACAATAAAATAATGCTCCCCCCTTGATAATAGTGGTATGTTGCGAGTCTCCTTGTCGGCATTGTCGAAAACTTCTAGCAGAGACCCTTCTTATTCGTGTAGTTGTTTGTGAGTTTCCTTACCGGTCTTGTTGAAGATTTCTGAGAAGGACTCCTTCTTGCTCTTGTAGTTGTTACTAAGCATTTGTGGCTGTGCTAATTTTGTGATGGCTTCCTTGATTTAATTATTGTAATAGATAGATGCAAGACATTTGAGTTACATTTAGTGTATGATCGAACGTAACTCTGATATCACTTATGTAAATTATACTTGTTAATCAAGTAAGAATGACAAAGTACGGTTTGATAACATATATAGCATATATATAGTTATAGTGAGAAAGGTGACATAACTTAGAAGATGAAGGAGGCTACAGACTTTTTAGATATTAAAACCTTCCTATCATCTGCATTGCAGCTGTAGCATCTATTTATAGATGCCTTACATCACGTTTCAAGAGGCGGTTCTAATTGTTTGTTTTATCTATAGATAATTCTACTAAAACTTCTGTATTTAAGCTTTTACAACATCTAGATGTTTCTTGGGTTACTCTGGGAACTGCAAAATGTGCAGCACCTTTAACATAAACATTGTGTCGTATATGGAAAACCGTAACTTTTTATTCCCTACACATGGACAACACCAGAAAGCAAATGGCGACTGACCACAAGTAAGCTGCCACCATCCAAAACCAGGCTGGCAACAAAGCTCCGCACGACATGGTGAAGAAGCTTCCTTTTTTGAATAGAATGCTGCCCTTGAATTATTGTGAAACACACCATCATGCAATGAGGGGAGTTTATTGTGCTCCATTGTTCGAGTTATACAACACCAACATTCAGACTCTCGCAACGATCACACTTCCCCATTGGAAGAATTTGTTCACTATGAACTATTGGGAAAAACCCAAGTCCCACATTGACTAGAGATAGTATCTAATGAGGACTTATAAGTAGTGGGCAATCCTCAAAAAGAGCTAATAGATGTTAGGCTAAAATCTAATATATGATTGTGATTAGTGACTCTGTTCGATCCGGTTAGTGAAATAATTGACTATAAATAGTATCTACTGAGGACTTTTAAGTGTGGGAAGGCAGCTTGTGGGATTGAGCCTAGGATGTCCATCCTCCCATTGTAAAGAAGATGGACATGATCTATGAGAGGAATCCAAAAGACTATATGTTGTTGTGTTGTGCTCTGTTCGATCCGGTTAGTGAAATAATTAACAGTAACCACTGAGTTTTTGTGTTGGAAGGCAGCTTGAAGGATAGAGCCTAGGATGTCCATCCTCCACTTGTAAAAAGGGCATGCATCAAAGATCATAATTAGTTTCTTAGGTGGGGAGAAATAAAGATCTAATTGTCGTTGACAATGATTACATTCTTAAACATGCTACTTGATGTCTGCAGCTTCCCTTATGGCCAAGGTTTAAGAAGCTTCTTTTGGTGTAGATGGTTATTGTACAATGTGCACCAGGTTGCAGCTCGAATGAGTTTATAGGCCTCCATGGGATCTGAAGCAGGATCTCTTCACACAGATAGGCAGCAATTGGCTTAATATCTAGTCATCTTGCTAATCAATCATCATCATAGTTTCAAAGCCATTTATGCTCTGTATAAAGAGGCTTTTTCCTGGATAAGGACCAACTGTTGCTTAGGCTCATGGTGTTAGAGAGATTAGATAAGATATTGTCTTGGGAATTCTGTTCTTGGGGATATGCTCGATTTTAGCCTTAATAAGTTACTAAAAATGTCCATTATCTTGACAAGATATTTCAAGATTAAAGGCTCCCCGGCTTGGTATTCAATTAGGATCTAGGATGTTGCCAGTTATGAGTTGCTATATATATAGCGATAGTAAAGGGTAATTGCATGTGGTTGCTCTTGAATCTCTTGCCATTGTCAATCCAACAATATAGGTTTCAAACTCTCAAACTGATTATTGTCAATCTAGAGAAAGAGATGATTGACATTATCGGTTATTAGAAATGCCAACAAGAGCAGTGGGAGAAGCAAATAAAGATAGAGAAAGGAAGATTGAGGAAATGTAGAAAGTTATACATGTCGAATGAGAGGACAAAAACTAGATCCCTTTGAATAACCGCAAAATGAGAATAGAACCAAACAACTCGCTATCTTCGTCACTCCAAAATCATCTAGGGCATCAGGGTCACTCACTTAGTGCCCCCTACCACTAATTAATGAAGATCCTAAAAGTACAAAAAGAGGTCCTTAATCCCTAAACTAGACCTTCCCAATGCCATAGAAGATGGACACCCCAAAGGAGTGAATCCCATAGGAAGGCTCACCACGAGACGCGAGACAAAATTTGGAATACCAAACCTCCAATGATACATCTCATAAAAAAGGAGATCATTGTCATGGCCAGATCACTTAGCCATATACATCATATCACCATATTGAGTGGCTTCACTAGCGGAGGCGAGTTCAATGCATAAAGAAAGAGACCTAAACTAGAGGGAAATAGTGAGCATGGCTTCCCACCCTATCTCCAAAGCGATATCATAATCGATGGAAGTGCCTTCGATTTCCTTTTCTAGTGAAGAATATGGAAATATGACCTTGAACCATGATAAACCTTCAGTCGTCTCCACTGTCAGTTATCTCGCATGACTTTCACTATCTACTCCATAGTCTTTCCGAATCAGAACACCATAATTGATCCCTAACAATTCGAAATATCATTGTGTCCTATATAATGCACCATAGCCATGTATCCTTTGAAGTCACTTGGGGGCATCTTGGCATCGTATTGTTATTCACAATCACAACAACATAAAACCCTCATCGCTCAAGGGGCATCTAACCCTTAACTACATAGGATTATGAACCTTTTCCATTCACCTTGTGAACTGCGGATCCCATACTAATCCTATCTAACCTATTTATCTTCTATTATAACATAACTTTTAAATAAACCACTCTATATATAAATGCTGGACTAAGCCACATAGGTATATATCTCGATACACCTTTTTTTATCACCTAGTGCATAACCCTAACCTAGCATCTGAAAAGCCAACACCCCTTCTCCATAATAACCACTATAGAACAAGGAGGAAACAATTATCAACCACAACTTTGGAGACAAAATTAGGTACGCATCTTTAATCTCATCTACGAATAAGACCTATCAACTTAGTACATATATGGAAAAAAAAGTTTTGAATCTATGACCACAGGAATATAAAGAAGCATAAATTTCTGGATCCATGAATAGTAAGTGATAGAAGATTACACTCCTCCATAGGTCGACCTATTGATCGAGGAACTCGTAATGGAGCAAAAGAAAGACGAGCTAGAGAGCATATGTAGGTAAATGCATCAAGTTTATCTTAATTTCCATGATAACATAAAATTACTCAGACAAATTAAAGAAAGTAAATATAATAACACACAACAAGGAATTGATTTGTAAACATTAATTATACTATTGTGAAAGAAACATATCCAATGTATCTTTTAAAGAAAAGTCTGTAGAAAACTTATCACTTCCTAACACAATAAATTCATGGCCACAAAGAGAAATGTTTACTTGTGTATGTATATATAGTAAAAAATTAATAATAATAATAATAAACAGTTTCCTGACCTGAACTTTCTTGCTTAGAAGAAGATCCATAATCTATTGAAGAACTATGTTCCCGTGACCTGTTAGCGTTTGAATTCTTTGTACTTCTTTTAAACATACCAGAGCTGTCAGATGAAGTCATGGAAAGGGGACAACTTTTGCAAGAGATAATAGAATGCTCCGTATCTTCGATACTTTGACAATCGGATAGTGGGACAAACTTTGACAAAGAATAGATGAGCTTGTGTTCTATGACGTCTGTTTCACGTGTATGATGAGAACTCGAGAAATCCACTAACATGTCATCTTTAACAAACGCAACCTTACATGATATGTTATTCTGATAGAATCTCAGGTCACGCCGAAGATGCCTGTAATTCCCATTATAATTAAAAACCAAAATAAGAAAGAACCTTAATGGAAAAATGAAATTGCACTCTTAATTTAAAAGTAATATTAAGCAAAATATTTGTGTGACATAAGTACTTGAGAAGCATAATGTTAAGCATCCAAGTGTGAGGAAATTAGTCCCACATCAAGATGGTATGAAAAAAAAAGTGAGGACCATATAAGTGGATGGATCTATGAACCTAATATCTAAGGTTTTGAGTCAATTGATGTGGCTTGAAGACCATTTATTGTGGTTGCTCCCTTAGCTCATGGAAGATCTCCAAGGTGGTGGCACTCTCCAGACCCTAACAAGTGAAATCAAAGTCGATGGTTTGTCTAGTAGGAGTGTTGGAGCAGTGCAGATTGTCTAGAAAGCTCATTGATTGTGAGAATTATACTTTGTATTGGACGACATATCACTTTTTGGATCTCCAATACTCTTTTTTTCACTTACAATAGTTTAAGGTCATATTCTGGGATTTATGGACAGGGCTAGATTAATTCCATGATTCTCTCAATTGGCTTCTTCCCACTATTCTTCAACTTTGTCCATTCTATTAATTTAATGTGACTGATTTGTTAAGTGGAATGTCAGTATGTAATATTGGTTTATTCATCTTCTAGCACTTCTGAACATGAATGATTTGATTTTTAAGCGAAATGTCAGACTGTAATATTGTAATTCAAATTCTGTAATTATGGTTTTGCAATTAGGGGAGAATGTCTGTGGTATTTTCTATTTGAAACAAAGATATATATTTGTTAGAGATGCTGGAATTTATTAGTGGTTAAATGCATGCATACGGTTTTCCCATTTTCTGACATTGTTGGGTTGAACTCTGCAAACTATAAGTGATAATTCTAAAAACTAAGTGTGCAATCTTAATTTTGAATATTGATAATAGGAGGTATGCTAAATAAATTGGAATCAAGTTCATTATGTGCTGCTATTTCTGGTGGGTTTTGGTTTGATTTGATCCTGCTTGGTAAAGTTCAAGGGATTTGGTTCAATTTGATGAGATTTGGTTCAAGGGGTAAGTTTATGACAAAGAAAACGTGAATCCATTTAGCTAGTCTATATTAGTCAAGTTTCCTTAGCTAAACCTACATCCGCTTATATTAGCTTAATTAGTCGTTTTTCAATACTATATCAGCTATCTGATTCTTGGCTATCCTAAGCTCAACAATTTTTTGATGCTAACACTTTGCTCCTACATCTTTTAGCTGATGAAGATAAGAGAAAGTTGAAAGACGTATTTTGTCAGCCAAATCAAGCTGCCACTTTTGGTAGTGCATTAATTGTTGCAACACTCATGGCCAATGAAGGACCTATTCCTCTGTCTACACTCTCTCCTCCTTTCAACAATGTGTAGGATTCTTTTAGTTTTAATTCTCTGAGTCATTAGGGGTGGTAGACGTTATGCCTTTTATGTTTGTTGTTCCCTTACTTCAGCTAATTGGCATGCATATCCTTTGGGATTTTAGATGATCCTCTTGTTGCTATTTATCCACCTTGAACTAGTACTTAGCCTTCATAGCCTTTAGTTGATAAGGTTTATATTTTGCACTTTAATTTCCCTTTTGTTGGACAATAATTTTTGGGGCTAGCTAGCTGGCACACAGTTACATCTTCAATTGGTACTCTTTTGAACTCCTCCCCATATGGAAGGACAATATGATCTCAAGTATTTTTGATTGATGCTTCTATCTGTTTCTTCCCAATCACTTGACTAAAAGTAAAAATACTTTCCCAATTTGGTGACCATTTGCCAAAGTTAGAATCTTTGCAATACTATTTTCAATACCAAATTACCCTCGACACACTTTTTATGCTTAACTCGCCTGTTATAGACTGCCACCTTAAGTTTATTCAGCCAAATATTATCAAGAGTCATAAATCTATCTTCATTGGCTAATTCCATTTCCATTTAAGGAGCTAGGTGGTAGTCATCGAGTTCTAAGCCATTCTGCTTAGCTACCCTTAAAGGTTTGATTGTAATAATTTCCAAGGGGTAACACAACATCTCGACCTTAAGTTAGCTAAAAATGAGCAAGTACATTTGCAGTGGACTTAGAATTTTCGTAAGACCAAAATATCTCAAATAAAGCCTTATGCCATCTTTTTGGCATATCTTCAAAGGCCTTCTTAATCCCTATCAATATGGATTCTATTAGTAGCCCTGGCATTGCCATTAGCTTGAGCTTAGTATGGAGTATAATGGATCATTTTAATACAGTCTTGAGAAAAGGCCACCACTTTATCCTATATATATGAACATTGTACCATGATTAGAAAATATGATTTGGGGAATGCCAAACCTATTAATAATTTGTTGTTGGATAAACCAAATTATATCAGCTTGAGTTATATTCACCATCAGCTAAGCCTCTACCTATTTACATGTTTAAATGAGGGGGACAAGTTTCTCACTCACAAGTCCATACCCTAAACTCTGACTAAAGGCTTGCTGCAGATAATCTATATGTTGATCAAGATTTATGGACTTCACAACCACATTATCAATATATACTATAATATTTTTGCTAATCAATTCATGAAATATTGCATTCATGGCCCTTTGGTATGTAGCTCTTGCGTTTTTCAAGTCAAATGGTTTAACCAGCTACTTATTAATCCCATAAGCTCCATGGCAAGAAATGCAGTTTTATGTATTTCTTTTTGGGCTACAAAAACTTGATTATAGCAGAATATACATCCATAAATGTAAGAATATCATGGTTGGCCGCTGCATCAACCAACATAATAGCAATAAGCATGACATTTTCATCTTTAGGAGAGTCTAAGTTCGAGCTTCTAAAGTTTGTACTGATTCTGACTCATCGCAACTCGAATATATATATATATAGAGAGAGAGACCCACAAAGGGCTAACCCGAATGGGCTAGATTTGTTCGAGTTGACATCTCTAATTTAATGTCACTATTATGTAATCATGGGTTAATCAGGGGTTAAATTAACAACACATAATTAGTTGATAGCTTGATTTGTTCTCATTATCAGCCAGGGTTCATTTGTTTATATCACAAGAGAAGAAATTTCATTACAAAGCAATAACAGTGCGCCAGATTTAACCTATTGCCAAACAATGATCAGACAAAATTAATTGGTAAAATGTCTTCGTTAGACAAGTCATAGACTCATAAGTAATGTAAAAAGTAATGATCATTTAGAATTATAGAGAAAGTAATACCTATCAAGAATAACCCAAGATGCATTATAGTTTGTAACCTCCTGTAAAATAACTTGTCTAATTGGAAAACCTGCAGTGACTTTAACTTCGATGCTAATCTGGACATAAATTTATAATTAGCATGACAGGAAACAAAAAAACATTGAAGCTCTATACTTTAAAAGTGAATCCCTTTATAGCCACATAAAACCCAAAGCCCCACATGGTCTAACTGGAATGTGGGATGTAAAGAATTCATGGGAAAAACATGTAAGGTTCAATTGAAGGGAAATATAGTAGGATACAAAAATGATGCTATTTAGCTTATAAGCAATAATAACATAAAAAATGAAAAGAAGCTGGTCCTTGTTACTCAATGGTTGGTCCTTGTTCTAGGCTAGTGTAAATGTAATATGCATACAGTTTGTCCTTTTCATTCAGTATTCTATTTATATTGAGCTTAGTCTCTTTGATACTTTGTATATGGGTTATAGTACCTATTATACTCTCATTCAATATACTTTTGCTTATAAAAAAAATAAATGATTTGTTACTTGTAATTATTATATAATATTTTTCTTAATTATGACGAATCTGATATAAGATATATGATACAGTAGCGAGATTCACAGGGTTGTTGAATGAATTCAGTAACTACTATCAAGATGAATTTGTATATTTTATCATAATGATCAGTGTTTAGACTTTGATCGCATGTCAAGATTTATTTGAAGACATGGGAGAACAACAGGATGATCCAACAATAATACTATGTGACAACAAATCTGGTGGTGCAATTGTGAACAATTTAGTTCATCATAGTATATAGAGAACCAAGAAATTTTCCATCAAGTATCGCTTAATACGTGAGGCAATAACCGAGAAAAAGATAAAGCTCGAATATTGTAGCAAAGAGGAGCAATTAGCAAATATTACCAAGGCTTGATATGCTAGGGACCATTCTTGGTATCATCAAAATGTGCATGAAGGAGGAGTATTAAAATATGATACATATTTTTCACATTTGGACGGTGGAATTCAAAACTATGGTTGGATGTATCTAGATAATAAATGAGTTAATGAGTTATAGAAATCAGAATAATCAATTAATTACCACCTCATACCTCACTAATGAGGCTTACCAAGACAAATTCCTCAATAGCCTTCATCTACCAACTATAGTCTTGTATTTTACTTTTTGAAGCAATAAAGAAAAGAATTTCCACCAGAACTATTCGTAGCACGTTAATTAACAAATCTTATAAATATTTAACTAAGTTTTGCTAAGGAGTGTCCTTAGAGTATCTTTATCTCAACACCCCATTTTTTTTTTTTTTTGAAGTTCTTAAATGAGTCTCACCTTTACACATCACTCATTTTTATTTTTTACAACTTAAGCACATTATCTCTCAAACTCAATAACTTCAAAAAAGTTTTAAATGAATCTCACCAATAATCTCACATTTTTATATTTCATCAATAATTTTTTAAATCAACGGCTACAGAATTTTTTCATAAAAAATCTTTCCACGTTGACATACAGTTTGAGATAAGAACTAGTGCTTAAATAAGCACATGTACTTGAGGTGCGTTTGGGTAAATAACTTAATTAAGAGATTATCACATAAGATTTTATCGCATGAAAGCTTATGCCATAAGTGCTTAAAGAAAGAAAAAGAAAGAAAGAGGCATGAGAGGATTCCAATAGTAAAAAATACTGAGAGGGTGTTTAGTGCATAAGCTCTTATGATAATTCCATAAGCTTTTTCCAGTGACTTTTGAAAATAAGTCAAAAACTCCTTATGGGATGACATAAGTTATTTTTATAAGTTCTGCCAAACACACTGCATAAGAGCTTATGTCATCAGATAAGTCAAAAGGAGCTTAAATAAGCTCTTTCAAACGCCACCTTGGTAAGCAACTTTTGCAAAATGCACTCCAATTACAGATTGAAAATAAGCATAGATACTTATTAAATGAAATGCTTATTAAGCACTGCGATGGAGATGGTCTTATGGTATTAATTAAGGAATCCAACAATAATAAGATTTTATTGAAAAATTAAGGGTTTATCTTCTCAAAATATTAAATACACCATAAGATCTTTCTTTTCTTTGGTTCTTTAATCCGTGCTCAAAAGACACTTGTTAGTATTATGCTTTAACTAATTTCATCCTTCAAATTCTACCAGAAACTGAAAAAAGTATATATATATATATATGCGCGCTACAAAGGCAGTGTGATATATAAAAACAGTTGCAGAGTTACTGTTTAGTGTGCAGAGTTACTGTGTAGTGTGTGATCTGTAATCTGCATTGCAATGTTCACGAGGAGGAAAGCATGAGATTTAGAAGAAGGAAAAAATTGAAGTTAATATATTACCCTTTCATTTCTACAATCTTCATAACTCGGCAGAAGCACACTTTTATATGCATCAACTTTCTTGTTAACTCCTTCTTCCATTGCTCGAAAGTTCGTGCCAGCAAAAGACTCCGGGCATGCTAATGTCAGGTACCCCACTGTTTATCCAAATGAACGATGACAAGTTTCATACAAGTAGACCAGATATTGAAAGTAAAATCATTATTGTAGATTTGACTTTTCTAAAATAAATTTTTTAAAGATAAATGTATAGAGATCTTAGGAGCTAAATTCCATTACATGAACTAAGTTTCCTTGTATTAAAACACTATGAAGAAGTAAAAAGTTAAATTGTAAAAGCATAGGCGAGATCAATTGAACAGTTCAAAGGCCTTGTGACTCACAACAAAGAAGAAAACTTCTTTTAATTTAAATATTACATCATAACATTCTATGGAGTTGATTAATGATTAAAAAACAAGAACCGATCCTTACACAGCAGTATCATTGGAACATTAATGACATAACATTCAACTGAAAACAATGTTATTCATAAAAGCAATCGATTCTTATAAAAGATTCTAATGTTTCAAAGTTTCACTATTGACGTGGAAAATTGTTTAATATTTTAAAATAAAAAATAGTGATATGACATAAAATTAAAAGCAGAAGCTATTATAAGAAGTAGAAACTATTTTGTATTTTGATGAATTTTATAAAAAGGGTTTTTGAGATATTTATTATAGGGACATTATTGTCCAATAAAACATTAATGATCTTCATTCTCTCTTCTATTACTTTTTTTTGTACAGAACTTCTCCATTTTTTAGAAGTTAGGAATTGTAACTAGGGATGATAATGGGTAGGGTCTGGGCAGGGTACTATAGTACCCGTCCCCATACCCGCGTTTGAAAAAATAACCCGTATCCGGACCCGTATCCTTGTGGGCAGCAACTTTAGTATTCTTACCCGTATCTTCTGGGTACCTAAGTACCCGTACCCATACCCGTTACCCACACTTTAAGTTATAACAATTAAAAAACGATTCAAAGGTCTTTTAATTCTACTAATAAATGTTACAAATCAAAATATTTAAATAAATAAAAACATCCAAAAAGGAATTATATATTCAACTAGGTTTAGAAAGTTAAGAATCTTTAGATTAATTTTGGTTTTAAAATATAAATAAATAAATAAATAATTATATATATATATATATGTGTGTGTGCGGCTATGAGGCGGGGTGGGTATCATAATAGCCGTACCCGTACCCATATCCATTCAAATTTGCAGCTAATTACCCGAACCCTTACCCTTTGTGTGGATAATTATCCCATCCTTTGTAGGTAATTGTGGATAGGATACAAATTGTCATCCCTAACTGTAACTTCTTATAAAAGCAACAAAATGTGTTTTTTTTTTTCTGCTTTTGCTTATTTTCAAAATCTCTTCCAAGCAAAATTTTTTTTCAAAAACACTTTTTATTTAAAAATTAAATACTTTTGTAAGGGAAAAAGCCCATCCAAACTGGCTCCAAGCAAGTGACTTTGGATGAAATTACCTTGTATGTATATACGGGACCTAACAACAAAACAACGAAAGCCGTTGAGAAAATTATAGAAAACGGTAATACTCATCCAGAGTAAACAGATACAAGGTAAAGCCATCGCATTGGCATTGCAATTCGTTTGGACTTTTGACAAATTAAAGACCAAACTACCAAGTTAGTTAAGTAAAATGAATCAAAGAATTTAACAGTATGCAATGCTCCTAAATCCTAATTAATTAATGAGGCACTCTTACTTGGGTGTAGCACCTTATGCAAGACACCGAGCACAAGCAACCTGTCACCAGCAGAGAGAATGCCACCCTTGCGTCGTAGGTGATCAACAATAAGCTTGATCTCATGCTCACTGCGATCTTTCGTGGCATCACATGCAATTACTACATAATTAGAGTGGGTAGGATGGCTCTCCATGAGCACAGTGAGTGTTTCAATTTCGAATCATAAGCATTTTTGCTTCCAATATCTATATATATAAAGCCTTAATTTTTTATGTATGTGGATATATATATATATGAAGTTTCAAGCTTCAAGTTTGACAGGAAATGGGTTGGTGCAGGAAAAAACATAACATGATATGATAATCAGGGATTGAGACTAAGGGTCCAATGAGTTCAAGACATGAGGTTCCTCTTTCATCTATCTCTCTCTCTCTCTCTCGTCGATTGGAGGAGCGACAAGCATTGGACAATACCAAGATAATATGCTTGAGGATATTCTAAGACAAATTTGGCGGGAAATCTGCCGGCATGAACAGTACCAAAGTGTGAAAGAGTACGAGGAGCTTCAAGACAAATAGGCCTGGTGGTGGCTGGTGCTCTTAACTGGATCATGCTACCTTAGATACCAGATTCCATTTTTTTTTTATCATTAACTATTCGATCATCCCTTCCTTATAGGGATGAGCATCAGTCGGGTTCAAACTAAAAATACTCAATCCGTGTGAAATCAATGATAGAAAAATATAATCCTTTTTTGTCTATTTTTGTCCAACCATTTTGTCCAACGGGTTGGACAGGTTGGCGGATGGATTGATATGAGTATGAGTGTTGGGCCTGATTAGTATTTTACGTCTGATAAAATTTTTTAGCATTTTTTTTATTTATAATAAGTTTTTCTAAGAGTGCCTTATTCATTCATTGGGCCACACCTATGGGAAATACCAACTCAAAAGACCAAAGATAAAAAAAAAAACATAACTAAACTATTAACAAAAAAAATTAAAATAACAATTAACAAAACCTAAATACTTCCCGGACTCTTCTATGTTAAGTGGGCTATTTGGGCAGATGCATGTTTGTCGTCCATGGATGCATCATTCCAAGATGAAGACTGAAGACAAATGCCTATTAGAGAAGAGCTTGTTCATATCAAACTAGCCAATGAATCTTTTTTTTTTTTTTTGCATTTCTGTAACGTTGACGTTGAAAGGAAGAGGCATGGGGAGGGGTTGTACGGCGCCGCATGGTGATGAACAGTCTTGTGAGGCGTGCAAGGCGGAGCTCGTGGTGCTAGACGAATGAAAAGGCCATCGGGATTCGTGGTGTTCAACGACTGTGAAAGATGCGTGCAGTGGCTAGGCAGAACTTGCAACGGACAACAATGACTCGACAGTGGTGGTATGTGTGAAAGGGAGGCGAAGAGAGAAGGAGGGTGTTAGAGAGTGAGATAGATAAGGCTTAAGAGAATCAGAGAAAGTTTGGAAGTTTGGAAAATTTTGAAAAAAAAAATTAATAATACCTCCAATCTGATGTTCTGTAATTTCTATTCCTGCTTTTCTTTGGCTATTTGGAGAGTGGGTGGATCTATTTTGGATCTAGATTTAGAATGTTGTGATGCCACACTTGTGGAGGACTGCTTTTGAGAAGTGAAAACATAATACTCAAGTTTTGAAAAAACAAATGTTTTGTTCCAACTTTTGTGAGTTTTCTCTAACATGTTTCCATTCACGCGTACAATTAGAAGTGGACGATTTGGTTCAGTTACCAATGGGGTGAATTTAGTATAACCAAACTCGCCTGTTGATACTCGTCTTAATCTTATCCTTTTCACCTTGTAACCTAACCGAACCCGCACATTTCACCAAATTTCAAAATGGATTGTTCGATTTCGGGCGAGTCACAGGTTAATGATCACCTCTACTTCCCGTCAAATTTCAATAATTTCAATTTTATTTCTTATGCTTCAAGATCACACATACATGTGTTTGAGTTTACATTGGATACAATCAAAAATTGAGTACACTGACAAAGTTGTTGGGATCATCTGTATTGATGTGTCTCCCTTAGTCCTCCTTTCATCTCACTTCCTTTGGAGTCAAATACTAGTCACCAAGGAGTGCTCTGAATGCAACAGATTATCCTCTCTTTTAGAACATGTAAAGCATACAGTAGAAAAAAAGATATGGGAATGCCCAAGATTTTTCTATCTTTTGTCATGCCAACATGCTCAACAAGGAGACATGGGCACATTGGGAACACTCTTTGGTTACTTCTCTCTAGCCAGCAAAAGAAGAAACATGATTAGTTCCCAATGGATATTAAAGGATTTGAAAGAAGTCACTGGATAGTGTCCCCGGTGCAGTTGTACATATCCTCTCTTTTAGAGCATGTTAAGCATGATAAAAGAACAAAAGATATGGGAATGCCCAAGATGCTCTAGTCTTTTGTCATGCCAACATGCTCCACAAGGATATACGATTGCTCTCAAAAGAAGATACGATCACATTGTGAGAAATCTTCGGTTACTGCTTCATCTCTTCTACTACGAGAGGAGAGACATCAACAATCTCATATCTTTCGGTGTTCTGTCATCATTGCATCTAAGTACGTATGATACTACCTCTTTTGGACAACAGTCATCATAGAACACCGGATGATATGGGACTACCCTCTTATGGATATAAGAGAGAACCAGAAACGAATAACATATGATGAGATTATAAAATTTGGATTGTGAAGAATTAGAACACATAGAAGAGTTATTTATAGAATAGTTGTTTTAATAGAGTTGAGTTATGAAGTGACAGAATTGATGACGATGGATTGTTTTGTGTAGATATTTATTGTTCATAGACTGTGTTCACTAATGTGGAGAGTGTTTGGTCACCGAGAGAGATTTATTTTAATATGGGAGAAAAATAGGGCATGCTTGAGAAAATGCTATTAACTTAGTACCCTTTAATAGTGCTTATTAGAAGAAGCCTACAAAAGGTGGAGCACATTTTTTTTTTTAAAGAATTAACACCCTGTTTTTCGTATAAGCTCTTTTATGTATGCCTTGTTTGTTAGGAAGGTTTAGAATGAACTAAGTGGGGTTTTAGGTGGAAAATCCACTTCTTAGGCTTGTGTCTTGTGACTGTCTGAGTAACAAGCACGGTCGTGCTTAATAGGAAGCACGACCGTGCTCGTTGGGCTAGCACGTCTCGCTGATGCTAAGTTGAGCACGTCCATGCTCAAGGGCAGGCGTGCCTCGTAGGTGCTAAGTTGAGTAAGGTTGTGCTCAAGGAGGAGCACGACCGTGTTCAGGTCTATGCCTTTAAATACAGAACAGTAACCAAGGGTTTTCCATAAACCCTATTTTGGCACTTTTAGGCAACCCTAAGTGTGACTGCAACCTCTCTCGTTCGTCCCCTTTGAGCCTAATCGTTGTTTGGTGTTCCGTTCGTGTTTTAAAGAGTGGAGTCACACGTTAAGTGCCAATCATAGTAAGGTAATAATCCTTCCCTCTTTTGGTTTCCTTTCTTTATTAAGAATTGGGAACTAATGGTTTGACCCTTTTGTTTGACCAAGGCTTGGAAAGCTAACTGAGCCGTTCGAGGGACGCGTTGGTTTACCAGTTGAGTTATCGCTACCGAATTCTTCATACCAGGTATGGGGAGAAGGATAGTGTATACATTAGGCAAAGGGGTAGCGTAAGATTAGGAGTTCTCATAACCCCGTTATATGTTGTTGTTAACTGTTATTAATGCCATGTTATGTTCGACTATGAATATGCCTAACTGTTGTTAATGCCTAGGACATATTTGACTGAATATTGTTGAATATGATTATGTTGTCATGAGTACCTGTTGTTTATTCTATTGTATGCCAAGTTATTTATGATTGGTTAATATGTTTATGACATGATCATTGGTTGAATTGGTATGACATGAATATTGATGTATGATGTCGATTATGTTGAATTGATTGAATGTTGATTGACTGAGTGTTGGTAATGAAGAACATGTTAATAAGACCCTAACTGGCTAATTTAGGACTCTTTAATTAACATAAGAATTAATGGGTTAATCCCCTAAGGTTTCATAAGACATGAACTCCTAGTGAGAGATGAGGATTGATGCCAGTTGGACTAGTCAATGGACCCTAGGATTTGATTTGAGAGCGTTAGGGAGCCAAAACTCCAAGAACATAAGTTGAATCTGCCCAGAACAGTACTGCTGGCCTAGGAGCACAGCCTTGCTGAACAGGGAGCACGCCCGTGCTCCCAGTTAAATTATGGAAGATGGCCACACATTGAACACGGTCATGCAGGAGAGTGAGCACGATCGTGATCCACTTAAGTGGCAGCATGACCGTGCTGGGGTGAGCACGCTCGTGCTCCCCCTACTGGTCATAATCTGAGATTAAAGGAATTAAGGGGTGTTTCACCCCAAACGTCCCCAATAATGTGATAACGCATCAATTGAATAAAGGAGAGTTAGCCAACTTAAATAAAGACTAATTAAGATAAATAAGAGTAACAAGTTAGTTAAGCCGGTGCCCAGGTTGATGAGCTTTGGTGCTTTTTGGCCAAAGTGGCATCGATGCTTTTTGGTCGAGGTGTTGATAAGTTGAACCTTAGTGCTTTTTGGCTAAGGGGGCCTTGACCCAGAAAGGTTAAGGTGTTGATGTTGATGTTGATTATGGTGATAAGTCTTGGGTGCTTGTTGGCCCAAGCAAATGAGGTCGTTGCCTTGTTTGTTGTTGCCCTCATGCATTCATACGTTGAAGTTGTTAGTGGGGGAAGTTCAACATAGGGGAGGTAGTCCTAGAGTACGGCGATCTGGCCAAGTCTCGGGTGGTTCACCCAAGGTTTGGTGAACCATGCGTCCCTGCGGTTGCGCATCCATGTTATGATGCGTCGGCTACCCAAGGGGTTCACCCATGGTTTGGTGGACTGCCGGTGTTGGTGCTTTTTGGCCAATTTGGATATGTAACTCCGAAGTTGCCTTCCTGAGATAGTTTGGATCCACATGCATAACGGAGTAGCGGAGTAGTGTTGCACCACATAGCATATGTTGGTTGAGATGACATGTTGATATGATTATATTATGTTGATGTTTTGTTGTATATTGCAATGCCATGTTATGATATTTGCCTTACAGATTTGCCTAGAGTTGGGAGCTATGGTATTTGCCTTAAAGATTTGGAGGCATTACCTTTATGGAGCAAAGTTTGAGGTCTTTAGTGATCATAAGAGTCTGAAGTATCTCTTTAATCAGAAGGCGTTGAATATGAGGCAGCGTAGGTGGATAGAGTTTTTAAAGGATTATGAGTTTGAGCTAACATACCACCCAGGGAAAGCCAATGTAGTGGCAGATGCTCTAAGTAGGAGAACCTTGCACATATCCGCTTTGATGGTTAGGAAGATGGATCTGATTGAGGAGTTTAGAGACCTGGGTTTAGCTTGGGAAGTTACCCCTAAGAGAATTAGGCTTGGAACCTTGAATATTGTCAATAGTTTGATGGATCAGGTTAGAGAGGGTCATAAGATAGACCAGTTTCTCTTAGATCAGCTAGAGTTGCTCGCTCAGGGTAGAAACCTTAGCGAGATATATGCTTAGAGTTGCTCGCTCAGGATCTTAAGAGGATGTTTTGGTGGCCTAAGATAAAGAGATATATGGCTGAGTTTGTGTATGCGTGCTTAGTGTGTCAAAAGGTTAAGATAGAACACCAAAAGCCTTCAGGAAAGTTGCAGCCTTTAAGTATCCTATGATCGAAGTGGGATAGTATTTCCATGGATTTTGTGTCTGGACTCCCTAGAACTCCAGCTGGTTTTGAGGCTATATGGGTTGTTGTGGATAGACTGACCAAGTCTGTCCATTTCAACCCTATGAACATGGAATACCCTTTGGAAAAGTTGGCTAAGCTGTACATCAGAGAGATAGTTAGGTTACATGGTGTACCTTCTAGCATAGTTTCTGATAGAGACCCGAGGTTTACCTCTAGATTTTGGAATAGTTTGCAAGAGGCTTTAGGAACCAAGCTGAGGCTAAGTTCAGCCTATCACCCACAGACTGATGGTCAGTCTGAGAGGACCATCCAGTTCTTAGAGGACTTGCTTAGAGCGTGTGTGCTAGATTAGTCGGGTAGTTGGGACAAGTTCTTGCCCCTGGTAGAGTTTACCTACAACAATAGTTTCCATTCCGATATTGGGATGGCACCTTATGAAGCTCTTTATGGGAGGAGATGTAGGACACCCTTGTGCTGGAGCGAACCTGATGATAGTGTTGTGTTAGGACCCGAGGTGGTGCAAGAAACCACGGATAAAGTGAGGATGATTCAGGAAAAGATGAAAGTGGCACAAAGTAGGCAAAAGAGCTACCATGACAAATGGAGGAAGGTGCTCGAATTCCAGGAAGGTGACCATGTGTTCTTGAGAGTTACCCCGACAACTGGGGTTGGTAGAGTGATGAAAGCGAAGAAACTAACTCCTAGATTCATTGGTCCTTACCAAATTCTAAAAAGAGTCGGCGAAGTCGCCTACCTAATAGCCTTACCACCGTTTTTATCCAATCTTCATAGTGTCTTTCATGTGTCTCAACTCAGGAAGTACATTCATGACCCTAGTCACGTGATAGTCCCCGATACCATACAATTAAAAGAGAACTTGACTTTTGAGGTTTTACCCCTTCGAGCCGAGGATAGGAGGGTGAAGTGGCTAAGAGGTAAGGAGATTCCTATGGTCAAGGTCGTTTGGAGTGGGGCTACCGAGGAAAGTGCTACGTGGGAGTTGGAAAGCAAGATGATGGAATCATATCCGCACCTTTTTAACCGAGGTGAGTAAAAATTTCGAGGACGAAATTTTTATAGGGGGGGGGGGTGTAGTTGTAACACCCCATTTTTCGTATAAGCTCTTTTACGTATGACTTGTTTGTTATGAAGGTTTAGAATGAGCTAAGTGAGGTTTTAGGTGGAAAATCCCTTTCTTAGACTTGTGTCTTGTGACTGTCTGAGTCACAAGCACGGTCGTGCTTAATAGGAAGCACGACAGTGCTCGTTGGGCTAGCGCGTCTCGCTGACGCTAAGTTGAGCACGCCCGTCCTCAAGGACAGGCCGCATCTCTTAGGCGCTAAGTTGATCAAGGTCGTGCTCCAGGAGGAGCACGACCGTGCTCAGGTCTGTGCCTTTAAATACAAAACAATAACCGAGGGTTTTCCATAAACCCTATTTTGGCACTTTTAGGAAACCCTAAGTGTGACGGCAGCCTCTCTCTGTTGTTAATTCCTAGAACATGTTTGACTAAATATTTTTGAATATGATTATGTTGTCATGATTACATGTTGTTTATTCTGTTGTATGCCAAGTTATTTATGATTGGTTAATCTTTTTATGACATGATCATTGGTTGAATTGGTATGACATGAATATTGATGGATGATGTCGATTATGTTGAATTGACTGAATATTGATTGGCTAAGTGTTGGTAATGATGAACATGTTAATAAGACCCTAACTAGCTAATTTAGGACTCTTTAATTAACATAAGAATTAATGGGTTAATCCCATATGGTTTCATAAGACATGAACTGCTAGTGAGAGGTGAGGATTGATGCCAATTTGACTAGTCAATGAACCCTAGGATTTGATTTGAGAGCGTTAGGGAGCCAAGACTCCAAGAACATAAGTTGAATCTGTCCTGAACAGTATTGTTGGCCCAGGAGCACGGTCGTGCTGAACAGGGAGCACGCCCGTGCTCCAAGTTAAATTCTGGAAGATGGCCGCCCATTGAGCACGGTCGTGCAGGACAGTGAGCACGATCGTGCTCCACTTAAGTGGCAGCACGACCGTGCTGGGGTGAGCACGTCCGTGCTCCCCCTACTGGTCAGAATCTGAGATTAAAGGAATTAAGGGGTGTTTCACCCCAAGCGTCCCCAATAATATGATACCGCACCAATTGAATAAAGAAGAGTTATCCAACTTAATTAAAGACTAATTAAGATAAATAAGAGTAACAAGTTGGTTAAGCCGATGCCCGGTGGGTTACCACAGGTTGATGAGCTTTGGTGCTTTTTGGCCAAAGTGGCCTCGATGCTTTTTGATCAAGGTGTTGATAAGTTGAACCTTAGTGCTTTTTGGCTAAGGGGGCATTGACCCAGAAAGGTTAAGGTGTTGATGTCGATGTTGATGATGGTGATGAGTCTTGGGTGCTTATTGGCCCAAGCAAAGGAGGTGGTTGCCTTGTTTATTGTTGTGCTCGTGCATTCATTCGTTGAAGTTATTAGTGGGGGAAGTTCAACATAGGGGAGGTCGTCCTAGAGTACGGAGATCTGGCCAAGTCTCGGGTGGTTCACCCAAGGTTTGGTGAACCATGCGCCCCCGCGGTGGCGCGTCCTTGTTATGATGCATCGGCTATCCAAGGGGCTCACCCATGGTTTGGTGGACTGCCGTCGTTGTTGCTTTTTGACCAATGTGGATATGTAACTCTGAAGTTACCTTCCTGAGATAGTTTGGATCCACATGCATAACGGAGTAGCGGAGTAGTGTTGTACCACATAGCATATGTTGGTTGAGATGACATGTTGATATTTTTATATTTTGTTGATGTTATGTTGTATATTGCAATGCCATGTTATGATGTATGTTCATCTTGCTTATTGGCCCAGGCAAAGGAGGTGGTTGCCTTGTTTGTTGTTGATGAATGTGCAAAATATGTTAGTTTGGAAGTGTGATTAGGAAAGAGTTTGTAAATAATCTTAGAAATCATAGGATAAGTGATAGGAAAATACATACTTTGATGTGAATAAATTTTGGATTCATTTGATTAGAGTTTTAATCTTTTATATGGAAAATATAATGAAAAATATGTTGAAAATATGTAGGATTGAAGTCCTAGTGCTCAGCTCGAGAACCTGGTGCTCAGCCTGGACAAAAATAGAAGCTACAGCGGTACAGTGAGCGCCCAGCATGGGCAGAAAGGCAGAGGCCAATGCCCAGCATCCATGAAGACGACAAGCACCGTTTTGGTGCAGAGGCCAGCGCCCAGTGCTGAGATCAGGAAGCTCAGCACTGGGTTACGAGCAGAGAACCTATAAATTCGTGTTTCTGCAGTTGGAAAGGGATCTTTTACTCATTTTTCACATTTTTTCACTCTGGTTCATCAATTTCCCTCCACTTCCTTGAGGATTCAAGCTTGGGAACAAGACTTGGAGCTTCCATGGAGTCTTCCACACTCTTCCACTCATGTTCTTCTCTCTTTTCCCTTTCTAATATGAGTAGCTAGATCATTTACGTTAGGTTTAGGATGATTTCAATTAGAAGCTTGATGTAATTTACTTCTATCTCTGAATTCAATTCTATTTCATTCAGTTTGGTTAATCTCTTCTATGCTTAATGCTTTTCTTGGATTGATCAACCTAGAATTGATTTTGGATTCAATTTCACAATTGGAAAATTGATGATTGAATTGAAAATGAAGTTGATTAACATTGTGATGTTGATTCTAGGAATATAACTATATTGCAATACATTCTTGTGAATCCAAAGCTTAACGTTTGTTCTAATCTTTCATCACCTAAGGAATTAGGGTTCTTGATTTGTAACAAAAAGATTATTACCTAAGGAATTAGGGATAAATCTAGGTTAGTGATTTGAATGTCAATTGAATAGAATGAATTGGAATATAGATTGAATAAAGTTACATCAAGTGAAGAATTGGAGGATTCCGATACCTAACCGCTTTTACCTATATTGACTTCGTTCTTTAATTGATATTGTTTCATTCATTGTTGTGACAACTCTAAATACAAAAATTCATAAAAACTCATTGGAAATATGAAACTCATTCGTTCAAATAGCTATTGCCTAAGCCATGTTGATACTTGACAACAATCCTCGTTGGGAACGATACTCTACTCTCACTTTATTACTTGTCACGATTTGGTATACTTGTCAAATAATCAACAGTTGTTGTGCTCGTGCATTCATATGTTGAAATTGTTAGTGGGGGAAGTTCAACATAGGGGAGGTCATCCTAGAGTACGGCGATCTGGCCAAGTCTTGGTGTTGGCCATGGCAACCATACCCAAGAGGGGAGTGAATTGGGTTTTAAATAAAAATGATAGGTTTTTCGATAAATCGTTCGTTTCAAAATAAAGCGTTGTTGCATGCAAATAAAAACGTTTTTTCAAAAATCAAAACAAAAGTAAAAGAGATAAGGGATAAGAAGACGAACACAACGAAATATCCTGGTTCGGTCACAGACTACCCACGTGGCCTACGTCCAATCCCCAAGGCAATACCACCAAGGGATTTCACTAAATCCATAGCCTTTAAACAGGAGCAGCTAGAACCTTTACAATAACGAGAACTCCTCACAGACCAGAGACATACAATCCCCCAGTGTTAGAGTCTCAAATCCCTAGCTTTTAAACTGGTGCATCTAGAACCTTTACAGTGGAATCACACCCACTAATCCCTTACAAGAGATATACCCTCTCTTGCAAGAATGGTAACCAAAGAGGTTTGAGTCAATTCGACTCTCACCAACAATATGCACTCTTAATAGTACTGAAAAAACAATTTGATGCACAAATACAATCACACCTATATGGTGTATAAAGCTCTTAAGATAATATGGTCAAAGTGATAGTGCAAGACAAAGAGTATAGAGAATATGATAATCAGAGTTTTAGCACAGAGAAAATGGTAGAGTTCATTTTTTAATGGCTGCCTAACTTTGCTTTTATATGTGGGAAGTTTTGGTTCAAAGAAATTAGGTCAAAACCCACTTAAAACACATTATGTCGTGCCATAATCGATTATTGGAAGGTCATAATCGATTATTTTATGAAAACACACTGAAAAGACAGCAGCAGCATAATGGATTATGATAATCGATTATTGGCTCTCTGGTTGAAATCCTGACAGCACTTTAAAAACATATAATCCATTACATAATTGATTATTGTCTTTCTGATTCAAAATTCAAATCTTCCAAAAAATTTATAATCGATTATACAAATCCAATAATCGATTATATACATTTAAAACATCGGATTTGAAAGCTTAACGGTTATAAAACTTTATTACTCATCAAAGCTCATTTAAAGCCAATTAAGCATATTCATAATCGATTATTCTATCACTATAATCGATTATTGTTCAAGTTTGAGTTTGAATTTGAAACACTTAATGGCTGAGATTGATAACTCATTAAAACATAATTAAAGCCAATTAAGTCTGGTCATAATCGATTTTTACTCGAATTTGAATCTTGACAATTAATATTTGGATTACTCATTAAGTATGATTAACTGTCAAATTTACACATGTTACAATCATTTTAAGCACATGTTAAATCTTTTAAGCACATGTTAAATGTGTGTGTGAGAGACCAATATTAAATTGAGAGCTCTACTTACCATTTACACATTTTTATAAAACAATCAATACGGTAAAGGAAAATTCCCTTAACCCATCTTGATTGCTTGCATGTCCTTTTGCCGCATTTTACAACTAAGTCCTTGTCACACTTTTTACAATTTGATCCTTTGAATTTGCGTGTTGGTCCTTGGACTTGAAATTCCCCTTTTGTTCATCATCAAAATAAAATGTACCTGTCAAGGCCTATATCCACAAACTCACCCTTTTTGATGACGACAAACATCTCATGAAGGAATTTCTAAAAGATAGAGCTAGAGCAATAAAATATATCACACATTTTAGTTTCGCTCTACCCCCATCACCTTATGCAGTTAGAGCAAGCAATAAATATATCTCATTTTACAATTTTGCTCTACTCATCCTTTAGCATGCAATCAATAGAAGATTTGCCAATTTAAATTTCTCTACCCCTTAAGCATGCATTTATAAAATTCATTTCTCAATTTAGCTTATCTTGAAGTTAGCACAGGCAAACACAAGAAGGGGGGTTGAATTGTGTTTGTTAATTATTTTCGCCAAAACCCTTTTTGAGAAACCTTTTCACAAGCAGAAGATAAAAAGTTTAAGCACACAAGAAATCCTTTTTAAAAGATTAACAAAACCAAAATCAAATCCCACAGTTAGTATAAAACTGTAAAATATAAGGGATAGAAAATTCACTCAGGTATTTTATCCCGGTTCACTCTCTTCCAACCAAGAGCTACGTCCAGTCCCTTCTACTTGAAGGATTTTCTCCACTATTTCCAAACTGCTTCTACAACAAGTATTCTATATCTCTCTAGGCTACAAGTATTGCTTTCTTGCTAAGCCTCTTCAGGCTCTAATTCAATCACAGAGATTTTTCTAAGATCTTTCTAACTCACTATATGTGAGGGTATGAAGGTTTAAGATCTACTGAATATTTTTACAAATATTCAACCTTAAGAATTACAGACTTTTGCTTTACAAAGGGAATATGAGCTTTTAATATCTTGCAAATGTTCAAATGGCAAAAAGTCGTTGTTCAGTGCTTGAGACCTTCTATATATATAGTGGTCTTCAACTTCTCTTGCAAATTTTCAACAGTTATATTTAATCATCCCGTTTAGAGATAGCATTAAATGCATGATATCCATTGAGACTGATAGCTTGATTTTGGCCGTGTTGAAAAGCATCCTTGGTTATCAGAAAAGCACAAAAATGGAGGCTCACTGTCCTGAGCAATCGTACCTTGAAAACTTTCTTTCCTCCTTTATGTATAACACAGCTTTTGTCCAGCAATAAAGTTGTCATCGTACAGATCATTTTGCAATTCCAATTGCACTATTTGCTTTTTGTATTTCCTTGATAGTACTATGAATTTTCTCACAAAGGAACAAGGCATTAACCAAAGAAAACAATTATAAAGAACATATATTCCATTGAAATAAATATCAATCATTTGAAATAAATTCAATGTGGTACAGATTGCATTAAATCACATTCAAGGTAGTAAAGATATAGAAGATGTAGAACCGTCTACAGGCGCTCAGATTTCGAACGCGTCTACACAAGGTTTTATTCTGCTCATCCACTGATGTGGCAGAAGCGCTCGTCCACACAACTCTCTGGACTTGCTAAGTCTTTAGAGAAACTCCGTCCAATAACGTGGCACTATGGATGTCTACTGAATTTTAGTTAGACGCTATGGATGTCTACTTGAGTTTTAAAGGAGAGCACTCGTCTACTGATGTGGCTACTGTGGACAGAGATATAGTTAGTCATATACTAAACTATTAAAATATAAACAGTTTAAATAACCTTTGGACGGGTAACTCTTTGCAAGAGTCCAATCATTGTATACCTTATATTATTTTGGATATTCCTGCATAAACTAAAATCACTTGTTAGATCTCAACTAACACTTTGCCAAGCAAATTTAATCCTTTTGTTAACATCAAAACCTAGAGATTAAATAAACCAGAACCACTTTGGTTTCAACAATCTCCCCCTTTTTGATGATGACAATGTTGGTGTAAGCCCTAGAGGCCAGTTTATTTCTTAGACTTACATTTGTATCTTGCCATTATATATATATATGATATGAGGCATTCCAGTTTATTGTGTTACTTGTTTAAACATAATAAAGTCCTTAGAATAGAAATTTCAGTTTAATAGAATATCAAGTACATGAATTGATCGTGAGACACTATTGAACAATGAAATCCTATTCTTAAATATCCGTAGTCAAGTATTTTATTAATAAGGACAATAATAATACATTGAGACTATTATGTGTGCAGACTGATGACCATATCTCACGGGTCATGGATATGAGATATCGAGTCGCCACATAGGTACACATTAGAGTAGTGATGTACTGGATTGACCCACCATGAGAACACTACATGGAGCGTTGTGTGAGTGTCATAAGTAGTTCTCATAGTGACAATGGTGTATGCAATCCTTCGACCTGAAATTGCTACGATCCCTACATGAGGAGTCGTGTGCTTTAATATCGTCAAACGTCACCTGTAATAGGATGATTATAAAGACGGTATTGGGCATACCACGAGCCATGCAGAGGGATGTGAGTGACCTAGATGGAATTTATCCCTCCTACATAACAGGAGTAATATCTGTGGGGGCCCTGATAGAGTGAGACTGTAAAATGCATGGCCGTGCTGAAATGAGTCAATATGAGATATTGACCTCATTTGTTGTTAAGTCTACTCGGGTATTAGGGAACATGATATTGAACCATACAAGGGTGACACATTCTATGTCTTGTGTTCAATATAGATATACGGACAAAGGGATAATAATTCACATGAATATTTGTCACAGAAAGGTTTCGTCAAATCACTGACTTTCTCACTACTTAGGTGGCAGTGATGTATTGCTAGATACCACATCGTTTGTAATATTAAATGGGATTTAATATTACTACTAACGTTTTGGGAACCTATAGGGTCACACACATAAGAGCGGATCAAAAGAAGCATTAAAAGGAGAGTTGGACTCTTCTATTGGGCCTAGCGCATAGTACATGGGGCTTAGGTCAAACGCTGCTCACTAACTCACTTAAGGAGGTGCTACTATAAGTAGACCACTTAAGCTATTGTGCCTACACAGTTTTTACCCTAGCCGCACATAGAGAGTGACAATGAGCAGCAGGTCTCGGTTTTCGAAGCTAGCACTGTGAGGCAGAGACGCTTCGTGTTCGTGACGTTGGACGTTCACGGGATCTGCTCGTATGGATACCTTAGAGACATCGTTCGTGCGATGTTCGTGATAGACGATTTCAATCAATTCTCATCGCTTCAAGAAGTAAATCTTCTAACCATGAATCATGACCATTCGCAAGGATCCTTCGATAGGATTTTTTTTTCCGCTGCGTTATTTTGTTTTATACACAAATTCCCAACAGTGGTATCAGAGCCACTTGCGAAACCATGATCCTGTTACGTGGTTTACCTGTTATGTATGATAACATGTTAATAATGTGAATCGTTTTTCTGAAAATTGTTTTCTGAAAATCGTTTGCATCCATTTTTGCGAAACCTTGTTTCTGTAATTTCGTATGTATATGATATATGCGTCTATAGCACATTTATGTGTATATATGCGATATGTACATTGGTTCTGGAATCCTTATTATGTTCTGCGATGGCGCCAAGTGTTGATGTTAAACATGATCGGTTTCAGTTCTCTGTCGGCAGCGTTAAAGGGTGTCAGACATGAAAAGTTCATGTTCTTGCGGCTGAGGTTCCAAGGGTTGAAACCCTAGCCGCCGTTCCTTGCAGCGTGAAGTGTTCACGAGCCTTGCGATTTTAGGGTTGTGAGGTTGAAGCCCTAGCTGCTAAGGAAGCGGGAACCCCGTGCTACCTCTGCATAGTGTGTTATTTCGAAATTCGATTTTTGAAATCTTTTATGTCACCATTTAATAACAACATCAATTACAATAAATGTGATTTATAGTAACATCAATTACAATAAATGTGATTTATTATATATATGTTATGTTTTCAAATTCATATTTTGAAATCTCTAATTAATAAATAATAATAATAATAATAATAATAATAATAATAATAATAATAATTGTGTATTATTATTGGTTGTTACTATTTATTTGGTAATGTATGGTGAAAGGTTATGGCCTTGGTCCTTTAATCTTTTGGTTTATATTTTGAAATACGGCCTGCGTGTCGTGCCTTTCTCTTATATTCCATATGTATATTCTTTTCTCATCTCACTCCCCTCATATGTAAAATGAGGTTTCTGTTTATGTAATGTAATGATGGAGACAAGAAGACGTTATCCTGTGGGAGATCATGCTTGGAGAAGCCTGGACGCTCCTAGGTTTCAGTTTAGATTCTCTCATTGGCTTGGGAGAATCAATGCATTAGGGGCCATAACCATATCACATTTATTTGCCTTATATATGTATGAGATGCATGTATGTATATAGTATGTTAAAAGGGGTTTAACTAATATATGTATGAGATGCATGTATGTAAATAGTGGTTAAAGAGTTTAACAAATGATGAGACCAAATTTTAATCAAATCCCTCAAAAGGAAATATTAAGTCACATTTAAAGGCCTTCCAATGCATGGCACTCGTCAAGACTATGATCGATTAAGTGTGGGTCCGCCAAAGCGGGGTACCTTTATCTATACTAGTAAGACGCGATGGGACAAATGTAATGTTCAACTGCTATCCATTGGGTCTGACTTAACTAAGCCAACTTCAATAGGATTGAAAGGCTTAGAGGCTTAAAAGTTGGGCTTTAGTCCATGTGATGGATTAGAATAAGAGTTATTCACCCAACTGTCCAAGAGTTGCATGAGATGCAATCGGAAAGTGTTTCCTACCTATATAACTGAATTTTGAGTGATCGGCCAAAGCTGACTTAAAGCTAGGTGAAATATGGATCTTGGCCCACTAGAAAATCTTCCAACAGGATTTTCCGAATCAATGATGAGGGTCATTGTTTTGAGTAAAATAGTGGGAGGCGTATTTAATTAAAGACCTTATTAAATAACTTCATGACATGATACTTATATTTTGCATATTTATCTCTGTAGATTACCATGGCATCAAACACATCAAGTAACCTGTCATTGCGATCCGTCCTTGAGAAGGACAAACTATCCGGAACAAATTTTCTGGACTGGTACAGAAACTTGAGGATTGTCCTCAAACATGAGAAAAAGTTGTATGTTCTTGAGGAGCCTATTCCTGAGGAGCCACCGGCTTCAAGTGCTCCTAGGGCTGACAGGGATGCTTATAAGAAGCATCAGGATGACGCCTTAGACGTCGGATGTCTTATGCTTGCTACCATGACCTCTGAGCTGCAAAAGCAACATGAGACCATGGAGGCGTACGATATGATCGTGCACCTCAAGCTGCTCTACCAAGAGCAAGCAAGGCATGAGCGGTTCGAAGTTTCCAGAGCCCTTTTCCAGTGTAAATTGGCAGAAGGAAGCCCTGTGAGTCCTCATGTACTCCAGATGATCGGGTACATTGAGAATCTCGAGAGACTGGGATTTCCTTTAGGCCAAGAGTTGGCCACCGACTTAGTTCTACAATCGTTGCCTGAGAGCTATAGTCAGTTTGTCATGAACTATAATATGAATGATCTTGACAAACACTTTTCCAGAATTGTTGAGCATGTTGAGAACTGCTGAACAAAATATTAACAAAGGAAAGGGGAAGGCCATTTTGATGGTCCAGGCTGGAAATAGCAAGAAGCAGCCCAAGAAGCCCACGCACAAACAAAAAGGTAAGGGCAAGGGCAAGGCCATCAACAAGATCAAGCCCAGTACTTCTGGCTTGAAGCCTGTGGGTGGTGTGGCTAAGGAAGGCAATTGCTTCCATTGTGGTTGGACCAGACATTGGAAGAGGAACTGCCCAAAATACCTGGAAGAAATCAAGAAGAAGAAGGGAAGTGAGACTTCCACTTCAAGTGTGTTTGTTATAGAAGTCAATTTATCTACTTCTGCATCATGGGTATTAGATACTGGATGTGGTTCTCACATTTGTACAAATGTGCAGGATCTAAATAGGAGTAGACCATTGGCAAAGGGCGAAGTCGACCTACGAGTTGGAAATGGAGCAAAGGTTGCTGCTTTAGCTGTAGGGACTTATGTATTGACTTTTCCCACTGGGCTTACTATTCAGTTAGAGAACTGTTATTTTGTGCCTGCAATTAGAAGGAATATCATTTCCGTTTCTTGTTTGGACAAGATTGGTTTTTCTTTTATAATAAAGAACAAAAGTTGTTCTATTTATTTGGATGATATTTTCTATGCAAGTGCACACATGAGTAATGGGCTTTATGTCCTTGATCTTGAAATGCCCATCTATAACATAAATACTAAGAGGTTCAAACCAAATGAGTTGAACCCGTCTTATCTTTGGCATTGTCGTTTAGGCCATATAAATGAGAAGCGCATTTCGAAGCTCCATAAAGATGGACTCTTGGACTCATTTGATTATGAATCATATGAGATGTGTGAGTCTTGTTTATTGGGAAAGTTGACTAAAGCTCCATTCACCGGAAAAGGTGAAAGAGCTAACGATCTTTTGGGTCTTATACATAGCGATGTATGTGGACCCCTAAACATATTAGCTAGAGGTGGTTTTCAGTACTTCATCACATTCACTGATGATTTCAGTAGATATGGATTTGTGTATCTTATGAAACATAAATCGGAATCCTTTGAAAAGTTCAAGGAATTCAAAAATGAGGTACAAAACCAAATTGGTAAAAATATTAAAACTCTTCGATCATATCGAGGTGGTGAATATTTGAGCCTAGAGTTTGATGATCATCTGAGAGAGTGTGGAATTTTATCTCAACTCACTCCACCTGGAACACCACAATGGAATGGTGTTTCTGAGAGGAGAAATCGAACCTTGTTGGACATGGTTCGGTCTATGATGAGTCATGCAAACCTTCCAAACTCTTTCTGGGGACATGCTCTATTCATAGCAACTTTTACACTTAACCGTGTTCCATCCAAAGCGGTAGAAAAGACACCATATGAGATATGGACTGGTAGACGACCCATCATGTCTTTTATGAAGATTTGGGGTTGTGAAGCATACGTAAAACGTCAAGTTTCTAATAAGCTTGATCCCAAATCTGATAAATGCTTCTTTGTGGGGTATCCCAAAGAAACAAAAGGGTACTATTTCTATAATCCTTCCGAGGGCAAGGTGTTTGTCGCACAGACTGGTGTATTCCTGGAAAAGGAGTTTATCTCCATAGGAACCAGTGGGAGGAAGATAGAACTTGAAGAAATTCAAGAATCACAGAGTAGTGACCTACCATTGGTGGAACATGAGCAACCTTCACAAAATGCTGTGGAGGAATAACCTGCTCCAGTAGCACAAGACCAGCGTAGGTCTAACAGGATACGTCATCAGCCTGAGAGATATGGATTTCTCATGACTCCACAAGGTGATGTATTGCTCATGGATCAAGATGAGCCTGTGACTTACCAGGAGGCCATCACCAGCCCAGAATATGAGAAGTGGCTTGAGGCCATGAAATCTGAGATGGATTCCATGTACACCAACCAGGTATGGACCTTGGTAGAGCCACCTGAAGGGGTGAAACCCATAGGGTGCAAGTGGGTTTTCAAAAGGAAACTGACATGGATGGTAAGGTACACACCTTTAAGGCGCGATTGGTCGCTAAGAGTTTCAATCAAATTCATGGTGTCGACTATGATGAGACCTTTTCGCCTGTTGCGATGATTAAATCCGTCCGGATCTTACTTGTTGTCGCTGCATACCATGATTATGAGATATGGCAGATGGATGTCAAAACTGCTTTCCTTAATGGAAAGCTTCTTTAGGATGTGTACATGACACAACCTGAAGGCTTTGACATTTCAGAGGATGCCGGAAAGGTATGCAAATTGCAGCGATCAATCTATGGATTGAAGCAAGCTTCCAGAAGTTGGAACCTTCGTTTTGATGATGCTGTAAGACAGTACGGATTCATCAAAAATGAAGATGAACCTTGTGTCTACAAGAAGGTTAGTGGGAGCATTGTTATTTTTCTGGTGTTATATGTAGATGACATATTACTCATTGGAAATGACATCCCTACACTACAAATGTAAAGACATGGTTAAGGAATTGATTCTCTATGAAAGATTTGGGTGAAGCTACCTATGTATTGGGAATCAGGATCTATAGGGATAAATCGCTGAAATTGCTTGGCCTAAGTCAGAGTACATACATAGACAAAGTGTTTAGACGCTTTAACATGCATGAATCCAAGAAAGGACTCTTGCCTATGTCACATGGTATATGCCTATCAAAGGCACAATCCCCTTCCACTCAAGAAGAAAGGGATCGCATGAGTAAGATTCCATATGCATCCGCAATTGGATCTATCATGTATGCCATGTTATGTACTCGACCAGATGTATCGTATGCTTTAAGCATAACGAGCAGGTACCAGTATGATCCCGATGAAAGTCACTGGTCTGCTGTCAAGAACATCCTTAAGTACTTGAGAAGAACTAAGGATTCGTTCTTGGTATATGGAGGCGAGGAAGATCTTGCTGTAAAAGGTTACACCGATGCTAGCTTCCAAACCGATAAGGATGATTCCAGATCGCAATCTGGTTATGTGTTATGCCTGAATGGCAGGGCGGTGAGCTGGAAGAGTTCAAAGCAAGAGACAGTCGCCGATTCTACTACAGAGGCTGAGTATATTGCCGCCTCCAATGCAGCAAAGGAGGCTGTTTGGATCAGGAAGTTCATTGCTGAGCTTGGTACAGTTCCTAGTATTGTGGACCCCATTGATCTCTATTGTGATAACAATGGGGCCATTGCACAAGCTAAGGAACCTAGATCTCATCAGCGATCCAAACATATACTTAGGCGCTTCCATCTCATTCGAGAGATTATCGATAGAGGAGATGTGAAAATATGCAGAGTACCAACACTTGATAACATTGATGACCCACTTACGAAACCTCTTGCTCAATAGAAGCACGAAGGTCACACTAGATCGATGGGCATTAGATTTATGCCTGATTGGCTCTAGTGCTAGTGGGAGATTGTTGGTGTAAGCCCTAGAGGCTAGTGTATTTCTTAGACTTACATTTGTATCTTGTCATTATATATATATATATATATATATATATATATATATATATGATATGAGGCATTCCAGTTTATTGTGTTACTTGTTTAAACATAATAAAGTCCTTAGAATAGAAATTTCAGTTTAATAGAATATCAAGTACATGACTTGATCGTGAGACACTATTGAACAATGAAATCCTATTCTTAAATATCCGTAGTCATGTATTTTATTAATAAGGACAATAATAATACATTGAGACTATTATGTGTGCAGACTGATGACCATATCTCACGGGTCATGGATATGAGATATCGAGTCGCCACATAGGTACCCATTAGAGTAGTGATGTACTGGATTGACCCACCATGAGAACACTACATGGAGCGTTGTGTGAGTGTCATAATTAGTTCTCATAGTGACAATGGTGTATGCAATCATTCGACCTGAAATCGCTACGATCCCTACATGAGGAGTCGTGTGCTTTAATATCGTCAAACGTCATCTGTAATAGGATGATTATAAAGACGGTCATTGGGCATACCACGATCCATGAAGAGGGATGTGAGTGACCTAGATGGAATTTGTCCCTCCTACATAACAGGAGTAATATCTGTGGGCCCCCTGATAGAGTGAGACTCAGAAAATGCATGGTCGTCTTTGAAATGAGTCAATATGAGATATTGACCTCATTTGTTATTAAGTCTACTCGGGTATCAGGGAACATGATATTGATCCATACAAGGGTGACACATTCTATGTCTTGTGTTCAATATAAATATATGGACAAAGGGATAATAATGCACATGAATATTTGTCACAGAAAGGTTTCGTCAAATCACTGACTTTCTCACTACTTAGGTGGCAGTGATGTATTGCTAGATATCAGCTCATCGTTTGTAATATTAAATGGGATTTAATATTACTACTAACGTTTTGGGAACCTATAGGGTCACACACATAAGAGCGGATCAAAAGAAGCATTAAAAGGATAGTTGGACTCTTCTATTGGGCCTAGCGCATAGTACATGGGGCTTAGGTCAAACGCTGCTCACTAACTCACTTAAGGAGGTGCTACTATAAGTAGACCACTTAAGCTATTGTGCCTACACGGTTTTTACCCTAGCCGTACATAGAGAGTGACAGTGAGCAGCAGGTCTCGGTTTTCGAAGCTAGCACTGTGAGGCAGAGACGCTTCGTGTTCATGACGTTGGACGTTCACGGGATCTGCTCGTGTGGATACCTTAGAGACATCGTTCGTGCGGTGTTCGTGATAGACGATTTCAATCAATTCTCATCGCTTCAAGAGGTAAATCTTCTAACCATGAATCATGACCATTCGCAAGGATCCTTCGATGGGAATTTTTTTTTCCGCTGCGTTATTTTGTTTTATACGCAAATTCCCAACAGACAAAACTGATTAAATTTATGTAGCAAAGTCTAAGAGAGATTGAAGAGCTCCCCCTAAGTCATAGCATTCAACAGGTCAAAGCAGTTAAGGCATATACAACCAAGTCTTATATGCAAGATAATATAAGTTGTCAGACCAAGATAGTAGCTTATCAAACATTTGTGAATAAACAGTTCAAAGCAGTATCAAAGCATTATTTACTTTAGAGAAAATTTAGGCATAAGAATTCAAGGCAATGTATCATCAAGATGAATAGTTTAAACTTATGCATATGCAGACAAAATATGTACCTTACCAAAAAAAAACTTTGAATAAATTTAATCTTTCCTTTCTCCCCCTTTTTTGTCGTCAGACAAAAAGGTAAAAGGAATGGACCATCATAGTGAGCAAAACAGATAAGATAAAGAAAAAAAAAGGTTTAGGTAGGAGGAGGTGGTGGAGTGGGTTGGTTTTGATTTGGGTTTTGGTTTTTCTGAAAATCCATCAATAAGGCCAGCATCTGAGTCATCATTGCATTTGTAGGGGCCAAAGTATCTTGAACTTGCTTTTGTACCCTTTCTTCAATCTGTTGTGCCATCTGTTCTGTCTCCTCTTCAACTATCTTAACAACCTTATCATCAACAATTCTTCCTATGATGCCCTCAAGATTTGGTGGCAAGGATAATTGTCTTGAGCTCTCAGCAGTGTCTGAGACAGTGTCTTGAGCTTGGGCTGGTGGATGAACCATAGCAAGAGCGAATGGTTGAGATGATGTCTTGGCAGACTCAGCACCTTGCTTAGAAGCACAGAACTCTGCAGACTGCTCGGTCATAGTTGGCTCAACAGTAGCAACAACAACAACATCAGCTAAAACAGTTGAAGGTTCAGAAGCAGGTCTGGAAAAGATTTCATCATTTAGCTCAGGGCCTTCTTCAATTAACTCTTCTGTTGTATGTTCAGAGGCTAAGGTTGAAGCTGATGCAAAGGCATATTGTAGAATTGACTCAGGGACATCCTTTGCCCAATGAATAGGAGTGACTTCCTCCACATCTCTGCTGGTAATGGGGAGTGCCCACAGATCTTTGTAGATCATATGTCTGAACTTAGAGAGTCCACACTTTCCTCTGACTTTGGAAATTTTCTGCTTTTCTTTTTGAGATAGGCCAGAAGAAGAGGCTTCCCTAGTGCAGTGGATTATATGAGACTTCCAGAAGTCAGCAACTATTCTTTCTTCTATTTGCCCAACAGCTTTCCAAGTACAGATAGTACTCAAGTATAGAGTAATCAAATGTTTCTTCAGATAAGTCCAGCATTGCAGAATGAGCTTCATGCATGACTCCTTTGTTTCTTCTGCACTTTCTGTCTTTGTCCTTATTAAGATCGATCGTACTAAGCCTTGGACAAACAGAGTAAGGAGCAATTCCTACTTTGGTTTCCTTTCCATGTCTAAGCCAGGTGAATGGAACAAAGTGTGTAGCTCTGTCAACTTGGAGATGACTGAACTCCCATTTCAGTATCACGTAGAAAACCTGATCTTGGAAGATGTCAGAGGCTCTTCCATAGATATTGGTGTGTTTGAGCTTCATCCATTTTGTGTTGCCATCCATGATGATGGGAGCATGCTCAGAAGATCTGGCTCTCTTCTCAGGTAGGGTACGCAGCCTGTTCCTTTTTGGGTCAGTCTGCCATACTAGTATGATATGCCTCTCTGCTCCATCAGTGAAGAGGATCAATGGAGGGGTTTTTATGAGTTAGGGGTAAATTTTTCTTCTAGGGAACCGTTTGAGGGGTAAGTGGGTAATTAGAGGTCCACTATGGTTGTGCATTTCTGAGGGAATGGGTCCTTTAGGAGGCTGAGTGTTTGGATATCTGTTGGTCCAAGGCTAGTCCTCATATAGTTCAAATTCTTATTCAGCAAGAGGGTACCACCTGGTGAGAGGAGTGTTAGGGTCAATATCAGGGTCAGGTTGGTGAGTGTGAAACATAGCTTTCCAATCTCTCTTGATCTTGGCCCAATTCTCAGATTTGTTGGCAAAGAGAGTGGATGAGGGTACAATGGGTGGAACGAGTTGTCTAAGAGGTTTAGGAAAAGGGGAACCTGGGCAAATTCCACCATCAGTTTGATGAAACCAGGGGTCAGAATCAGGTATAATTGGTGAAAAGATAGTTTTGATAGGTGTAGGTTGTGGTATGGTCAGTTGATTTAAGGTGCTTTGTGGTGAGGATGGGGTTGTGGTTTGGTTTGTTTGGGTTCTTTGTGGTGAAGGTTGGGGTGTGGGTAGAGTTGGTCTATATACATTATCAAAAAATCCTTCAGGAGCAGAGACACTATCATTCACAATGTTGACAACAAGAGCATCTTCTGCTAAATTAACAGGAATTTCAACAGACATGTTTACCTCGGAGGCTGCAAAGATCCTTGCTTTCCTTGTATGTTGCCTCTTCTTGGTTGGCACAGCAGCAATTTCACTTGCTTTCTTCTTCTTCAAGATTGTTCCCAGAGGAACATTGTCGTCTTCATCATCATCTGAAGGCAGAACCAGCTTCTTTGCTCTCTTAGGAGCAGGTTGAGGATCAGGTTGAGGTGCCTCAGTGGTAGGCTCATTAATCATAATGCCTCTAGTAGACCTTCTAGGGTTAGGCTTCCTGACAGCCATTGTCTTCCACTTGGTTCCTTTCTTTAGACCAAGGATTGCAGCATCGTTGGCCTCAAGTGATTCTTCTTTAATCTCCATTTTCTCCTCAAGCTTGGCCAACTCCACTTGCTTGTATGTGCTAAGTTGCATGCCACTGAGATTAACTCTGCCAAAATCAGCAGCTTGCAATCCTTTCTCACGAAGGAGTCATTCTTGTTCATCCTTAGGCTTTGCACTCAGAACATCGTACAAGCCTTTCTGCTTGAAAATCTTTGACAGAAGGTGAGTGAAAGTGATGTGAGAAGCAGATTCTTTGTTAGTAATGGCATCTTTGAAGCGATGAAATAGGATCCAGGGTAAGTTGATCTTTGTTTCAAGAGCCAGATGGCAAAGACAGAACTTGTGAAGAGTTGATAAGTTATCCTTAGACCCAATCTTATGCAGCACCACCTTGTTCAGGATTTGGTGAAGAATCCTGATATGATCCTTCATCTCATGATTTCCAAGAGTGAGTTCTTACGATGTCTTACCTCATTAGGGTAACAACAATTGTCTCTGAACCACCTAAGTCTTCTTCCCAGTTCTCCGTGAAGACCAAACCCTCTTGAGCACATGCAATCGCATCAGAGATGGTTTTCTCGGACACTATTATTTTTATTCCTAGCACAAACCTAACTACTTCTGTTTCAGTAATCTTTGGTCTTCTCCAGAATTACCTTATCCAATCTAGATACACTGAGACCTTTTCCAGAAAGATTCCATCCCATTCAGTAGCGTTAATGAACTTACTAACATCCAGATTGTACTCTTGTAGAATTCCAAAATTGAAGTGATGTTCCACAGATACAGACATAGTGTCAGTTGCAAAAGCAGCCAAGGGAATAGAGGTTGAAGCCATTGTTAAGTAAGATGAGTTAGGTTTGGAAGAACAAGGGAAATAGAGAGTTTGAAGGTTTCAGAGAGAGGTAGACAGGGATGAAGAGAAGCGAAAATTTTTTCAGAGGGAAAGAGGTTACTTTTAAAGTTTTCTGAAAAATAACAGTTTTCAAAAAACAATTGACAAGACATGTCATTATGTGTAAAACGGCGTTGGTAAATTGGGACCGTAAAAAGGTATGATGGGATTGATGGAGGTAGCTGACTCAGCAAAGAAAAAAAACGTTTTTAAAAAAGTTCAAGGACAAATTAATACAAACAATAAATGTGTGCATAGACGAGTTCACACAAGACTAAGAGTGGACGCGTAAAGACATATGTAGTGGACGCGGCACACCAACAGAAGTGGACGCATAGACTCCACGTGCTCTGGACGCCATGACTAGTGGATGTGTAGAGAAAACATGCAATAGACGACCAAATTAACAACAAATATACTAACTCAATCCACATACAACATATTTAAATGCTTTATTATAAAGATAAAACTGTCCTCGGCAAGAGGTTTAGTGAAGATATCTGCCCATTGGTGGTCAGTATCTACAAATTGAACATCAAACACACCTTTTTGCACATAATCCCTAATAAAATGATGTTTGATTTCTATATGCTTAGCTCTAGAATGAAATATTGGATTCTTAGATAAATTGATTGCAGCAGTATTATCACACATAAGTGGAATACTACTTCAACATACATTGTAGTCCTCCAATTGGTGTTTGATCCATAGAAATTGTGAGCAGCAACTTGCAGCTGATATGTACTCCGCTTTAGAAGTTGATAGAGCAATGGTACTTTGCCTTTTGCTTGACCATGATACTAGGTTAGCTCCAATGAAGTGACATCCTCCACTGGTGCTTTTTCTTTCAATTCTATCTCCAGCATAGTCAGCATCACAAAAACCAACTAATATGTAATCTTCATCTTTCTTAAAGCATAGACCAAGATTAGTAGTACCTTTTAAATATCTAAATATTCTCTTAACTGCTGATAAGTGAGTTTCTCTAGGATCAGATTGAAATCTAGCACATAAGCATACACTAAACATTATATCAGGCCTAGAAGCAGTTAGATATAAGAGGGATCCGATCATACCTCTGTATACCTTCTGATCTACCTTTTTCTCTTTATCATCTTTATTCAGTGTGGTTGTGGGATGCATAGGAGTGTTCATAGGTTTGCAGTCATCCATCTTACACTTTTTGAGTAATTCCTTTGTGTATTTAGTTTGATGGATGTACACCTCGTCCATCGATTATTTAACTTGAAGTCCAAGAAAGAATTTGAGTTCTCCAATCATGCTCATTTCAAACTCTTTCTGCATTAACTTAGAAATTTCCTTGCATAGAGATTCATTAGTAGCATCGAAAATGATATCATCAACATAAATCTGTACTATAATGAAATCTGACTTAATAGATTTTCTAAATAAAGTTGTGTCTACTTTTCCTCTGTTAAAACCATTTTCCACTAGAAACGAACTTAACCTATCGTACCAAGCTCTAGGAGCTTGTTTAAGTCCACACAGTGCTTTCTTAAGCTTATAAACATGTTTTGGATGATTTGTACTCGCAAGCCAGGAGGTTGCATGACATATACTTCTTCATTATTAAAGCCATTTAAAAAGGCACTTTTAACATCCATTTGAGAAAGCATAATGCTATGATGTGCAGCAAACGATATTAAAATTCTAATAGTTTCTAGCCTAGCAACTGATGCAAAAGTTTCAGTGTAGTCTATACATTCTTCTTGTGAATATCCTTGAGCAACAAGTCTAGTCTTGTTTCTTACAACCTTACCATTTTCATCAAGCTTATTTCTGTACACCCATTTTGTTCCAATAACTGCTTTATCCTTAGGTAGGGGTATAAGAGTCCAAAATTCACTTCTTTCAAACTAGTCCAGTTCTTCTTGCATTGCCAAGATCCAGTCATTGTCCAGCAGAGCCTCATCTACCGACTTTGGTTCCAATTCAGAGACAAGTTCCGAATCATCTTGTTCTCTAAAAGTTGATCTGGTTCTCAGTCTGTCATTAGGATATCCAATAATTTGATCTTGTGGATGACAGTTCTTGAAGTACCAAGATCTTTGAATTTCTTATTGAGAAGTGGATGTTTCTGGTTGTTGTTGAGAAGAATCATCTATTTGATCATCAGTCTTTATTTCTGTTTTGTCTCTTGAAATATTGAGATCAAGATCTGCAAAGACTTCATCTAGCTCTAATAATTTCTTATCAGGCTGTTTGTCATCAAATCTAACATGTATAGACTCTTCTACTATTAAGGTTCTTGAATTATAGACTCTAAATCCTTTTGAGGATTCCGAAAATCCTAGTAGAATTCCATTATCTACCTTAGCATCAAATTTACCAAGTGGATCTTTTGTATTCAAAATGTAACATTTACATCCAAAAGGATGAAAGTATGAAATGTTAGGTTTTCTACCTTTCCACAATTCATAAGGAGTCTTATTCAGGATAGGTCTAATGTATATTATGTTCTGAATGTAGCAGGCAGTGTTCACGGCTTCAGCTCAGAAGTGCTTAGGGACATAATTGTCATTGAGCATAGTCCTAGCCATCTCTTGAAGAGATCTGTTCTCTCTTTCTACCATACCATTTTGTTGTGGTGTTCTTGGTATTGAGAAGTTGTGTTGAATACCACCTTCTTCACAAAACTCATGGAATAGCTCATTGACAAATTCTCCCCCGTGATCACTTCTAATTGAAGTTATACACGTGCCTTTTTCATTCTGTACACGTTTGAAGAATACAGAAAAGACCTTGAATGACTCATCATTGTGAGCAAGGAACATAACCCATGTCCATCTAGTGTAGTCGTCTACTATGACAAGACCATATTTCTTACCACTGACAGAGGCAGTCCTTGTTGGACTATAGAGATCAAGGTGCAACAATTCTATTGGTCTGTTGGTACTAAAAACATTCTTAGATTCAAATGAACCTTTGACTTGTTTTCCCTTCTGACATACATCACAGAGAGCATCAGATTTGAAACTAAGGTATAGTAGACCTCTTACAAGGTTATGCTTTTTCAGTTTTGAGATTAATCTCAAACTTGCATGACCCAACCTTTTGTGCCAAATCCATCGCTCATCATCAATGGACACTAGACATGAGACACTTTGATTTGAGAGGTCCTCTAAGTCAATCTTATACAGATTGTTTTGCCTCTGGGAAGTGAATAAGAGTGATCCATCAGCTTTCTTGACCGTACACATATTCTTATCAAATGAAACAGCAAACCCACTATCACATAATTGACTAATGCTAAGCAGATTGTGTTTAAGACCATTTACTAACAAAACATTATCAATTGAGGGAAAAGGATGTTTACCAATTTTGCCTATGCCAATGATCTTTACTTTTTGGTTTCCTCCAAAAGTGACCTAGCCACCATCTTTGGGTCTAAGGTCTTGGAACATACACCTTTCTCCTGTCATGTGTCGTGAGCACCCACTGTCCAAGTACTAGGACTTCTGTTTCTTTCCTGTTGTTAAGCAGATCTGCAACAGGGATTATCTTATCTTTAGGTACCCAAATTGACTTGGATCCTTTCTTGTTAGTGATCATAGGTCGTGAATGCTTTGCATGCTTGTTATGTATGCATCTAGATGACACATGCCCATTTTTTCCATATACTTTGCAGTAAGTATTGGAAGGGTTTGGTTTTGACTTAGTGTGCTGTGGACGGACTTTAGAAGCCTTATAATGTGTATGAACCTTTGGTTTATTCAAAGATTCATCTTGCTTCTCTTTATCATAACCAATGCCAGATTTTTCACGTGGTGGTCTAGAATACCTTAAATTAAGGTTTAAATTTCTGAGCTACCAACCAGTTTTGACAGAGAGTTTGTCAAGTATGTCATATCTTGTTTCAGTTGTTCAACTTCATAAGAGCTATTAGACTTACACTTCGTCCTGTCAGCCAGACTGACATTGATTGATTTTAATGTTTCATTTTCATCCTTAAGGTTTTGATTCACTGTGTAGACCTTATCATAGTCTATAGAGAGTTTAATAAACTTCTTTTTGAGACTCTTATACTCTTTAGACATTATGCATGATTCATGCAGTAATTCATCAAAAACAGTTTGAAGAGTAGATGGATCAGAGTCCATTACCTCAGCATCAGTGAATTCACTTTCTGATGCAGTGTCAGCCATGAAGCAAATGTTTGCTTCTTCTCCTGCTTCATCTTCTTCATTTGAAGAAGACAGGTCAAGATCCTCCCATGTAGCCATCAAGCCTTTCTTCTTTTTGAAGAATTTCTTTTTCTCCTTCAGCTCTGGGCAGTCAGCTTTGGAGTGTCCTGGCTTCTTACATTCAAAGCAAAGTGGTGGGCCTTTCTCCTTGGAATCTGACTCTCCTTGGAGAATTTTTTGTTGAATTGCTTCCTTATTAATCCACATTTCTTTCTCCACATGTGTTGGATTTTTCTGGAGATGAAAGATAGTTCATCCTCATCTGAGTCACCTCCACTATTTGATGAATCAACTTCATCTGAGGACTCAGCAACTTTAAGCACCTTTGAGGAACTAGCTTTCTTGGCCTTTAAGGCAATGGATTTTCCTTTTCTGGAGTTTTCCTCTTCATTAAGTTCAAGTTCATGAACTTTTAATGACCCCAGAAGCTCTTCCAGAGAAGGTATTCAGATTCTTTGCTTCCAGGATAGCAGTTACCTTAGGTCTCCACTGCTTTGAGAGACTTCTCAAAATTTTTCTCACGTGCTCTTTATTCTCATAGACCTTCCCAAGAGACCTGAGACTGTTGGTGATTGTTTGGAATCTTCCAAACATCTGGACTATAGTTTCATGAACAGCCAT